>OY755088.1:11999195-12606695 GCA_963576655.1 Gastrophysa polygoni | reverse complement strand
GTCATATCCTATTTTGAAGGCAAAAATTCAAAAGCCAATCATAACGATTTTGACCTTGTTGACCTTGGCGGTAAATTCGAATCGGGGATGTTGGAGCTAAACTCGAATCGAACTTCGTTAAGATATGGTGAAAATGTACCTCTAATGAACCTTTTAATTCTTGCATTTTGCAGGTCGAACTATATCTGTGGAGTCATTAGACGATTATAATTATCGGCTACAGATGAGGGATATTATTTTCGAACATCCACATATTTTTTTCAATATACAGAATAATTATATATTATATTCGTAGGAATCGTCTTTCAATGCAAAATTAAATTTCGGTTTTTTACTTAATTTCGTATATGCCCACAAGTAACGTCTAAATGACGTCCATTGATGACATATCCATCGGTACTTAGTCACTATGAGGCACACAAATAACGTCATGATGAAGTCGTTTAAACTGACGTCATTTATTGGTGATGTCAAAATCACGTCATTTTTTGGTACCATGACGTATCTGACTTGAATATCACCAAAAACTAACGTCATTATGACGTATACTGGCTACCTGGGGTGCTATATGAGATATATACATTTGATAAGGGTTGCGGGTAGTATTTGAGGTAAGCAAATCATTGTCATGATGAAGTTGAATGATTCCCACCATATCACATTGCGGCAGTTTTTCTTTCAACCCTTGATATAATTAATTCATTTTGGGGGTGCTTTATGAAATATGTCCATTTGATAAGGATTGCGGGGGGATTCGATGTATGCAAATCATGGTCATGAAATAGTTGAATGATTTCCACCATATCACATCGCTGCCAGTTCTCTTTCAACCTTTGAAAAAATTAATTCTTTCTGAGGGTGCTATATGAAAAATATTCATTCGAAAGGGGTTGCGAGTGGATTTGAGGCATACAAATCATCGTCATATGGTTGGATGATTTCCACCATATCACATCGCGGCAGTTCTTCTTTCAAACGTTAAAAAAATGGAATTCAGTTTGGGAGTGTTAGATGAAAAATATTCATTCGATAGGAGTAGCGGATGGATTCCATGTATGCAAATTATTCTTATTATACAGGTTGATGATTTCCGCCATTCAACTGGAATTGCGGCAGTTTCTTCAACCTTTGATAAAATCACCTGATTTTTTGTTTCATTTGGGGAAATGAGAGATTTTCATGAATAGATAGATAGATTTTATTTGATCACTTTACATTTTACAATGTTTGTGACAAGTCATAAGTTAAAAAGATCAGTAGCAGACTGATCAATTTCACACATTAAAAGTCCAAAGGACAGATTTCATAACAAGGATTTAAAGATGTAACAGAATTTAAAACAGAATTAAAATTTAAAATTTGACACATTGAACTCACATCTGGGTAGTACCAGTACAATACAAAATTTTGTTACAGTATCACTTTGCTGGCAGATATATATTCATCAGTATTATAAAAACAATTTTTTGTTAGATACTCCTTGATGTAAGTCTTAATCGTCAAGCATCTCACGGTATCTGGAAGGATGTTGTATAGACTGTAATTGATCGAGTTCCTCTTACTGACCTCCAGTCTGAGCCTTTGTGGTCTAACCATTGAAGCGTGACGGGTGTTATAACTGTGTATGTCTGACTGTAGGCAGAGGGAATGTTTTTGGCTATGAATTTGAATAAGTGAGTGGAATATGTAGACCGCCGGCAGTGACATTATGCCTAATTTTATGTAGAGAGGACGACAATGTTCTTGGGGACCAACTTTGGATAAAATTCTTATAGCCTTTTTTTGTAGTCTAAAGACTCTAATGAAATCAGTAGAGTCCCCCCATAGGACAATGCCATATGATATTAATGAGTGAAAAAGAGAAAAGTAAGCTGTTCTTTGTATTTCTAAACTTGTCAACCCACTTAGTTGCCTAAGTAAGAAAAGCACATTAGCTAACTTCCTTTGGGTAAAATCAATATGGTTGCGCCAGGTAAGTTTAGTATCAAGTATGATCCCCAGGAAACTTGCATTTGCTGCGTTTTGGAGCACTGGGTTCATTGAAAAAATTAGTTTTTGTGTTTTCTGTTTATTTGAGGAGAGTTTATTTATTGAGAACCAGGTTTCAGTTTCCCTCATAAGAATTTCTTGGTCAATGATCAGAGAATTGTAGGAGTTATGACGGTTAATTATTCAATTCAATTCAATTCAAAATATGCTTTATTGCCGTAAGTACATACACACTTGTTGACAAAGCTTGTAATATAATAAATATAATTCAAATATGCATACATAAGTAAGTGATAAAACAGATCATACAAATATTTTTACTACAAAACCAACAGAAATTGTAAAAAATAGGTTGATATAAAGCCATCGTTGAAATATTTAAAACACTAATAGGTTCAGGTCAAAATTGAGTAGAGGATTGAAACCATTAAAGAGCTTCAAAAGTAAATGTAAGGAAGGAGGATGATTTCTTTTTTTTCATTCTTTCATTTTAGAATTCCTGTAAAAAGTATTCACCCAGGTTATATAAAGGATTGGCGATAAGTAATGCTTTCACTTTAGTACGGAACTTATGAACAGACAAGATATTTTTTATTGCATTTGGCAAATGATTGTATAGTTTTATTCCATTATAAATAATTGAGTTCTTGATCAGAGTGGAATGGGGTATTATCAATTTGACCTGGCCACTCTGCCTTGTATTGTAGTTTGTCGAGACTACTTGGAAGGTATTTATGTTTTTGTGAATGAGTGAGACTGTTTCTAAAATGTATATACAAACTACCGTTAATATATTGCATTCTTTAAATAATTCTCTACAGGAGGATCTAGCTGTTGCCCCACACATATATCTCAGAGCCCTTTTGATAACGATCTGATAGGTAACTCTTGAACCACTGGTGTTCAATCTTTGTGAATCCATAGTATTGCAGCTTCCGCAGCAGTATTCCGTGATTTACACAATCGAAAGCTTTGGAGAAATCACAGAAAACCGCTGCAACAGCTGCTCCTTTATTGAGACCTGAAAAAAGGGCATCATTTGTGCTCTTACTCGACTGAAATCCAAATTGCCGTTCTGACAGTATTTTATTATCTCTCAAATAGTCCAGCATTCTGACTTTAACCAGTATCTCAATTACTTTGGCTAGCGTAGGTATAAGCGCTATGGGACGGTAGTTATTCGGATCTGATGAATCTCCACTTTTATAGATAGGGATAACTAACGACTGTTTCAGGAAGCTAGGAAATTTACCACATCTAAGTGAGTCATTTATTAGGGTTGCGAGTGATGATAATGCTGTATCTGGGAGATTTAGGAGAACATTTGCTGATATATCATCGATTCCTGATGAATTTTTCTTTTTTATGTTAAAAATAACTGATTTTAACTCAAGAACGTTGGTGTCTGTGAAATGAAATTCCCCGTTCGACTCAACAGAGTGCATGAGCTCAAGAGGATCATGAATCGCCTTCATATTACTCGTTAATAGCTCAGCCAGGGTGCAATAATGATTATTGAGTGTATCAGGATTTAATGAGGTTGATGTGTGATCATTTGAATTACCTCTGAGATCATTCATTACTCTACAGGTTTCTTTAACAGGGTTATCCGAATTTTCGATTCTTGATCTATAATACATTTCTTTGGCCATTTTCAATATTTTTCGGTAGACAGTCCTATATTTAGAAAAATAATCATGTAACCATTTTTCGGCTGTGAATTTTTTTATAGAATGCAGTGATCTTAGAGTATTGGCAGACACTTCAATACCTAATGTTAGCCATGCTTTTTTCTTCTTATGTTTAATTTTTTGTATGGGAAAGGCACGTTTGAAATTTTTCTGGAGCAAATTATTGAATAGTGAGAATTGGTCACCTTTATCGTGAGCTGTGTTAAACCAATCGGTTTGTGTACAGTAGTTGTGGAACTTCTCGAAATTTTTCCTACTATATAGTCTGCCGTAATGAAAAGTGCTATTTTTAATTCTTTTTTTTTATGCGATATGGTGATGCAACAGAGTATGGCCTCGTGATCAGACATTCCAGAGGGTGTAACTTTCGCAGACACATTATCGAGGTTACTGCAAAAGTAGTCAATAAGAGATTCTTTGTCCTGTAAGTTAGTGTCATCAGCAAAGAGAATGCAATTATAGCAGGGTGAGGCAAAATCACAAAGATCATTTATGTAAACTAAAAATAGGAGTGGTCCCAAAACCGATCCTTGAGGCAACCCGTGCTTGATAGGGATAATATCAGAGTTGGTATTATGTGCCCAGACATATTGGCCTCTGTTTTCCAGGTACGATTTTATTAATGAGAGAGGTGCCCCCCTGACTTCGTAATAGTTGAGCTTTTCAATCAGAATATCATGAGAGACACAGTCAAACGCCTTGGTGAGGTCACACAGAGTGACAAAAGTATGACAACCATGTTCCAGGCCTTCGACTATGTCGCTCACTAATTTCTGCACTGCCTGTATGGTGTTTCTCTTGGAACGAAAACCATATTGATTTTTGTTCAAGTAAAACTTGGTTTCAAAGTATTTATACAGTCTTTCCTTCAAAAATTTTTCAATTATTTTGGAAAATATTGAGACAATACTAATAGGTCTATAATTGTCTGGTACAGACATATCACCTTTTTTTTATAGATAGGGATAACTTTAGATAGTTTGAGTATATCTGGAAATTGGCCAGTGCAGAACATATGATTTATTAAGGTGGTTAATGGTCCTACTAAGATATCTGAAGATTCTTTAATAATACCACTATGCAGGTTATGGCAATCAGTTGACCTAGAGTTTTTTAAATTCTGTATGACTGCAGAGACCTCTGCCTCTACCACAGGCATCAGGAAAAACGAGTCGCGAGGTGCTGGAAAATTTTTGAAATTGTACAACTGATTCACATCCAAGCATGGTAATGTTTTAATTATGTTTTCTGCTACCGTTCCAAAAAACTGATTAAAGCAGTCCGGAGATATGTCAGAAGTCTGATCCCTAGTACTTTTCATTTTATTGCGATCTTGGTTTATGATATCCCAAGATGCCTTGGAGATATTATCAGATTTCAAGAGGTAGTCATCATGGGCCTGTTTCTTTGCTTTTCTAATTTCTGATCTATAATTCAGTTTCAAAATTTTATAAATTTCAAAATACATGTGATTTCCACTTACTTGACCAACATGCTGATATTTTTCCAAATCATCTCTCTGTTTTTTGAGATTATCATTGAACCACTTGATTTTGGAGCCATATTTGCTTTTGTTGACTTTCATATTTACAAGAAATGACTGTTTAACAAGAGTTTCGTATGTGTTAACCATGTGGGTGGCAATGCGTTCCACTGTGTGTTCACATTCATCAGGGATAGGCCAATCAACCTCCATCAAATTGTTCGTGAGTGTGGCCATACCTACCTTAGTGAATTTTCTGTACGGTTCGTTTGCCTGTTTATAGATTTTCTTCAGTTTTATAAAGAGAAATTGACCTTTGTGATCCGAGAGATTAGGTTCCAAGACTCCGGAGGCGGAAATATTATCTAGGTTTGTTATAATGTTATCCAAACAGGTAGAGGAGTAATGAGTTATTATAGTAGGTTCAGATATAAGAGTGTTGAGACCATATGAATCGAACAGATAATTCAAATTATCTAACTCGTGTGAGCTCGTCAGAAAATAAATGTTAAAATCACCACATAGTAGGACGTTTTTGTGTAATTTGCAAAATTTATGTAGTAATCTCTCGAGGCTGTCGTAAAATAGTTTAAATATCCTTTTACCTGTTCTGTAGAAGGTTATGAGTGTTGTGTCAATGGATGGTAAGAATATTCCAGAGAATTCACAATTCAACTCGCAGGTGAATTCATCAAAGTTTATAGATTTATGATCAACATGATCTTTGATGAATATAGCTGAGCCACCATGCTAGCGATGCTCCCTACAAAAATATGATGCCAAGTTATAGCCCTCTAGATTGGTCAATTTAAGACTATCATCTCTAAGCCAGTGTTCCGAAACGCACAAGATATCAAACCTATATTTATCTAAAAATAATTCTAGCTGCTCTTTTTTATTTGAAATGCATTGTATATTAATGTGGAATAAACCTAAGCATTTGTTTTTGCCTTTGTCACTTTCAACCGAGGATCCAACTTCTTTGTTTAGACTTGTGGCAGCCTCCTCTTCGCAAAAAACCTGGACACTATTGCACCTTTTGGCCAAACTTCTCGTCTCCAAGCATTTCTAAAGTTTTCTCTATTGATAATGACTTTCATAGAGCTGTAGATATCAGGAAATTTCGAGTTGTGTTCCTCGCATTGTACTTCTGGAAAAGTTTTCTCCAGAGTTTTCTTCAATTCTTCTGGTGTCGTGTGGGGTTTCAGTCAAGTGACATGCAGTGAGACTAATGCAGGGATTGTCTCCACTGTGTTTTCCTCCTCGTTTCCTTCTACAAGGTATTGACGTTTTCGCCTTTGCCCTCTGCCGTTTTGCATTTGCCACCCAGTCTCTATCTCTGCCATATTGTGATCAGCCAGTTGTTGGATTTCTATTATTTTCTGCTTCTCCACAGCTCCCAAAATCGCTTGACTGACCTCCTTTTTATTGAAGGTATGCTTATTGTTTATTGTATTGCCAGTTTTTTTACGATCGTGTTTTTCATGTTCACTTTTATTTTGCTGTCTATTGCCAGTGATGTCAGTGGTGACGTTTCTCACGGACACAGATGTAGGAATAACCGGTGTGTTCGATTTTTCTGTACTGGTGTGTGTTTTTGTGGTCTGGTGCAAACACGAATTTGCAGTTCCATGGCTTGCCTCGGTGTCATTCCATGGTTTTGATGTTCCATCATTATCAGCAAGGTCGCACCAATCGACCCTGTGTTTTATGGAGTTTTCAGCTTTCAAGGTTGTTGATGACGTTGATGTATCTGTTTTTTTGCTGATTTTTTTCCTTTCGGTCCATGTAGGATTGCACGGTTTTTTCTAAGGTTTCAATTTTCGTTTTTAAATACACTGCATTTTCTTGTAGTAACTTATTGTTATCCAGGAGGATCTTGAATTTTTCATCTTGCTCAATGATAATTCTCTTCAGCAGTTTTATTTCTTGAACTGATTGCTCACCCTGGCCTGCCAGTTCATTGACTTCATTGCCATCTTCTTTCGGCACATGCACGCAAGATGCATTTTTGGCTTCGCTGGATTGCACAAAACACTCCGGATGATACTCACAGTCGCACTTTGCACATTTAACAAACTTCACTACAACTTTTTTACAGTGAGAACATTTTATTTTGTCCATTTTCTCGGTTTTATTGACGAGCTCTGAATCGACATTCTGAACGCTCGCCATCTTGATCTTGATCTTTTTCAAAATCATTCATATTCAATTCGTTTTCACTTCATTCATCGCAATAGTTTGTTTCCACTCTGAGACAATAAGTATTCGATGATTATTCACCATATTAAATATTATACCTTTTTACATTTGCAATGAGCCTCGTATGTATGAAAACTAGAAGTAAAGTCTGTTGACGTTGTACCTTCGAAATGTTATCATATTATCATCAATAGCGACTCAGAAGCGTTCACTTTAGGATATATTTCACAAATTCTCCTTGATTCAATTCTATTATACACTATGATACTTGATTATTACCATTTTTTGTCAGGTATTGGCATATTCATAACCGGACGCTACTGAGCTGAATCTTCGGTTGTGGTCGGAAATAGTGACTGCTATTTTTGGCTGCTGATTTCACACAGCTTAATGATAGAAATCGAATATAAACGAACCAAAACAAAATGAATTCAGAAGTCAGAAGATTCCATTGAAGCTTCGCAGAAGATTTCCGGACCATTATCACAGACTGATATCATGGTGAGTGAACTTATATATTTCTTTTGTTGACCTCATTTACTGTTCACTTGATTTTCAGACACGATTCTTATTAGATGTCATGACGAAAATAACTTTAGGAAACAAGGATTTTTCTATGGATCTACACCAATTACCTGTGATCTTAACAAATAACCCTACAATAGACAATGGATGAATGATCGATTGGTGCTGATTCTGAGAGCAGTCGGCTAGATTATAGAAAATGGTGTGCTGTGTGTGCTAAGTGATTATGAGAATCATCCTGAATGAACAGTGAGTTACACTTTTGGTTTTATTACTTCTACATTTGGCATTGAAAGTTCTTCAGATTGGCCATCAATATTTTGTTCATTTTGTGATTAAAACACACTCAATACTTTGAGCACTTTATATTGATTAATTAACACATTGACACAGTCCTGAAATCTGCAAATCAAGCATATAGATTTATAGATCATTTTTATATATATTCATCATTAGTTTATACAATGCAATGATCATGATTTTGAAGAGATATATATGTTTATACATTTGAAGATCAAATACTCATTTGTTGTTTGGAGCCCACACTATTGGAAAAATGCTGATCATCATGAACAACCATTTATGAAACTGCTGACTTAGAGATCATGTGGTACATACCCTCTCCAATGGAAGTTGTGAAATTCATCTATTGATATTTTTTCATGAAGAGGAAAATAATTATATTCTTGAAATCTGGTAGAAAGAATGTAGGTTGATCAAATTTGAGAAATTATATTACCATTTATCTATCACTATGAAAATATTTTTTCGAACTTCAAGAAAGCATACATAAAACTTTTGTATAAGATTTTTTCCAATATCCATTGAGTTTCCAAGAGTCTGCACCATATGGGGAACTTTCATATAATTCATTTGGTGGAAGATTTTATTCCTGATGAAACTTGGTGTGTTGTGAATGAATTGCATTTGGGTTGTCAAAATCTTAGATTTTCAAACGGTGTACAGAAGAGAACAAAAATTAGTTATTTTCATTCATAATATATTATGTGTTTCTTCTTCTGATATCATCAACAGAGTTTAGTTTTCTGCTTTTTGTGGAATTTTCTCTCCTCATTTCTGAAAAATGAAGTAGAAGTTATTGAAAATCATTCAATATATTTGTAGAAAGGAAAGATTTGTGATCTACCCCAAAATGTCTCTGCTCTTGACGTAAAACCTTCAGAGACCGTAAAGAGAAATTTTCTATTTGTAAGTAACACCTTGTTCTTTGAAAAATTTGTGAATGTGAATATATTTAATGAGGATAAAAAACTTCAACTTATCTCAGTGGACGTTTCGGGAAAGAATATGCTCCCGTTTTCAACACAATCAAAATACATTTTCCAGTTTTTTGTGGGATTTTGAGATATGCCCCAAAATGTCATTGCAATTGAAATCAAACCTTACCTAAAAGAGAAATTCTTGTTTTGTCACTGCGATTGAAATTAAACCTTTAGATACCTAAAAGAGAAATTCTTGTGTTTGAAAAATTTGTGAATATGAATATATTTAATGAGAATAGAACTTCTGCTGAACACAATTGAAACACTTTTCTCCCTGAAATCTTTCAACGAGTAGTTGGTTTTAACACTGAGAAGTGACAATTTGGCAGACGGAGGAATTCAGGTCACAAGGTGTTTTCTATAAATTGATATTGAATTTGCCATTTTTCCAGAAAATCTAAGAGTCTGCTTGCATTCTCTTGAACGTTGACAATAATATTGCTTCTTGTTCACTTGACAGATAGAACTTGGCACCCACTTCTCAAAACTGAATATGAGAATGGCAAATTCAATATCACACTTCGTAACCATAATTCCTCCGTCTGCCAAATTTTCACTTTTCAGTGGCAAACCCAGATCAATGTTGAAAAATTTTGCGAAGAAAAGTATTCTGATTGTGTTTAAAACGGGAGCAGATTCGTTGCTGAAACGTCTGCTAAGATAAGTGGAAGTTTTTTATTCTCATTAATATATTCATATTTCCATATTTTCCAAAAAACAAGGTGTCACTGAGAAATAGAGAATTTCTCTTTTAGGTCTCTGAAGGTTCAATTTCAAGTGCATTGACATTTTGGGGCAGATCACAACTCTGTCCTTACCAGTGGCGTAGCTACCTAGGGGCTACGCGGGGCAGTGCCCCGGGGCCCTCAAGCTCAGGGGGCCCTCGAATCCTTACCAGAAATCTCGATCGAACTGAACTTTTGGAAATTTCTCCCATTTTCAAAATAAATATGACAGGTTGCAACCCTACTTTAATCATGATATCTCAGTTGAGAGAAATTCAAAAGTTATGCTAAAAAAAGGTATATTGTATACAAAACAGAAATTGATTTTTTAATACTAAAACAACAAAAAGAATCACCCTTCATTTTCATATAAAGGTAAGTGCAAAATATCTCTCTCGTTCACTGTATATTTGCAGGTTTAAAAAAAAGTACATGTTGCATGTATTATTTGAATATGCGCATACTGCCCATTTATCAAATGTATTCGTTCTTATTCTAGCAATTCTACTGCATATTTGAAATTTTGTTTCCATTTCTCTTGATTTTACAGGATTTAATTATTATTCAGGATCTTATAAAAGCCTCTGAAAATTAATATACATTCCAAAATATAAGGTGGTTAAATATTGTATTTATAGGAAACTAAATAAGTTTTTAAAAAAGGCTTTTAGAAAATATCCTTGATTTTCATGATTAATAAAAATTCGAAATACATTCTGTATCTAAAAAGATTGCAATTTATTCAGATATTTATGAACCGTACGTATAAAACGGTCTAGTTCTCGCTTGCAATACTTTCGGCCTTGCCTGAGCTCGCGTAAAAAAAAACGCACGTGTGGCCGGCTGTCTGGATTTTGAGGGTGCGGGAGAAAAACGAAACATGATAAAAACGCTCGTGTGGCCGTAGCCTAACGGTGATAATTTATTCTCCGGGGATTCCCCAATGACACTTGTAGCGTATCAGTGTGTTTCTCTTTCCTTTTATTTTGCTCTTAACGTCGTCAGTGAACAGTGAGTACCTACCTACTCGAGCACAATCTAATATTGTATTGTTTAAATAAATTAGAAAACTAAAACTATGGATAAAAAGAAGAAACCCAGTGGTGCATTTAAACGCAAACAACGCCAAGAAAGAGAAGATAGTAAACAAAAATTGCCCAAAATTGACAAATTTTTTAGTCAGCCTTCTGCAAGTACATCTGGCCAAAATATTTCTATTGATAGTGACTCAAATAATGTGATAACTCCAGTGTTGGTTGAGAAGTCTACTGAAGAAGATCCGACAATTATTGCAGTTGGAGATACCTCCGCCGCCGATCATGTGAACGTGGATGATGTTTGCATGACACACATAAGAGCGGAGGGTTTGGAGGAACCACAGACCTCTACATTTTTCGAAAATGTGTACGACAAATCTTCTTATGACTTGGGAAACTTCACGAACAAAATATCAAGTGATAACGAAAAACGTCAAATTCTTGATATGGGACCTTTACAGCCTTCAGGACCTTTTCCAACAGACATCAACCAGAACAATAGGTGTTTTTCAAAATCGTACAACGTTTCGTGTTCTAAATATGGGCCAGTTAATCGTTTTTGGTTGTGTTATTCAAAAATACTAGACGCTGCCTATTGTCAACCCTGCTGGTTATTTGCTTCACAAAGGAATAATGTTTGGTGTACGGGAATTCGAGATTGGAAGCATTTATCAGAAAGAATTAAACAACACAGTTGTTCAAGTGGCCATTCGGAAGCATGTGCTGTGTATGAATTTTGGAAAAAAAACGATACTAATACTATCGACAAGGAACTTGAAAATGAAATTCGCAAAGAAGCATCATTTTGGAAAATGGTTCTTCAAAGGTTATTCGATATCATACTTACCCTAGCAAAGAGTTCTTTGGCTTTGAGAGGACATCAAGAAGACTTAAAAGTCAGGAAGGATATCACGGAAATTTTCTGTCCTTTGTAGAGCTTGTCGCCCGATATGATCACATTTTGCGGCAAGTTTTGGATATGCCCAAAGGTAATAATTATTTCTAAGTTTTTTTATCGTCTTATTCTGTTTATAATTATTAACTGTTTAATATCAGGACATTTTTGAAATAGTGTTTTTTTATGTTTTTAGGATCTACAAGATATCTGAGTGCAACAATTCAAAATGAAATGATTGAGAGCTTGGGGACCAAACTCGAAACCCATCTACTAGAACAAATTAGAGCGTCACCGTTTTTTGCCATCATAATGGATACGACACAGGACATATCGAAGGTAGATCAGCTAAGCATTGTTTTGAGGTATGCAGTAATAACCAGATCGGAAAATGGACAGCCAATTGATATAGAAGTAAAAGAAGTGTTTCTAGGCTTTTATGCAGCCATCAAACATGGCGCAGTAGATTTAGTCAACCAAGTGACAACATTATTTATCGACAAAAATATTGATTTAAAAAAATGTGTGGGGCAAGGCTATGATGGAGCCAGTGTGATGAGTGGTGTGTATAATGGTGTACAAAAACAAATTAAGGATATCCAGCCTAACGCAGAGTACGTACATTGTGCCACTCATAATTTAAATTTGGTGATAAATGATGCCGTTAGTAGTTGTGTGGAAATACAGATTTTTTTCGCAACGTTGCAAGATTTGTATAACTTTTTCGGAAACAGCATCAAACGTTGGGATCTACTATCAAAATTCACTGGTGAATCGGACACCACTCTAAAAAAACTAAATCCGACTAGATGGTCCAGTAGGGTCAATACGATATCTGCAATAAAACTTCGTTATTTTGATATTATTAAAGCATTATCAGAAATAGTTCTAAAGAGTTCTAATAAAGATGAGTGTAGTGAAGCAGAGAGTATTAAAACAAAAATGCTAAATTTCGAGTTCGTGTTGCTTTGCGAATTCATGCACAGTGTATTGAACGACATCAATTATGCATCCAAAACTTTACAAAAATGCGACATCAATTTGGGCGAGGCGAGTAAAGTTTTAGCAGAGACCAAAGCAAAGTTGCAAATTTATAGAAATGATTTCGAATTATTCAAGTGCAAAGTCAGTGAAACTGCAAGAAAATATGGTATTGATACCCATTTTCAAGAAAAAAGGCAAAGAAAAGTTAAAAAACATTTTGATGAATTAGCTGCTGATCACCGATTTCCAAACCGAGAAAAAATATTTAAAATTGAGATTTTCAATAATTTACTAGACACAGTAATATCTCAATTAGATACACGTTTTATTGGTATGAGTGCAGTCTGTCATATATTCGATTTTCTAACGCCAACATTTTTATTACATGTTGATGAAGCAACTTCATTACAAAAGTGTGACGAATTCCAAAGAAAATATTCGGATATAATAGGCCCTAGTTTTTCACTTCAATTTATTAATATTTACCATCTAGTTTTACCTCAACTAACTCAAGCATGGACTGTTCACCAATTATGTAAGGAAATAATGAGCAAATATGGAGTGCTAGAATGCGACCTAACGGAAGTATTTACAGCAATGTTATTATTCTTTACAATTCCTGTCACTTCTGCAGCAGCTGAAAGGTCATTTAGCAAATTAAAATAATAAAAAATTATTTAAGAAATAATATGGGCCAAACTCGACTCCGACATTTATCGCTAATAGCAATTGAAAACAAAACCGCATCAAGCCTGGATTTAAACGAAGTCATTGATACTCTTGCGAAAACTAAAGCTAGGAAAAAATTGTAAATATAATTGTTATTTAGTCAGTTGGTAGGCCCGACCTTTATATAATAAACCCTTGAATCTTCTCTATTTCGTTTTATTAGCCAAACCTATACCAAGTATTAATTGTAATTTATGTTGTTACTGTTTAATATTTTTATTACCTGCCCTGCAGTTCACAAAAAAGAGCTTAAGTAGCTTAGCATTTTTAAAGTATTTGTATATTTCATATTTTTATTTGATAAAACCTAATCAGTTTACCTAGGTTACCTAGCTACGCCACTGGTCCTTACTACAAATATATTGAAATGATTCTCAATAACTTTCATTTTTCAACTTTTCATGGGATTTTCTCTCCTCGTTTCTAAAAAATAGAGTAGAAGTTATTAAAAATTATTTCAATATATTTGTAGTAAGGACAGATTTGGGATGTGCCACAAAATGTCGCTGCGCTTGAAATTAAACCTTCAGATACCTGAGAGAGAAATTTTCTATTGGTCAGTGACACTTTGTTTTTTAAAAAATTTGGAAATACAAATATATTTAATATGAATGAAACCTCTACTTATCTTGGTGGACGTTTCAGAAACGAATCTGCTCCAGTTCTCAACACAATTAAAATATTTTTCTCTTCGCAAAATTTTTCAATGTTGTCGGTTTTGACACTGAAAAGTGACAATTTGGTAAACGGAGGAATTCTGGTTCAGTTGATATAGATAGAACTTGGCATCCACTTCTGAAACTTGAATATGAAAATGGAAAATTCGATATCAATTAATGAAAACACCTTGTGACCAGAATTCCTCCGTGTCAAAACCGAAAACATTGAAAAATTCTGCGAAGAGAAAAATATTTTAATTGTGTTGAGAACGGGAGCAGATTCGTTCCTGAAACGTCCACCAAAATAAGTAGAGGTTTCATTCTTATTAAATATATTTGTATTTCCAAATTTTTTCAAAAACAAGGTGTCACTGACCAATAGAGAATTTCTCTTTTAGGTATCTAGAGGTTTAATTTCAAGCTCAGTGACATTTTGGGGCAGATCCCAAATCTGTCCTTACTACAGATATATTGAAATAATTTTTAATAATCTCTACTCTATTTTTCAGAAACGAGGAGAGGAAATCCCATGAAAAGCTGAAAAATGAATGTACCACCTCCTCGAAGAACTTACCGACAGTATTCAACTCCTACTTTATGTTTTAAAAACAAATAGAGAAAATTCTACAAAGAGCTGAAAAACCGAATGTACCACCTCCTCGAATAACTTACAGACAGTGTTATCAATGTATGTTACGCTGGCACGACCACTTCAACAAAATCCAAAAATTTTTATACCAGAATTTAGTGCTTTTTTGTTGCTAATTTGTTCCTCTTTTCGAAAATTTGTTGCTTGTGCCGAAACAGAAAAATCGAGTTCTTGCCAGCTTCACGATAAGCTGGTACAACTTTTTCATTTCATCACCGAATTCAAAAACACATATACCAAAATGTAGCTCTAATTTGTTGCTAATTTGTTCCTCTATTCGAATATCCAAATTTCTAACCGTTACAAAAAAAAATGGTGTCTTGCCAGCTTCACGATCAGCTGACACAGCAACTTTTTCATTTCATCACCGAATTGGAAAACAAAAATTCCAAAATGTAGCACTAATTTGTTGCTAATTTGTTCCCCTATTCGATTATCTGAATTTCTCTCCATTACAGAAAAAAAATTATGCATAGCAACATGTCATCACTGAATTTTCACGATACTTTCGTTATCTGACATATGAATACAAAAATGAAAAGACGAGAATTTCTTGCTTTCTTGTTACTTATTTGTTCCCTTTGCAGAATTTTTGTTGCTTGTTCCTTTAGAAAATTATAATGGAAAATACCGCCATGACAGGTAAATTCCATGATGATTTCGTCATGTGAAATTTGAACTCGACAACGATCGAACCAACATTTGTTGCTTTCTTGTTGCTAAATATGTTCCTCTTTCGAAATTTTTATAGCTCATTCTTCAAGAAACTTTGTTAAAAAAATACTGGCATGCTAGATTATTTCACGATAACTCCTTTATTTGATATATGAATTCAAAAATGACAACACAAGAATTTGTTATTTTCTTGTTACTAATTTGTTCCCCTTTCAGAATTTTTGTTGCTTGTTCCTTTAGAAAATTATGATGGAAACTACCGCCATGTCAGGTTGATTCCATGATTATTTCGTCATATGACACTCGAACTTGAAAACGATCGAACCAACATTTGTTGCTTTCTTGTTGCTGATTTATTTATTTATTTATTTATTTATAGCTCATTCTTTCCAAAATTGAAAAAAAATATACTGACATGATAGATTATTTCACGATAATTTTTTTATTTGACATATTAATTCAAAACTGAAAACACGAGAATTTGTTGCTTTCTTGTTGCTAATTTGTTCCCCTTTCAGAAATTTTGTTGCTCGTTTCTTTAGAAAATTATAACGGAAAATATTGCCATGCCAGGTCAATTCCATGAATATTTCGTTATATGACACTTGAACTCGAAAACGATCGAACCAACATTTGTTGCTTTCTTGTTGCTAAATATGTTCCTCTTTCGAAATTTTTATAGCTCATTCTTCAAGAAACTTTGTTAAAAAAATACTGGCATGCTAGATTATTTCACGATAACTCCTTTATTTGATATATGAATTCAAAAATGACAACACAAGAATTTGTTACTTTCTTGTTACTAATTTGTTCCCCTTTCAGAATTTTTGTTGCTTGTTCCTTTAGAAAATTATAACGGAAAATATTGCCATGCCAGGTCAATTCCATGAATATTTCGTTATATGACACTTGAACTCGAAAACGATCGAACCAACATTTGTTGCTTTCTTGTTGCTAATTTGTTCCTCTTTCGGAATTTTTATAGCTCATTCTTTCCAAAATTGAAAAAAAATATACTGACATGATAGATTATTTCACGATAATTTTTTTATTTGACATATTAATTCAAAACTGAAAACACGAGAATTTGTTGCTTTCTTGTTGCTAATTTGTTCCCCTTTCAGAAATTTTGTTGCTCGTTTCTTTAGAAAATTATAACGGAAAATATTGCCATGCCAGGTCAATTCCATGAATATTTCGTTATATGACACTTGAAGTCGAAAACGATCGAACCAACATTTGTTGCTCTCTTGTTGCTAATTTGTTCCCCTTCCAGAATTTTCATAACTCATTTTTTCCTGAATAAAAAAAAATACTGACATGCTAGATTATTTCACGATAACTTTTTTATTTGACATATAAATTCAAAACTGAAAATACGAGAATTTGTTGCTTTCTTGTTGCTAATCTGTTCCCATTTCAGAAATTTTGTTTCTTTAGAAAATTATAATGGAAAATATTGCCATGCCAGGTCAATTCCATGAATATTTCGTCATATGACACTTGAACTCGAAAACGATCGAACCAACATTTGTTGCTTTCTTGTTGCTAATTTGTTCCTCTTTCGGAATTTTTATAGCTCATTCTTTCCAAAATTGAAAAAAAAATACTGACATGATAGATTATTTCAGGGTAATTTTTTTATTTGACATATCAATTCAAAATTGAAAATAAGAGAATTTGTTGCTTTCTTGTTGCTAATTTTTTCCCATTTCAGAAATTTTGTTGCTTGTTTCTTCGGAAAATTATAATGGAAAATATTGCCATGCCAGGTCAATTCCATGATAATTCCGTCATATGACACTTGAACTCGAAAACGATCGAACCAACATTTGTTGCTTTCTTGTTGCTAATTCGTTCCTCTTTCGGAATTTTTATAACTAATTCTTTCCAAAATTGAAAAAAAATACATGCTAGATTTTTTCACGATAACTTTTTTATTCGACATATAAATTCAAAACTGAAAATACAAGAATTTGTTGCTTTCTTGTTGCTAATTCGTTCCCATTTGAGAAATTTTGTTGCTTGTTTCTTTAGAAAATTATAATGGAAAATACTGCCATGCCAGGTCAATTCCATGAAAATTCCGTCATATGACACTTGAACTCGAAAACGATCGAACCAACATTTGTTGCTTTCTTGTTGCTAATTTGTTCCCGTTCCAGAATTTTTATAACTCATTCTTTCCAAAATTTGAAAAAAAAATACTGACATGCTAGATTATTTCACGATAACTTTTTTATTTGACATATTAATTCAAAACTGAAAAAACGAGAATTTGTTGCTTTCTTGTTGCTAATTTGTCCCCTTTCAGAAATTTTGTTGCTCGTTTCTTTAGAAAATTATAATGGAAAATATTGCCATGCCAGGTCAATTCCATGAATATTTCGTCATATGACACTCGAACTCGAAAACGATTGAAGCAACATTTGTTGCTTTCTTATTGCTAATTTGTTCCCCATTCAGAATTTTTATAACTAATTCTTTCCAAAATTGAAAAAAAATACTGACATGCTAGATTATTGCACGATAACTTTTTTATTTGACATATGAATTCAAAACTGAAAATACGAAAATTTGTTGCGTTCTTATTGCTAATTTGTTTCCCTTTCAGAATTTCTGTTGCTTGTTCCTTCAGAAAATTATGATGGAAAATACCGCCATGTCAGGTTGATTCCATGATAATTTCGTCATATGAAACTCGGAACTCGAAAACGATTGAACCAACATTTGTTGCTTTCTTGTTGCTAATTTGTTCCTGTCCAGAATTTTTATAACTCATTCTTTCCAAAATTTGAAAAAAAAAATACTGACATGCTAGATTATTTCACGATAACCTTTTCATTTGACATATGAATTCACAACTGAAAATACGAAAATTTGTTGCGTTCTTATTGCTAATTTGTTCCTCTTCCAGAATTTTTGTTGCTTGTTCCTTTAGAAAATTATGATGGAAAATACTGCCATGCCAGGTCAATTCCATGATAATTCCGTCATATGACACTTGAACTCGAAAACGATCGAACCAACATTTGTTGCTTTCTTGTTGCTAATTTGTTCCTCTTTCAGAAATTTTGTTGCTCGTTTCTTTGGAAAATTATAATGGAAAATATTGCCATGCCAGGTCAATTCCATGATAATTCCGTCATATGACACTTGAACTCGAAAACGATCGAAACAACATTTGTTGCTTTCTTGTTGCTAATTTGTTCCCGTTCCAGAATTTTTATAACTCATTCTTTCCAAAATTTGAAAAAAAATACTGACATGCTAGATTATCTCACGATAACTTTTTCATTTGACATTTGAATTCAAAACTGAAAATACGAAAATTTGTTGCGTTCTTATTGCTAATTTGTTCCTCTTTCAGAATTTTTGTTGCTTGTTCCTTTAGAAAATTATGATGGAAAATACCGCCATGTCAGGTTGATTCCATGATTATTTCGTCATATGACACTTGAACTTGAAAACGATCGAACCAACATTTGTTGCTTTCTTGTTGCTGATTTATTCATTAATTTATTTATTTATAGCTCATTCTTTCCAAAATTGAAAAAAAAATACTGACATGATAGATTATTTCACGATAATTTTTTTATTTGACATATTAATTCAAAACTGAAAACACGAGAATTTGTTGCTTTCTTGTTGCTAATTTGTTCCCCTTTCAGAAATTTTGTTGCTCGTTTCTTTAGAAAATTATAATGGAAAATATTGCCATGCCAGGTCAATTCCATGAATATTTCGTTATATGACACTTGAAGTCGAAAACGATCGAACCAACATTTGTTGCTCTCTTGTTGCTAATTTGTTCCCCTTCCAGAATTTTCATAACTCATTTTTTCCTAAATAAAAAAAAAATACTGATATGCTAGATTATTTCACGATAACTTTTTTATTTGACATATAAATTCAAAACTGAAAATACGAGAATTTGTTGCTTTCTTGTTGCTAATCTGTTCCCATTTCAGAAATTTTGTTCCTTGTTTCTTTAGAAAATTATAATGGAAAATATTGCCATGCCAGGTCAATTCCATGAATATTTCGTCATATGACACTCGAACTCGAAAACGATTGAAGCAACATTTGTTGCTTTCTTATTGCTAATTTGTTCCCCATTCAGAATTTTTCTAACTAATTCTTTCCAAAATTGAAAAAAAAATACTGACATGCTAGATTATTTCACGATAACTTTTTTATTTGACATATTAATTCAAAACTGAAAATACGAAAATTTGTTGCGTTCTCATTGCTAATTTGTTTCCCTTTCAGAATTTCTGTTGCTTGTTCCTTCAGAAAATTATGATGGAAAATACCGCCATGTCAGGTTGATTCCATGATAATTTCGTCATATGAAACTCGGAACTCGAAAACGATTGAACCAACATTTGTTGCTTTCTTGTTGCTAATTTGTTCCTGTCCAGAATTTTTATAACTCATTCTTTCCAAAATTTGAAAAAAAAAATACTGACATGCTAGATTATTTCACGATAACCTTTTCATTCGACATATGAATTCAAAACTGAAAATACGAAAATTTGATGCGTTCTTATTGCTAATTTGTTCCCCTTCCAGAATTTTTGTTGCTTGTTCCTTTAGAAAATTATGATGGAAAATACTGCCATGCCAGGTCAATTCCATGATAATTCCGTCATATGACACTTGAACTCGAAAACGATCGAACCAACATTTGTTGCTTTCTTGTTGCTAATTTGTTCCTCTTTCAGAAATTTTGTTGCTCGTTTCTTTGGAAAATTATAATGGAAAATATTGCCATGCCAGGTCAATTCCATGATAATTCCGTCATATGACACTTGAACTCGAAAACGATCGAACCAACATTTGTTGCTTTCTTGTTGCTAATTTGTTCCCGTTCCAGAATTTTTATAACTCATTCTTTCCAAAATTTGAAAAAAAAATACTGACATGCTAGATTATCTCACGATAACTTTTTCATTTGACATTTGAATTCAAAACTGAAAATACGAAAATTTGTTGCGTTCTTATTGCTAATTTGTTCCTCTTTCAGAATTTTTGTTGCTTGTTCCTTTAAAAAATTATGATGGAAAATACCGCCATGTCAGGTTGACTCCATGATAATTTCGTCATATGACACTCGAACTCGAAAACGATCGAACCAACATTTGTTGCTTTCTTGTTGCTAATTTGTTCCCCATTCAGAATTTTTATAACTAATTCTTTCCAAAATTTGAAAAAAAATACTGACATGCTAGATTATTTCACGATAACTTTTCTATTTGACATATGAATTCAAAACTGAAAAGAGAAAAATTTGTTGCGTTCTTATTGCTAATTTGTTCCCCTCTCAGAATTTTTGTTGCTCGTTTCTTTTCAATTATTGTGGAAAAAACTGCCATGTCAGTTGTATTTATTTCTTCAGGTGTATTTGTTGCTCTCGTTCTAGAACCTGACGATTAGAAATAAGGTATCATCTCGGCGTGAAATGTTTATATTTTATTTCTGACGAATACCAAAAGAACTGGTTGGACAGAATTATTAAATTGTTTGTTGGTTTCATTCTTCTTCAGATCGTCATACTCCACCCACTGATAACCTCCTCGGAGGCAGTATGCTGTAGAGTGACCGATGTCTTGGCTTCCTGAAAACCGTCTTCTGGGCGGAGGTGGGATATAATTCACAAGGCCTACGAGCTGGTAATTCTCCGTTTCATTCAAGGGATTCTTGTAATATACTGGTATTTCTTAGCATGGCATTCCTGGTATCCTAATTCGAATAAAACTATTTCACCTATAAACCAATATCGAAGACATCAATCGCAAGTATAATGCAATGTTTTATAAAAGTTCTGTTTTCAAACACCATTCCATTCAATTTCTCACCTATGAAAGATATTTCTGATGTGGTAGACCCACGACAGTTCTCATTCGCACATATCGTATTGTCAGAAAATTTCAAAATAACTTGTATTTCAAACCCTTTTTTTAATTTCTTGAATATCGATATAAGGGCATACCAATGTATTTATCCTCACTGGACAGTTATTGGAGCATCGAATGGTTTCTTGGAAACTGGGAGTTTTTTTGAAAAGTAATTTCCATCACACTACTCTGACAATTAATCAGTAGTGATCCATCCGGTTGTTCTTTTCCACTAAATATGCTGTCTAGTATAGCCGCTCGTTTTTTGTACGAAGATGCTCGTAAGCCGTTTTCCAGTACATCCAATACCATGGTTAGTAAGGGATTATCTTTTGTGATCTGACTTATCTAAAAAACACATAGATGAACAGAAAAATATTATTCAAAATACTGAGTTTTGAAATGAAAATGATTTATGATTACCAATTCTAGAAGTTGTTTCCTGTCGCAAAGAGCTGCCAGTATTATTTGATAAATACTATCAAAAGTGCATGTGAAAATCACGTAAACATTCCTATCTCCTAGTGCAATTGGACTCAAACTGAGGTTGCTTCCATTCTTGATAACGAGTAATTTTCTGTTTTTCTCACTCGCCAACTGCTCGTTCAAATTATAATTAGTATTTCGCAAATATTTTGCAATTCTTTTCGGTTTCGTCGATATAGCCAAACCCTTTCAATTATCTTATAACAGAAGTCCCACCTTTATGATCACACTCCAAGCAAATTCTACTTTGACCATAACCTTCCACACTGCCTTTAAAGGAGATACTATCTAACGCATGAACTGATTTGGAACAAATAATACATTTATGCGCCCCAGACGGTTGGTCCTCGTTTCGACAAGCAGGGCATGAAGAATATGGGCCTTCCTCTGCTATTTCTTCCCTGTTTACCGACATGAGGCCAGACGCATGCGTAGCACCTGTACATTGCTCACTATTTCCAGAATATTCACTAGTGAGTGATTTTTCCGCGGTATCGTTGTCCATTTGCGATTGAATGATCTTCATACGACCACTCAAATAGTCCACATGTCTGTTGACGAATACGTCAGCGCGCAAAGGACTGGTCATACCCGACAACAAATGACTTTTGATTTTGTTGAATTCTCCTTCAACAGGGGCACTAGAGGCTGGTATGCGTCCATATCCGAACTGACTTTGCACCACGCAGGACCACATTGGGAAATAATGAAGATCATTCAGCAGTTTTTTCGACATTGCGGAAAAAATGGGCGTTTTCCCTATCTCCAATTTCTGTCTTCGCAGTTTGAAGACTCTTGTCAATATTTTCTCCCCATTGAGTCCAAATATTATGATAGCTTTTCACTGTATACTCTTCTTCTCGTGGTAACTTCTCAAGAATAGATTCAGTATCAGCAGCTTTATCAATCTCCTGGAATTGTATCATTCATTTCAAATGAATCATATGTATGAAAGATATATGTTGAAAACAATTTATGAAACATGTTTTCTATTTTTGACACGTGATATGACACTTTCCAACATTGACGGAAATATAGAAACGTTCTACTTCACGTATAAAACTGGTGATGGTCATAACTGGTGATGTATAATGTTCAATGTGCCAATGGAGAGTGGATCTAGTTTAAAAAAAAATTACCACGAATTTAATTTGAACTATTTCGCAAAATGTTCAACAAGTATGCGAGTAATTAAGAATGTTTACAAGTGTTACAATTCCCTTGAGATGAAGATGTGAAACAGTGTCTCCTTTCAAGTTGTTGTTCACGTATAATTCCGAAAGACTTATGAGTAAATAACGACTCATTTTGACATGTGAAAAAATAATCATTTGTTATATCCCAAGACCTTATAATTAGAAGATCCATTATTTTTCTTGGAAAATAGTTGTATGCACAGCGGTCGAATGTTTTTATCAATTCATTGTGCATGAAACTATTTTCCAAAAAGTAAAATCATGCAAAGAATACATTTCGATAGTTTAATCGATTTGAATTCAAAGGTCAAAGGTAGGTATACGGCTAGATTATTTCCTGAATAACTTAGATAGAAGCCAACACAACAAAGAGTCCAATCGCGGATAAACACTTATCTAAACAGATGACAGCTCAAATTGCAGCTATGATACATGGAGTAACTAATCGTTGTAATTTGCTTCTCACAAATCATCAGTATAAAACCGAATGATTGGCTAGTATTACGCATTGCTATTGGTTGAAACAACAAAAACGTCAGTGACATGTGAAAAAAAAATCAATTCATTGAAATCATCAATTTAGTGATCTTAAAGAACAGTTGTCTCGCCAGAATTTGAAAGAAATATTGTACATAACAACATAACTACCTATATAAATTATTGCATAGAATTGTTAAAATTGCATACCTATAACAAAGACGTTACAAATTGATAAATTCAACCAACTTCAGTTGTTAGTAATCCTATATCCTCAAGAAAAATTCTCAGTAGTCTAATAACAGTAGACATGTCTTTAGCATCTGACACTAGAAATTTGTTGTAAATTTCGACTTACTTCTGTGGTTGTGATGATTTCTTTCAAGAAATGTTTTGCTGCCTCTGATTTGCAAGGTTCTCCAGATGTTAAGTATCCCTCAGTCTCACACTGAGATACCAGTAAAATAGATCCCAGGACCTTCTCAGCCTCCGTCAGAGATTTACATAGGATGAGTTGTCCTAAGCATCCTAAATAAAAAACTCGGACGCGCCTAGGCAAGTCCTTCACCAATGATGAGTATATCTTAATGAAATACGCCACATCTACACGGATGTAACATGCAGATGGTTTTTGCCACTAACTCTCTGCATATTCTTCGATCGATTTGCAGTTGGTGAAGGCTCGAATAGTTGCTGATAAAAGAGCTCTAGAAGCATCAGTGACTACTTCCTTCGGGATAGGTGCTCCAGAACGTGTCTATTCAGAAAGCCAATAGTGGATCGCATTCGTGTTGTGAACCTCACTCAACATTTGACTCACTGAAAATTGTCCGCCTGGAAGCTGGATAATTGAATGGTAGAGAAAGATGCTTCCTGATTTTGAACCATCTGCTTTTTTTTTATTTTCCTCACCATTCCCCCTGTGGCATCTATAAACAAACAGCTGGTATACTTGGAACAATATTTTTTGTATATACCCATTTGGTGACTCGTCCAGTAATGCACGTAAAAGGGATCTAAGCCAATATTTTGGATGATGTTAGTTGTTTTGAGAGGAATATCGATTTCACCGGATCTCTATCAAGATATTGGCTAGATATATACTCCGATTTTGCTTTTCTTAGTACAGGAGATGAGTAGAGATTTGGTGGTTCGGTGTCTCCAGGACACATCTCCCTGTTGGCCCTCTGAGCTCTATAAATATGAGCTGACTTCTCTTCGATAGCTCTTGCTATTTTATGACGTGTCTTGCCACGTAGCCAACGTTTGCCGCATTTATTTTCGCCCTTCGAGATATTGCACGTAACTTCAACTTCTGGTCCTGAGTTATCTATCAATGCACGTAGCTTCCCTCCACAGTTGCAGTTTGCTGAGCAAAAAACAAATACCCTATCAAACCTATCAAAAAATTATTCAACAAATTAGTATTGTGATAATTCTGTCCATGTTGTTTTTGTTACTCACCATTTATTTTCCCTGATCTGGTATCCATCGATATATAATGGTTCACGAAGTTGTACCCACAAGTTATGGGGGTTTGACGAGCTAATTTTTCAGTGATCATGTCTTCCCACAAACCAGGCATCAAAGTCTTGTGAATTCTCACGACATTTTTCTTAGCGCTGCGTTCATATTTCTTGTATTTTTTTATAATTATCAATGACTCGAATTCTTGTCGGGGTATGTGTAAAACATATTTTCGGAATTCTCCTGTATCTATATCAGATTCCATTGACTGATTGTTAATGTTTTCCATTTCGCTATTGTTACTGAAACTAGGACTATTGGAATTCGGTATGGAGTCGAAATGGGATTCATCATGCGCATTTTCCGACATAGTCATTCTATCCCTTACTTGGAATCTATTGCAGGTAACAATAACATAAAGTGAATTGGGCGATACAGCATTTCCAAGCTCCTTAGAAATTTCAGACCATATTTCGTTTGACTTACTGATAACTTTTTTATCGGGTAATATCAAATTCTCAGACCTTTTGATCAAAGCTTCTATAATAACTTGTTTTTCTACTAATGGACGTCTTACAACAACTCATTTTACTCTCATTTTTTTTATTAGATCACGCACAAAAAACACTTGTACTCTTGAACATCCGAACTATTCACATGTAAAGTCGATTGTGATTTTCCCTATATAATAAGACCTGTTGATACTTGCCCTCTCTCACTTGCTCTTGCGAAAAACTCACCTCTTCTCTATAACTAGCATTTGAAGCACACTGTGATTTGAAGTAACAAATAAAGAAACCAATAGAAAAAGAAATGCAATGATGATTATTAGTAGTTTTATTGGTTAACATGATTTGTGGGCGGGCTTTTAAGCCAATGAAATTTAGGTAGCATAGCACCCCATTAGATGTTTTTTTTTTCGCGTGCCAAAAGGAAAGATCGTCCGTAGCCGACGGCAATCCTTTTTAAATTCCAATAAGTACAGGAATATAAACACTTTTTTTATGATCGATCGTAAATCACCCGAACCCAAGAAGTCAAAAGAACTTTGATATCAGTGGCGTGCAATGCTATTCACGTTAGGGTAGGCAAACATTTTAAACGGTTAAAATTACTGACCATTATCCACCAAAATTTGTCCTCGTTCGGAAACGTCACTATAATACTCAATAATTGCATTGAACAGGACGTTGCACTCGAAACTTAATTTGTGATAACAGTCGAACAGTGGGTTCTTGAATAACAAAACCGACTTGACAAACACACACATAGATCAATGTGTTACTATACTGTCTAGAAACGTTATAAACCGCGATACCAAATACCGATTGAAAAAATTCTAATTAGCGATTGTCAATGAATAAATATCAGAAATCGATTCCATTGGGGACGGATCAAGAATTTCCCCATGGTAAATCCTGCCTGTCGTAAGAGGCGACTAAATGGATACCCATAGGTGGAAGATGATGGTTCCCATCATCGCCCGGTGCGACACCACCACATCGACAGAGGTGCTGTGAAATGGGTAACTCCCATGTTTCAGTATTTGGTCGATACTTCCGGTCATATCCCCATACCATATCTCCTTCTTCCCAACCCAAACCGCCCATTTCAGCTGAAGAAAAATCTAGATGATGAATTCTCCTAGGGTAAAACACTCCGGAAGTAAAATACCTCTCCATTCGGATTTCCGGGCGAGAGGTGCTCGAGTGGGTTCACCATCGAAACATCTGAATTTAAAAATAGACCTTTGTAACATCCGAGGTCTGAACAAAAATATAAACGATGTTCATTACCATCTACAGGCTGAGAAACCAGATATACTGGCTTCAACTGAGACGCAGGTCAACTCATCAACTAATACGACCTATATGCTCTGCCCTGGATATGAGCTGCATACCCGTTTCAGATTCAGAGGAGGTTTATGTCTCTTTTCCAGAAATGATCTCTCATGCCATCGTGAGGAGGAACTGGAACCGAAAGAATTCGATGTAATGTGGCTCAAGATCGATAACCACAAACAGACAAAGTTCATCTGCTGCCTTTATCTATCACCAAACGAACCAACTCCTGGTGACCTCTTCGAATTCCTTTCTCTGAAACTTGATTTCATCCAACAGAATCACCCAGCAGCTGAAATCATCATCATGGGGGATTTCAATGTCCACAACTCCACCTGGCTCAAATTCTCGAACAAAACAGACGACGCAGGACGTCTGGCTGAGGCTTTCGCTATCACCTATGGTCTTGAGCAACTGATAAACGAACCCACTCGGATCCCTGATATCAGCAATCATTATGCCAATACGCTCGACCTGTTCCTCACTAACAATCCGGAACCGTATGAAGTGAAAGTCCGTGCACCACTAGGAAACTCAGACCACACACTCATCTCCACGATATGTCCTTACATCACTCCGCGAACCAGTCCAACACCCCCACGCACTGTTCGGCATTACAATTCAGCCGACTGGGATGGCCTTCGCATGTTTTTTTCTGAGTTTCCTTGGAGGAGAATGTGTTTTGAATCGGGAGATCCTACGCAATGTGCTGAAGAGATCTCGGAAATCATCATGCTGGGAATGAAAACTTACATACCACATAGCACCAAATCACGAACCACTGGTGAACCATGGTTCAATAGAACCTGTTCTAGGGTTGTCGCACTGAAGCAAGCAGCATACCGTCGTTGGCGCAGAAACCCAAGCCCTCAAACTAGGGCTGAATATGTTGAAGCTAGGAATACATGCAATCGAACGATAGATGAGGCTAAAGAGGCATCCAACACGAAAATAAGATCGAAGCTCATAGAGTGTCCAGATGGTTCCAGTTCATTTTGGACGTTTGCCAAGGCAATCGGGAGAAATTTCACTTCTAGCTCATTTCCTCCCCTCACAAAGGATGATAATACATTGGCTATAACACCTCATGAAAAAGCCAACACCTTCGCCAAAATGTTTGCAGACAATTCTACCTTGGATCCACGAGGCCAGGAACTTCCCAAAATCGCTACCATCGATAACCGTATGCCAGAAATTGTCTTCCGGCAACGCACAATCAGACACATTCTGCTTAGCCTCAACGTCAAGAAGGCTATGGGGCCTGACGGAATACCGCCCATTGTTCTCAAGAAATGTGCCCCAGAACTAACACCAGTTCTTTGCAGGTTGTTCACCCTTTCGTACAAACTCGGCGTATTTCCTTCTAACTGGAAGAAAGCTAGGGTCCAACCGATTCCAAAGAAGGGCAAGAAAACCCTCCCTAACAACTATAGACCGATTGCACTACTATCTGTGATCTCTAAAGTAATGGAAAAAGCAATCAACATCGAGCTCATCCGATATCTAGAGAGCTCAAGAATCGTGAACGACCGGCAATATGGCTTTCGTCACCAGAGGTCAACTGGAGATCTGCTTGCCTATGTGACACATAAGTGGCACGTGTCAATAGAGAAACATGGGGAGTCTCTGGCTGTAGCCTTGGATATCTCCAAAGCATTTGACCGAGTTTGGCAGCAAGGCCTCCTAGAGCGAAACTTCCGTCATATGGTTTGCCGCCCCAACTGTGTCTTTTACTATCGAGTTTTCTTGCAGATAGATCACTCTACGTGGTGGTAGACGGGGTCTCGTCTGATAAAATGACGATAAATGCTGGTGTTCCACAAGGCTCTGTCTTGGCACCAACTTTGTTTTTGCTCCACATCAATGATTTGTTGAATGTGACCTCCAGCCCAGTTCATAGCTTTGCGGATGATACTACACTTCATTCCGCCTTTTCCTCTAGAGCCCCTATATCATCCAACGAGGCCAGAGGTACAAGGCGAAGACAGGTTGATGCTTTAAATGAGGATCTGACAAGAATTCTGAAATGGGGATCTGAGAATCTAGTACAGTTCAATGCAACTAAAACTCAAGCTTGTATGTTCACCAAGAAGGCTGATCACACAATGCCAAATTTGATGATGTCTGGTACCACTGTTCCTATGAAGTCGTCAATATCCATGCTGGGTGTCACCAACAACAGTGCTCTCTCATGGGACGATCATGTGAGGTCCATTGCAAAAACTGCTTCACAAAAACTCGGTTTTCTTTTCCGTGCGAAGAGATACTTCACATCCCAGCAACTGCTTATGATCTACAAAGCACAAATTCGACCTGTCCTGGAGTACTGTTCACATGTTTGGAGCTCAGCCCCCAAACATACGCTTAAGCTCTTAGATTCAATTCAGAAGAGAGCTATTCGCCTAGTCGATGAGACAACACTCACCAAATCATTGGCCTCTCTAGATCATCGTAGAAAGGTCGGCGATCTTTGCCTTTTTTATAGGTACTTTCACGGTCGGTGCTCAACGGAAATATCATCTATTATGCCACCACGCGCGATTCCTAGTAGACAAACCAGACGAGCTTAAGCTGGTCACCCCTACACTGTCAGGCTCGAGACCTGTCGAACATCGCTATACCAAGCATCATTCATCAATAGAACGGCAAAGTTGTGGAATTCTTTGCCTAGTGAAGTCTTTCCTGATGCTTACAACCTCCAAACATTCAAGAAAAATTCCAACACCTTCCTTCTTTCCCAAAATTCCACCGCTGGCTAACACGATGTTCCTCGAACATCATAGGTTTCCCTTTCGTGTTGTCCACAGATAAAAAAAAAAAAGCTGAATCGTCTTCCATTTTTCCGTGTGTACTATATTGTTCGTAATCGATCGGGTCAGTTTTGCCGATGTTAATTATCCCCGCGCCGCGGCTACAAAACTCGAAAGCAATACTTTTTTTTGCTTTTTTGAATTCCTATTGATCAGCTGCAATGGCTTCGCTTTCATTTCAAATGGAATGCTTATTTGCTTACACAGAGTAGAACGCCAGCAACGGGGGCGTAGCGGGTGGTTAATGGATGGTTTTTATGGATTTTTTCTACGACCACTAGTGTAAGTTGGTGATTACAAATAAAAAACAATCACAGGAAGCTTCTTCTTACACACAGTAAGCTAATGTTGACTGCTGATTTATTTCGCCTTTCAGATGATCATCCAATATATAGGTACCCATACATTGAGACCTCTACGAAGACACATTGAAGGTTCTTCCTCTTGTGCGATTGGTATGTGATAAATCGCTCATTTTACTATGATCGTTCTAATCTCTGCTCGCAACCTTTCATATTTTCTTGCTATTTTTATCTTTCAGTGAAAAGTCCTCGTGTGTGGCTACCTTTTGCAACATGACACTGATCTGACAGTGTGACAGTAAGGTTGACAGGTACTACCATCAGCTAGTCATAATACATTCCTACGATGATATCGATACAATCTGTGTATGTACCCAGCTATGACAGTTCACATTATATTTTATGCTCTGTATTTCAATTACTGTATTATACATCATTGATGATAATGATTATATGAGTCAATAGTTTTGTACTTCACGTTTCATCAGTTAATTCGCTACAATTTGTAAAATGCTTGGTTGCTTTGCTGGTTAAGCATCGTGCTGGGAATCCACAGGTCCCGAGTTCAAATCTCAAGAACATCATTTTTTTTTCCTAAATTCATTTCATTTCATTTCCTCCATTGAAGCTGCTCCTGAATGAATTGAGAATATTTTTTGTCACTGAATAAATTTGGATTGAGTTGCATCTATCATGAAAACTTGTTCAATGCTGATTGTTTTTGTATGAATACCCAAAAATCTCATGAATGGTGCAGACTACATATCAAACATTCCTTATCAGTAAACTCTCCAATTTTCTATATTGTTTACTACAATGCTATGTTCTGTATACACCTACCTACATACACACCGAATTTTGTAAAATATACAGTAAGTTTTAAAAACTTTGTGGTAACAATTGGAAAACATTTTCAATTGCGTACTGGGCTATGATTTGAAATATGGATATAATTACCATCATTCTGAATGATCTCTTCTGATAATGTAAAAAATAATGGTACCTACTTTGTAATTATTCAAAATTCCAATTTTTTTGTTGTCCCTTGTATACCGTTCTGAAATTCAGAAAATTAAATGGACTTTGCACAATGCATCAACTTATATCAATGTCGAATCGATGATATAAATGTTAACCATATGGCGCGAATTTTTTGATTATCCTTGTATTTGTGGTCGTAGGAAAAGTATAGTACACATCTCGAGTTGTAAAGCAATTACACACTCGTGGAGTTGCACACTCGCCGCTACGCGGCTACGTGTGTAACTCTCTCCACTTCGAGCGTAATATAAAATTTACAACTCTTGTTACATAATATACTATTATTGTAATATTATAAATTGTGAGAGGACTCAGACAGAGAGTGGACCTTTTTTATATAAAAAAATAAATATCCGCGGAATAAAAGTGTCTACAAAACTGTGTATCGATAATTTGAAATTCTTCTGGGGTAGGTAATGCATTTATGCTTCTATTGTGTGCACGCCACTGGTTGATACACCGATATGATCTTCTTGTTATAGCTTATTTTGAATGTAACCGTTAATTTTATTATAGCGATGTATGATTCCCGAGATAATTCCTGGCGGCATTGAAATGTTTGTCATATTTTACTTGAATTTTCGGAAGCGAATTGCCGCCTATTAACGATTTCATCAAATAATATTGAACAAGATTAGGACTCATATTGAATTATTCGAATCTTATATTTTCTGACTACATTAACAGTTGATACACTATCGGACAGGAGATTCGGAAGAACGAACGAAATTAGGACAGAATTTCCCTGAGACACTCAGGAAGGAACATGCAACAAATATTCTGGAAGGCAAACAAATTAGCAACAAGAAAGCAACAAATGTTGGTTCGATCGTTGTCGAGTTCAAGTGTCATATGACGAAATATTCATGGAATTGACCGGGCATGGCAATATTTTCCATTATAATTTTCTAAAGAAACAAGCAACAATGGGAACGAATTAGCAACAAGAAAGCAACAAATTCTCGTATTTTCAGTTTTGAATTCATATGTCAAATAAAAGAGTTATTGTGAAATAATCTAGCATGTCAGTATTTTTTTTATTAAATTTTTTTAAAGAATGAGCTATAAAAATTTCGAAAGAGAAACAAATTAGTAACAAGAAAGCAACAAATGTTGGTTCGATCGTTTTCGAGTTCAAGCATATGACGGAATTATCATGGAATTGACCTGGCATGGCAGTATTTTCCATCATAATTTTCTGAAGGAACAAGCAACAAAAATTCTGAAAGGGGAACAAATCAGCAATAAGAACGCAACAAATTTTCGTATTTTCAGTTTTGAATTCATATGTCAAATGAAAAAGTTATCGTGAAATAATCTAGCATGTCAGTATTTTTTTTTTCAAATTTTGGAAAGAATGAGTTATAAAAATTCTGGAACGGGAACAAATTAGCAACAAGAAAGCAACAAATGTTGGTTCGATCGTTTTCGAGTTCAAGTGTCATATGACGGAATTATCATGGAATTGACCTGGCATGGCAATATTTTCCATTATAATTTTCCAAAAAAACGAGCAACAAAATTTCTGAAAGAGGAACAAATTAGCAACAAGAAAGCAACAAATTCTCGTGTTTTCAGTTTTGAATTAATATGTCAAATAAAAAAATTATCGTGAAATAATCAAGCATGTCATTTTTTTTTCAATTTTGGAAAGAATGAACTATAAAAATTCCAAAAGAGGAACAAATTGGCAACAAGAAAGCAACAAATGTTGGTTCGATCGTTGTCGAGTTCAAGTGTCATATGACGAAATATTCATGGAATCGACCGGGCATGGCAATATTTTCCATTATAATTTTCTAAAGAAACAAGCAACAAAATTTCTGAAATGGGAACAAATTAGCAACAAGAAAGCAACAAATTCTCGTATTTTCAGTTTTGAATTCATATGTCAAATAAAAGAGTTAATGTGAAATAATCTAGCATGTCAGTATTTTTTTTATTAAAATTTTTTAAAGAATGAGCTATAAAAATTTCGAAAGAGGAACAAATTAGTAACAAGAAAGCAACAAATGTTGGTTCGATCGTTTTCGAGTTCAAGTGTCATATGACGGAATTATCATGGAATTGACCTGGCATGGCAGTATTTTCCATTATAATTTTCTAAAGGAACAAGGAACAAAAATTCTGGAAGGGGAACAAATTAGCAACAAGAAAGCAACAAATTCTCGTATTTTCAGTTTTGAATTCATACGTCCTCTAAAAAAGTTATCGTGAAATAATCTAGCATGTCGGTATTTTTTCTCGAATTTTGGAAAGAATGAGTTATAAAAATTCTGGAACGGGAACAAACTAGCAACAAGAAAGCAACAAATGTTGCTTCGATCGTTTTCGAGTTCAAGTGTCATATGACGTAATATTCATGGAATTGACCTGGCATGGAAATATTTTCATTATAATTTTCTAAAGAAACAAGCAACAAAATTTCTGAGAGGGGAACAAATTAGCAACAAGAAAGCAACAAATTCTCGTATTTTCAGTTTTGAATTGATGTCAAATGAAAAAATTATCGTGAAATAATCTAGCATGTCAGTATTTTTTTTTAAATTTTGGAAAGAGTGGGCTATAAGAATTCCGAAAGGGGAACAAATTAGCAACAAGAAAGCGACAAATGTTGGTTCGATCGTTTTCGAGTTCAAGTGTCATATGACGAAATAATCATGGAATCAACCTGACATGGCGGTATTTTCCATCATAATTTTCTGAAGGAACAAGCAACAAAAATTCTGAAAGGGGAACAAATTAGCAATAAGAACGCAACAAATTTTCGTATTTTCAGTTTTGAATTCATATGTCAAATGAAAAAGTTATCGTGAAATAATCTAGCATGTCAGTATTTTTTTTTTCAAATTTTGGAAAGAATTAGTTATAAAAATTCTGAATGGGGAACAAATTAGCAACAAGAAAGCAACAAATGTTGGTTCAATCGTTTTCGAGTTCGAGTGTCATATGACGTAATTATCATGGAATCAACCTGACATGGCGGTATTTTCCATCATAATTTTCTAAAGGAACAAGCAACAAAATTTCTGAAATCGGAACAAATTAGCAACAAGAAAGCAACAAATTCTCGTATTTTCAGTTTTCAATTCATATGTCAAATAAAAAAGTTATCGTGAAATAGTCTAGCATGTCAGTATTTTTTTTTCAATCTCGGAAAGAATTAGTTATAAAAATTCTGAATGGGGAACAAACTGGCAAAAAGAAAGCAACAAATGTTGGTTCGATCGTTTTCGAGTTCAAGTGTCATAAATTATCATGGAATCAACCTGACATGGCGGTATTTTCCATCATAATTTTCTGAAGGAACAAGCAAAAAAAATTCTGAAAGGGGAACAAATTAGCAATAAGAACGCAACAAATTTTCGTATTTTCAGTTTTGAATTCATATGTCAAATAAAAAAGTTATCGTGAAATAATCTAGCATGTCTAGAATGGGGAACAAATTACCAACAAGAAAGCAACAAATGTTGGTTCAATCGTTTTCGAGTTCCGAGTTTCATATGACGAAATTATCATGGAATCAACCTGACATGGCGGTATTTTCCATCATAATTTTCTGAAGGAACAAGCAACAAAATTTCTGAAAGGGGACAAATTAGCAACAAGAAAGCAACAAATTCTCGTATTTTCAGTTTTGAATTTATATGTCAAATAAAAAAATTATCGTGAAATAATCTAGCATGTCAGTATTTTTTTTTGCAATTTTGGAAAGAATGAGCTATAAAATTTCCGAAAGAGGAACAAATTAGCAACAAGAAAACAGCAAATGTTGGTTCGATCGTTTTCGAGTTCAGGTGTCATATGACGAAATATTCATGGAATTGACCTGGCATGGCAATATTTTCCATTATAATTTTCTAAAGAAATGAGCAACAAAATTTCTGAAATGGAAACATATTAGCAACAAGAAAGCAACAAATTCTCGTGTTTTCAATTTTGAATTGATATGTCAAATAAAAAAATTACCGTGAAATAATCTAGCATGTCAGTATTTTTTTTTTAATTTAGGAAAAAATGAGTTATGAAAATTCTGAAAGGGGAACAAATTAGCAACAAGAAAGCAACAAATGTTGATTCGATCGTTTTCGAGTTCAAGTGTCATATGACGAAATATTCATGGAATTGACCTGGCATGGCAATATTTTCCATTATAATTTTCTAAAGAAACGAGCAACAAAATTTCTGAAATGGAAACAAATTAGCAACAAGAAAGCAACACATTCTCGTATTTTCAGTTTTGAATTCATAGGTCGAATAAAAAAGTTATCGTGAAATAATCTTGCATGTCAGTATTTTTTTTTTCAATTTGAGAAAAAAAGAGTTATGAAAATTCTGAAAGGGGAACAAATTAGCAACAAGAAAGCAACAAATGTTGGTTCGATCGTTTCCGAGTTCAAGTGTCATATGACGGCATGGCAGTATTTTCCATTATAATTTTCTGAAGAAACGAGCAACAAAATTTTTGAAAGGGGAACAAATTAGCAACAAGAAACCAACAAATTCTCGTGTTTTCAGTTTTGAATTAATATGTCAAATAAAAAAATTATCGTGAAATAATCTAGCATGCCAGTATTTTTTTTTCAATTTTGGAAAGAATGAGCTATAAATAAATAAATAAATAAATCAGCAACAATAAAACAACAAATTTTGTTTCGATCGTTTTCGAGTTCAAGTGTCATATGACGAAATAATCATGTAATCAACCTGACATGGCGGTATTTTCCATCATAATTTTCTAAAGGAACAAGCAACAAAAATTCTGAAAGGGGAACAAATTAGTAACAAGAAAGCAACAAATTCTTGTGTTGTCATTTTTGAATTCATATATCAAATAAAGAAGTTATCGTGAAATAATCTAGCATGTTAGTATTTTTTTTTATCAAGATTTCTTTAAGAATGAGCTATTAAAATTTCGAAAGAGGAACATATTTAGCAACAAGAAAGCAACAAATGTTGGTTCGATCGTTGTCGAGTTCAAATTTCACATGACGAAATTATCATGAAATTTACCTGTCATGGCGGTATTTTCCATCATAATTTTCTAAAGGAACAAGCAACAAAAATTCTGAAAAGGGAACAAATTAGTAACAAGAAAGCAACAAATTCTCGTCTCTTCATTTTCGTATTCATATGTCAGATAACGAAAGTATCGTGAAAATTCAGTGATGACATGTTGCTATGCATAATTTTTTTCTGTAATGGAGAGAAATTCAGATAATCGAATAGGGGAACAAATTAGCAACAAATTAGTGCTACATTTTGGAATTTTTGTTTTCCAATTCCAGTGATGAAATGAAAAAGTTGCTATGTCAGCTGATCGTGAAGTTGGCAAGACACCATTTTCTTTTGGTACGGTTAGAAATTTAGATATTCGAATAGGGGAACAAATTAGCAACAAATTGGAGCTACATTTTGGTATATGTGTTTTTGAATTCGGTGATGAAATGAAAAAGTTGTCGTGCCAGTTTCGTTTCAATTATTCCAAATCAAAACTAAATTGGGACAGAAATACAATAAAATGAATATAATCACTAGTGGATTGAAAATTTCAAGAGGTATGAAATGAAAAGTGAATAACTTTTTCTATGATAAGTCTACCAAATTGGTCAATCCATTTTGTATATCATTCAGAATTTTTTAAGCAGAAACTATTAGCGGTGAAATTTCACTGAAATTGAGCATGAAATGGAAAAACTTGCTCTGCTTTCCGACATTTGATATTATTCATCTCACCGCACTCAGGGTATCATTGAGCACAGATACTATCGATGAGGAACATGGTGATATGAAATAAATAACAATTTTCACTCACTTTTTGCAGAAGGTTCTCAATTCGATAATGAAAATATAAAAAAAATTGTTGTTTTTCAAACATCTTGCTGCTAATCAATGATTTTTACATCGGATGAATTCATACAGTACAACAATAGCACTAATAATTAAAATGAGTACCTACTGAATTTTTCGATCAATTTAGAAAATGTTACCGCATTTTAGAAGAATCAGCACCAATACTTCTCATGGCCCTCTCCATATCTGGAGCTATTTCAGTTGATGAAGATGCAGATCTGAAAATAAAACAATGTCTCTTGTTCGGTATATCTTCATAACTCATTTACCTCATGTTGAAAGTTTCATCTTCAAAGTCTCTCATAACATCCATAGTCTCAGGGGCTGTTGAGTTTGACGATGCTGGGGACCTAAAAATAAATACACACATATATATATATATATATATATATATATATATATATATGAAAGTCTTTGCCGACTAGAGATGAAACTAGTATTATTGGGGAAAGCAGCAGCATCTTCAGGGAAGATCTTAGTTGAGAATGTATTACATTGATGTAAAGTCTAAAATTAGTCGAAGAAGATGCAATCTAGATCTTTTTATAATTTTCAACAATTTATTTTAATATGTTTAAATTTTGACCTGACTGAATTTCTGTTTGTTTTGTCAGTGTGGCGTCCTTCGAATAATTTTAGACTTTACAAAGCTTGGAATAACTTGAAAGAGTACTCCTTATTACCTGCTGCTTTTCCCAATACTACTAGTTTTATCTACATATCTTATTCCTTTTCATTGTTTTAATTCAGAATTTGCCAAAGTACAATGGAGTTAGAATCGTGAGTTCACCTCATTTTCAAAATATCATTATCAACATTTTTCACATCGATAATTTCAGTGGCTGAGGTAGTTGTCGATGATGCAGGAGATCTACAAAAAAATATTACTCAAAGTGGAGATAACAAGGTTCCTAAATTAAATCTACCTCATATTTTTCAAAGCATGAATGGTTTCAGGAGCTGAAGTTGTCGATGATGTAGGTGATCTGAAAAAAAAAATTACTCAAAGTGGAGATAACAAGGTTCCTAAATTAACTCTACCTCATATCTTTCAAAGCATAAATGGTTTCATTCATTTACAAATGAAAAATTAAAATAGGTTATGCTTTTCAGTTGACCCTTTTGACTAAAATGGCTATGACTTCTTATTATAACATTGCGCAAACTTACCATTTCTTCCCTGAAGGTATGGATGCTCAGTTTTCCTTACTTGTGTATGGATAATTGTCAATTGATATTTATATTTTGATTTAATAATTGGTACTTGGTGTTGCATGAATCTACACCATATTCTGATAAATGTAGAAAATCGAGAACTTATTGTTACAAGTGTAGAAGGGCAAATAAAATAATTCGTTTGCCAAATGATTTCATTTGTATAGAGAAATTGTTGAGTTTGTCTTCAACTCATTGTATTTTGTATTTGCCTTAATAAAATAAATTAAAAATTGATTTGATTCGATTATTTCATTTTATTTCATGAAAGATGCATGATTCAGTCTGTCACCAGCATGTTAGAGTTTGTCATTCATAATTAACTTTAAGATCAACTGATAACTAACTCTTTGAGAAATTACCTTCCAACAGCTTGTACATAAGGAAAAGCATTAGGCCTTCCTTGCGGCTTTGTAATAATCTGAGTGGTGGAAAAATGAGCAGAACATATATAAGAATATTTCTTCAAGTTCGATGGATCCAATTTGAGAACATCACACCACATTTGCAACTCCTTCTCGTCAGTAGGGAACCTATGTATGAATTACTCATTATTAGTATTATAGTATTCCACTCCAAGATTCTATTTAAAGAATACATTTGACCTCTACGTGCGGCGCCACTGTTGCTCACCTATGAAATGATTGTTTATTATCCTTTGTTTTGCAAACAAAGCAGTATTTCGACATCCTGTCCACTGAATCACTACACCACTATCAAAAATATATCAAATGTTATTCAGATTTGTTCATATAAGTAAAGAACCACAAAAACTGTTGAAAACACACAGGAAATTTTTCAACGAAATTTCACGGTAAACACGTCAAAGCAAGAATGGCCGTTGCTAGAGGCGGTGTTACCAGGAGTGTGATAATTCGTGGTAACCGCTTGAAATTTGCAAGGGTGTCTATTATTTTATCAGTTGGAATTGAAATAGCCAAATATCTTCGGCCAGAAAGATATTTTTCAGCATTATGAAAATGAATATACCTATAGAATTTCCAAATTGATGAATCTGGATGAAAAATATGAAAGATTACATACTGATCGATACCTTGACCGATCGATAATTTGATGTATGTAAACATAATAGAGGTGAATATCAACACAGTTGTCTTTGCATCATCTAATGTGATGTTTATATAGCATTAGGCCTATCTATTGTTTAGTTTATTGATCTGAGAGTGGTTCACACAGCCAAGAAGTATTTGTCATTGATATCAGACAAATCAAAACCTTCACTAGTTTCAAAAAAGCATGAAATCAATTCTTGTTGCAATAGAACCTTATAAAATAGAGGATATCAATGAAGCAAGTTTATCCCTTTTCCACAATAAGGGAAGATAAGGAAATTCTGTATTACCTGATATTGTTTACCAGTATTACATGTATTGATGAAACCAATTATTCAATGTGTTCCTTCATCGAATGACTATTCAACCGGAACCGTTGTATAAACTCCTGAGAATTTGATACAGGGTGGATTGAAAGATCAAAACTAACTCCCTATATGAGATAGGTGGGGTATTATAGTAGAGTGATAATCAAATAGGCTGTTTGTTCTCTTTTTGATAGACAAGAGAACAAAGAGAAAAAAGCCTAATTATCGTTTTTTAAATTTCCGACATTTCTGCAAACAATACTAGGCCTTGTAGATATATTTCAGATTTTTCCCCAGTTTCGAAGGAATGTCGTTGAGAAGAGAATAAGAAATTACTCAAGATTACTGAAGATCACCGAAGATTACTGAAAAGAAAAATTGAATAAAAACATCATTGCTGTATATCACAGATTGTTTTGTGACAGTAATGAAACTTTGAATAGGTCGAAAATTCAAGCAACGTAATCAAAAAGTGAGAACTTATCCTCATATCGGCACTGTTGTTGTCGATTTCATGACTTCAATTCTTTCGATTCTGAAGAAACTGTTTTTACGTATAAAGTTGCTTTCAACATGTGATGAACGATATGACTGTCTGTACTACCACAGCTCACTATTCTTTGAACTCTGTTACTACTATAATTTCTAGCCATCGCGTGATATGCCGAAGATTTAGATCGTTCCAAATTGACATTCAGTAATAAAATCCTCACTGATACAATCAAATCAATACAATCAAAGAAACAAAGAAATGAAGTAGTTCAGTTATTGAAAGATAAAAAAACCGAATATTACCATAAAAAAATAGACAGGTATAAGAACAATGCTACACAAATGTGGAAAACACTTAAGAAACTGGTTGATACAAATGTACGGGAATTCCCCAACTGTATCCAATTTCATAATGAGGATGAAATGATGATAATCCGCGATGATTCAGAAATGGCTAATGATTTTAATGAATATTTTGTTGACAGTATTGTCAAAATCATAGAAGGACTTGATGGTGAGCAATCATGGTGTAATCATAATATGTACCTCGAATTTTCAGAGTTCAAAACTATAACACTCAGTGAACTGAAAAATGTAGTCTCTTCTCTAGATAATAAATGCAGCTTGAATGAGATCCTCAATGCTAAAATTTTGAAAAATATTTTTGAATCTATTGGACATGTTATCTTGAATCTCATTAATACGTCACTTGAGAAATCACAAATTCCAGAATTATTAAAAGTAAGCACTATTATTCCAATTGCCAAGATTTCTAACACAACCATTGCAAGTGAATTTAGACCTGTAAACACATTACGACCTATAGAAAAAAATTTGGAAACTGTAGTTTATAATCAATTACTGGATCACATTAATCATAATAATATTTTGATTAGTACTCAATCTGCTTTTCGTAAACAGCATTCTTGTGAGACAGCATTGCAGCTTTCTATAACTGAGTTCAAAAGTGACATTGATGATGGTAAATACGTTGTAGCAGTTTTTTTGGATCTCAAGAGAGCCTTTGAGACCATTGACCGAAAGATACTATTGAACAAATTGTTTCAATACGGAATTAGGGGCAAAGTACTAAAATGGTTTGAAAGTTACTTGCATGGTAGGAAGCAGAGAGTCAGAATTAGGGATGCAACTTCAAGAGAAATTTGCAATAACCTTGGGGTACCTCAGGGAAGTGTTCTAGGACCACTCCTCTTTATATCATATCTGAATGATATTGACCTTCTTGTGAATTGTGAGTTCATAAATTTATTTGCTGATGACACTACTAGCTTCTAGTGATTCATGTCTTAACACTGCTTTACAAAAGATGTATAATGTTCTAATAAGTGTAAGTGAATATTTGTTGATTAATAAGTTGAAACTCAATGTCGCAAAAACCAAGGCGATGATCTTGACAACTAAATACAAATATAGACAGATAAATGTTAATGACATTGATATAAGGATTGATAACGAACAAATTGAAATCGTAACAACTGTCAAGTGTTTGGGCTTCCAACTGGATAATTCACTTACTTTCGATGCACACTTTATATATATTACTAAAAAAATTTCAAAAAAACTATACTTTTTTGTACTATACTATCTATACTATACTATCTTTGGATACAAGAATCACTGTTTACCGGTCAATTTTACTACCTCATTTTGACTACTGCGCAACTTTACTAAATCAATTCAATCTGAATAAAATGGCACAGCTTCAAAAACTACAAAATAGAATCATGAGGATTATTTTGAGCTGTAATCGCTATACCCCCATTTCAATAATGTTGAATACATTGCATTGGCTATCAGTCTCGAAACGACTCTACTTCCTAACAATGATATTTATTTATATAAATTATATATATTTATAGTACATAATGAAGCACCTTCATACTTTCGTGATTATGTTGATTACAAACACGAGATTCACAATCACTTCACCCGTAATTTGAACAATATTAATGTGACAAGAGTAAAATTATCAAATACGAGAAATTCATTGTTTTATAAAGGTATGGTAGAATACAATAACTTACCACATAATGTTAAATGTAGAAACTTCAGACACAAATTGCTGATACATATAAGGGAAGTGAATTAGTACTATTTCTATTTGTAATGTTATGCTCATTATCCAGGTTACTGTTCAATCTTATAGGATTAATCATTACATTGTTATACTATTTTTTTCACTATGTATTGTATTATAACTGTTCTTATATTCAATTTTAATAATGTTTTTTCTTAGTACTTCTGATTAATAACCTAATAACCTAATTAACAGATCATTCATATAGGATGAATCCATACATTGTGATATATTATTTTTATAATTATTGTTATTTATATATATATATAAGAGCTTTTGTATATTAGGGGAATCTACTTAATAAAATATTTCTTCTTCTTCTTCTTCTTCTTCTCAAATTTCGAAATTTTAAGAAGTTATTCAAAGGATGAAAAAAATAGGAATTTCGATCAATCGTGAAGTACCATTATTTTCGACATTATCATGAAAGTTTTCCGCAATGCACCATCTCTTATCGGAATTAACGTTTTCTTCACAGCTGACGAATACATTTTGTTATATACCTAGCATGTACGTACCTATGTATACCTATATAGCATGGGTGTGCATGTAGGTGGGTGCATAGTATACATACATACATACATGTATACAAATCTAATTACCATACAATAATCACATGAACTCTGTTTTAAAAAAACTCACTGACTAAAACTTGGTGTTTATTTCAGCTTGCTGCCTATGATACGGAGAGTCGTACTGAAATGATCCAGCCTGCGTTTTTCGTAACCAAAGATTTATGAGTACGCGGCATACAGCGATTTGTGGTCTGACCATTTCGAATGCTTGACAAAATTCTCCAGGATCTCCGCTTGCTGCTTGCCATCCCACAAGCCATACATGCCGAATATGGCCATATTCATGTTCCGAAAGAAGAAACGTCGCCTCCACACCCGTGTGTTCTCTGGTGGGTTGTCGTACAATTACTGAATTTGTACATCGTCTTCTTCAGCGCATCAAAATCGCCAGTGCTTGAAATCTCCAGTGCCTCCATTTCGTCACGGAGAAATTCACGGACGTTCTTCAGCGACAATGTCATGATGAAGTCATTTCTTTTTCTTGTGTCATCAGTAACGGTGAACTCGTTTCCGTCTATGACAAACGTTTTCCTTAGGTAGAAGTCCTCCGAAATCTTGACGAGGTGCTCCCTGAATACCACTATATCCACAAACGATGGTTTGTTCAACTTCTCGTAGATGTAGTATAGTCGCACTGTCTCACTTCAATAGCTCCTCAAGGATATCACACTGACAAGTCGAAATCGTCACATGGCTTACTCTTGTCGTTCGAAGATTTCAAGCGTCCCATTTTTCAGTTTGACTCACTTTTATATTAGCGCAGGTATGAATCCTCAATGGGAATATAATCTGCTAATAGTCACCCCTGCTGGAAGTTCATTGTTTTTCACCTGATAATCTGTATATACCTGTGATTAGCATGGTGTTAATCCTCCTCAATACCTAATTCTGGTTGAAATAAAATTACTCCTTGTCTATTTGACAGGTAAATACAATACAATTATGATTTTCCAACTATGTTAATTCTGAAAAAAATACGTATTTTGGAACTGGGCTCAGATTTTTCGTTATAGAGAAAATTTTCGAATAGGCATATTTTGTGTCCCTGTGGTTACTTCTAGTTGTATCGAAATGTGATGCGACCTTTTCATTATAAGCTTATAATTATAATTATTTTCCGAATCAGATATTCACTTTTCAGACCAGATAATTATGTTCTGAAATTCCATTGACAAAGTCTTCTGTTTTATCCCGCCTACTCATAATAACGATATTATAGCACGTTCCATGTACCTATCTGTGTTATTTTCTACATTGAATATCATTTAAAATGGTTTCTTACAACGAAAACTATGTAGGAAAGCAATAATTTGGAGTCTGAAGGGCGGCAGGTCCGTCATAGCACCTGGCGCCAAATTTCTTCGAAGTGGCCCTTAATACCCGGCGATGAGCTTCACATCTTTCAGATATTCAACAAAAAATAACTTGAACGTACATGAATTCATTCCTTTGTCAAATGTATATGTTTCAAAAAAGCATACCATTTCATAACTGTTATAAATTCTGCGGCTCAGCACTTGCTCGACTTTTAACAATGCTATTAAGGAACTTAGAATTCTGAATTTTTGGACTTCAGGGTTATCCATCACTCCCTTCCATTTCGGAATGTTTTCAAAGTCATACCACTTCAAGGTATACCGGATGTGACCACAAACTTTCTCATTTCGAATGAAACACTTATAGCATGTAAATTTTTGCTCATCTACCATTTTGTTCGGTTTTCTAGTTTTTAACTCTGAATTGAACTCTGCACCATGGATGTTGTATTTTCTCAACTTTCCAGAAAAACATTTCGAATGGTTCATATCGATGAGCACACATCTGTAGCTAGTCAAGTATCTAAATGGTAACAATGCTAATAAAACTCAAAATTCACCTCCATACTTCTGATGAGTCCACGAATCACCTATAAATGTTACATGGTGTATTATTTTCGGATGCCAAAGTTGGAATTGTATTTGATATTCTGATTGAAATTGTTGATGTACTATATCATCATTTCCAATTGTCAGCAGTCCATCGCAATGTCAGCCTGTTGTCCGACATGTCAACAGTGCATCCTGCCCTTCATGTGTCGAATGTAGGTAGGCACGCAAGATACACCCGAGATTACTTGAAGACTTCATCCTGGATACACTCTGCCGTTTTCCACTCGTCGTACTGATCGAATATTTACCGCCCTCAACGTATATTTCTTTTTGTTGCACGCCTATCATAAAGAGTATGAATTACTCCCATCGATGACTTATAGACACTTCCTAATAGCAAAGAATCTTTTGACTTCAATCTGGACTGATGTGGAGGTTCTTGGTAATGTTTCTTGATGACGTTCCACTCTGGTTCCAGTGTGAGGTTCGGTGGTTACGTTGTAGTTTCGTCGTCTGATTCAACTGGGTTCCGACCATCAGCTGATCAATTTTGAATTTGCTGCCGCATATGGAAGATTCTGGAACGATGACACATGACGTATGTCCGTTTTTTATTTCAACGAGGAGTCCTGGGGCAACGCTCGTGAGGAAGGGTGTGGTGATTTCATTCTTTGGGAACGTGCTCCGGCTCGGATTAATAGCAGTTCATTCTGGATCCCGTTTTCGTGTTCTGATCCCTCCTGAGATGCCTTCGGGAAAGCCAATCCAGAAGATACATTCTGGAATAATCTCTTCTATTCGAGCCAGTGGCTAAATTTTTATGTTGTTCATTCCAACTAAAACTATATCTCCCAATCTTTGGCATTGTTATCCCTCGAAAAGAATTTCAATCGTCCTAGATATTCTGTCCGAAATCTTTTTTGCAGATCTTTTTTCAGTTTGAGTCTATACCTCAAATGTTTCCTGAGATCAGTTGCTTCTGTTGCATCCACATCCGGAACACCGCTTCTTGAATTCCACGTAAAATAGCAGGTATAAACGGAACCAAATCCCTTATATCTTCATGGCAATAAGTCAATGGTCGGGAATTCACCACTAATTCGGTATCACAAATAATTGAATAATGCTCTCCGTATGTTAGATATGCCTTACCTAAGACTTAACGTAGAAGATCTTCGACGATTCTTAATAATCTGTCCCACCAACCGCCTCACCATGCAGCAGTTCGGGGGTTGAATTTCCACTCGATTCGGTGGGCTGAACTGTAGGTAATTATCGTATTCCAGTCCAAACGTCTGAAAGCATCATTATTTCCAACGAAATTCGTACCATTATCACTAAAAATCAGTGTTTTTTAATCTGTGAGTCGCGACCCCTAAGGGGGTCGTGACGCTTCACTCGGGGGGTCGCTGGCTAAAAGGAAAAGTCGAGGTTCTTACACAATAAAAACGCAATTTCAGTGAGAAGGATGTGCTTGTTTATTTTTCAGAAGTTTATCAAATTGTGGTGCTATTTTTGAAACGTTAATAATCAAATCATTTTCTAATTGCAGTCTATTTCTCTTTTTACTTTCAATGTCTACCATTGAAGAAAATGTCAATTCACACAAGTAAGAAGTGGCGAATGGCACTAATAATTTAAGAGCTTCTTTTGTCAGCCCTGGATATCCTTGTTTTCTTTTTATCCAAAATACTTCGACACTTTGTGAATAAAATTCTATTTGTAGCATGCCATCAGCAGCTGAATCTAGAAGTCATTCTTTCATTTTGTTAGCCAGCCAGATTTGTTGATTTGCCCCAAAAAGGGTTAAAAATCCATCTACCCCCATTGTCAGTTTCATAGTGCAAGTTTGGAGAGTATGTCAAAAGGTACTCTTGTAAATTATGCATGCTCAGTATCATGCAAGCAATATGAGCCGATACTGCAAAACTTTGGTCTGTTGCATAATCTTCAATTATCTCATCAATCAACACATAGAAAAGACTCGAACATTTTGTTTTGCAGAGAGGTTGACCACAAACGAAGTTTTGCGTGAAATGCTTCTACTTTAACTTCAACTGTTGAAATATTTTCTCCTCTTCCTTGAAGGTTCTTGTTCGAATTGTCAAGGTGGCTGAAAAGATCTGCCAAAAATGCTAATTTCAAGATCCAGATAGGGTCAGAAAAACGAGAAGCATATTTAGATTTTGCATCTTGTAAGAACATTAACAATTCAGCTCTCAGTTCCAGAACTCTTGTCAATACCTTTCCTTTGGATAGCCACCTGGCCTCTGTGTGATGAAGGCGATTTTGATGAAGCGAGCCCATATCTTCACACACGTTTCTGAATAGCCGGGTTTGCAAAGCTTTACCTTTGATAGAATTAACAATTTTTATGACCTCCGTGAGCACGTCGTTCAAATCAGAAGATACTACCTCTGCAGCTAGAGCTTCTGCTTACTGACCATAATTTCAACCATATCAAGTGCTGCTGGCAAAATAAGATTTTCGGCAATTGTACGTGGTTTTCCTGCTTTAGCAACTCGATATGCGACTTCGTGTAGCTAGCTAATAATGATGATTCGTTGACACTGGATACCTGCAAATGAACAAATCCCTTCCAAATAGAAAAAAAAATATTTAAAATATCAGTCCACAATTGACGGAAAAATCGGCAAACATACATACAAAAAACATACATAAAAAAACATTCATACAGTGAAACATACAACTTAAAAATAGCAATAATTAGAATAGAGTCGCCTCAAGCTCACCGCTTAAGTGCATTGGGGGTCTTAACAACACTTCGTGGAGACTAGGAGAACATTATTTCATAACTTACTTACCTGAATAATAGTATTTTGCTGCTGACTAAGAGCTTTCAACTTTCGTTCAAAGAAATCCAACAGCTTATCAGCTTCATTTTTATGATTGGTTGTGAGATGCCGCATAAGCTTTGACGGTTTCATACTCTCACGTGATGAAGCATCGTCGCAAATTACACATTGAGGTTTATTATTTATGACTGTGAACCCATTTTTCAAATAACTGTCATTGTAACGTCTATTTTTTTTCTGGTTTAATTCACCTCCACCGCTATTGACACTCGTACCAGATGTTGAAGGCTGCGATCTTTTGAGAAATTTATCCATTTTACAAAAGCGCGGAGTAAGCGAAAAAGAAAAGAATAATGTCCGTACTCATCGGTGACTGCGCTCTGAGTGAGATGATACTTGAAACAAAAGATCATCGCAGGGAACTCTTACTGTCACCGCAAATACAATCTGGTGTGGCAAAGTCGCCGTCGCGACGTAGTTTGGCCCGCGTGAATTGAGGTGATGTTTTTCGTTAGGTCCTACGTATGTAAAAACTGTACGTATTTTGAAATAATTAATTTTTTTCTTTGGCTTTCTACGTCACATGGGGGTCGCCAGAATATTTCAACCTGTGAAGGGGTCGCGAAGTCAAAAAAATTGAAAAACACTGCTATAAATAATGGAAGGTCTTCCTAGTCTGACTACGAATCTTCGGAAAGACTGGAGAAATATGTCAGTAGAGAGAGATAATAGTTCCAAATGTGCAGCTCTGTATACCCCACATATGAAAACACAAATCCAAACGTTTTCACCTGATCTAATATAGAGTGGACCGGCAAGATGTACACCTGTGACTTCGAATACAGAAGCGTTTCTCACTATCTCTTGGCAAAGCTGCCGGTGAAACTTCGGATGATTTTCCATTGAAACGTCTGCATACAACACATTTTGTAACAAATGATCTAAGTGTTTTCCTTCCTTTGAGTTTCCAAAACCTTTCCCTCAATAGACTCAACAAGCCCTGTTCACCAACATGAGAAGCTTTCACATGTTGTTCATGAGTAAGTCTATCGACAACTGGATGCTTGTCGGGTAAAACGGCTGGATATCTGAAATCTCGGGAATCTACTCGTGCCGAAATTTTTGTCAAAAGTCGTATGATTCCATCGTCATCAATAGAAGGACATGAAGTTTTTAGTTTCGGATCATTCAGTCCCTCAAATGCCTCTTCTTGAATTGACTTTATGATGAAGTTTTTGGACGAAATCAGCTCTTCCAGTGAAAATGAATCTTGACTCAATATCCCCACGATTTTTTTCGAATCCAAAAAACTGCTTGTGCAACATAGGAAAACACTGGTTCGAAGAACATTGAAGAAGTTACACACTTCTTCCTCTCAGTGTTGATGGCATCTTCTTCAATAACATAATTTTGAGAGAGATTTTTCCAACCATTCCGGACCCTCCCATCATTTCGACTCGACCAATTGCTTCGGAGAACATCCACGAGAAGAAAGGTCAGCTAGGATCAAATGACCAGGAACGTGAAACCAAGCCTCCTCTTGCTCCAATCGTAGCAGCTAACAATTGTAATCGAGGAATTGTCATTTGTTTGATAGGCGCATTCCGGGATTATGCTTGAATCAACTGGACTTCCACTCCTCACCTCGACTCAGATTTTAGAAAAATTTTAGTTGCATACGAATGTCCAGAGGCATCACAAAATACGTGCAGAGTCTATCGTTCATAGGTTGCATCAGATGTAACTGACCAGTTCAGAAAACAGTTTCAATGTCATTTGGTACCTCAGTATCCCATCCTAACTTCAAATTCCACGTTTTCTGCAGCAATATTTTGGGATACAACGAAACTGGACAAGAAAATTCTATTGGATGGAGAATCCTCTGGGCGGTTGATAAAATGATTCTTCTGGTTATCAATTCAGTACCAGATATCAATCAGAATTCAAATCTAGAGTATCTAAGTTTCGATTCCAAAAGCCTAAAACTGGTGACAAAACAAGTGCTATCTCAAAGTTATCGAGAACTGTGTGCTGCCATCCTTGTTATTCGAATTCAGCATCAGCAAATATCATTGAAGATTCATCAATGAACGTTTGAAGTTTGTCTCAGCTGTCTACACTGGATACGCAGTTGTCTACATACAAATTCTTCAGTAATTTCGGAATGATCGATTCTCTGGAGGAATTTTGGTCCATTTCAAAAACATTTTCCAACTGATACCCAATAACGTTTCTCCAAAAACAACTCAAGTATGACGATAAGTTTTCAGCTCTTCAGAGAATACGCGAAAAGTCTTCGTCAGTAGGTGTGAAACTGATTTGAAGGCATGCTTTCTCAATGTCAGCAATCACTGGAACTTCTTCAATAATTCTTTCTTCTTTCTTCATCAAATTTTCTAGTCGTCTCTGTGCCATTGAAAAATTCTTGCGTAATGGAGGATGGCCCTCAATCCACGGCATGTGCACCTCATATCGTCCATCCTTCTTTCTCAGAACAGTTTTCCTGGAATGTTCCATCACAGCTTCATCTGTCTCTTCTTCCGATTTCTGTTGTAATGAACATTGAGGATTTCATAGATTGCTTATTCGAAATCACTTTCCCTATGATTGTCCATCCCAATAACGTATCTGATGCCACAAATCCACATTTAAGTTCGTGACGTTTTCCAGTGAGTAACTTTCCAGCAATATCAGCTCAAATCAAAACATCAACAAGCCATTTTTCGTAACTGAAATTTCGATATCCAGAGAACATAGTTCTAGTCTAGTTCAGAGGTGTTGCTGTGATTATAATTGGGTATTCTGGGTATTGGTATTTCTTGCTGAGTATGTTTTGAATTTTTGTTCGTTGTTTCCTGTCAGTTGAATATGAAGTGAAAAGGTCGTATGCTTTACCCTTTACTCGTAGGTCATCTAAACTAGATAAAAGTATGCTGTGGTCCACTGTATCGAATGCCTTTGCTAGGTGTAGTAAAATTCCAATAGACGGCTTTTTTTTATCGATGGAATTATATATTTTGCTCGTGAGTTCTTTTATCGCATCACTGGTGGACTTTTTTTCTGTAAAGCCATACTGCGCTTCTGACAGCAGATTGTGTTTCTTTAGGAAGGAATTCAATCGTATTTCGATAATCTTTTCTAAAATTTTACCCAAATTTGATGTGAGTGCTATCGGTCGATAGTTGGACACTTCTGTTTTCGCACCACTTTTGTAAATAGGTACTGTTGTGGACATTTTTAAGGCAGATGGAAATTGGTCACTTGACAGAGATTTATTTATGATATAACTGAGAGGTTTGGCTATGTAACTTGATATAAGTTTTTGTGTTTCAGATTTCAAGCCATCATGGCCCGTTGATTTTTTATTTTTCAATTGCGAGATAATTTCTTGTATTTCATTTGCATCAGTTGGAAAGAGAAATATGGTATGATCTGATTTGATTTTAGTTTCCGTATAATTTCTATCCTGCTTGATATTTCTTGCCAGATTTGCACCTACACTGCTGAAGTATGTATTGAATTTTTCTGACATTAAACTCGGATCGCAAGTTACATTTCCATCCTCAGTTTGTATTGATGCTATTTCAGCATGTTCTCTAGCTTTGGTTAATTCGTTCACTACTTGCCATATCTTTTTGAGTCTGTCCCTTCCCGTTCTATCTTGTTTTTGTAGTATTTTGCTTTTGTGTTGGTTATGGTCTTTCCAAGTATTTTTTTATAGGTATTATATTCATTCTTCAAGATTTCATTATGTGGTGTTTTCTTCAACCTGGCATACATTGTATTTTTTTCATTAATGGATTTCAATAATGATCCAGTAAGTCATGCTTTCCTCTCAATATCTCTGTTCTTAACTTTTATGAATTTCGAAGATCTATCTACTGCACTCTGTACTATTCTAACAAATTCAGTAACTGAGCTTTCCAGATCACTTATTTCATAGAAGTATTTCCAATCAGTATTTTCAATGATTCGTATCATTTTTTCTTCATTTATTTGTTTATTGAACTTTGAGTTGGTATTGCTTTCTATTGCGTATTTATTGTTGAAAATTATTTGCACTAGTCAGGTGTAATGATCGGTAATACAAGTTTCTATAGTTAATGGAATAATTGATTCAAGGTTTCCTATTCCTATTTTTGACTTAATGGAAATGTAAGAAAACTTCACGTTTTCCAAAAATAATAAAGTTAACTGAAATGTCTAACCCAATGTGATAGGTCAGGCAAGTGAGGTTCATAAAATATAAACAAAATGTACCAATAAAGTAAGGTTAGAATACGCATAGTTTGATAGACACACTTCGCACATATTGCACTTACCTTGCGACGGCTCAGAAGGTGTAGTAGCTTCGGGAGTTCTCTACGAAGAACCTCGGGAACTCCAGCACCTGTCACACTCACAACACCACCAAGCCTATCTGGCAACTTCTCTGAGTTTCTTTAGTTAATCAAAAATCAAATTGACTGGTATCTGGTACCTCAATGAAAAGTCTCCTTGTAAAGCCTACTATGATTGATATTTTTACTTTATGTGCTATTATTACGTTTCCTGGAAGAGAACTTGAGAGGTTTTGAGAATGAAATATTGGTGTACTGCTTATTGAATTTAATGAATTAATTCTTAACCCACGGGTAAATCTGAGGATTTTACCCAAAGCAGTATGTTTGATGAGGAAGGAAATGGTCCCTACAATAAATCTGAGCTAAGACCTTATAATAGAGAAGGTTTACGTAACACTAAATATTTAAAGAAAAATATAAAATACATCTACACCAATCAGAGATAGAATGAGAACTCGTGATATCCACTCTGAACTGGAGTGAATTTAGCGGCTTAACGCCTCTTATTCGAAGAGATGAAGTTGAGCTAATGACTCTTTAAGGAAATATAGCTGACTCGACTTGAGACTGTTGAATGAATTTGAAATACTCTGAGAGTTTACCAGAAAGATAGATTCACTCACTGAACACCGTGATGCAAGTTAGTTGGAAGTCAAAATAGAACTGATTTTAGTGTTTCACAGTGCGAGCAAAGAAAATTCAAACTGCCAGAGTGACAGCCCAAATCGAGGTTGGACCTCGATTTACGGGTGGAGCGTTGACCAGATTTAACCAATCATTATTACTCAAGAGGGTTGACTCACTTCTCCTTCTATCATCTGATCAGTTTTTGGTTCATCCCTAAACATGGTTTCCTACGACGAATTCTAATTCTAAGAAGTCTAAGTTTCGCCACATGGCGATAATATCGACAGCTACAAACGATAAATGTCTGACCGTTTCGAAAATGGATCTTTACGACCTACCATTCCTATTGAAAACATGATACGCTGGTTTTGACCTAAGATAATATCCCTTAGATTTTAACGACCATGACTAATAGATAGCACAGCAAAAGTATCGAATAGAACTAAACATATGGTTATCCACTTCCTTCTCGAATATTGTATGGGACATGACCACCGTCATGGGAGAGGTTCCCATTGTTTATTGCCTTCTTACCGAGAAAACCTCTCCAGAAAAACTCGTTGGCATACGTCGCTATTTCTATACAAATGTTTTCGAATAACTTTTCTGGAGTATCTATTTCTGCTTGGAGTAGCCGATAGTTTTTATTATACCCTATAATGCTCTTAAGTTTCTTCAAGTATTATGGTCTCCCAAACCCTTGACTTCGCCACGGGTGATAATTTTATAGCATGGCAATATCTGGTTATATGGCGACGAACACCCACAGATTCAAAAGGGACCATGACAAAAAATTATTGAAAATGCAAGTGATTTAGATATACGAGGAATCGTTTGCTGAACGAATACTTGTAGATATTCGACAGAGATTTCAACTTTGTTACAGAAATATGGTCTATACATGTACCTGACTGTGGTGGTGGTAGTGTTTATCACTGAGTTATATCCATACTCTCCTAACGTGTCTAGGTAAATTTGTGAATTGTCTGTATTTTCGTTCAGATCGATATTCAAATCACCAATGAAAACACTATATGTGAGGTTCTTAGGGTGATTTTTCAGTATATTATCCAGGTTTTCAATGAACGGTTCGATTTGACTGTTACAAGGTGATCTGTAAAATGCATTGATAATAACAACTTCTTTGCCAATAGTTACTGTTAATTGGAGTAGATATGTACCATTTATTTCAATGTTTTGATGAGAGTGATATTATTTCGATTTAATGAAAACTACTACTCCATCGTTCTGATTTAGTTTGCCAAAGTTGTAGAGGGTTATATAACCTTCAATATTATATACTCCGATATCATCTATAATTCTTGTTTCTGTAAGCACTATGCAGTCTATTGAGGAGTCTAGTTCTTCCAGGAATATTATGAATTCATCTAGGTTCTTAGCTATACTACGAATATTATGTATGATTTTCAGGGTACAGTGACAGTCATTGACTTGTACTTGTTTCGCTTGGTCTGCATTTTCTAATACAAAATTCCTGACTTCATCCACTTTCAAATCTCTAATATATGGATTCATCACAGAAACACTTATATATGAACATATAATATGCAATTTTCAAGATATATCGAACAATGAAATGGGTAATGATTTTTATATAATTTAATATTACTTATTTACCAACTCAAGATGTTTCTAAATTTTCAATGAATACATGGGGCTATATCAGTAGCTATATTAGTGCGGGAGTTTGACATGAAATTATTTTGAATATCGTATACAGAGGGTAGTACTGTGTTTGGAAGGTATTATTACTTGACTGTTACTGAAACTGTGTAATTTTGGTGGTAAAGTATACAAAATCCATCCATAATCTCGTGAATGATCTTCCTACATTATTAAAAATATCATTTATAACTTGAAATCTAGTTGTTTCTTGTAGTACGTGTGGAGTAGGTTGCGTTTTTGAATGATCTTCCTACATTATTAAAAATATCATTTATAACTTGAAATCTAGTTGTTTCTTGTAGTACGTGTGGAGTAGGTTGCGTTTTTGGCTTGTATTGTAGGTGTTGTTGGTTTATTCTTCACTTCCACCATAGGCTTCGTATTCTTGATGTTCTCTTTCTTTGTTAATTCTTGTATGTGTATGGGATGTTCCACAATTTCAGTATTCTCGATGGTATCTTTTTCGTTATTTTCTTTGTGATTGGTATTCGGTGTGGGTGGTGAACTGTTCGCTTTTTGTGGTAATTCAGCTTCGGATTCTTCTCTGTTGCCGTTCTCTAATTCTTTTGGAGTGTAGGGAGTACCATTTACATACAATTTATGATTCTTTATATATGCTTGGTAGTTATTCATTCTGGCATTCCTCAGATGTTTGACCAAGATTTTATTTGCAGCTTGATCTCCAGGTCCTAAGTCATGCGATATTGAAATACCGGTGCCTCGTAATTTCTTGAGGTTATGCAGGATTTTCAGTTTTTGTGAATATGAGATGAACTCTAGGACGATTGTATTTTTCCTTCCGATTTGATATATATTGTTCACGTCTTATATATATTGCAGTTGAATATTTCATTCAATTTTCTAGTAGTCACTTCGAGTACATCATCTTTGTTGGCCTCTATTCCAAAAATCACGATATTATTCCTTTTATTCATGCGTTCAATTTCGATAATTTTGTGTTCTAACTTAGTGCATTTTTCTTCCAATTTCTTCACTTTGACATTTAAACTATCTCGTATGCTTTGTATCTCAGTTTTCAATTCTGTTGTGTTATTATTCAGGAGTATTTCTAGTTCGGAAAGTAAATCATTATTTGAGATCTCACTCATAATTTTTTGCCTCCGCCTGTACTATTCCTCATCTGTTCTTAATGTTTTGCGAGTAATTTAATTAATTTAAACTTCACTTACTTTTCTCAGTTTTCATTCAGGAACATGCCAATACAAATTTCAACTTTGAATTGTATATTTTAACCACTATTTTCACTGTATCAGGAGCGCTCGCATCGACCTACCTCTATCCAACTCGAAAAATGTAAATAGAAATGTAGTTAAATGTAATACGTGGGTAAAATGATTTTTTGATTCCTGGTAGGATATGGGTGGATATCTAGAGGTCTTGATAGTTCGTTTCTTCTTTCATGGATGATCTATGCTAATTTGTAGATGTACGTATTGTATAAGGTCGATATATTCAACTTTTTGAAGTAAGCCCTACATGACTCTCGGTAAGTTGAGTTGCACAATGTACGAATAGCTTTCTTTTGGGTTAAGATGTCCTTTGTATCCACAGCATTTCTACAGGATTCTGTTCTATATTGCATCAGAGAATGGAAATTCGCGAAGTAAACCGATCTGCCGACAGAAATATTCAAATTTCGTTTAATTGTTCGAATAGCATACAATGACCGACTCAAATTCCTATTCAAAAGTTCTATGTGGACGGACCATCTCAAATGATTGTCAAAGTGGATACCCAGGAATTTTGTAGACTTTGAGGGACTCATTGATTGTTTGTCAATTTTAATATGGAAATCCTAGGCTTGGTTGTGCATTTGGAAAAGAATAGAGTGAGTTTTGAGAAAGTTCAAAGATAATTTATTTGCAGTGAACCAGTCATAAATGTTGTTCATGTCACGTTTAGATTTGCTTTGAAGATCCGGCAAACTTTTTTCCTGGATAATTATGCTCGTGTCATCTGCGAATAGTGAAAAGTATACCGAAGGAAAATTAAATGTGAGGTCATTAATATATAATAAAAAAAGACTAGGTCCCAGGACCGATCCCTGTGGGACACCGTTGTTGAGTGAAGCAATATCAGATAAGTAGTTTGAGTGTTGATTGTCTTCGAAGTGAGTAATTTTCACAGTCATTCTTCGGTGGAGAAGATACGAGTGAAACCAGCTATGTACTTTGCCACGAAACCAATAGTAATCCAGCTTTTTGAGTAGTAGATTGTGATCGACGGAATCAAACGCCTTGGAGAGGTCGCAAAATATTCCAATACTGTGATTTTTGTTTTCTAGCGTCTGATGTATCCGTTCAACCAAGGCGAATGTTGCGTCTGAGGTATTCACTCCGGGTTTGAAGCCAAACTGTGACTCGGTTAGGATATTGTGTAGTTGAAGATATGAGTTAATTCGTTTATTAACCAGCCATTCCAATAACCTTGAAGAACAAGGTAACAGTGAGACACATCTATAGTTATTTACATCTTTCTTATTGCCGTTTCGATAATTGCAGTTTTGAAGCAGTTGGGGAAGTATCCTTCTGAAAGTGACAGGTTGAATATGAACATCAGATGAACTCAATAATGACCTTCCAGGAACTCAATATTTTCCTTTATTAATATCATTGAGATGCCGTCTGCTCTCGCTGAGAATTTTGGTTTCTGGTTCAGAACACATTCTGTGATATCTGTTTCAGTAATTGGAGCGAAAAAAAAAAGGAATTTATATTGTTGAAATTGGTATTTTTCAAGGAGAACTCGCTGGATTTGTCTGTTTGTTTTTCGCATCCTATCAGATTGGGGGCATTTTCGAAAAAAATAATGAAATTGTTGGCAATTCCTTGTGGGTTGGTGATCTCATCACCATCAATATCAATTTCGAAATTTTCTTGTTTTTTGCTTTTTTTATTGGTGAAATGATTAAGAATGTTCCAGGTTGTTTCCGGCTTGTTAGATGATGAATTTATTAAACCTGAGAAGTAAATATCATTTGCATTTACGATTGTCTTATTCAAGATATGGGTGTATTTTTTGATGTATTGCAAGGTCCCTAAATCGGTAGTATGCTTTTTCCAGTCCATAAGAAATCTTTTGAACTCACATGAGAGTTTTATTCCGGTTGTCATCCATCCCTTGAATGACTTTTTTTTGTTGATTTCAATAGTTTTTATAGGGAACGAATCCTCGAAACGAGTTTTGACCAGATCATCAAAGCAATCAAATGCAATCTAGGGCAGGGGTGATCAGACAATGGCTGCGATCTACCACAAAATATTTAGGTGACAAGCGATCGAACTTAATGTTCCTAAAAAAATAACGAATACATTTGCAAGAATATGATGTATTGGATTTCAAAACAAAACATACATAAGAATAAGGCACAAAATGTCAATTACTCTCTGGACGTTGATGCTTGGCACTGTATATCGTCGGCGTACTTTTCATAAGACGGAACGTAATTACTAAGTGCCAACCGCAAGCATGATGTCAGGTGTTCGTGAGTTAGCCGATTTCGATATTTTGATTTGATAATTTTCATTTCTGAAAACGCTGACGCACAAAAATACGTTGATCCGAACAATCCTGTCAATTGAAGAGCTACCTCTTTCCAATTCGGGTATTTTTATTTAGTGATAAAAGACCAAAATCTGACATCAGATGGCTTGGAGATGTACATCGGAAATCATCTGCAATACCTCATTTTGAATAGAAGTATTTTCCAAATTGGAAGTGTTTGATAGTTAACTAGAAACTTTTTCGATATCTTCGCAGGAAAATGGATAACTCATGAAAGTGACAATATTTTTTAGCTTGTCGAAGTCAGAGAATCGTCTTTCAAACTCGTCCAAAAGGTTCCTTAGCTTGGTCTCGTAAATATTGTAATTTGAGTTGGTACTTTTTCTTGCTCTCAATGCTGGAAAGCTATTCAAGTCATTTCGATTCAGTTGTTGTATAAGTATCTTCAATTTATTTTTGAAAGCATTCACTGAACTTATTGGGTCGATAATCGTTTTATTTTTACCTTGAAGCTCCAAGTTGATGATATTCAAATGACTTGTGATATCTGATAAGAAAGCTAAATCACAGAGCCACTTTTTGTTTTCAAGTATTTCAGTGTCATCACCTCGTTCTTTCAAAAAATCAAATATTCCAGGTAGTAATTCCTGGAACCTTTCTAAGAATTTAGCACGACTCAACCATTTTACATCTGTGTGAAGAATCAAACTGCACTTTGAAGAGTCGTCGTTGCAAGCTACGATCACGAATAGAATTCACAATCTTTGTGGCAATGTCCATGACATCCTCCATATTCAGTATTTTCGAGCATAGCACTTGCTGATGTATAATGCAACGGAATGAGAAAAACAATGGAAAATCGTCGTCAGCTCGACAAATTGCAACAAATCCATTTTTATTGCCAGTCATAGATGGCGCTCTATCTGTTGTTATGCCAACTAGTTTATGAATCGGTAACTCATACTTCTTAACGAAATGTAAGAAAGCGTCGTAGATATCCTGCCCGCGAGTTTTTTCTTTCAATGGAAGCATTGTTAACAATTCTTCTTTAGCTGACGTATCAGAAAATACCATCCGAATGGAAACACTTAGCTGGACGGTATCTGTCATATCAGTGGACTCGTCAAACTGCAAAGAAAAATACTTGCAATCAGCAATATCACTTTTCAGTTTAGTCTCCAAATCCCTGCCCATGATTTCCACACGCCTAGTAACAGTCGGACGAGATAGCTGAACCTCTTTAATAGCAGACATTATATCTGTTTTGTTTTTGAAGTCACGAAACAATACATCAGCTGCTTCAATAAACGCTTCCTTGAATATCAGACCGTCTTCGAAAGGTTTCTTGTGTTTTGCCAGTATGTGGGAAATTTTGAATGACGCAATTGTTGCAGCTTCTGTTTGTTTTACTGGTTTAGTGAACATGGATTGCTCTATAATGCCTTTCTAAGTTCCCACGCTTAGGCAATGCCACTGAAGCACGACAAACAAGGCACACACATTTATCTTTTACCATTATGAAGAGAAACTCTTCTTCCCACTCATTGTTGAAATGATACGTTTTACTTTTCTTGGATGAACTCATTTTCTTACGTTACGTAGGTACGAAATATAATTGAATAACCGACGCTTTTTTGACACACATGGACATCCAACCAGTTTAGAGCTATTCTAATCTAATAAAAAAGGCAGTGAGTGCTGCCACGTCCTCGCGCGTTTTTGGTGTTTTCCCGTTCTCGTGGTGTTTCCCGTTCTCGTGGTGTTGCCACGCCTCGCGATCGACTCTGAAAGTTGCCGCGATCGACCGGTCGATCGCGATCGACCGTTTCAGCACCCCTGCTCTAGGGTATATGCCGAAAGATATTCGAGGGATTTGTTAATGAGAATATTATCAATAGTTTTTCTGAATGCTTGGTTATTCTCGTGGGGCTGGTGATGGTTATATCAAGATCGAATATGTCTAATAGATTTTTGAAGTTTGTTAGGTCATTATTGGGTGTTCCGAAATCCAGAAATGTTCACAAAATATTTCAAACTTACCTAAAGGGCTTCTATATATGCCTATGATAATGGTTTTTCCTCGGTACTATGCATTGCAGCATATTCGAACTCTTTTTCGATGGGTGTAGTATTGATATGGTGAATGCCACTAAATTTGGCTTTACCGTCGGCGTACAGTATGACACCACCGTGAAAAAAAAATTCTTGAAAATTGTGTAACAATATCGAAATCCTCAATTTTACAATGTTGGGTCTCATCTCCCTGCAGCCAGTGTTCTGTAAAGCATAGAATGTAGATTTTTTTTGTGTTCTTTTTCATATTCGTTCAAGAAAATGTTTATGTCATCAATTTTGTTTCGCAGCGATTGAACGGCCTATCATATAGAGTTTATTCGTTTGCTCTTCCTTGTAGTGTTTTTCTCGAGGAGGTCATTGTTGGTAGGGGCGGCTTGGTCTGCTGGGAGAATTTCATTTTTGTCAATGTTCTTCGCCATAATCTTCTTGTCCACGTACAGCACATTATGTTTCAGATAAGCATTTTTCCCCAGGTTTCTTTCTCATATATGGAATCAGCGCCCTTCTTTCTTCCATGACTCGTTCAGTGAAATTTTCAGAAAGGTGTATTCTTCAACAATTTAGCTTTCTGGAAAATTTGGTGTTTGAGTTGCACGTTGCTCAGTTTCACCAGAACAGGTCTGGTTTTGTTCTCATTAATTTTTCCCAGTCGATATATGTTAGTCGCATTCTCAAGATTGAAGTTGATGTCTAGAGAATCATTGATGATTTCTCTCATTTAAGCCCGTGACGAATTGATTGGATCCGACTCACATTCATCAATGCCATAGATGATTATGTCATTCTCACGTTGCATTTTCTCTATGGCTTCCATTTTGGCTTCCAGTTTAGATATCCTTCCTTTCAAGATTCGGTTTTCCACCTGTACTATCTCTAGGTTGCTTTTTATTTCGTTCGTATCACTTTTGATATCGGACACTGTTTTTGTTCAATATTGTTCAATCCATTTTTTGTTCCATTCTTTTTATGTGTATTTTATATGTATCAGAAGCCACTGCCCATTATTATAATACCAAATTTTATGCGTTTATGCACTTTTGTTGTGTTTTATGTTGCATTGGTCAGTTGAACTGAACTTTGCACTGTCATTCGCCAAAAGTCCGAATTAAATATCACTTCTTTTCTCGTTGATATTGCGATAATCACAGAGCTATCGTTTCAACACGACCGTCTTGTTCGTTCGATATTTATCTCATGTAGGTAGGTAGGTAGGTATCTCATATGGTAGATGTCTGATGAATTTTTCAAATAATGCGTGAAGAATCCATCGTAACGGTTTTGAACTATTTTTACTGTTTGATGGTTCTGATAGAAATTGCCCCCTTTCCTTGAAACTTCCTATCTCAACAATAATACTATTGTAAGGTTTCATGTTCCCATGTTATATTTTTTCAGATGAGATACATGGAACACACCTCGTTCTTTATCACTATCTACTTTGGTTATCTAGTAAGTAGCCGGAGCGATACGCTTCTAAGTACGATATGGCCCTCCAAATAATGATAAAAACTTTTTTTATTCAAGTTTCAAGTCACATTGATCTTTCGTTCATTAGCGACTGGATACAAGTTATAGTTTTGATATGATAGATAGATAGATCTTTATTCAACTACGTGGTGTTATAAAACATTTGTAGCAAGTCAGGTAGCAAATAGATACAAAAAGTAGTGTACAAAATTCACAAAGTGAGTAAAATAACAATAAGAGTAAAACAATGTGCGTACATTACAACAATTACAAGAACATGTAATGAAGAGAAGAACTTGTCTATTAATAATTGAATCTTGGTCAGTATAAAATAAATACATGGTATACACAAATCCAATGTAAAAATTTATTTGAGGATGAGTCTGTATTAGAGTTTTATATTATCTAGTGACGTGATAATTGGATTCAAGTCACATCCTGGGCGGGTCAGCCATATACTCAGCGATACTGTAGTAGCACCTCTCCTGCAATATCATTTTGATAGATTTTTTGAATGTGGACTGATTTTTATTTTTCAGTGGAGTTGTAGAGATCAGCAATCATGAAGTTTTCAGAAGACTTATTGTATATAAATCTTCGAGACCTGATCAGATTTGCTTTTTGCGTGTTATAGTCATGGTAACTTGAGTTAGTAGGGAGTTTTTTTTTTATTTTCATGAATCTCGTGTAGAGACTGATAAATATACAATGTTGGTAAGGGCATGATACTGAGTTGGCAGAATGATGGCCGGCAAGAATCTCTGTAGTTCGCGTTACAGATTTTAAAAACTTTTCCAGAGTAAGAGGAATTCCCCCAGAGGGTTAATCCATAGCTGATATATGATTGGATGAGAGCAAAGTACACAGAAAGAAGGGTATTTTTATCGACAAACGATTTGAGTTTTCTCTGAAGAAAATTGTGTTTGCTCAGCTTGGAACAGGTATTTTCAGTGTGCGGTTCCCAGCTCAAACTATCGTCAATAGTTAATCCTAGAAGTTTGGCATGGCCACCTGTTGTTACTTTATTGTTTGTTGAAAAGATTATATGTTTGGTCATATATTTATTCAATTTTAATAAATTACTGTTGAACCATTCCTGTGCAAGGTTTTCCGCTGTTTTCATCGAAGTTAATACCGACTCATAACTATTTTCAGAGCATATAAGAGAGCTATCATCAGCAAAAGCAATACCCAGATATGGTAGCATATGAGAAGAAAATCATTGGTGTAAATTATAAATAAAAGTGGACCCAGAACCGAGCCTTGGGGTACACCTGTTTTAACCAGGTTGCTCCATTGACGTTAACACACTGACTCGGATTCTGGAGATATGACTCAATGAGTTTTAATGGTACTCCTCGTACTCCATATTCAGAGAGCTTGTTCACTAGGATATTGTGAGAGACACAGTCGAAAGCCTTACTCAGGTCGCATAAGGTAACACCTGTTAGTTTACCCTGTTCGAAGGCCTCAACTATCTCTCTCACAACCACTCCTATTGCTTGAATGGTAGATCTTTGTTGTCGGAATCCAAATTGGTTATTGCTTATTAGTTTCTCAAAGTATTTGTTCAACCTTTGTCTTGATATGATTTCGAAAATCTTACCAATGTAGTGTACAATAGAAATTGGCCTATAGTTCTCAGGGTTTTCTCTATCGCCTTTTTTAAAAATAGGTATAACTTTGGTGAGTTTCAGCTCGTCAGGAAAAGCACCGTCCACAATACATGTGTTGAATAAATCAGTGAGAGGATCAATTATTGAAAAGGAATTTTCTTTGATTAATTTGCTATTGATTTCATACATGTCAAAGCAGTAGGTATTCTTTAACTGGTGGATAGCACTTGCAACCTCTTCAGGGACTATAGGTTCAAGGAAAAATGAGCCTGGCACTTTAGGCTTCAGTGAGTCAGGAATTGAACCCTCATAATAATGATTATTATCATCTGAGGGCAACTGTCTGATGATTGTTTCAGCCACCTACGAGAAGTAGATGTTCAGATGATCAGCTGATAGATTTTTAGATACGTTATTACTGGTGTGTTTCAAAATTGATGAGTTTCCAGCTGTCCCCTGTTTTATTAGAAGAATTATTCAAGAAAGTATCGAAGGTTCTTTTCTTAGTAGTTTCGATTGCGTTTTGGTATTCTCTGGTCATTTGTTTGTAAATATCATCAAAAGCTGAATCTTTGGTGGAATCATGAATTGTTTTGATAATTTGCAGTGTATTCCTCATTTTCCTAAGATCATCGTTGAACCATTTGATGTGGTGTCCTTTTTGACTATGGGTTTTAGATAACGGAAAATGAGTTTCGGAAAGCTCTTTGCATTTGAGTAGTATAAATTTAGCTTTGTCAGAAGCCGTTCTACAACTATAGTATGGATCCCAACTTATATTTTGTAAGGCAATTTTAAAATTCTCCATGCCAGCATGAGTGATTTCTTTTCTGAGGTTTTCTTTATGAGTTATAAAAGAATAATTTTTAATAGTGATAAATTGGGCATAGTGGTCAGAGAGGCAAGGATCAATTATATCGCTCTCATAAGTTTCGCTATCAAGATTCGTGAGTATGTTGTCTATACAGGATTTGGAGCCGTTATCAACCTTAGTATATTGAGATATGGATGCTTCCAAACCGAAAGAGAGACGAGATTCGATAAATTTAACGACGATTTGAGAAATTCAATGTTGAAGTCTCCTAATAAAATAACTTTTTCAAATTTACTGGAGACATTACTGAGAATTTGCTCCAAATTTACAAAAAAATCAGTGCAATCCGGAACACAAGAAGATCTGTATGAAGTAAGGACTGCAATATGCGAAGGAAGTAGCTCTATGCCACATATTTCAATGTCTCTTTCTTCATAAAATTCCGATAGTGATATAGGTTCCAACTTTGTTCTTGCTCAGCATCAATGATTTGTTGAATGTGACCTCCAGCCCAGCTCATAGCTTTGCGGATGATAGTACACTTCATTCCGCCTTTTCCTTTAGAGCCCCAATATCATCCAACGAGGCCAGAGGTGCAAGGCGAAGGCAGGTTGATGCTTTGAGGATCTGACAAGAATTCTGAAATGGGGATCTGAGAATCTAGTACAATGCAACTTGCACTTGCAACTTGCAACTAAAACTCAAGCTTGTATGTTCACCAAGAAGGCTGATCACACAATGTCCAATTTGATGATATCGGGTAGCACTGTTCCTATGAGGTCGTCAATATCCATGCTGGGTGTCACCACCAACAGTGCTCTCTCATGGGACGATCATGTGAGGTCCATTGCGAAAACTGCTTCACGAAAACTTGATTTTCTATTCCGTGCGAAGAGATACTTCACATCCCAGCAACTGCTTATGATTTACAAAGCACAAATTCGACCTGTCCTGGAGTACTGTTCACATGTTTGGAGCTCAGCCCCCAAACATACGCTAAAGCTCTTAGATTCAATCCAGAAGAGAGCTATTCGCCTAGTCAATGATACAATACTCACCAAACATTGACCTCTCTAAATCATCGTAGAAAGGTCGGCGATCTATGCCTTTTTTATAGGTACTTTCACAAACCAGACGAGCTCAAGCTGGTCACCCCTACACTGTCAGGCTCGAGACCTGTCGAACATCGCTATACCTAACATCATTCATCAATAGAACGGCAAAGTTATGGAATTCTTTGCCTAGTGAAGTCTTTCCTGATGCTTACAACCTTCAAACTTTCAAGAAAAATTCCAACACTTTCCTACTCTCCCAAAATTCCAGCGCTGGCTAACACGATGTTCATCGAACATTATAGGTTTCCCTTTCGTGTTGTCCACAGATAAAAAAAAAACGCTGAGTGAGGGTCCTTGGGGAGTTCCATTTTCTTGAGTTTTTGTTGACTATGACGCCAAGCTCTGTCATAGGCTCTTCTGATGTCGAAGAATACCGAAATGCATTCTCGTTCATTTGCCAGTGGAAATGCATTCTCGTTCATTTGCCAGTGATTCTGTCTGTTAGGTTATCAATTGTGTATCGGTTTCTAATGAAACCACTTTGTTCTGGGATTAGTATGTTTTTTTGTTCTTGTGTCCATATGAGTCTTCTATTGATAATTTTTCCCATTATGTTGCATATCGCTTATGTTGAGGATATAGGGCGGTAGGAGTTCGGGTCAAATTTTGTTTTTTTCTGTTTCAATATGGGTATGATAATGATAGCCCCGGACTATTTCCGTGGAAATACTTTCTCTGTCCAGATAATATCATATATTTCGAGCAGGTACTCTCTGGCTTTCGCGGGTATCGAATTATTTGAGTTCGCTATCACTTTATTGAGTTCCTCTGCAGTTATTGGTCTTGATTCTTCGGTTTGTTTTCGGTTGAAAAAATGTGGTGGGTATCTATCATTGCTCGAGTACTTTTCGTATTTAGTTTAGTTGAAGACTTCCTTCAGTTTTTTTGTTGTTGTAGCGATTGAATATTCTTTGTGATAGTTGTTTACTCTGTTTGAATTCATCATTCCACCAGGGTACTGGGTGGGCTGCGGTCGTATAACATTTTTGTTTTCCCTATGAGTTTTTCTGCTGCTTCGATAATTATTTCTGAGAATTCATCGAGAGCTTCATTTATGTTTAGTCTATCAATAATGTGAGAATTTTGAAGTTCTTCAGCTCGTTCTTGTATTTCCGCTGGGAATAGTGTCCAGTTTGCTTTGTCTATTTTCCATTTCATAGTGAGGGTTTGCAGTGTCCTTTCATCTGCTGTTTAATTTCTGATCAGTATATGGGAAGTGATCACTTCCGTTTCAGGATGTAGAGAACTTCTCCGTGAATTTGGCCAATGTATCTCAGCTGATCTTGTACCAAAGCCGCTACGGCGTTAGGGGTGCTTCGAGCTAACAAAAGTTGTTTTTTTCCGAACTCCCCGCCAGAGAAGGCATCTACGGTACACTGTTTGGGCTAATGCCTCATGTAGATTTCGTTTGTAAGATTGTTCGACATTAAGAAACTTCGTATTTACATATTTTATGGAGGGTACTTACGGGTGGTATTCAACGATAATGATCCTAGGATGCTCAATAATCCATGCTTGCCGATTGCAATGAGCATCGGTTGCCCATAGTTATATAGCAAAAATCTTTCAATTCGATTATACAGCTAATATTTCTCTATGACGGGTTGTTTCTGCAGATTCTCGAACGACAGTGGCTTCTCCATCGTAAAGTATAGCAAAGGTTTTGCATTCTTCCTCTTTTATGGGGTCCCAGATTGTTTCCCCAACGAGGTAATCTAGACGATATCTATCTGAAAATTTACAAACTAAACCATCTCGTAGTACCATTTCATTGGTATCTAATCTAGCGGTGGCTAGATAATTTGTTATAGTGATTTTGACCGAAGCTATAACAACAACATTGCTCCATTCTTCTGCTTTGTAACTATACGTTACTCCATTACAGGCTCCTTCCTGAGATAGGCGTCCTGCCAAGGTGACTGACGTGATCACCGAAGAATTTCTCACTAATTTTATTACGTGATAATTGAATCCGCGAAATTAAGCATGATCATGCATGCTTCCGCACTCTGTTCTTTCGGTTTGATGTACATAACTTAACATTCCATGCTTTACGGGACTTGCATGTAAATCGATGTACTTCAATTAAGCAAGTTCTTACCAGTACTCTCGCTACACGATCACGTTCTAAAACTTGTACTCATATTACTCTCGATGTATATCCTAGTACTGGGCCGGGACAGTTGTCTACATCTCGTAGAGAGAGGGCTGTCACATGGGTTACGGCAATCATGAGTTATCAAATTTCCTTCTGAGGACATCAGGTGACTATTGGTGACCATTAGTATCCCGATTATCCCTGAAAAATTCACTTTCGATTGACACGTTTCTCGACGGGAAATGTGTTACGACACTAGGTGGATCGTTTACATAATTACTGCAAACTATTTGTCCCGTGTTTCAACAGTAGTGACCCTTATCTACGCCCACTTCTGTATTGTTGTGTTGAGACAATTTTCAAACAGGGACACTGAGTTCTGATTAATTCATTTTTATTCCACTGAATACAATTCTAATAAATAATCTTCCTTCTCAATTTTTGACCAATTATGAAGAATCAGCCTACGGACAGAGCACGAGCGCCTTCACCATGAAGGTCTTCGACTTTCCTTCTTCTTTCCCAATGGACATTTGGGCATGCCCTAGTCTAAGTTCCTTCCACTGGAGGTTGTATCCGTAGAAGAAGTTTACATAGGGTCCTGCCGTCCCGTACCAATTATTTTTGTCCTTAGGTGCATACTTTTTGAATTCTAGCCCGAAAGAGGTGAAGGCGGTTTTGACATAGGAGGTTACTTCGGCCAGGCGGGACTCGTACTTTTCCCCACCACAGTTTACAGTGAACCTGCTCTTCTCAGCTTTCTTCTTTACCTCTTCACCCGTACCGTTCGCCTCCTGTCTCAATATACTGTACCCAGTGAAGACTATGTTTGTTATCTGGGAAGAGACGTCCAGATTTGAGAACTCATTTTTACTTATACTCAACTTATTATCTTCATACATGAAATCTAATCAGAAAAAAAGAAATACCTGAACAAAACACATTGAAACATTCACTATTCATCATTCAATACCCTAATAGCACAATTTTGTACAGTGTACGTCCATAGGACATCTTGCTAGGACATTTAGGACGTCCATGAGACATTCAAATTTGGTACCGCGGACGTCCAAGGGACATCTGTGGGATGCACAAATGTCCCGCTCTAGAACAAACCAGGGACGTCCCTCCTGAACGTCCTTAGGACGTCATCTCAGGAAAGTCCATGAGACGTCTGTCAGGACGTCCATGGAGAGCCCCTATGGACGTCCTTTGAATTCCCGCAGGAGGTATATCGAACTAAAACGTCTCGACAGACGTTCACGATATCCATCGGCATCACAGGCATCCATCGAATATACCAAGAGTAATCATGTGCAGGAATTGAATTACGCCATCAATGAAAGCATTTATCATTAGACATCTATGGAACGTCCCGAAAGATGTTCATCGAACCTATGGGAGTCCATCGAACGTACCGTGGTACTGTGATGCCCAATATTCTACTGGGTGATTCAACGTATTGCTATTTTGGTCATTTCTAAACAGATCCTGGATAAATTACAGATCAATCAGAATATCAAGAATTCAATGGCAACAAACGAAAATTGACTGAGTTAGTTTTCACTAGCTGTAAATTCAAAAGCTGGTTCAAACTATCAAAATATTGTTAGCATGAGTGTGCTTCATCATTCACATCATCCACAATTTATTAAAAAAAGTCATGCTTATGATAGGTCAATCAATTGAATCCATATGTTAATTATTATTCATTTCAACTCTTTATATCCCATAGATCATTCTTCGGGATATCTACCTCCGCTGAATAACTCCATCATATACTACCCAAAATTTCAAATGCAACAACCTTCGATGTGGACCCTTTTTAGACTTCTAGATTTTGATAAATTACTATTCTATTTCATAAAATACTGATCCATGATGAAACATTCAAAATTTATGCCGTCAAAATAAAATTTATTCTGAAAAATTCAACAGAAAATATAACTCACACATAAAATATTTTTGAGTTGAGAAAAAAAATAGAATTGAAATAAACCTTCATGAGAGGAAATACATATATAATGATATTTCATGTGGACATTTTCTTCTCTTCCGCTGTTGCCCGTTCTTTTGCCCTTCTTAGAAATTTTTTAATTTCGTCTTCCATTTCCCTCACTGTATAAGATGAAGTCTTCTCATTTCGTTGAGCTGATCCTGTAATGTGAACTTCTTTATATTCCTTCGCCTATGCACTAATTGTTTTCTAATTGAAATCAACTGAAAATGAGTTGATAATTACTTACGTATAAGAAGTTGAGCAATACACATCTTCGAAAATATCTTTTCCTTTTTCAGTCCAACCCAGCTGTATTCGGCTGCTAATTTGTGGGTGATCAATCTTGACATTGCCCTCTTCATGAATTCATTGGCATTATTGCCGCCTATTTTTGATAATTCAATTATCTGCAATTCAAAAAAAAATTAATACTCTGTACTTCTATTTTCATCATTTTCAACTCTTCATAGACAGCTTTCTTTTTTAATGGACCTGTGAATGTTTTGATATTATCATAGCTCATCGATTTTTTCATGTTTTCCTCACTACTGAGGAATTCCTCGAAGGAAGTCAAGACTTGTATGTTTGACAATGGAAATTCAAATTCTGCCCATACATTTTCCATTTCTGGGTTAGAAACAGGGCTTCTATCTATTATCTTCTTCAGATCAGACATGTCCATTTCCAAAATTGTCAACTTACGCATTATTTGCCTAAGAAAACCTGTTAATTGGAAAATATAAATGATGAAAAAGAGTCTTGAACATTATGTATTACCAGTGATGTTGGCAGCTTCTTGTTTATGGATAATGCAACAGGTACATTTATCAATTTTACCATCAACAGTAAGACCAGATGATGCTTCTTCTACTATTGTGTTTCTAGAGCTGGAATCATATAATGTAATTGTTACAAAGATCAAACAATACTGAACTGTTAGCAGCAACTATGAGCATTTGGATGGATGACAATATAAAAAAAAAATCATGGAAACTGTATATTTATAGGCTCAAAACAAAACACTCGAACTAATGCAACCTTGTAACTCATCAAACTACCATTTACTTCAATTAATTCAATTCAATTCACTATGTATTGAATTCAGCCATGACACAAGAATTAAAAACAAATAATTAAAATCAATATCATTTGTGTACTTATTGCTGAAAATCTCCATTCAATTTCAACACTAATCAGTCACGTCCCTCACAAGTGCTATGAAGTTACTGTAGGTCACGTTAGCAAGCGTACATGAGATTTTGGGATTACACATAAGCATTTACTTTATACCTATTCCGACAATTTCATAGTTGTTATAATTCTGGTTCACGCCAAAAATGAATCCAACTGTAATATTTCAAATGGAATATACTCGAGAACATCCTGTATAATATTTATTCATATAGACCTAACTAACACAAGAACACTGTCTTTGATCATTAGTAATTCTTGAATTTTTGTTATTAGAAAACATATTCACCTAGTTTCTTCATAACGAAGTTGAGATAAGTTCCCTAGCAATAAAAATTGTACTCACCCATGACTCTTTGGTGATTCATGATCTGCTGTATCTGAAATAGGTCAAAGTATTTCATGTTATATATAACAGCTGCATTATAAGAAATGCTGTAAGATGAGAATCCACAAATTCTATTCCATTTCACAAAATGAAATGTACAATTGATGGTTTTTTTCTGATTTCATTGTTGAATCATGAGTTGATATCACAAGTACAACTTCACAAAGATGGAAAAAGTCAAATTTATTTTCCAATTATTGTTTGGCACAAAAATGCGCAACTTTGTTCCCTATTTAACAACTGAAAATAACTGTCATCAACATGTTTTTGATCAAAATACAGGCATTCTGTATAGGTAACTTGAATATGATGTTGTTGATATAATTGAATTGAATTACTTTCTAAATGTAACCCTCCTATATTTACCATACATCATAAAGTGTACCAAAGTATATCATTTTCATCACATCTCCTGATATAATCCAACTAATCCACATACCTGATATTTGTATCTGAATCTGTGGCAATTCAGCGATGATCCCTACATCTCTGTGCTTATCACTATTAGCAGATGAATCATCAGACTCTTCATCATCAGAATCTGCGAAAAAAATTTTTGTTTTTCTCAATTTTCTCTTTGTTTTTTCACAGTCAGAGTTGAGATCTGATGTCTCTTCTGCTTTCATCGATTTTTTCCTGGCAGTAGCATAATCATCTGAAAGAAAATTTTCATCATTTTGTCTTGGAAATAATATATTCACCTACTATATGTGGCATTTCTGAATGGATTGATTTCGTGATGATTCCAACACGATAATGGGGGTTCACAAGTTCGTATTGCCTTCATTAAACGATCTTTTGTATAATTAGGCCATGCACATTTGCCATCTGCGACCCATGAACTTGGAACAGCCTCCACAGAGTTGTCTGTGATGAATTTCACTATTGTCCATGTTGCCATGTTAGATGAGAATGAAGAACAATCAGAGAATAAATAATCCTGAAACATTTATACCATGTGCAGCATCAAAATTATCAGTCGATCTGATAACATATTTACACACCAAAGTGGTGAAAAATATCATTATTACCCAAGGATCAGAATTATATCTCGAGACGCCAGCCGAGAGATATATTGCCCCGTGGTAATGATATTTGTTACTACCAAGGTGTGTATTTTGATTTGTCTTCACCTTTAGCAATATATTTCAATAATTATAATTCTGTGAAACTGAAATATGAACCTATTGTCAATATGAAGGCACTTTCTTTTGATTTCAGCACATTACAGTAATGCAATGAATTCAGATTAATAATAACAGGTGGCTTTATGTTTATGAACTACTATTTTATAAAATATGACAAACTACCTTGGTAGACAAAAAACCCCTTCACACCTTGAGAAGGTTCTATGGGTAGTGGTGAAGGAACTTAAAATAACCTAAGAAATGAACTAAAATGATTATACTAAATCTTATAGACAATGTGTACAGAAAGTATGCCTTATAATGTATCCTTCACAGTAAGAAACAAATGCCTAGTATTAAATTTGCACAATGAGGTTGTTTTCACTGTGCTGCTTTGTTATAAGAGTTTATTTTGAGATCTCAATCTAAATGAAGTAAAGGGAATACTATTAATTCATTTCCATAGTCCAGTTTTACACATTTGCGGGATATATCTTGTATAGAAAACATTTGAACAGGTCCTGGCTTACTTACAACTTGTATTCCAAGATCTGAAGATTTACATGGATTTTCGAAAAAATCTTCTCTTTTGAGATATTCATAACCAATTATAACAGGTTGATCATCTTTAGATGCAAAATTTAATATTGCTATTATCTTTCCATTGTTCAAACTGCAACAGTTGTTAGGTTCAGAAATCTTCAAGGTGAAATTATTGAATTTGTATTCCAAATATTGGGGAAAATTAGTTCCAGGAAGGAGAGGACCTAGATCATGTTGTTTCTTGACTTGAAAATGTTGGATTATATCTAAGTTTTCTGTGATTTCAGAGTGTTCAACTTCATGCAACCTTTTCACTATTTGGGATAAGGGATGATCACCTTTTCGAACTAGCTTTTTCAATTGTTGCCGTTTATTTTCGAAAGGAAATGCACTGAAGTTGTCCAATATCCCCATCATATCAGCATCATCAGCAATGTGAAGCATATTATGTATATTGTGAGATACATTTTGTGGTCCATATAAAATCTTGAAACTTTCCACAAAATATTTCAACACAGTCTTAGCATTATTCTTGTTGTGAATGAATTTGGAATTTGTTAAAATGACTGTTCCCACATACAATGACAAAAATTTTTTATAATTATCTGGTGGTAAAACTGATTTCAAAATCACAGGACCAGTATAAAACAAAAAACTGTCGAAATTCTGTGGCTTTCCAACGTTTCACTTCAGATAGTGACCTAGGTTTTCTTGAAAATTCACTAGGCACATTTTTCCTTTGTAATTCCAGGAATTGTGAAACTCTTGATATATCCCTTCGAGATAATTTACTACCAGATTTTGTATCAAAACACCACAGATATAGTAGTTTCCTAACAGTGCCTAGACAAATCAAATGCATATAGTCCAAAACAACACCAGATATCATATCAAAATTGGGTAACTTTTCTAATAAAGAAGTACCGGCATGATGCCTTTCATCAACCTTTTGTCGAAATCCTGCATCTGTTCTTTTTGGTAAATCATTTGTATCTGGGAAACAAATTCTATTTAGCAGATATTGTCCTTTAATATGACATTTGGAACAGCTGAAATAGCCCATATGTCCAGTGGTGTAAGTGATGAAACTTTTAGCTGGTACATCGCAAATAAATGCTTTTACTTTGAAAGGATACAAATGATCATTATATAGAACACCACTATTAATCAAACTGATCGCTTCATCTATGAACTCACTCAAGAATTCATTGGCATCTTTTGGCTTTTCAAAACCATGATATATACCAATAACTTCTACTACTTTTGGGTTCAAATACAAATTACAAAGTATTGGATATATCTGGCTACCAGAGCTTTTTGCCAATGGTAGGCCATCAATGTTTACACAAATTTCTACAATTTCAAAAATTTTACTATCAAATTTCTGCAATAATTTTGAGACAGATTTCTCCAAACCAAAATGATAATATTTTCCAGGAACAATATCTCTGAACAGAAGTTGTCTGGGGCAATGCAAGAGAGTGCGAGCATCAGTTGGCAAGTCTTCCAGTGCTGGCACTTTTTTGAGAATGGATAACAAAGTGGTTACTGCATTGTGGGGTATTTTATGAGAAGTAGCCCAATTAGATAATAGATCTCGGATGTTATGATTTGAAGTATTTGTACTTCCTCCTAAAAGTTTTAGATCATCAAAATCATAAAATCTTTGGTTCTCTGATTCAACTGCGGATTCAACAATATACTCAATATCATCAACTGTTGATACCTCAGTTAGAACATCTCTCTCAGGACTGAAATTTTGGTAGATTTCACTATTTGTACCTGATGTGCTAGCAACATTCATTATTGATGCATCAGAAGTATTAAATGTCATAGGGGTTAGGTGTCTCACTATTTCAACATCAGAATCAGATACATCTGAACTAGATGATACGTTTTCTATATTCAGGGCCTCAGAATACCATTTGACTCTGGATTTTACGATTCTATTTCTATGACGTTTCGATATACACTGTTTTCTTCCGTTATTCATATTATTGTAAATGAAAACTGAATAAAATAATATATTACACTTACCTGCTACTCCGAACTTGTGTGATTGAACCAGACTCTCTAGCAGTTTTAAGGCTACTATTTCTGGATTGAATATTGAATACCTCGTTAGGTACTAATATAACTAATATAACTGAAATAACTATATATTCTCCTAGGTGTATAATCCAAAATCCCAAATAACCTTCGATAAAACACTTATAAACACAAATAACCGCAAATGACAAAATATTTGTTACAGTTGCAGAGTGTATAAAAAACAGGTAGTTGTGTGTTGTGTTTCTACGAGATTGTCTGTCTCTATTGAGGGTGTCGCCACTCGCCACGTGACGGCTGACGCCCGCCAGCAGTGCTGCCAGGCCTCAGATCACGTGGTGCTGCCAGCAGCAGTTTCACCAACAAAATTTAATCCTAGATTCTCTCACTGAAAATCACAGAATTACACCAAAAAGTGCAAAATCCTAGTCGGGAATGAAATTTGTGAAAAGTAAAATTAATAGCGAGTGACTTTTTGTTCTAATACTAAACATCAAGGATCAAAATGAATGTAGAAACGTTGGAACAGAATCGTGCTGAAATTAACTCAATTCGAAAATTGGCGCCATACTCGAAAATTGAATATTTCAAATTGAGTCCACACCGATCCAAGACAAGTTAGAGAAGTCCTCGTAGGAACATTCTATGAGATATACCACCCCTAGTACATGATGTTTATAGGACATTTGGACATCTAATGGATGTCCTAGCAGGATATTTCGATTATGTGTCCGATTCAGGACATCCTGATGAGGATTTCTCTTCGGGAAATTCTATTAGATGTACCAATATGGCGATGTCTGGTGGACATTTCGAATGATGTTCAATCCAGGACATGCCAAGGTTATTCCATTAGATGTACCACTAGGGACGTCCAGTGCATAATGTTTTCACGACATTATCAGGAAATATGTCCCTGCTAGGACCTCCATTTGATGTCGTTGAGGGATATTTGAGTTTGTACAATTCAGGACATCCTGAGGAGGTCCTTTCATGTATATTCTATCAGATGTCCCACTAGGGACGTTCAATGAACATTTTTTCTAGGATATTTGTCGATATTCGTGAGACATGTACTGTCTAGGACATCCTATTGATGTCCTAGTAGGGATATCATGAGAGATATACTGGTTGGGACGTCCTAAGGACAACGATTTCAGGTCCGGGACATTCGGATATGAATTGTACCAAATAGGGACGTCCCCAGGACGTTGTGTGCTATTAGGGTATAAATATAAGTAGATTTCATTAATATAATTGATATAGTTTTAATGTGGTTATGAAATTTATTCTTGGTGCATTAAATTCAATAACAAATTGAAAATGAATGAGGAATACTTGATAATAATTTAAATAATATCATACTTTCGAGTATGACATGTATTGAAAATTTTTTTTTTTCAAATACTCTTATTCATACAATCATCTTGACATTATATACTTGAATTCAATTATATCGAAGTTTTCAAATTGATTATTTTTCAATTTTGAAAATTAATATGCATTCGTAATATAAAGGCTTATCAAATTTGAAGTAAACATAATATAGTATTATTTAAATGTGAAAGATATTCGAATCGACCAACCCGTATCGAAAAAATGTGAAATTTTCGTTGTACTGTTCAAACTTCCATCATCCATAGTAATCATCATTTGTTCCTCTGCCATTTCCATGTGAAAAATATTAGATTATACCACGAGTCAATAATAATAGCCATTATTGCGAGTAGTATACAACAACTTTATTTGTCAATAACATTTGAATTAGTGACAGTACAATTAATAAACTGAATTGGTCGTAAATTTTGATTAACTTTGGAAGAGTTTTCAACATGAATATTTGGAATTTCGGTTGCTGTAAAAGAAGAAGTTGCTTCATTACTATTTATCTGTTTGGCAATAGTATCTGCTGTAGTTGTTTTGTTTCTCATAGACTGATCAATGTATCCTTCAGCTACTTGGGTAGATTTCCAGCCCCCATTCCATTCCGTTTTGTTATAAATGTATTTCGATGTTTCTGGTATTAAGGTAGATGTTGCTGCAGCTAATTGTACAATTTCTGGTGGTTTACAAGTGAAAGATTCTTCATTTTCATTCATTTTAATACAAATACACAAACACTACGCGTTTGACAGTGACACTTTTGAGTTTGGTTATATTGTTTCAATGGTATTATTTAATTCGAGAAACTTTGTGATAGTACAAGAGGGATTGAAGACTATTAATCCCTTGCCATTATTCCCTAAGGGATTAATATATGGCATTATACTTCAAAAACCACAAGTATAATACTTATATTATATATGAGTCGTAAATAAAGAATATTATCGATCAGTTAACGTGAAACGTAATTGTATTGTTGAAATAATTATAATAAATAAAAGGAAATTTTGTATTTTTCCACACCACCTGGATGGCATGATACAAAAGGTGCGTTACCATTTTTTGATGGGTGGTTCGCCATGAGCCCTATTATCCCATATTTTTATTAGTTTCTTTATTTTTTCTAATTTTTGTGGGTTTTCAATTTTATAAATTTTTTTGTGGTTTTGTAAGAGAGTAGTGGTCTGGAGCAATAACTCCATGACAATATGATGGAAGAAAGGAAAGTGTACATAACAATGTGTTTACAATTTAAAATGTATGAACTAACCTTAAATTGAAATATTCAACGATTAAAATTGTTATGAAACAAACTTCTGAACAAACAATGAACAATTATTATGACAACAACATTAATGATTGATAATAGTGCTTATTGATTGACTTTAATTATCATATAATGATAAGATAATTAAAAAATTTAGACATAATAACAATATATATACTCGATATCCTGTAACAAAGGAATAAGGATAGGAAAGAAATTATTAAACAATGTTCTAGAAGAAAAATTCAAAATCAAGATAAATTTTGGAAATACAGAGTGATTGACCTGAGAATGCAATGATTATAATAATGCATTAATTAATTAACACTTTTCGACGTATCAAATGGAATTAAAGTTCTCGAGTATCGAGATAATGAGACTGTTGATAATTTTTGTCTACAATTTCCTACTTACCTTATACTACACTTTATTCGAAAATATAAGTAATTTTTGAACGAAAATTATTATTGAAGATTGAAAAATTAATTAATTTCATTACATTTTCGAAGCGGTTTTCATTACCAATTGCTTAGTTAAAAACGCTATAAGATCACTCAAAGATAAGTAAATTAGTTAGTCGAAAGGGAATATGCTTCATTATTCAGGACTGTATATTTGGAATTTATTTTGAATAAATTTCTGGATTCTTCTACAATGATTACTAATATACCTTTTTTATGCATTCTCAAATAAATCAATTTGTATAAACTAAAAAGTATTATTTTGAATTTTAAAAAATTATAAATATTACTTTATTAATGATGATAATAATGATTGCAATAATAATAATATTTCAGCTTAGGATCTAGGAAGAATTTAATGAAAGAAAGAGGTAGGATAAAGAAGAAATTTTAAAAGTCATAATCGATGATGAAATGAGTTTTAATAAAATTCCAATATGATATTGAATTGATAATGAATCGATTCACTCTCTAAAACCGCATTTTTGAAAACTGGCGCAATTGACCGAAAAAAAAAAAAAAAATAATCGTCGCTGCTTTCATCACTGTCGATGTTAAGGTGAGCCCGATAAAAGGGACGTGTTGGTTTTCGAATAACAAAATCTCTGTCTCTATCAACTCCATATGTACCTGATTGATCTAAGTTAGATCAACGGGCAGGTAATTCGGAGATTGCTGGAAAAGCTGTTAGATAGATAGATAGATAGATAGATAGATAGATAGATAGATAGATAGATAGATAGATAGATAGATAGATAGATAGATAGATAGATAGATAGATAGATAGATAGATAGATAGATAGATAGATAGATAGATAGATAGATAGATAGATAGATAGATAGATAGATAGATAGATAGATAGATAGATAGATAGATAGATAGATAGATAGATAGATAGATAGATAGATAGATAGATAGATAGATAGATAGATAGATAGATAGATAGATAGATAGATAGATAGATAGATAGATAGATAGATAGATAGATAGATAGATAGATAGATAGATATATAGATAGATATAATTTTGCGGAAGTTTTTCGAAAATGTGGGAAATTGGAGGTGGAGAATTATTGAATATTGGAGGAAAAAAATTCTTCCAAATGTAATGTATGTTTGAAAATAGATATTGATTGAGTGATTTCTTGAAGTGAATAAATGAACAGATATCAGTAAGTGCATTCGTTAGGTGATTCAAAATTTTGATTCCCATATATACTGGTCCCCTTCTATTGACCTCATAAATAAACCTAGGAGGTAGAAATTGTCTGTTATTACGAGTATTATAGCTGTGTATATCAGCTAGTGTCTGGAAATTTTGTTTTCTTTTATGAGCCTCAATTGCTACTCGGTAAATATAGAGATTAGTTGGTGTGAAAAGCTTCAGGTTTAGAAAGTGCTCACGACATGACTCTTTTGTTCAAACCTATCAAGGCTCGAATAGCTCTTTTATGAAGTATGAATGTGGAATTTGAATTCACAGAATTTCACCAGAATTCAACCCCGTAGTTCAGAATACTATAAAAGTATGCAAAATAGACAGTTTTAGCAGCATCTGTACCGATATTAGCCCGTATATTCGAATCAACAGGAGGACCAAGCAATATTTTTGATTTCGATAACTCAACCAGTGGAACAGGTGCTTCGTTAGAACTGTCCACGTTATTGCTCAGATTTTCTTTATTATCTTGACGCATTGTCTCTAGCCATTTTCAGAATTATATCGGCGCGACTGCTCATCTTTGTATTTTGTTCTGGGAAAAAATACGAGAAATGAGAATTATATTCGAAGAGAATAACGTCACAATTTGAAGTTTTATCTGAATAATCATTTGAAAGTTAGTTGAAAATTGACACAAATTATAGATACCACCGAAAAAAATTAGAAATTTTACGTCACTTCAATAGGAAAATGTCATAATGTGAAGATATACATACGTAATAACTCACCTTTCTAATAGAAAATTTTGGATTCGTAAGCGGAACGCGATTTTTTAAAAACACAAGTTACTACTGTGGACTTTATTCAGATTGGTTTGCAATAGAACGAAATCATGAAAATGAGCGATACAATTAGTTTTATTGAATAAATGCGCTGAGTCGACAGCTGGCTATTCCATCGGTGGGGCTTCCCATAACTCCTCCGCCCTTAGAGTGGAATCCTGGGTGAAACAACAGGGTTTCTTCTGAGGGGGTTATCTGACTGGTCGGCAACACCCTGTATATTCTGCGTCCTGGAGTGGATGAATCTCTTGTAGTAGATGTAGGCTGCTGCAGCTACTGCGATGGCCATGAAGAAGTAGATGACGATGGTCCAAACACTTATGCCAAAAGGAATTTTTTCTTTCGACATATTCTGTATTCTTCGATGTTGATTATCTAAGGAGGCTGTGATGTGCTTAACTTCGTCGAGGTTAACGCTATCTAGTTTCACTGGTTGAAAATCTAGAGTATTTTTCATAAATGGAAGATTGAAGTCTAATTTTGGTAATTCAATTTTCTCATAAACACTTCGCGAATTCTGATAGTTTATTGAGTGAATGCCTTCAATGTCTAGAACACACTGTGAATTGATTTCTAATATAAATGTTCCTTTGATAGGTATATTGTCTGTTTGTTGACCACACTTTTGTTTGACCAGTATAGTTTTGGGTGAATTTATCATCCACTTGTTGTCTTCAAGTTTCTGAATTTTAATCGATGTGATATCGACAGGTATTGGTTGGCAGCTTGTGATGTTCTTGGAGTATCTCAGCATTTCAATTTCACATGGAGCGTCATTTTTTATTTTGATGGGACTCGATTCATGACATAAAAATTGTTCGATCGATACTTCTTGGCATCTTTGATCGAAGAACATGTAATTTTGCTCGTTGAGGATAAGGAATTTTGACTGAGGTATTATAGCTTGGTAAATATTGTTATGGAATGTTGGCAATGGATAGAGATGGAAATAATTGTAATCTTCACTATCAACTATTGGGACCTCTATAATGAAAACAATTTGATTTCCTTTTGAGTAACATTTGATTTTCATAATTTTCTCGAAAATGAGAATATTTTCTATCGTTGGTTCGACCGGTAATTTATTAGTTCGCAAAAACGATTTGATTGCTTTCATTTCTTCAAGTAGTTCAATTGGTTCTACCATTGAATTGTGAAATATATTTAATTTTGAAAAGGTAATGGCAATTTGGATTTTTTCAAAAATGTCATACATTTCTTGAAAAGCCATTATGACTTGTGATATCATTGTATGGAATAAAAATTGATTATAATTATGAATGAAATGAATATTCGTATCATTCAAGACTAGGTGGACCAAAAGAAGTCATCCGATGTTGTTTGGCTCTCATTTTTTTTTCTAAATGAAAAACTTCGATTCTGTTTTTTGATTATGTTTATTTGAACCTTTACAATTTTATTGGTCAAGTCGAGAAGATGATATCGGCCAAATGGGCGCCGTCACAATTGATTGCCATACGGGCTCGTTTTATGGCATTTCTCATCACTTCAGCTAGAACTTCGGGCGACAAATTCTCGCACTCGTGTCTTATGTTGTCCTTGAGGGCTTCCAAGGTCTCAGGCTTGTTCATGTAAACACGGGACTTCAAAAAACCCCACAAAAAAAGTCTGGAACGGTTAAATCGGGCGATCTTGCGGGCCAGTGCAAATCGCCAAAACGAGAAATGAGGCGATCCGGGAAAGCCGCTCTCAGAATATCGGTTGTGGCTCGCGCAGTGTGTGCCGTTGCTCCGTACTGTTGGAACCACATATTCTGCAGTCCTAATTCGTCCAATTGCGGCAGAAAAAAGTCAGTCAGTCTATGAGTTTATTTCGTAGAGTTTTCTGATTATTTGTCAAAATTTCAGTATTACATTAATTAATTGAATACATTACATTGAACTTTGCAGAAGTGTAATTTGTTCATCAACTAAGGTTTTAATTTCCATTTCATTACCAGATAATATTTCGATTGCTTTATCATATTTCTCAGCATCGTTTTGATCTAAGTTGCCAGTTATTGATTTGATTATTGATCCAAATACGTATATAAGTCCTCGTTTGGTTCTGATTTTGTCAAATTTTTCTATAGGATTGAGTTGATCAATTTGGTTTGAAACTCTCTTTTCTAAAGAAAATGCTAAATTGTACAAGTTATAAAATTCTTTCCGATTAGGTTCTGATGTAAAATTGCTATCAATTGCTTCTTTGAATATTTGAAACTTTGATCTAAGTGCTACGTATTCATCAACTAGGCTAGTGATATCATATATCTGAACAAAAGACCAATAGTCTATTGTATTCTGTACATTTCCTAGTTTCAATGTCAAAAGTCCAGGATTGTCGGCAAGATCATGAAATGTCGGGTATATCAGTTCTCCATTTGTGTAGATGAGGATGCACGTGGTGAATCTGTAACAATGGGAGGCTTTCTTAATTCCTTGATATGAATGATCTCATTCTTTTTATTATCTTTATTCTGAATCTCTACTCTGTTTCTATCCAAGGTTTTTATTATCTCGAATGGACCTATAAATTTATTATTTTTCTTATTGCGATTATGAGGATTCTGTTTGTATACAGTTTGTCCTACTTTGAAGTCTAAATTATCATCACCTTGTGTATTAGATTTGGAAATAACTTTTTGTTTTTTTTCTTCTAGGGTTCCTTTTACCTTCGAATATACATGTTCTAATTTTTTCTTATGATTATCAGCATAATCTGTGAAAAATGAATTCGGAAGAAATATTTCATTAGGGTTCCTTGAATTAGTGTGACCAAAAGTTAATTCGAATGGGGTATAATTTGTTGCGCTATGTAATGAACTATTATATCCAATAATAGCATAATCCATCAAATTATCTTGTTCTTCAGGATACATTTCTTTGAGAATTCTTAAATGTTCAATGATTGTCGAATGGAATCTTTCAACTATGCTATTTGATTCATGATGAGCTAGTGTAGTAAAATGAATTTTGATTTTATGTAAATTCAGAATTTCTTTGACTGTTTCATTATTGAATTCAGTGCCGTTATCAATTATACATTTTTCGGGTATTCCAAATAATGTAAAATATTTTATTAGAGCATTGCTCACATTGATAGCCGTTTTTCCTGTTATTTGATATGCTTGGGCAAATTTGGTGAATGCATCTACAAGTGTCAAATAATTTATTATCGTAAAAGAATATATCTATATGGACTATTTAAAAAGGTTTGGAAGGTGTTTCAGTTAGCATGAGTGGAGTATATGGTTTTTTCCTAGCATACTTTGTTCGTTGACAAATTTCACATGAATTTATGAAATTAGTTACTGACTCTTTAATTCCTGTCCAATAATAATTTTGTTTGATTTTTTCTGATATTCCTCTATGATTGGTTTTACTCTCATGGTGATTTTTCAGAATTAATATTTGTTCGTCTTTATCTTGTACGGTATTTACTCTTTTTGTGCATTTGACTAATTTTGGACCACGTTCTGAGAAATGTTCAATGTATACTTCATTGAATGAATCTGTCTGTGTGGAAATATATACAGTATGTTTTGCCAGAAGTTGTATAGTCTCTTAAAAATTCTAAAATCAATGATTCATTATTAGTTTCTGGAATTTCGACTGTTATGATCTTATGATTTCCATAGTTTTCTTGAGAAGTTTTCAATTTAGGGTATACATGATGAAAAACTAGTATTTGGTTAACTTTATTATTTATTTTTTCGTCCAAAACTTTAATTCCGTTATTAGTAGTTTCATTATAGTTTGAATGTTGAGTTGATGTACCAGTGTAGTCGTCTATTTTTTTGTCAGAGGGTTTTTCAGGTAGTTTTATTTGTACGTCAGATATTACTTGAATTTCTTGTGAAATATTAGGATTTTTGGATTCTGGAGGTTTGTTTTCAGGGGGTACAAAGTATTCGGATAGGTTTTTAAGATATTCGAGTGTTTCTGAAACTATGTCACCAAGGTTATTCACTACTGATTCATTTTCTAGAGCATTGATAGTAATTCTAGAGAGAGAATCTGCATTAGTATTTTGTTTTCCTTGTTTGTATATAACGTCATAATCGAATTCTTCTAATTTAAGTCTCCATCGAATTAATTTCGAATTTGGTTCTTTAAGATTGAAAATCCAAACTAATGGTCGGTGATCTGTGTAAATTGTAAATTTTCTACCAAATAGATATGGTCTGAAATATTTGCAGGCCCATACAATAGCGAGGAGTTCTTTTTCTATTGTACTATATCGTTGTTCGGTTTCATTTAACGTTCTTAAGCGAATGCTATAGGTTTATCAGATCCAATTGTTCCTTGCGAAAGTACTGCTCCTAAAGCAATATTGGATGCATCTGTTGTTAGAATGAATTTTTTTGAAAAGTCTGGATATTGTAAAATTGGTGAATTTGTTATCAGGTTTTTACATGTATTGAATGCAGAGATGAAATTTTGATCATGAACAACTTCATGATTCTTTTTTAAACACTGAGTGAGAGGTTTCGTGATTTTAGCGAAATCTTTGATAAATTCACGATAGTAACCTACTAGTCCTAAAAAGCTTTTTATTTCTATAGGTGTTGAGGGAATTGGGAATTGTTTGATTACGGATATTTTATCAGGGTTTGGTTTGACGCCATCTGGTGTTATGACATGTCCCAAATAATTAACTTCTTTCCGAAGGAATTCTGATTTGTCAAGTTGTATTTTGAAATTTGATTGTCTCAGTCTATCGAAAATTTGTTTTAATCTTTGAATATGTTCTTGAAGTGATGTACTGAATATTACTATATCGTCTAGATATACGAGGCACGTTTCATTTTGTAGTCCTCTAAGAATGTTGTCCATTACGCGTCGAAATGTACTTGGAGCATTTTTGAGTCCAAAAGATATTCTTTTGAATTCATAATGTCCATTTTCGGTTGAAAAGGCTGTTTTTTGAATATCGTTCGGGTGCATTTCGATTTGATGAAACCCATTTGCTAAGTCTAGTGTGGTGAAATATTGACTTTTTTCGAGTTTGTCTGAAATGTCCGATATATTCGGCAGGGGGTATTTATCATCTATTGTTTTTTCGTTTAATTTACGATAATCAATCACTAGTCGCCATTTTCTTTTTCCGGAAGCGTCCAGTTTTTTGGGTACAATCCATATTGGACTTGACCAAGGAGATATAGAATTTTGAATTATTCCTTGATCTAACATCTCGTTAATTTGTTGCTTAACTTCAGGTTTATGGATTTCGGGGTATCTATATGTTTTCGTATATATTGGTGATTCATCTGTCAAATTTATTTTATGTTGAATTTCATTCGTGAAAGTCAAAGGTACTTTGTCCGAATAAAATATGTCACGATATTGTAAACATAAATTTCGAATGGCTTGTTTTTCTTCTTTATTACAATGTTCAAGACGAAGTGTTTTTAAATTGGATTTAAGAATATTATCATGTTGCTGATCCAAATTATCGTCGATTTCCATTTTCTCTATAAAATTTAGTTCGCTTATATTCAGAATTTCTAAATCGAATGGTTTATTGACTCGAATTTTGACTGATTCAGTACTTGGATTCGTTATTGATGTAGTCGCAAAATAGTTTTCAATGTTAACAACTGCACGGGGTGATTCTATATTTTGAGTAAAATAAATAAAATCAAGATATCCTATGCCTTTTTCTTGATTTACTGGTATTTTAACAATTTTAGATGTTCTTGCAGGAATGTTCAGAACATAGTTATTAGCTTGAAGTTCATTTTTCAATTTCGTGAATTCTTCTGATTCGTAAATAATAGGTATTTTAACATATGGTGTAGTGATTAATTTTGTTTGAATATTCACTGAAGCATGTAGTTGTTTCAATAGATCAATGCCTATCAAACCGTCATACTTTTGACTGAAATCAAATAGATGAAATTTATGCGTTTCATTCACTTTAAAAATTTTGTAAACAGGAATCGTCATTACTTCATTATGATAACTGATACTATGAGCTGTTTGTATATTGAAGTCTTCATTGAAAATTAAATTATCATAGAATTTATATGCTAAATCAGGATTCATTAAACTTCTTGTACTACCGGTATCAATTAGAAAATTTGCATTCAGTTCAGGAATAAAGATGTATGGTAAATTTGCTTTGACAAGATTAATGTTTATCACGTCTGATTTTTTGAATTGCGATCTATCTGAAAATTTTGAGATTCTTGATTTGATGATATAGGTTGACTTAGTGACTGTTGATTGATTTCTTCATTCGAAAAATCGGAATAATCATAATCATATTGGTCATTTGGGTAGTCGTTTTGATCGTATTCGTAGTAATTATCATATTCTTCTGATGCATTTAGATTTTCAAACGGATTTTCGAATTCGTCAATGTCTTGTAAATATAATTCTGTATGAGTTTGGGGATTTTGAGGATGACGAGTATTTCCGGATGATGTATCCATAGGTTCAGGTTGAAAAGTTCTTCGTGTTAATTGACTTCGGGCTTGATTTACTTGATTTCGATTAAATTGATTATTGCTGGGTCTGAATTGCGTTTGATTGTTTTGAAATGGTTGTCGTTGAAAATTATTTTGAAATTGTGGTCTCTGAAAATTATTTTGAGGCTGATGAGATGGTTGAGAATTATTTTGAAATATCGGTCTCTGGGGATAATTTTGGAATGGTCTCTGAAAGTTATTTTGAAATGATTGATTTGGACAGTATTGTGTTGGTCTCTGGAAATTCATTAGATTTCTCGGATTTTGTCTAGTATTTGTTGGTGTGAGTCTTTGTGCGGGTCTAAACATTGTTTGTGAATTAATCGTATTACTTTTTGAAGTGCTGTACAGAAAATTCTCTTCTTCAATTAACAAGGACATAGCTTTTTCTAAACTGTCTGGATTTCGTAGTCTTATATTATTTTGCAATTGACTTGGAAGTCCTCTAATAAAGGTTTTGAGTGCTAAATCGTTATAACTTTTTATTTGTATACTTCTCTCTGTTGCTGTTAATGTTTCAGAATTTACTTTTGAGATCAAAAGGCTTCTAGAATCTTGGCATCTCATACCAAAATTATATGGAGTTTCATTTTTGTACGGTATCAAGGCAATTAAGTCTTGAACCAAACAATCGATGTTACGTTGATCTTGAAAAGTTAATTTTAATGCATTTTCAATTTCTGTCCAAGTTTTCAATTCGGTGCGAGAACCTATTAGACTAAGAGCTCTACCTGTTAAATTTCCAAGAAGTGCTCGTAGAATATATGTATTGAGTTGAGGGTTGGTATCACTTCTGAAATTTTCAATTAAGTTATTGCAACTTTCTAAGAAAATTCCCAATGTATAGGGATTACCATCAAAATTTGGAATAGCATCTACAAAAAGTCTTAAAAGAGTATAATTCACACCTGATGGGGTTGCCATCTCGTGTATCTCTTCTTGTATTGGTCTTAGTGAATCAAATGATTTATTCAGTAACTCCACTAACTGATCTATTTCTACGTTATCTACCATGAACAAATTGAAAAGTCACGAAAATCGAAGATGAAGAATTTACAATTTGTTGAGGGTGTCGGGTATGTAAGGGTTTGAGGATGTGTTTGAGCAAAATCACTTACATGAAATTTCTTGTTCTCATGTTCTGCTTTGGCTCGTTTGTTGCTTCTTTCTTCTTGTTTGTTTCTGTTTCTTCTTAATCCTAACTGGTTTCGGCGATGTTGTCCTCTGCCAGGTTTCTGAATCTTCGGCGATGTTGTCCTCTAATTCAGGCTGGTGTCAGCGATGCTTGTCTTTCACCAGGGTTCTTGAGGTTTCGTCAATGTTTGTCCTCCGCTCAAGTGTAGCTTCTTGCGATTTTTGTCTTTCCGCGAACCACTAACTTTTGCCGTCAAACTGTTGATACAGACCGGTAAAACGCGATTTTTTAAAAACACAAGTTACTACTGTGGACTTTATTCAGATTGGTTTGCAATAGAACGAAATCATGAAAATGAGCGATACAATTAGTTTTATTAAATAAATGCGCTGAGTCGACAGCTGGCTATTCCATTGGTGGGGGTAGATGTGGCTTCCCATAACTAGAATATTGCACTAAGAAACAGTTGTGTCACTTTTCTATTTGAAATATAATAATTTCTCAATTGTTGTGAGAATGTATCCAGCCTTATGTCGTTTTTCCATAAAAATACGATGTACACTCTCTCACTGGCAAAACTCAACTGGCCCATGAGACGCTGTTCTGTTATATTAATTGCTCAGTGGAAAAATGACACTAGCGCGATCTGGCGTCGAGTGATTGTATTACACTTATGACATTTTCATGCTATATGAGTGAGGCCGAGATCTATCCAATGGAAATAATTGTGAAAAATCGAGGATTTTGCACTTGTACCTCTTTTCTATTGGAACTGCGATATCCTCCTTGAGCGAGTGATATGCATTCTGGGCCTTTTTTGACATTCTTTTGTTTGATATCATTATTTATTATCTACCAAGTGGTTTTTATTTTATTTTCAGAATTATTTATGACATAATAATAATTTTCTTTAGATTTCTTTATGATTTTCTTGAGAATTCTACAATAATTATGAATATATAATAAAATATTTCTGTCGGTAGTGTACTTTTCAATATATAATAGAGATCTCTTATTTCTACTAGAGGTTTTGATTCCTCTCGTAATCCAGCCATTTTTTTTAGGGTGAAGTGGGGTAACTGCGACTACCAAAAAGCAAAATTATAATGTGAATTCCGATAATATCATCATTTATTGCTGTATATGTTTCATATTTTATGGAGAGGTAACTGAAAGGAGCTGCTTTCGAATCATGATACTCTGCTGAGAAGAAAACATATGTGGACGGATACAAAAAATATATATATTTTTTTCAGACCCTAGTCGCAGTTGCCCCAGTTTTGGGGTAAGTGCGACATAACTTCATATTTTTCATCATGTCGCATGGACAATGGAATGGGGTAAGGGCATCAACAATCACTATTCCAGCTATCATTCGCTGTATCGATTGTTTCTCTATCTAATATAGTTTCACAAAAATAGCTATTAGTGTATGGGAATGATGGTTGGAATATACGTCATCATTACATAATTCGGAAGATTTACTCTTCCAAACAAGGAATTGGTTATTGATGATAAATTCAACAAATAGTGAAAGAATGAACGAGATATAGAAGGATATTGTGATAATCTGAAAACGTAAAACCAATGTTGAATTTCAATTCTCCTCTTCGTCCAACAAGAGGATCTGGTAGAATCATGATTGGCGAATTATGGGACACTACCGACAAATCTTCTATCGCAGGCCAGGTGAATACTGGTTCCGCTATATTATCCTGCGTGGCCTGCTTTCTTTTGACAAACTTAATGATCGGATCATTCGTCCCTTCTTCAAAACTTTCGATTCTACCTATGAAGTATTTGCATTTGCTCTTCTGGCATTCAAATTTAACGAGTACCCAATCATTAATTTCCATGTCAGTGATATTTTTTGAGAATTCTGCAGTTTGATCTTCTGCTTCACTGATTTCTAAATCACTCTCATCTTCATATTGCACGCTTTGTTCTGATTCACTTGATGTAGTCTCAGGAGTTCCTACCTTCTTTTTCAATATGAATTTCCCTTTATTTCTATTCTTTGTATGATTCTCTTCAGTATAATCACCACATAGGCTTTCAGATGTTACATCAACTGGTGACTGATTTTTCGTACTCTTCTGGTCTTTTGTTGTTTTCTGCTTTTTTCTAGATGTACTGCATGTTTTATTATTTAATATCCTTTGATGAACTTCTTCGCAAGTTATAACTTCAGCACCTGCAGCTATCCTCTTTCTCTTGACCATTTCATTGATTTTTTGACTACCTTTACAAAACTGTAATAATAGGGTTTGAAAATCGACGGTTTGTGCAACAGTGTTGGTGGAAGTGCTCAGCAAATCTTCACCATTGTTTTCGATATCGGTTAATACTGTAACATCATTCACATTAACAGTGGGAATAGCGAACGGTTGTGACTGAGTTGAAGCTACATGTGAATATTCAGGATCTGCAACAATCTCAATATCAATATGGGGATCATCAGAAGAAGATCCTGGTATCGAATTTGCATTTGTATTATTCATTCCTTCATTATTTCCCATGACTTCTGAGTCGAGTTCAATGTGATCAACATCAGATGAAAGTGCACCTGTCAAAGATGCCACTGATTCGATAGCAGCATTGATCAATTCAACGTGCGCTTCAGTGATAGCAGGAGGCTCATGGATATTATTTATGACAGCAGTAGGCACTCTTTCTTCTTCAAGTTCAACCAACGCAGGCATATCAACACTGAAACCATTAGGAAATTTTATTTCAAATCTTTGTAATGCTTGGGGATCAAATTTCTCTTTTGGAACCGCGTTACTATTATAAGGATATATACCCCCTTTTCTGAACCCAGATTGGACAACACTGCTGTCTATACGATTCCACACGATACCGACCATTTCAGCCAATTTACTTTTGTTGAGTGTCTTCCCAATATTCCTTCTTTGCCATTTAACCAGAAGCTCATCCCACTTCAACTTGACTGAACGGAATACTGAGAGATCAAGAGGTTGCAGTAAGTGGCTAGAATGTGGTGGCAACTTCAAAATAGTAATGTTCGCATTTATAGCTGCCTCAATGACACCTAAATCCACATGAGTGGCATGGCCATCATACAGAACTAATACAGGTCGTTGTTCTGTCAGATGGGGAATGAATGTTTTGATGAAATAATTATTGAAAACTGTTGATTCCATCCATCCATTACTGGTAGCTGCATAGGTTGTTCCTGGGTAATTCTTACCTTCCTCTGGTATCCACGAGTCCCAAACATTTTTCCCCTTGAATATGATCAAAGGAGGCGCTTTCGACCCATCAGCTGCAGCAGCGAATAACACTGACGTGTTTGATCTGCCAGTGCCAGCTGTGATTCTTGTAGAGTTGCACCTCTTTCACCTACAACTTTCACCCGACTAGGATCACTGCAGAAACCAGTCTCATCCATATTCCAAATTTGAGAGGGCTTATCAAATAAATCGAGATTCTGAAGCGTTTGTTTCAATAGAGCGAAATATTCATAAATAATGAAGGGGTCCGTATTTTTCTTTCGAGCATATTCCACTGCTTCTGGTTTCTTTATGGAGAGGTGGTGCCTCTTCTTGAAAAGAAGGAACCAGTCCTCGCCAGGTTTCCCATTCTTGAAGGGAATATTTTTTATTTTGTTCTGATTCATGTAGCTGCCCACAACCTCTAGAATTTCCTTTCTGCTGAGGCCGAAGCCCCATTTCTCCATACACCTGTAATAATAGTCACTATACAATACTTTCCTCATATGGAGTTATTATTTACACACTTTATACATTCGGCGAGCTTTTCTTCAGCGTCCTTTGGAAGAGCAGTGGGTCTTCCAAAAGTTTGGCTTCTCATTCCCCTTCGACCTTTCAAGTGATCCATGATGGTACTTCGAGGGATATTATACCTTTGACTAGCTCTCAAACTACCCATTGTTTTTGTTTTCACAGCTTCAACTGCCAGCTCCAAATCCTCCTTTGTGTATTTGGGCTTGGGTTTTTTTCTCTGGTAATTTCTAACCATTTTTCTGTGAGAAAAGTGAGATTATCTTCCACTTACAGATGGAAACGTATTCGGGGCAAGTGCAACTATGGGGCAAGTGCAACTATGGGGCAAGTGCGACTAGTTGCACTTCGACCAAATTCACTGATCGCAGTTGCCCCGAACACAAATTCCATGGGGCAAGTGCACACACACACACACACACATAAATAGGGTTAGGAATGTTTCTATCGATAAATTGATTATATTTTATGAAAACATGATAAATTTATTGATTACTCACCACCAATACCACTGGGAACTCGTCAAAAAGTGAAGATTAGGAATTTATTACTGAACACCTGCTGAATCACCATTCACTTGAGAAAAGAGTTGAAACAGTCTGTCCTATGTGGACGGATGATGAGTGCGCGCGCCGATCTGCGACCTTGGAATCTGGTTCGGTGGAACGTTTCGCGAAGGCAAGCGCTGGATTGCACGTACAGAAATTATTTTCACGGGAATTACAGCGCACAGTCGCACTTACCCCGATATTGCACTTACCCCACTTCACCCTATGTCGGTGTTTAATCTTGCGTTTTTTTCTGGAAAAAGATTCGTTGAAACTGGTATTGATGTAATTGAAGAATATTTTGAATGCTTTATTGGTATTGACCTCAGCAAATAATGAAGACCAATCAACTTCGGTTAATATTGTATTGAAACGATCCATATACTGCATCCTAAAATCCCTTCTGAATTCATACGCCGCAGTTGTATTCTGAGAATCATCCTCACGTTCGAATGTTATTATCTGTCCATTATGATCACCAAAACCAAAGTATTCATTATTCCTAGAGCTTATATTCTCATGATCAATGTCAGTGAATATATTATCCAATATTGATTCGCTATTTACTGTGATTCGCGTAGCAGTATCGATAAGAGGATTCAAGTTGAACATTTTCATGGTCACTAGAAAATCCTCCCTGATTTTATATTCTATCTCAAAATGGATGTTGAAATCTCCACTGAGAATCGAATTGTAATCCTTGTATTCATTAGTTAAGTGGAGTAGGACATTATATAGTTCATCGAAAAAAGTATCTATCTTACCAGTTGGAGCTCGATAAGTACATATTATTATCTTTTTCAATGTTTTGCTCACTGCAACACAATATTCGAAATCTTTTTCAACATTCTCCACCTCCATGCTATCAGTTTCTTGAAAATCAGATTCTTTTCTTGCAAAAATTATAACTCCTCCATGGATACTTCTAGTTCTACAAAAATGTGAAACCATGTGGAAATTATCAATTGAAATAGTTCCGACTTTCTGTGATACATGAGTATCAATTTTCACTTTAGTTTCATCATTTAAAAAAATCTTCAATGTATCCACTTTGTTGCTAATGCCTTGAATGTTTTGATGCATCACAGAGAATTTCTGTACTGTATTGTCTAGCTATTTCTTATTTTGGCTTCTGAGTGATCGGTTTTGTGAAAGGTTGTTGAGTTAGCTGGATTACGAGTATGATGGCTGCAAATTCCTTTCCACACCGCACTTGCTACTTTCTCAGGATCGAAATGATTCCTACAATCTTCTAGTGTGAAGGGTTTCTTGTCGATATATAATTCGTTATTTTTGATGAATACTTCATGGCCCCTCAGTTTAGACTTCTCCAGATAAGGCTTGAAGTTGTTATGTTGTTCTAAATCCTTCGATGTATAGAAGGGACATACAGCATATCTTGTATTCTTGAATCCTACTGTTTTCCTCATGATGATATCCCTATATTTGTAATCCGTGAATTTGATTGCAATAGGTCTCGAGTTTTTGGTATTTTTGCCCAATCTGATTATTCTTTAAATATTACCTGGCGAAATTTTCAATTGCAACTTCACTTCGATCATGCTGAGAACATCTCGTTCTAAATCAGATGCAGATGCATTTTCTTCATCTTTCTCTTCCATTCCGTGTAATACTATCCAATTCTGTTTGGTTACATTTTCTAGTACATCAATTTTTCTTTCCAGTGTATCTATTTTTCGTTCCATTTGTCATTCATTCAGGTCATTCACTTCCTTGGATAGGTGTTTCATATCGCTACTTGTTTTAATCACTGTGTTCAATATCAGGTCGACTTTTTGTTCAATTGTCATCAGTTCGATATTCTCGAGAGACATTTCAACTTATATAGTTTTAAATGAATCTTATTATCAACTTTAATCGACACGTTGCTCTATTTTTTGTGTTTGAAAAAAAAAAACAGATGAATCACTGGCACTGGTATATACAACTATACAAGTATTAAATCACGAATAAGTTTGTACTGAAATTGCACTATTATTCAAAACTATGAAGAGCTTCGAACGTACGTGCGCTCGCTAGAACGGCTGACAATAGGAAGCTTTGTTGTTGTTGTTGTTGTTGGAGGCAAGGGCTTTATGAATACCGTTTTAGATTGATGTTCGTAATCTAGATCTTCATAACACTTTGCCAGTGTTTCATCGTCGATAGTAGTCGGGAGAATGTATAGCAATAACACCTCGGTTGCGTTGAGAATGATTTTGAACATTTGTCGCAGGAGTGGAACTGTAATCCGATACAATGAAATTCAAAAAATTATCAATTTCGATGAGAACTTCCTCTCATAGATGTTCAAAATTATATTCATTTTACGAAATGTTATTAGCCCTTGTTGTTATTGGTGGTGGTGGTGGATGCGGTGGTGGCGGTACACGATAGATTTCCGTAGATTGCCTCTGTTATACATTCTTATCGCTTATTATCGACGGATACACAATATTTCGGGTGAAGAATCGATTTCGGTAACTAAAACAACCTTGTTTGGAAGAATTTCTTATAAATACTTCCATACTGTCAGGACTACCGACACGGCTGAGGGTCACGTACAGTTGTCCGTGAGCGAAGCAAAGCATTCCTAAACAAATACCCACCTTTTCAAAAGTTTGTCCCTGAGACTTGTTGATTGTCATGGCGAATGCCAACCTTATCGGAAATTGTAAACGACGAACCGTTCCCGGAAGATACGTAATATTTTACAATGCCGTCAGTGACATTCGTGGTATGGAAACAACATTATCCCGATGAGCTTCGTTGCCACCAGTTATTATTTGGGCACTAATCAAATTATCACCTAAAGTTCGAATGCGCAATCTGGTGCCGTTGCATAGATCATTCGAAATATCAATGTTCCGCAATAATATAATTACACTTCCTATTTTAAGTGTGAATTCGTGAGGAGGTAGGCCGCCCGTATTGGCCAGTTAGATCTTCAAAAGTATCGACACTAAAATGAGTACGACTTTCGGTCGAGATTTTTGCCATAATTAAGTTGTTAACATCACCAACGGCCCTGTTGGTCGGGCATAAAATGGCTTTATCGGCGATATCTTGATAGGTATGTGCCGGATCGATCGGCCCACGACCATAGATTTCATCGATAATGTCATTTATAGACTCGACCACTAATCGAGGTGGTAAGTCGATCAGATCTGAAGGTGAAAAGGGCAGTGGCATTTCGACGTGGGGAATCTCGTCGTTTCCGACACGCAGTAGAAAATCAGCAAAGCTCGCGACATCATTATCGGCGACTGTGGTGATGGGATTATCGATGTTAGTGATATTATTGGTGGTTGCTGTTGTTGCTGCTGCCGCTGCCGCTATAGCTCTGCTGACTCGTAGATTCTCCTAAATCCTTACCAAAGGCCATAGATATGAAGCCTTCAGAGATGCTGGAACGATTTGCCCGGAATGCGCGCGAGGTACGACAGGAAGTAATTGTCGGAAATCGCCGCCGAAAACGGCGATTTTACCTCCCATAAGAATTCCAGGAGTCCTCATTAGATCTCTCAAATAACGATCTACCGCTTCGACGGCTAACCTAGGAGTCATTGGAGCTTCGTCCCATAAGATAATGGGAGCCTTTTTGATGACGAGAGCTTTGTCACTTTCTACTGGATACCCTGGCATTGTGGTCTCGTTCAATTTTAATGGTAATTCAAACGTAGAATGTACAGTCATACCTTTCGAAAGAAGAGTAGCCGCGATTCCTATCCAAGCGACCGCTAAAATTGTTTTAGCTAATTCGTTGCGCATTTTACCGATGATACAATTGTATAGAAAAGTCCTTCCCGTGCCGCCAGGTCCGTCTACAAAAAATAAATTCTCCGGAGGATGTGGATAAGTTCGGCCTCTCTGTTCACTTGTAACATGATCTTCTAACGTCGAAAATACAGCATCGAAAATGCTTTTCTGATCCGGATTCAACATTTCAATATTATCGTCGACGATTCGACGTTGCTCTAATTCAGCGAAAATTCTATCCCCATCAAAATCAAAATCTTCGTGGTCATCGTTCATCGCATTATACAAATTATTATCCTCTGATGGTATAAATGATATTTCCCCGTTACATGTGAAATCGTCAATGTCGATAACGACACCTCGTAAGATGTCGTCATCGACATCGTCGAATCCCAAATCGGCAAGCGTGAAGCGATCACCGCCCATGGCACAATGACGGATAACATTGCTAACGTGATGCAATGCCATTCGTTCATCAGTTTGTACGTCGATACCGTGATCTGTGAAATCAGATATCAAATCATCTATGCATATTCCACATGTCGACGATACCTTCATTATCACCTTTGTCTGTCATTATTATGCACGCTAATAATCCAAACAATTGGCGAGTCATGAAAGGACATCTCGTCAATATGGCTTCTGCAAGAGCGAGTCGATATTCTTCGGCGTCGGCGAGCAAACCTAATGCCCTACAGGCCGATTTCGAATCGGGATGAACAACCCCATTGACGGTGAGCAAGTCTCTGAAACTTGTTGCACCGTTCACATGCTGTATAAAATACGCAAATAAAATCTCGAAGTATCGTTCGGAGACACGGACGCTAATGTTCCGATGATCTTGCTAATTTTTCTGCGACGTTGCCACCGCTTGTGACTTGTGTTCCATAAATAATGTTCAGGAATTTGACTATACTTTAATAATGTTGCTTCCGAGTCAGAGCCATTAAGGTTGAAGAAGGCGACCAACTTTGACGGCTTATTCGCTCTTTCAGCAAATTGTTCTGCCAACTCTTGTGCTTCTTCATCGAAGATAATCTGAGGATCGTCCTAATCATGAATCGGAAAAACTTCAACCGTGTGTGACTTGTCGCTAAGCTTGTATTCAAACAATCTCCAGCATGGCTCCATCGAACTAACGTATCGATAACTTGCGTATCTATCGATTTCATCCCAATCGATAACTCTCTGTTGTTGTCGTTGTTGTTGACTCGCGTTAGTAGCGTCATCGGCGTGCTTATTAGCATATTTGTTGGTGTTGGTAGTGTTGTTGGTGCGTGTATTGGTGGTATTGGTGTTGCTGGTTATAGTTATAGTGGTCGCTGTTGTTGTTCCTCTTTACCGATCGCTACATTTCCATCGTCGGCCATCTGAATGTTAATGTAATCCGGACCTTTTTCCACATACTTGTGTAGATTCCTGATTGACCTCAAACTGCCGCACAATTCAACATTTATATGACAGTTATATTTAACCAACAATAATTTGTTGAAAGGTACGACATATCTGTTGTCTGCCAGAATACCGTCCAACACAACGGCGCGACCGTCGTCGGGCCGTTTATATTCCGGCTGTCCTAAACGATTGGTGTCTCCTCGCAAGTCGGTTCTTTCTCGAAAAGCTTTCGGAAAAAAATTTTTGCAACGATTGTCAACCATACAGGAAGTAGTCGGATTTTGTTGTCCACAAGGTTTGTGAATCATGTGCCGAACTACATTCTCGTGCAGTCGTCTTTCGGTGATCTCGTCAGGTAGCTGAGCGCACACCGCTGCGTTGACGTTATCTTCAGTATCGAACCTATCTTTTGGTCTCTGGGTCACAAGGATATGAGCGTGAGGTAAACCACGTTTTTGAAACTTTACCGTATACATAAAATTCAAAGTAACACCGAAATACTGTTTGGCGGTCAGATCGTAAATCAATTCAAGCAATTCGGCGTGGAAAACTTGACACACCAAATCGGGCCTGTTTTCCCATTTCTGATTCAAAGTTAAATTTCCTAAGTTTTCGGGTCATTTTGGGTTGCACATAAAAGTGATGAACAAATCGGGTTTTACGTGACGTGTAACCAACGTCATAGCTTCCAAATATCTCCTTTGCAAATTTCTCTCACCGCCAATGAATCTAGAAGGTAAAATTAAAATTTCACCTAATCGTTTATTTTCGTTAGCTGCTCTGGCAATCAACATCTTACGTATGCTATGATACGTGGCCGATCTCAGTTCCCTTTGATGTTGCCTATAATACCAAAGGATGTCCGCTTCGGTACGCACCCACGCATCAACGCAGTATTAATAATAATAATAATAATAATGTTTATTTCGAAAGAATCATAATAATAAGACAACATTATGTAAATAAACATTGTAAAACCCACAGAAGCAGCAATTGCTGCTTGTACGTGGTGAAAAAGTATGAAATGAAAATAACTCCGGTGTTGAACAATCACAAAACTTCGGAGACATATAATATATGTATAAAGTAAATCACATGGGGTGTAAATAAAATCCAGAACTTGAAACAAATAAAACACATCACATTGACGAACTATTACTGAAAATACTAAAATTAATAATTTTGGAATATGAATCTATAAATCACAAACTTTGGAGACGTATAATATATATATATACAAAATGAATCACTTGGGGTATAGATAAAATCCAGAAGTTACAACAAATAAAGCTATTAGCGACTTGTAAAGATAAACACATCACAAGGGGGTATAGTCGTAATCAATCAATAATTGCAATAGCATTCAAACACCGTTATCAAATATTTGACTAATTTTTTCACGAGGTTGACTAGTTATTAATCTCTCGAGCGCTTTTTTCAATTGTGAAAGTGAGTTCAGAGAATGCATGCTTTCCGGTAGGGAATTAAAAACAGTTGGGCCCAGAAAATTATAGGATCTCTGACCTACGTTCTTGAATGCATATGGTATAATAAATTTATTTTTATGACGTGTGGTATACTCATGGCTCGGCTGACTAAGGTTTCTCTTATCCTTAAATTGATTCAGTGCTAGTGTCTTATAAAATAATTGTCTCAGAACGAATATGCCATATTCGTCATACAACTTATCACTACTATAGCGGAGAGATCTATGCAACATTAGTCTTAGAAATTTTCGCTGTATCACGTCTAATGGACGCAGGTAAGTTTTGGATACCCCTCCCCATCCTATTAGGCAGTAAGTTAAATGGCTTTGTATGAGACTATAATAAATGATTTTTTTTTTTGTTTCAGGTCCAATATATTATTCAGTTGGCGGAACTTATAAAGAATGCTCCTTAATTTTTTTACTAAATAATTTATATGGAAGTCCCATCTCAGATGAGAATCTATGAAAACTCCTAAATATTTTACATTTGTTGTTGAAGATATTCTGAATGTATTTTGAATTGTTATGAATTTGTAGTGTGGCAAGGAAGATTTATAATTACAGAAAGGTAAGAAAAAAGTTTTTTTGAAGTTTAAGGAGAGCTGTTTGTAGTCAAACCAATCTTTAATCATTTCCAGGTCCTTTTCTGCTTGTTCTTTGACATCAAGCCAGGTTTCCCCAGAATAGAAAACCGCAGTGTCATCTGCAAAACTAGTTATTTTACCGGACGAACCTATAGAAAATAATTGATTTACATATATACAGAATAGAAATGGACCTAAAACTGTTCCCTGTGGTACTCCACATTCAATATTTCTTTCAGTACTCTTTATATTTCTTATTCTAACTATTTGTTTTCGATTTGTTAGGTATGATTGTAATAATTTGAATGCGTTTCCTCTTATTCCAATGTTCTCTAGAGTGGTTAATAGAATGGAGTGGTTAACTGTATCAAATGCCTTTGATAAATCAATGAAAACTCCTATTGACGGTTTGCTTCTATCAAGTGCTTTGTATATGCTGTCAGTTAATTGCAAAAGCGCATCTTGGGTGCATTTTCCTTCCCGAAAACCAAATTGTGATTTACATAGTATATTATGTTTTTGGATGAACGAATTCAGTCGAGTTTTAATCAATTTTTCTATGATTTTGCTGAGATTTGTTATTAATGAAACTGGCCTATAATTAACCACTACATCTCTACTTCCACTTTTATAGATTGGAGTTACTATAGAAAGTTTTAAGCACGACGGAAAATGTCCTGTTTCCACAGCCTGATTGAAAATGTATGTTATCGGTTCAGCGATGAACACGGCTACTAGTTTCAGTGTTTCACTCTTTAAGTTGTCATTTCCAGGGGCTTTGTGATTTTTCAGTTCTCTTATAACATTGACAACTTCTGTTGGAGTTGTGGGTCTCATAAATATAGATTTTTCGTTTATTATTTCATTGAATTTATAGTTTGATGTTCTTTTGATTTTTGTGGCAAGATCTTTTCCCGTGTTGATATAGGTTCTATTGAAAGTGTCTACAATTTCATTCATATTGTGAACCATGTTTCCATTTTCATTTTTTATGGAATTGATTTCAATTTTTTTTTTTTGATCTCCACAAAACATCTCATTTAGATTTCTCCACAAATTAGTTGCACTATTTTTGTTTTCATTAATTTTTGTTTTAAAGTATTCATTTTTTGTTTTTTGTATTATCTTATCAAGCGTGTTCTTGTAGTTTTTGTAATCAACCTTGAGACGCGAGTTGTTTGGGTCATTTTTTAGTTGTATGTACATACTATTTTTTTTTGTTCACTGATTTAACCAAAGATGTTGATATCCAATCCTTCCTTTTTTTCTGGTTTCCTTTTATTGGTATATAACTGGTGCATTGTTCAACTTCATACTGTAAAAGTGATACAAATCTCTCAGCTATAGTATCCAGGTCGGTATCTGAGATAATGTTTTGCCATTTTGTGTTTTCAATGTTCTCGATAAATTTTTTTTCATTGAGTCGTCTTATAGTTTTTTTGTCATTGATTTTTGATTTGGTGTTTTTTTCAATTACTTCTTGGACAATGATGGTTGAGTGATCAGTTATGTCTGTGAGAGTTACTATCGGGATTGAAAATTCGATGTCTCGTGTAATGCAGGGTTTCATAAAGATATGGTCAAGACAAGCTTCAAGGCGTGTTGGTGCATTTATCAGCGATTTGTACCCGTACTCTGCCATGACTGTTAAGTAGTCACTTACCTATTGTTGAAACAATTTTCCTGAGTGATGAAGCGCTATTAACCCGTTATGAGCGCCGTGAGCGACTTGATCCGGATCAACAATACCATCGTCGGTGTCGATAGTAGAGTTGGTCGGCCTTTTTGAACGTACCATCAATCGGTGTCGGTAGAATTCTCTCAAAGTTACTCTGGTACGTTTTTTACGACGAGGTATTTCATTACCTTCGACGTCTCCAGCTGGAATTTCATTATCCGAATCTAGGTCAAAATCATCATCACTATTACCCCTCACGTTAATAGCAGGAATGTTATTATTTCGATGTATATTATTACTATTCCCAGCTGGCGTGATTGGTGGTGTTGCGTTAACATTCCTTCTGCCACCCTTTCGTTGTTGATTATTAGGAAGATTATTATCATTATTATTATTTACGTTAGCATTACTTATAATAACAGGCCTCGGGTTTTTCACTGAAAGAGTGTTCACCTCAAATCCTCGTTCGCCTAATGGGAAAATAAGCAGATACACCATAGGATCTGCTAGAGGATTAAGATTCTTCATTTCGAACGTCCTCCGTAGTTGATCATTTGTACGGTCATGTACGATGAGGTCGCAGGAGAATGGAGGTTCTTCGCCGATGAATAGGGCTGCGACTTCTGTGCTCGTAAGCGTGCTGGTAAATCGTTCGTCCGCAACCTCTCCAACATACGATCAGTAAAAGCGATCGTGATGTTGTTTAGATTTCGTTGACGCCTGCGTAAGTCTAGAATTACCTCTCCCATAGTGAAATAAGACGCTACATAAGGATTAACTCTTCTCAAACAAATTTCTAAAGTTCTTATACTACCTACATTAACTTCATCTCCGTAAAAGTGAGATTTGCGTGCAACAGCTTCTTGTGCACCTACAAAATAAAATTGATTCAATTTCAAAACGTTGTCATCGTACGTTGATGGCGATGAATTAACGTTAATAGAATTTGGAATAGGCTCTATATAATGATAAATCTGACCGCACACATGAAAGCACCAATGAGCTTGGCCAACATTACGATCTCCTGGAATCTTGGCTTCAAACGAAGCCATAGCGAAAATGGTGTTATAACGCCTTGGGGGCAATTCTCGAGTGTATTCGACTGACATTTGTATACATTTCGTAAGTGCTGCGCATGCTTTCAAAAGAAGTCGATTCTCGAACCAATCGTTTCTATTTCTATACGTTATTATACGATCACTTTTCAACGAGTGGGTGAGGGCCATTCGATAAGAGATAAAGTATACTTTCCATTTGGAATTATAGGTTAGGTGTCAACATCAGTGTTTATGATTTATAATCTGCTGAGCAAAGTTTAATACTCATTATATTCCGTAAAAATCAATATGGCTAATTTTGACGAATTCTTAAATTTAATTGCCATCATGGATGTAGAAGAGGCTGAAATATTAGATGATCAGCCGAGACGAGTATTCCATGTTCGCGATGATCCGTTTGAAACTTTATCAGACATCAATTTCTCTAGGGAGTACCGGCTGAGCAAAATTATGGTTGTAGAACTCATCAATATTCTTCAGGAGCCTATCATGTTTGCAGAAACGAGAACCAGTGCATTAAGTATCAAAGATAAAGTTAAGTATGTTATGCTAGTAGTTTTCAAAAACATGATTTTCTGACTTCATAGGTGTTGATTGCCTTACATTTTTTCGCCTATGGGAGTTATCAACACAGCATTGGAAGAAATGTAAATACAGCAGTTTCACAAACGTCAGTTAGTAGAGCAATCAAAGAAGTAACAGATGCTATGAATACTCCAGAAATTTTCAGACGCTTTGTGACTTTTCCTGAAAATTTTGAAGAATCACGTAGAATTCAAACTGGGTAATAAATTATGGTAAGATTGTTATCAGCCCATTGTGACAGTAGCAATTCCAGCTTTTTCAATATATATGGTTTTCCTGGAGTTGTGGGATCTATAGACTGTACCCATGTAGCTATAATTGCACTGAAAAAGGAAGATCCGTTGTATCCAGAAGAAGTGTATGTGAATCGGAAAGGATATCATTCCATCAATGTACAATTGGTATATCATTGTAGGAAATATATTGTCAGCCAGTTTTTAGTCATGAGTTTAATTTTTTAGATATGTGATGTAAACCTCAAAATATTGAATGTGTGTGCTCAATATCCGGGAAGTACAAATGATGCATCTATTTGGAATAATAGTCCAGTGAATGATTTGTTACAAAATCTCCATAGGAATGGACACCGATCTCTACTTTTATTAGGTAATTGCAAATTGATATCATAAAGCAAATGTTCACATTCAGAATATTCAAGGAGACTCTGGATATCCCCTGAGACCTTGGCTTTTAACTCCATTGAATGATGATCCAGAACCAGGCAGTCCTGAGGAGCACTATAATATTTGTCAGAAAAGTGCTCGTAGTACCATTGAACGCTGTAATGGATTATTGAAGTCAAGGTTTAGGTGTCTCTTGAAACATAGAGTGCTGCATTATCACCCAGAGAGAGCATCAAAAATAATAAACACATGTGTGATGTTGCATAATTTTTGTGTGGCTAATAATATTCCACCACCAAATGATGAGAACATCCAAGAATGGGATTTTGGAGTAATGCCTCCACCTCTCAATGATGACATCAATCTACCAAATCGTGGGAATGATGAGTTGGTGGCAGGACGAAAAGTGCGACAACAAATCATTCGAAATTATTTCAATGTACAATGAATAAAATAGTGCATCACAAATAAATTTTATTAAAACTCCTAAAACAAAAATTAACATTGCTTCTATTTATGGTAATGATGACTTTCAATACAACAAACAACAAAATAAAATTTCTATTAACCCAAAAAACAACATAAAACAAAACTACAGAAACAAATACAATTATCAGCCTTATAAATTATTCACACAAGTTGATTTTCATTAGGGTTAGTACAGGGACCTTGGAAACCATATCAGAACTTTTTGAATCTACTATAATTTCGAGGATCCCTGCACTAAAGCCCTCATCTGAAAAAAAAATCACCCTCTATAATGCAAAATCATCTTATTTAATTGATTCAGCAATGTTCTCAAGTGCGAGAGCAATTCTACTCTGAACTTCAATGGACTCTTGAAGCAACTTTAACTTGGCATCATAATATTCTTTTTTCATTTTTAATTTAGTGGCTGTCTGTTCAGGCAGCATTTCTGAAGCACGAATACTATTATCTAATCTCCTACTTTTCGTATGCCTCTTCTCAACCTTTGATGTAGTAACAGCTGTATGTTGCCCATTCGAATCTTTGTCTCTTCTGATGGTTGTTTTTTCTGGAGAAAATCTATTCTTCTGCCATTTTCTTTGTTTTCTGATAGTGTTGTCTTTGTATTTTCAGCTACATCAGTTGAAGTAATTTCTAGGACTTCTGGATTGGCTGCATCAGTTAAACTAATGAAACCATTATTTTCATCTGGATTTTCAAGAAAGTTGTGATCCAGCTGATCATGAATAATTGCAACATCCATTTCTACCATATCATCAAATAGCACACTCGAAGATGGTGTGTTTGGATGACCACTCACTGCAACCTGTCCTATTATATTTAAAACCCTTTCCTCATTGACACTCAAGTCTTTCAGCGGTGTTCCTCCTCCTTTTTTCTCCCTGTGCTTTCTTAGTTCAGAACTTCTTGCTTTTGTCTTTGATTTCATATCTTGCCAAGTCTAAAATGATAAAATGTCTGTGAAAAATATTCAGATCTACAAGATCTTTCCCTTTCGCCATTGTTTCCAGTCCTTTTGAACAGGTCCTATTGCGTTGAGCTGTAGAGCGATTTCGTTCCAACACTTTTGAGAAGTTTTATATGTAAATGTTGGAGTGAACTTGCCATTTCTCAGTTCAGGGTTTTGTTCCAAAAACTCAACTAAATGAAGTTTTTGTTCCTCTCCAACTTTTGCTTTTTTTTTGTTAAGTGAATTCATTCTGAGGACCCAACAGCGCGATAAATAAAATAATAATGATACAATAACAATACTAATGCTCCTTCAAAAAACCGAGGTTAGAATTTTGTGTCATGCATAGAACATATCCATTCTGCCGTTTTTGCGCTGATGCCAAAGTGGATGTGCGAAGCGATTACATTTCATAAGGTATACGTTGAAAATTGTTTCGAGAATATGACAAAACCATTCCATGCGATATTTTGCATACGCCAGGAAAAGTATACGTTTGATATCGCATACACTCGAGAATTACCCCCCTGATGTTGCGTCTGAAATTCATCGATAATTCTTCATTCGAAATGAAAAGTTCACGCAAATCATTCGGATACGGTTTCAAATATGGAACATTTACTTGACCAAAATCACAACAAATTTTACGATCACCCGCACGATTCGTTGCGTCTTCAGTAAAAAATTGAGCCAAACAAAATCGACATATATTAGTGAAATTTCCCAAATGGTAGGGTTCTATTTGCTCTACATTTTGAATTCGTAACGCTAATCGAAACGTAACCCTACGTAAAATCTCTGCATGTCTACGTCGTCGTGGTGTTGCGTTAGGAATGGATATATTAGTAAGTCTTGGTGATAGCGATGGTGAATGATGTCTTGGTGATGGTGATGGTGAATGATGTCTTGGTGATGGTGATGGTAATGGTGAATGTCTTGGTGATGGTGATGGTGAATTTCTTGATGATGGTGATGGAAAAAATTCTTGGTGATGGTGAATGTCTTGGTGATGGTGATAGTCTTAGTGATGCCGAATTTCTTAGTGATGGTGAATTTCTTGGTGATGGTGAATTACTTGATGATGGTGATGGTGAATTTTTTAGTGATGGTGAATTTCTTGGTGATTGTGAATATTTGATGATGGTGAATGCCTCGATGATTGTGTTGATGACGCGTTAATGTATTCGTCCTACGTATAGGTGTTTGTGATCGTTGTAATGGTGTTTGCGATCGAGATGTTGATGATCGAAGTTGAGGTGTATGGAGAGGTGTAAGCGGTGGTGGCATCAAAATTGATGGCGATACGATTCGATCAATGTTATCGTTCTCATTACCGTCATTGTTATCGATTCTACCAGAAATATTATGTTGCGGTTTTAGAGATGGTGGTGTTCATACTACTTCCTCATATTTAACAATGGCATTCTGACAATATTGATAATCAATTGACTCGAAGAGACCAAAATTCTATCTTCAACAGCTCTTCGATCGCAGTCACTCAATAAAATTGTCAAATGACAAGATTCCTCCAATAATGTGTCATCGACAAGTAGTCGATGAAATTGATCGTCTGATCTTCTGTTGTCGATAGCAAGACGGTCTCGTTCTGTCAACGAAATCACCAATTCATTAAAATTACGATGTTGATGAATCAACGGAATTAAATCACTATCATCGTCAAAAATGAAATTTTTCACAATGTTGTCATTGGATTCAATTGATGAATGGGATTGAATGTGTCTCAAACCAGTTGTAACAGAAAAAGTATCGCCACAACTCTCTTGATCTGTCAATTCAATTTCACCATCGATGATTCCTAAAGAAACGATCAAATTATTGCGACACATTACATTTTATCAATTGTTCGCCATTTTTTACTGTAATGAAGGAAGCCATTTTTGTTGATCCGAAGAATATATATATATAAATATATATATATATAAATATATATATATATATATATATATATATATATATATATATATATATATATATATATATGTATTTTTCTTTTTGGAATCCATTGTTTTATATTTCTCATGCTAGCCAAATCCATTTTTGTTGATCTGAGGGAAATAATTTGATCTTTATAATAATGTATGATATAGATATTGTTGCTGTTGGTTTTGTTGCTGCTCCTGTTGCTACTGCTGCTGCTGGTAGTTGTTGTAATTATTAGAATCATTTAATCAATATTTTCCATATATGATTGCTGTTGGTTTTATTGCTGCTCCTGCTGTTACTGCTAATCATATTGTTACTGTTGATCCTATTGTTACTGCTTCTTATGCTGCTTATTGTCGGAATTGTAAAATATTGAAAGTTGTCAGAATTATTCAATGAATATATTTCAAAGTATAGTCTTTGAGTTTTGACTTTCCATTTTTTTTTTCGAAAATATGATATGCATTATCTTCTTTGATATAATTCATTGCAATATATCTCATTTCATGCTATTTTCAATTGGCTATGAATTGAACAATCGATCAACCTTTGAACCAATCAGTTGCTCAAATAATTCAAAATTAGTTGAACATTGTATTGTATATTTACAATATTTTCATCCATATAATGATATAGATAATAATCTTTTGTATAAAGAAATATTTATATATTATCTTTTATATCATTTCGATAATTTGAAATGTTCCTGTTGATAATCTCATTTCATGATACTTGATGCTTTCTCTTCCATATAATTCATAGTTGAGAGAAAGAAGTATTCAAATTGCAAATAGCTATGCTTCTTCTTCATCATTTTCAATTATAATGATATCCTCAACTACTCCAATTTCATCATATTTTTGATTGTGTTTTTTTTTCACACATTTCTCATAATTCATTTTTCAAATTCAATATTTCATAATTGAATTTGATTTTCTTCATTTTGTATCTTTGGTATCGAGTTTGGTATATTTATATATATAAAAGTTATTATCGTTGTTGTTATATTCTATTGATGATATAATGAAACTTGTTTTTGTTAATTTGAAAATATAGTAATTTGATCTTCATAAAGACGTAATATAATAATGCTGTAATTGTTGCTGCTATTTCTGTTGCCCTTACTGCTGCTGCCAATTGTTGTAATGATTTATTACTGGAAACTGTTTGGATTATTCAATCAGTATTTTTCAAAATATCATGCTTTGAAGATGTTACTTGTCATATTTTTCGACATATGATATGCATCATGTTCTATGATATAATTCATCGCAATTTGTTCAATTGATTCTGTGATATCTTTGATTGATATGGTAATAGACAATGAGCTTCTCAAATAATTCGAAATTGGTTGAAGATGATATTGTATATTCTTATAGTATCATCATCTGTTATGTTTCTCTCCTCCTGTTCCTCTTGATGATTTCATCTCACGACATTTGGTGATTTCTCTTCGGTATTTCAATTGCAAACTATGTACAGATAGCTATGGTTTTCATCTTCATGATTTAATTTCTTCAAATTGTTGTAATATTTTCGTATATCTTTTTTCGATGACACATTTCCCATAATTCAATTTGATTTTTTTCATCTGGTAGATATTTATTATTAGTATCAAAAATAAATACTCAATATTCATCATCATGACATGAAAATGATAGAATTATTCGAAAGAATATCAACAAATCATATATATAAGTACTAATGAAAATGAAATGGGAGAATATAATTACAAATACAACTTTTCAATCTGCACGATATAATTTCATTTATTGAAATGTTTTCTGAAAAAAAAAATAATAATTCAATATAGGTATTACAAATATTCAAATATATACAAAAATATGCTAGAATCATATTTCAATTGATATAGTCTAATTAAAATTTCATCACATGAAATGCTGGAAAAACATATGTACTGAAATTTATTATATGTATGGAAAGTTATAAAAACACTAGTTGTTATGTGAACAAATCACTGGTACACACAAAAATTGAAAAAATCATAGTGTACCACCATGAAAATGTAAATTAAACTTGGTAATATATGTTATTCCATTTTCTTTCTTCTCATTATCATAAGTGATATTTCATTACTTGAAGACAATTATTTATGTTCTAATATTAATCGTTGTAATCTGAATGATATTATATTGATATTATTATTTCGATAAAAATGAAAATAATAGAAAAAATATGAATTGAAATGGAATATTATGCTTTTGTGCGAATTGAGGAATGAAACGAAAAAAAGAAAATAATATATTGATTATTCAAATTATCCATTTATTCAGTAATTTGAGGAACTATATACACGGTGCTTCATAATATATGCACAGGACTTCAGGATGTGATACCTGGTTAGAAAGTTGAAATTGAAGCTAACGGCAGACATTTCAAACAATTATATTGACCGATTTTAATGATTTGTTATTGTTTTTTTCTTCAATTCCGCAATTATGGTTTTGTTACTTGTTTCTAACGTTTGTATAAATTTTGTTCAATTGGCTGAAAAAAAATATTTTGAAAACTTTACCCTGTTTTTCGACATAAAAGTTGATTTTCCTCTAAAACGGTCAACTTTAGAGCTTATGACCAGGAGTACCTTTTTGTAAAGAAAACATTAGCGGTTCAAATGGGCGGCTCAAAACTGTACTTTTTCCTCCACTCCTTCGAAATCTTCACCAATTATAACTTGAAAAAAGAAGCAAAAAGCACAAAACATAGCACATTATGAGTAGAAAATCCTTACGAAAGCTGTTTGCTGTGCGATGAACGGTTCCAGAGATATTCGCGAAAAAAAGTTCACTTTGCTTTCAATTTCAACATCCTGTATCTCGAAAATGGCGCATTTCAGAGGGTAAGTTAATAGAAGCTATCACATCCTGAAGTCGGGCGCATACATAATGAAACACCTTTTATATTTGTAATGTTTGTCTTTGAGGTGATGAAAAGAAAATATTATATCAAATGTGAATCGTATTGAATAAGTTTTCGTAGAATCAATATTACGATTCAATATCATTTGACAGTATGGTGAAATCTTTGAGTTATGATAAGAAGTTTATTTTTTTAATTCAGTTCATTATGGCCACAAGCACTCTAGTGAACCAAATGATGTTATAAGTTAATGGTTTATGCACATGAAAAAAAATTATTGAAAAAATTAGATCTTATTGAAATCATCTCCAATCTAGTATTAATGAAAATGTATTGAAAAAGTTGTTAATTTTAGTTTCCATTTCCCCTTAAAAAAATATAGTGTTGAATTGGAATTTTGCGCTTTTATGTATATTGAGAAATAAAGCAATGGAGACGAAAAGAATCAAGTGATAAGGAACTATTAATTTACTAATTCATTTATTTAGCAATAAATATATATATATATATATATATATTGTTTGCTTTCAAGGTAGGAAAAAAGAAATATTATAATCAAATGTTAATGGAAACCAATATGTTCATAAAAGAAGTTGATATAATAGGAATAGAAATTATTTTTCAATAGAATAGATGGTGAATATTTTCAACCTAATTGAAGATACGATACGATATTGTGTCATCATGAGGAAATATGTATATGTAGAATACTTCAACAGTTGGATAAACGAAAACTGAAATGCATTTATAAAAAAAATTGGCATGACACTTGAAAAATTCAGAATTTATGGAGTTGAAGTTTGTTGAACTTCGTGGTAGAAACTATAATTCCGTTTGGAATTCTGTGTTCAAGCAAGGAAATCTACTATTCATATATTGAGATACGAATCTGATTGACAGAACTATTTTATTGACAAAAAGACAACTGCCAAGTATACAATGAAAATATTTCAGCACACTTGGTTCATATAGAGGATGTAGATTTTATGAACTTCAACACTTCCTCCTAAAATCATCCTGTACAATAACTTTTAAAGTTGCTGCACACCTAGTAGTTTCCGAAATTGAAAGAATTTCACTTTTGACAGGGGTTTTGTCAAGATGTCGGCCACTTGTTCTTCGCTTGGAACATGTTCAACTTGCATAACTCCATCTTGATATTTGTCTCTTATAAAATGGAAACGTATCTCGATATGCTTCGATTTTTTATGGAACTTTTGACGAGTTTAACAGCACTCGCGCTATCAATATATAAGGTGACCTGTCCATCAAATGTAGTGATTTCACACAGTAGACGTTTCACCCAAATAAGTTCCTTGGTCGCCTCGCTAGCAGCAATATACTCCGCTTCTGTGGTTGAGAGGGAAACACTTTTCTGCTTCTGACTGAGCCAAGTAACTGCAGTTCCAGCATTCATACAAATAACACCGGATCTCGATTTCCTTGAAAGTGTGTCACCAGCGTAGTCAGCATCACTGAAGACTCTGAGGTTAGTTTGATTCTTTGCACTATAGAACAATCCAAAATCAATGGTCCCTTTCAGATATCTTAATATACGTTTGACAATACGCCAATCAGATATCTTAGGTGAACTCAGTCTCTCAGAAACTATGCTCATGGCAAAAGCAATGTCTGGTCGAGATCCAGTCATAACATACATGAGGCTGCCCACTGCCTCACGGTAGGGTATCTTGCTATCCAATTCTTCATTGGTATTCGCAATATTATATACATCAATGTCACAGGGTGTTGAAATTGGATTAAAATCTTGCATATTGAATCGATTCAGTACCTTATTAATGTAGGCACTCTGATTGATGAATATGCTGCCACTATTGTCTCGATCAATTTGTAGTCCAAGGTAACAATCCAATTCCCCAACAGTGATCTTGAATGTCTTTCGCAACTCATTGAGAAATGACGATATTTCTGCATCATCACTTCCAGCAACGAGTCCATCGTCCACATATATGGCGATCAAAAGTTTCTTGCCATTTCTTTCACGGATAAACAAACAAGGATCTGATGAACTGCACTTCAGATCTTCATTTTTCAGGAAGTCTACAAAACGGTTGTTCCAGCAACGAGGTGACTGCTTTAGACCATACAAGCTTCTGTTCAGTTTACATACTCGTCCTGTATCATCACTGAATCCTTCGGGTTGATTCATGAACACTTCCTCCTGAAGTTTACCGTATAAAAATGCAGTTTTCACATCGAATTGTGAAAGTTTCATGTTTTCTGAAGCTGCTATACTGAAGACGATTCTGAGGGTATCAAAACGAGCTACAGGGCTGAAAGTCTCGTTATAGTCTATACCTTCCTTTTGGTTGAATCCCTTAGCAACCAGCCTTGCTTTATAACGGCAAACACTCCCATCTGACTTTGTTTTCACTTTGAGGACCCATCGGTTAGGAATGCATTTCTTTCCTGGGGGCAAGTCAACCAAAGTCCATGTGTCGTTTTCCGCTAAAGATTGCATTTCTTCAGCCATAACATTCCTCCATAGTTTTGCTTCCCTTGATTCCATTGCAGTTTTATATGAATGTGGTTCGTCATATTCTGCAAATAATACATAGTCGTTGAGGTAGTAAGGCCGCCTAACTATTCGTCCGCCATCATGATTCTGCAAGTGTTCCTCATTGCTTTGTTCGTTTCCTTCTTCCTCAACTTTATTTTCATTGACAGATTCATTTCGTGAAGTTAGTAACTCTTCTTGCCTTGCTTCATTCTCATCTGCGACTGCTCTCATCTTCATTTCAAGCTGCACTTTGTTCTCCACATCTTTCGTAGTCTCTTCTAGCTGCACCGTTTCCTCTACAACTTCTTCAGACTTGAAAATGATGTCTTTACTCAAAATGATTTTATTCTCATCTGGAATCCATACACGATAGCCGTCCTTTTCACCACAATAGCCCACCAATCTACCGACAACACTCTTCTTATCCCATTTCCTCCTTCTTTGCATAGGTACATGAACATAACATTGACTGCCAAATATGCGTAGATGACTGAGTGTTGCTATTTCTTTGCCTTGCCAAAGCTCAATGGGCGATTTCCCTCTGATCGTTGTTAAACCAGTACGATTGAGAACATACGAAGCCGTGTTAATAGCTTCTGCCCATAGCTTTATCGGCAATTTTTTTGTATGTAGCATGGTCCTTGCACTTTCGACAAGAGTTCGATTTTCTCTCTCTGCAAGATCATTCTGCTGTGGACTATATGGCATCGTTACACGTATTCTGATTCCTCTTGATTGTAAAACAGCTCTCACTTCGGCATTGTCGAATTCTTTACCACCATCACTCAGAAACTCCAGTATCTTATGTCCTGATACTCCTGCTTCATTAAGGAATACTTCGAGACTACTCGCAACTTCACTCTTCGTCTTGATGAAGAAAACTCGACGATATCTTGTGAAATCATCCTTGAAGCAGACATAATACTTGGCTCTGCCTATCGAATCCACTTGCATTGGACCACAGACATCAGCATGTATCAGCTCACCAGGTTTTGTAGGTCTGTTCTGTCGTGATTTGAAAGAGACTCGGTGTTGTTTCCCCAAAATACATCCTTCACAAAATATATCGTCACAGTCATGCTGAAATCCAATGTTATGACGTTTCAAAACACTTTTGACATGACGTTTATCTTGATGGCAAAGTCGCTCATGCCACAGTTGGAGACTTTCGGATGACGAAGTAGCATATACCTCAACAGCACTATCCGGCTTGCAAGCAATCATGTCGAGAACATATAATCCTTTCAAATTTCTCTGGCCACTCAGACGAATCACTCCATTCTTCTTGATAACACAGATATTCTGGTCTGCTTCGAAGTGGTAACCTTCATTGAGAGTTTCTCCAACAGAGAAAAGGTTCCTCTTGATATCAGGGACATACCAAACGTTTTCAAGATGATTCATGGATGTTTTCTTGTTCACCTCCATCTGAACGTTAATATTTCCTGTGCTGTAGGCCAAAATGACAGCACCATTACCAACCTGGACTTCTTTTGGAACAGCGAACGGTTTATAATTCACAAAATACTCTTTGTTCTTGGTCATGTGTGCGGATGCACCTGAATCAGCCAACCAATGCTCTTGACTATCAGTACATCCCATGAAACAATGATTCGCACTCGAAAAGGCTGCACCTTCAGATGTATTTGCCTTGTTTTCATAAACCAATGCCTTTTTGGGGCAATTCTTGGCAAAATGTCCTGTTTCATGACATTTGAAACACTTCCTTATTGGTTTCGAAGTTTTTCCCGGTCTTCTTATTTGAGATTTAGCAACAAAGGCAGCTGTATTATCGCTTGATTTTGCTGGTAGCCTCATCTCAATCAGACGTAAGCGTTCAGTCAACTGGTTGATGGTTCGATCTGCTACAGGAACGGATTCCCAAACACTTTTGAATTCAAAATATTCGCTCGGAAGAGTAGACATCACTCTGCTCATCAGCAATAACTCAGGCAATCCTGTATGTACTAGAGTTTTCAGTTCGTCGTTCAATTCACGAAAATTTCTTTGAAGTCTAGCGATGTGGGTGGCTATGTCTTCGGAGGTATCTTTTTGTGAAGTGAAGAACTGTTCCATCAATCTATCGACTCGCTGTCCAGAGCTCTGCTCGTATACAGAGAAAAGTTTCTCCCATGTGATTTTCGAGGTGTCACAGGTTGCAGTTAGTTCAACATTTGCATCATTCATGCTACCAACTAATATGAGCTGGGCTAATGCATCTTGTTTCTTGAAGCGTTTCAAGTCTGCATTATACTGGATAATAGCTTCTGGTGTAGCACTATCACCTGGATCACTTGGAGATTGATATTCTTCAGTTGTAACATCAAGAACTTCATGATGTCTCAGCAGAAGCTCAATCTGTCTTCTCCATTTTGTCCAATTCGAAGCTCCTTCTAGTTTATCGATATGCGCCTTGAATTTCATATCGTGATTTCCTTTCTTCTCTCTGAGTTTCGTTCAAAAAATTACTTTATTCGTGGTCTGGGCCCATAACCTGTTGAACTTCGTGGTAGAAACTATAATTCCGTTTGGAATTCTATGTTCAAGCAAGGAAATCTACTATTCATATATTGAGATACGAATCTGATTGACAAAACTATTTTATTGACAAAAAGACAACTGCCAAGTATACAATGAAAATATTCCAGCACACTTGGTTCATATACAGGATGTAGATTTTATGAACTTCAACAAAGTTTTATTCTGATTACTTCGTACATATTAATAGTTAAGCGAATCATTATTCGATGAGCATTTATATATGATAAAAAATATACAAAATTTTCACTTCAGAAAATATAGGTTCGATAGTAAAAATTTCGTTGGACACTCTGTGTAATATATAATTTCAAAATAGACCTCTCTAGATCTTATTGTATCTCCTGAAATTTTGTTTTTTTCCTTTGAATTTCTTTCCATTTCTAATTTCATGAGAAATAGTTCTAATTTTCGATTTTTAAATAAATTGAATTAATATAATTGAATTCCAAGTAGTTTTCTGAATTCAATGATATCATTTCGATGATATTTATAATACTAAATAATTTAATTCCATTCTCAATTTTCCATCCAAGTGTGTAATGAAAATTTTGATTGAATTCATTGAAATTTTCAGTGTAGCAAATTATAAATAAACTCTTTATAATGAGTATTGAGGAATACTCATGGAAGTAAATCGAAATTGTAGTCATTGCATACATAGATGCAAAATTGAAAATTGAATTGAAATAATATTGACATTTCGAATATCACTTTATAGAGTCATGGAAAATCAGAAAAATCATTTGAACACACAATATTTCATTCAGAAATCGAAAATTATTACCATTTCCAGTTAAATCAGAAATAAAAAAGAAACCATTTATATATGTATGTATGTACAGGGTGGACCAATAGTGTGGGAAAGTGAGATGACTGCTTTGCTGTTTCGAGATATATGAACAAAAATTCCTGAAGTGGTCTAAACTCATGCACAGCAAATTTCTGAATTAATTTTCGTTATACAGAATGACCTAAAAACGCGTAGCGTATCAAAGTTATACTTTTTCTAATGGAACACCCTTTATTTTATGACATTTTGAGATTCTTTCTGGAAAGATGAATTCATCGATATATCACACTTGTGGTCAAGCGAAAATAATTATAGAGATATAGGATGTCAAAAATCGAATATTCTCAACTTCAGGAATTTTTTGGGTCGAAACTGCTTTCATGTCCCTACCTCAACTTTTGGTTCAATATTTACTGGCTCTCAAATGGAACAAATACATGGTGGTGTGCAATTGTTATTTCTGCATCATCCTGTATGTATTTTATTTGAATGTCAGTAGATAGTAAATCGAAAGTTGAGATAGGGACATGAAAGCTGTTTGTACTAATAATGAATAGTTTCAACAGAAAAAATAACCTAAAGTTTTCGACCAAAAAATTTGGAATTTTTTTCATCGAAATTTGATTGAAAAAAGCTCAATCCTCATGTATTCTGATCAGCTGAATCAGAATAAGTCAAAGAATTCAGGTGAAAATCCCATAGTTTTGGAGATATTCGCATTCGAATCTGAAAAAATCGATTAGTTCCGTTTGAAGAATTACTTTGGCAGCGCCTTTCGAAGAAACGCTCTGTGTAATCCATGGAAAAATCTCCATCGTCGTCGAAATAACGATATACAGAGTGATGAAAAAGTAATGTGTGAAAAACTATAAAAAAATTTTCTTTTCATGGCTCAGAAATTCTTTTTCGAGAAAATGAATATCATTTTCGTTATTTGCATGTCAAAATACGCCCTATAGAATTTCTCCCGTCGATTTTGGTCAAAGTCTCCAAAATGGACCGTTTTTCCACGAAATTTCAAACCACATCATTTCCGTAGATTCCAATGCGGTGATGACGAATCTCTTTTGTTCTTGACGATATCTCAAACCGTTACCGAGATATCGATTTTCAAAGTTGCAACTTTTTTGATTTCGAAATTTTTCATGTTTTCTTGGATTCAAAATTGTTATAACAAAAAAAGTATTGCAGATATCGATTTGATTTTTGTATCATTCGAAAGGAGACACTCCAGCGTAGAGTGTTTACCATTTTCGTTCCTTAATTTCTGTTGGGACAAGGTGACGATAAATAAATGTTCGACAGGCACCGAATTAAAAACTTTATTTAATAAAAACACTCGAGGAGACAATCGCGGGAACACCCCAAAGTGCGTGTCTCCGTTAGAAACTCCAAAAACCGACTGCCTCGACCCAGCGGAATTTGATACCTGTGTCATAAAAATGGGCCATCAAAATTCCATCGACCGAAACTGTCCGTCTGTTTGAAGGGAAAAACCCAGATTTGAAAACACTCAAGAGTCGCAAATCTACCTGCGATAAGAAAAACCCGAGAAGACATTAAGCATGGGTAACTTGATGAAATTCCAAACAGATGGATGGTTCGGTCGATTGCACTTCAAAACCTATTACAAAGGAACTCGAAAAAGACCCAAGACTGAAAATAATCTGAATTTTAACAAGAATGAAATCAAAATTAATTACGGGGAAAATCCCCACAGTACCCCCCTGCTAGTGTTTAACGATACAAATATTAGCAAATAAAACTAAAACTAGAACTCGCGGATTATTTCATCTTGCGATTACTGAATAAAATCGTCAAAAATGAAATAATTTTCGCGAAATTTACAAGCCCGCCTGGAAACGGTCAGGGAAACGGACTTGACGACCGGAGCGAGTCACGTAAGGAGCTGGCGCCTGTGGAGCTGCTGGTGCCACCGGAGCAGGTTGCTGGGGCGGAGGTGGGTTTCCGTCTGGCACAAAGAGCAGGATTCCTTCGTCGTCATCGTCTTCGTCTGGATTTCCAGCACCTGCCGGTGGTATGTCCTCGGAGACGATGTAGGCTGGTTTTAGCCTATCTATCGACACAGGGACGTTGGCGCCGTGGATCCGGAGGGTGAAATGTTTCTCGGTCCGGGAAACCACCTCGAACGGCCCATCGTATGGGTGCTGTAGTGGACGCCGGACGGCGTCGTGCCGAACAAAGACGTGCGACGCGGTGGCGAGATCTCTGAACATGAAGATCTTTCGCTCACCGTGCCTGGTGCCGTTGACTGGTCGGAGCGCCTCGAAGTGCTGGCGAAGCTCTCGAATGAAGTCAGCGGAATTGTCTAGATCCCTGGTGGATGTTGAAACCAGGAACTCACCAGGTAGACGAAGGGGTTCTCCATATACCAACTCCGCAGCGGTGGATCGAAGATCTTCCTTCCACGCGGCGCGGATCCCCAGGAGTGCCGTCGGGAGCGTATGGGTCCACGTGTTTGACTCCAAGCACTTGATGGAGGCTTTCAGCGGACGGTGGAGGCGCTCGACCATTCCGTTGGCCGCCGGGTGGTAAGCCGTGGTCCGAAGGTGGTCCGTCCCCAGCAGCTTGTTCAAGCAGCGGAACAGGTGGGACTCGAACTGGCGTCCTTGGTCCGTCGTCACTCGGAGCGGGACACCAAACCTGGCGACCCAGTTGGTGTAAAATGCTCGGGCGACGGTTTCCGCAGTCTGGTCCTGGAGCGGTATTGCTTCTGGCCATCGAGAAAATCGATCGACGCAGGTGAGGCAATACTGATATCCTTCGGAAGGTGGCATGACGATCAGGTCGATGTGCACATGTTCGAAGCGTCTCGACGGCGGTGTAAAATTGCCGATCGGAGACGAGACATGGCGCGAGACCTTTGATCGCTGGCACTGGATGCAGACTCGGGACCAAGCTCGACAATCCTTGGAGATGGAGGGCCAGACGTACCGTTCTCTCACCATGTTGGTGGTAACCTTGGCGCCAGGATGGGATTGCCCATGGATGGCATTGAAGGCTGGTCTGCGGAATGCGGCCGTCAGGAAGGGCCGCGCCTTTGTGGTGGAGACATCGCAGAAAACGGCAGCGTTGGATCCCGGGATAGTGACCTGGCGCAGGAGTAAGCCAGAGTCGTGCCTCTGGCGAAACTCCTGGAGCTGTGGGTCATCCTGCTGGGATGCTGCCAGGGCCTCGAAGTCGAGTGGCGTTGCGATCGCGTCAACCCTGGAGAGGGCATCTGCGACGACGTTGTTCTTCCCGGAGATGTGGCGAATGTCGGTGGTGAACTGCCCGATGAAGTCCAGGTGGCGGTAACGACGTGGCGAACACTGATCGGACTTCTGGTTGAAGGCGAAGGTCAACGGTTTGTGGTCAGTGAGGACGAAGAAGTGGCGTCCTTCAACCATATGCCGGAAGTACTTGACCGCCTTGTAGATGGCCAGAAGTTCCCGATCGTAGGCGCTGTACTTGGTTTCGGCGCCACTTAGCTTCTTCGAGAAGAAACCAAGTGGCTCCCAAACGTCGCCAACCAGCTGCTGCAGAGCGGCTCCGACGGTGTGGTCTGACGCGTCGCAAACCAAGGAGATCTCGGCGCCAACTTAGGGTGCGCCAGGAGAGTTGCCGCGGCAAGATCCTCTTTGCAGGCGTTAAAAGAGGCATCTGCGGCTTCGTTCCACACCACTGGCGTCTTCCCCTTGATGTTGCCTTGGAGAAGGTCGTTGAGTGGCGTCTGGGTCCGAGCAGTTCTGGGCATAAAACGTCTGTAAAAGTTTATCATACCCAGAAACTGTCGGAGCTCTTTTGCTGTCGTCGGCCGGGGATAGTCTTGGATGGCGTAGACCTTCTCGGGAAGCGGTTGCGTTCCGCCGCCAGACACCAGGTAGCCCAGGAACTTGACCTCCGTGGCACCGAAACAGCATTTTGCCGTATTGACGACGATTCCATACCGCCGAAGACGTTCACAAAGCAGACGGAGATGCTCCTGGTGCTCTTCCTCGGACAAAGAAGCCACCAGGAGGTCGTCAATATAGGCGTAGACGAAGTCCAAACCGCGCAGGACCTCGTCGATGAACCGCTGGAATGTTTGTGCGGCGTTCCGAAGGCCGAAACTCATCGACGGAAACTCGAACAGGCCGAACGGGGTGATGATCGCGGTCTTCTCCACGTCCTCTGGGGCGACAGGGATGTGGTGGTACGCCCGCACCAGGTCGATGGTAGAAAAGACCTTCTTTCCGCGGAGCGTCTGGGCGAAGTCCTGGATATGGCGCACTGGGTACCGGTCCGGGATCGTCCGTGCGTTGAGACCCCGGTAGTCCCCACAAGGGCGCCACTCGTCGCCCTTCTTCGGCACCATGTGGAGTGGCGAAGCCCAGCTGCTCTTCGATGGGCGACAAATGCCCAATCGCAGCATGGACTCGAACTCCTTCTTGGCGGCGACGTAACGGTCAGCAGCCAAGCGACGTGGTTTCTGGGCGACAGGTGGTCCTGGTGTGGTGTGAATGTGGTGCACCGTCCGGTGTTTCACATCAGCCGCTTTGCAGGCGCCATCGGGGCGCGTCAGCTCCGGGAATTGCTGGAGCAGTTCGTGGTACCGAGTGTTCCCAGCGGACGTCCTAATCCCGGCGACGGTCGAGCACTTGGACTCCTGACCCACGACGCACACACTCGTAGACCGATCGAGCAGCCGCCCGTTACGCAGATCCACGAGGAGATCGAAGTGGGTCAAAAAATCCACCCTGATGATGGCCTTAGCCACGTCCGCGATGACGAAGTTCCACGGGAAGTCGCGACGGAGACCGAGGTTCAGCGTCATCGGAATCAACCCGTAAGTGGCGATGGTGGTTCCGTTCGCCGCGGTTAGCTCGTACCCGGTTTTCACCCGCCGGCCCGACACTAGTCTCCGCGGAAACACGCACAAATCAGCCCCGGTGTCGATGAGAAAGTCAACCGCACTGTTCCGGTCCGTCAAAAATAAGCGGCACGTGTTGGGGCAGTTGTCGCTTGCCGCGTTTAACGACTGCCCGGACCTTTTCCCGACGACGACTCATCGCTGGCGACATAGGTGCACGGTTGTTCGCACCTGTGAGCCTTAGCGCCGAATCGGTGGTGGTAGAAGCATAAACCACCGAACCGGTTTCGCGACCTGGAGCGCGGGCGACGACGCGTATCGGTACCACCGCGGAAATGTTGTCGGCCGCGCACTTCCGCACGAAGTTCGTTCAACTCGCGGCTTTGCTCGTCTAAACGCACTGTCAATCGCTCGAGCACTTCGCACAACCGCGATTCACTATTGGATGACACCGCGGATACTTGTTGGGGTGCGACGGCACCCAGGGCCTCCATCACACAATCGGCGGTCTTCGCCAAGTCATCCAAGGTGACGTTTGGTTGCGCGGCTTGAGCGGCGATGCTGGCGCGAGCGAGCGGGTTGATTCGCTCCATCCATAAAGCGCGGACGATGTCTTCGGCGGCGTTGGCTCCCGCCAGCTGCGTCAGGTGTCGCAGGAACTGCGACGGCTTTTGGTCGCCGATTTCCACACGTTCCAGCAGCTGCCGCGTCTTTTGTGCCTGCGATCTCCCCAGGCGCCGTAGCAATTCCTCCTTGAGCGTCTCGTACGGCCTGTCTGTTGGCGGGGTGATAATGAGGTCACGAACCTCCTTCGAGTATTTCCCGTCAAGCGATTTAGCCACTTGACGGAATTTGGCCGCACTCGCTGTCACGCCGACGTCCTCCAGGGCTTACTCGACCTGTTGGAACCAGACCTCTGGGTCGTCTGGGGTGAACGCGGGAATCTTCAATCGCGCGAGGACTTCCGGTTTGGGGGCCTCAGCGTTTTGGTTTGGCATCTTGGTGGCTGTGCGTCGGTTGTTGACGATGGTTTCGTTCACGAGAGTTTCGTCTAACTCACTCACTTCTTGAAGATTTCGGTGTTACCAACGAATCGTCACTGTCACTCATAAACTTCGACGTGCTAATCACGTCGGGGTCACCAATGTTGGGACAAGGTGACGATAAATAAATGTTCGACAGGCACCGAATTAAAAACTTTATTTAATAAAAACACTCGAGGAGACAATCGCGGGAACACCCCAAAGTGCGTGTCTCCGTTAGAAACTCCAAAAACCGACTGCCTCGACCCAGCGGAATTTGATACCTCTGTGTCATAAAAATGGGCCATCAAAATTCCATCGACCGAAACTGTCCGTCTGTTTGAAGGGAAAAACCCAGATTTGAAAACACTCAAGAGTCGCAATACTACCTGCGATAAGAAAAACCCGAGAAGACATTAAGCATGGGTAACTTGATGAAATTCCAAACAGATGGATGGTTCGGTCGATTGCACTTTAAAACCTATTACAAAGGAACTCGAAAAAGACCCAAGACTGAAAATAATCTGAATTTTAACAAGAATGAAATCAAAATTAATTACGGGGAAAATCCCCACATTTCCATTAACGAGGGAGCAGTGATTTTTCAAAAAAAAATATTTCGAATTTAATGGCTGTAAATTCTACAATATTCTTCCCGAAGATATCAAGGATTCTCCCAGTTCTCATGTGTTCAAATATATGCTGAAGAAACTGCTGCTTCAAATGAATTGTTACACTTTTCAGGAATTTTTTTTTTTTTTATCTTTGGACAACACGAAAGGGAAACCTATGATGTTCGAGGAACATCGTGTTAGCCAGCGGTGGAATTTTGGGAAAGAAGGAAGGTGTTGGAATTTTTCTTGAATGTTTGGAGGTTGTAAGCATCAGGAAAGACTTCACTAGGCAAAGAATTCCACAACTTTGCCGTTCTATTGATGAATGATGCTTGGTATAGCGATGTTCGACAGGTCTCGAGCCTGACAGTGTAGGGGTGACCAGCTTGAGCTCGCCTGGTTTGTCTACTAGGAATCGCGCGTGGTGGCATAATAGATGATATTTCCGTTGAGCACCGACCGTGAAAGTACCTATAAAAAAGGCAAAGATCGCCGACCTTTCTACGATGATCTAGAGAGGTCAATGATTTGGTGAGTGTTGTGTCATCGACTAGGCGAATAGCTCTCTTCTGAATTGAATCTAAGAGCTTCAGCGTATGTTTGGGGGCTGAGCTCCAAACATGTGAACAGTACTCCAGGACAGGTCGAATTTGTGCTTTGTAGATCATAAGCAGTTGCTGGGATGTGAAGTATCTCTTCGCACGGAAAAGAAAACCGAGTTTTTGTGAAGCAGTTTTCGCAATGGACCTCACATGATCGTCCCATGAGAGAGCACTGTTGGTGGTGACACCCAGCATGGATATTGACGACCTCATAGGAACAGTGGTACCCGACATCATCAAATTGGGCATTGTGTGATCAGCCTTCTTGGTGAACATACAAGCTTGAGTTTTAGTTGCATTGAACTGTACTAGATTCTCAGATCCCCATTTCAGAATTCTTGTCAGATCCTCATTTGAAGCATCAACCTGTCTTCGCCTTGCACCTCTGGCCTCGTTGGATGATATAGGGGCTCTTGAGGAAAAGGCGGAATGAACTGTACTATCATCCGCAAAGCTATGAACTGGGCTGGAGGTCACATTCAACAAATCATTGATGTGGAGCAAAAACAAAGTTGGTGCCAAGACAGAGCCTTGTGGAACACCAGCATTGATCGTCATTGTATCAGACGAGACCCCGTCTACCACCACGTAGAGTGATCTATCTGCAAGAAAACTCGATAGTAAAAGACACAGTTGGGGCGGCAAACCATATGACGGAAGTTTCGCTCTAGGAGGCCTTGGTGCCAAACTCGGTCAAATGCTTTGGAGATATCCAAGGCTACAGCCAGAGACTCCCCAGTTGACCTCTGGTGACGAAAGCCATATTGCCGGTCGTTCACGATTCTTGAGCTCTCTAGATATCGGATGAGCTCGATGTTGATTGCTTTTTCAATTACTTTAGAGATCACAGACAGTAGTGCAATCGGTCTATAGTTGTTAGGGAGGGTTTTCTTGCCCTTCTTTGGAATCGGTTGGACCCTAGCTTTCTTCCAGTTAGAAGGAAATACGCCGAGTTTGTACGAAAGGGTGAACAACCTGCAAAGAACTGGTGTTAGTTCTGGGGCACATTTCTTGAGAACAATAGGCGGTATTCCGTCAGGCCCCATAGCCTTCTTGACGTTGAGGCTAAGCAGAATGTGTCTGATTGTGCGTTGCCGGAAGACAGTTTCTGGCATACGGTTATCGATGGTAGCGATTTTGGGGAGTTCCTGCCCTCGTGGATCCAAGGTAGAATTGTCTGCAAACATTTTGGCGAAGGTGTTGGCTTTTTCATGAGGTGTTATAGCCAATGTATTATCATCCTTTGTGAGGGGAGGAAATGAGCTAGAAGTGAAATTTCTCCCGATTGCCTTGGCAAACGTCCAAAATGAACGGGAACCATTTGGACACTCTATGAGCTTCGATCTTATTTTCGTGTTGTATGCCTCTTTAGACTCATCTATCGTTCCATTGCATGTATTCCTAGCTTCAACATATTCAGCTCTAGTTTGAGGGCTTGGGTTTCTGCGCCAACGACGGTATGCTGCTTGCTTCAGTGCGACAACCCTAGAACAGGTTCTATTGAACCATGGTTCACCAGTGGTTCGTGATTTGGTGCTATGTGGTATGTAAGTTTCCATTCCCAGCATGATGATTTCCGAGATCTCTTCAGCACATTGCGTAGGATCTCCCGATTCAAAACACATTCTCCTCCAAGGAAACTCAGAAAAAAACATGCGAAGGCCATCCCAGTTGGCTGAATTGTAATGCCAAACAGTGCGTGGGGGTGTTGGACTGGTTCGCGGAGTGATGTAAGGACATATCGTGGAAATGAGTGTGTGGTCTGAGTTTCCTAGTGGTGCACGGACTTTCACTTCATACGGTTCCGGATTGTTAGTGAGGAACAGGTCGAGCGTATTGGCATAATGATTGCTGATATCAGGGATCCGAGTGGGTTCGTTTATCAGTTGCTCAAGACCATAGGTGATAGCGAAAGCCTCAGCCAGACGTCCTGCGTCGTCTGTTTTGTTCGAGAATTTGAGCCAGGTGGAGTTGTGGACATTGAAATCCCCCATGATGATGATTTCAGCTGCTGGGTGATTCTGTTGGATGAAATCAAGTTTCAGAGAAAGGAATTCGAAGAGGTCACCAGGAGTTGGTTCGTTTGGTGATAGATAAAGGCAGCAGATGAACTTCGTATGTTTGTGGTTATCGATCTTGAGCCACATTACATCGAATTCTTTCGGTTCCAGTTCCTCCTCACGATGGCATGAGAGATCATTTCTGGAAAAAAGACATAAACCTCCTCTGAATCTGAAACGGGTATGCAGCTCATATCCAGGGCAGAGCATATAGGTCGTATTAGTTGATGAGTTGACCTGCGTCTCAGTTAAAGCTAGTATATCTGGTTTCTCAGCCTGTAGATGGTAATGAACATCGTTTATATTTTTGTTCAGACCTCGGATGTTACAAAGGTCTATTTTTAAATTCAGATGTTTCGATGGTGAACCCCCTCGAGCACCTCTCGCCCGGAAATCCGAATGGAGAGGTATTTTACTTCCGGAGTGTTTTACCCTAGGAGAATTCATCATCTAGATTTTTCTTCAGCTGAAATGGGCGGTTTGGGTTGGGAAGAAGGAGATAGGGTATGGGGATATGACCGGAAGCATCGACCAAATACTGAAACATGGGAGTTACCCATTTCACAGCACCTCTGTCGATGTGGTGGTGTCGCACCGGGCGATGATGGGAACCATCATCTTCCACCTATGGGTATACATTTAGTCGCCTCTTACGACAGGCAGGATTTACCATGGGGAAATTCTTGATCCGTCCCCATTCGGATTAACAATTTTATCAAACAACTATGAATTATAGACTGAGAAAAACTCATTTATATTCATAATATAGTTGACTTACCCTCTATATTGATGTGATGACAAATTATTCAATTAATTTTATATCAACTTATTTACTTGTTAGTTTTGTTCAACTTAACATTTTTCTATTTATGCTAGGCTCATGACGACACTTCTCCAATTATTGTACATTGTAACAGTATTGCAACAACTGTACTTTTTAATTCGAGAAATGGAGATATCATTATTATTATTATGTTCTCAAAATAAAACTGTATAAAAATGAGATAGTTTGAATCAATTCATTCAATATTATTGATTTCTTTCAGTTTTTACCAAGTTATTTAAATTTTCCTCAATGATGTTTGTACAATTTTTGATAATTCTAACCTAACCTGATGAATTTCCTCATTCCATTATCATTATCTTTCTGATTTTTTGTCAGCATGTTGGTTTTTACTAAAACGATCATCAGAAAATATTATTATCCTACTTCAATTCTGAAATATTTTGAGAATACTGATTCAAAAATGTATATTGATAAGAAAATAATATCATTTTACCTTATATAATCACATTCATCCAATTGTTGTCAGTTCATTCCAAGGTTGTTCAGTATAGTATAGTATAGTATATATAGTATATATACAGGGTGAGTCAAAAATGTATACCGAGCTTTCTGGGGGTGATAGACCATTGAAAAATAAGTGTAGTTTGATGATTAAACTCATGGCCCAAAATGCATATTGAGGGAGATATATCCTTCCAAAGTTGATATATTTAAAATAATTTCTCCGCATAACTTCTGAACGATGAAAGCCACCTGATTGAAATTTTGTGCATGAATGTATGTTGTCAAAATACATTTTTTCGTCAAACTTCCACATTTCTGATATTGTTATAAAGGGTGTTTTCAGAGGGTGAGTCATGATTTTTTGTGGAAAACTTTTTTCCCTGTATTATTTTCGGTGAAAAAAAACAGGAGCATTTGATGGTGCGAAGAAAATTACATGAAAAAATGTACTCTTATTCAAATACAAAAAATTGAGCCGTTCGTGAGATATTTGAGTTTTTGTAGTTACATGATATCAGCAGATTGATTTTATTCATCGCGAGATTCATCGGTATTACGATATTTCAGCAGCATTTGCATTTCCGAAGCACTCGCCAAGCATTAGAAGCATATCAGTTTGTTCATAGAACGAATAACCTGCCATATTTCTTAAAATCTCAGTTGATAATCGCAGTGATAAATGACACAGAAAAACCACACGAACAAATCGACTACAACAATGTTGACTCGAATGTTGATGACATGAACGTCAAAATTGAGAACAAAATTATTATTCATCATGGCCTGCTAAAATATTGTTACCGATGAATCTCGCGATGAATAAAATCAATCTGCTGATATCATGTAACTACAAAAACTCAAATATCTCACGAACGGCTCAATTTTTTGTATTTGAATAAGAGTACCTTTTTCATCTAATTTTCTTCGCACCATCAAATGCTCCTGTTTTTTCACCGAAAATAATACAGGGAAAAAAATTTTCTACAAAAAATCATGACTCACCCTCTGAAAACACCCTTTATAACAATATCAGAAATGTGGAAGTGTGACGAAAAAATGTATTTTGACAACATACATTCATGCACAAAATTTCAATCGGGTGGCTTTCATCGTTCAGAAGTTATGCGGAGAAATTATTTTAATTTTATCAACTTTGGAAGGATATATCTCCCTTAATATGCATTTTGGGCCATGAGTTTAATCATCAAACTACACTTATTTTTCAATGTTCTTCCACCCCCAGAAAGCTCGGTACACATTTTTGACTCACCCTGTATATATAGTATATAAATATATAGTATATATATATATAGTATATATAGTATATATATAGTATATATAGTATAGTATAGTATAGTATCACCAATACTTCCAATTATGATGATTCTTTTTTGTTCCACATCACTCGCTATCCAATGATTATGGTATTATATTTTTCTGCTGCAACATTCATGAGAAAACTCCATTATTTATGATATAGAAATACAATTAAAATGAAAAGTTATAAAAATGAGAAAGAGTTTAAATTAATGTATCTGATATAGTTGACTTTCTCCAGTTTTTATCAATTCATATCAAGTTCTCTCAATGTTTGTGAATTTCTTATAATTTTGAACAATTTGAAGAACCTACTCATTCCATTATCGTTACTTTTTGTAATTTATTTCATAGAATATAGGCTGCTGCATTGAACATTCATCAAAAAAGTTATGATCATACTATAATGCTGAAATATTTCGTAACCATCGATTTGAAGATGTATATAAATAATAAAATAAATAATATTTCACCTTATATAATCACATTCGTCCAATTGTTGTTAATTCATTTCAAGTTCTTTCTTATGAAGTTCATAATATCTTCAACACATCTAATCAGCTTGATGATCCTTTTCTGTTCTTCATCATCTCTCCAATGAATCTGGTAGTATATTTTTCTGCTAAAACATTCATAAAAAACAATATCAACTATAATATAAAAATTAAATTATTATGAAAACAAATGAGATGGTTAACATTAATTTATCTTATATAATTGACTTTTTTTCAGTTTTTACCAATTCATTTAATTTTATTTTTAATAATGACCAATACACCTTCTAGTTAATACAATATTTCCAAACAGTTAGGCAAACCTTTACAGTCCATGATTCTTCATTTAACAAAATACATTGAAACATTTACTATTCATTATTCAATTTAAATATAAGTACACACAAAAAAAAATTATCTCAAACCGTAGCAGTCACTCTCTTTCCGAGAGAACCGTGACTTTCATATGTGGCGAAGAAATATGTTCTCAAATATGTTCAATACATTTGTTGGTTTTCCATCGGTGTTATGGGGTAGTAATTCTGCTGGTCATGTCCAATTATATAACCAACAACGTTAGCATTCTGTTTGATTGCGGCTCCGGTTTTGATATTTTCATCAGAATGGAAAGCTGGATATTGTCCAAGTGTAATAGCATCAGTATCATTACCTATTTCATAAAGATAAAACAATCCTTCTTCTTCGACTGGAAACGTATAATTTTCGACTTGAATTTGAGGAGTGATGGTAGTAGTAGTAGTATTAGTAGTGGAGGGTTCAACATGACTGTTGAGTATGAGAATTGTAGAAATAATTAGATACATTCTGCTTGCTTGTTGGATAACAACTGAACAGAAGAAATGTTGACGTGTACTTATAGTTTTTTCTTCTATTCTGCGCATGTGCAGAACAAATAATGAAAAACGCGTCTTATTTTCTGAGTTTATTCCAATAATATAAAAAATATACATTTTCTAAAGTACATGACAAATCATTAAACAAATGTCTATTGCAATGAAATGATTTCATGAATTCTCTAAAATCTTTCAACTTCGGACATCCATTTTCTGTCAGGTCGTATACATTGTTATTGTTGTTGATCAGTAATTTTTCCAACCATCTCCAACATCAGAATCACCAATATTGGTTTTGATGAAATCTAACAATTGTTCGACTCCGATAGACGCCACACAATCATGATCGTTGCTGTTCCATTCTAATCCTGATGAAGGCATGTGTATCCAACTATTATGCTTATCACTGAATCCTAACCAATTGACGAATACCTTGTATCAGTTTGTATGTATACTAGGCTGTCTCATGACGTCAACTTAGGAGGAGGAGGAGGAGGAGGAGGGGATTGGTATCTCAAGCGATATTTTTTTTATCTATCCAACTATTATGCTTATCACTGAATCCTAACCAATTGACGAATACCTTGTTTTTTGATTTCTTTAAAATTTTCACCAGGTAAACATCATTGAATTTGTACGTTGTAATTGTTCGGTGTAGAAAGATCCAAGTATGTTTTTATCATTCATATCTTTCAGAAGATATGTGGTTGGATTAGTGAGTTGTACTTCTCTAATTATAAAGATCTCCGTTGACCAATTGGGCATGTATTTCTTGTCGAAAATTCCTCGAAGTTTGGATATTCGCACTTTATCGCCAACTTTGAATTTATTATTCAAATCAGCTTGTTTGATTCTGTTATATGCTGTTTGTAATAGAAGTTGTTCATTTTCATTTGAAACTTCAACCGGTTTCATGCCAATTGTTCGGTGTTTTGTGTTGTTGTATTTTTCTACAATATGTGGTAGAATGTTGATCCATTTATAGTGACCTTGAAAATCGAATTCTTTCCACATGATATTCTTCAATGTTCTATTCACTCTCTCGACAATAGAAGCTTTCTTCTCACTGTATACTGGATAATGATTGATGTTATATTTTCTCGTCAATTTCTTGAAATTCTCGTTGAAGAACTCCTTTCCCATGTCCGTGGCCAAATTGAGTGGTTTCTGTTGCTTGAAAATTGTCTCCATGGCTCTAGTTGTTTCCAGGCCAGTTTTGTTTTCCAGTGGTAAAGCCCAAACGAATTTCGAGAAACAATTTATCACTACCAGTATATATTAGTATCCAGAATTTTCATCAGCATAAGATATCATCTCCACTAGATCTGCTTGGAATAGATCATTTAGAGATTTTATAATTACATGACGTCTTTTGAAGTTTATTCGAGCTGGTTTGTGGATCTCTTCGACCACTTGTCGTTTTGCATCTGTAGCGAATTTGTTTTTGTTATTATTGATTTTCATTTTTTCTCAATAATCCGAGCTTCCATCAATTCCTCGATGATGGAGTTTATTTCATTAGTCACTGATGTATTGCCAGCTTGTTGTGAAGCTACAAGTAAACGTAACCGATCCACAAGTTCGTTTGGATCATCCCAATGCACGTAATCTATTTTATTGTGAGTCACTTGCATCAGTACTCCACCTTCCTTCTTAGATTGTTTATTTATAGATGATAATATTTGTCTATACTTCTGCATCTTGCTTCCAACAATTTGTTTATTGGCTTTATAATAGCGACGATTGGCATTTGTCATTAGAACGATTTTCTTGTAATTGTGTTCGTCTTCCACCGAGAAATCTTTAGGAACTTTCATGAACAACAGTTCATACAATCCCTTGGTACCTTTGAAACGTTTCCCTCTAACGATAATATCTGGTCCATCTACGTCGATTTGACTGTCACCGACCATTAATTTTTCAGTGTCAGTTAATCGAACACCATATTTATGATCTAATTCTTTGTTTTCACTATCATCGTACATACAGGGTGTCCTTAAAAGGTCTTTACAAAAAGCTACCACATATTCTTCAGACCAAAACAATTCGATACAAGCAAACTTACCTCAGTAAAAAGTTGCTTAGTTTGGGCGCTAGACGGCTGTGAAGTTGAAATTTTCAAATCGATTTTGCTTCATAACTTTTGAACGGCTCATGAGATTTTTTTCAAATTTGGTACGTTGGCATAGACTCATCGGGCAATGAAACTCATATCATAATCATAATGAATATCATTCCATGGGCGTAGAACTTGATTTTTTCAGTAAATAAACATCTAAAACTCCTACGCCAATGGAAAAAAAATAGTTTCAATATGAAATCTAAATTATTCAACTCATTCACTACAAAAAAGGTACTCTTGACAAAAGTCGATTCCTCTCATGGTTTCGACAAAATTTTAATTTTAGTGATTTAGAGCATAATTAATAATAAAACGATTAACAGATATTTCATAAAAATTGTTCAAAATGTTCACCATTTTCACGTATACAAAGATTTATACGACGCAAAAAGTTGAGATGTACTTTTTGCATAGGTTATTTCTATTGAAAATAAGTAGCACTGTTTTTTTTTTTCTGAAGACTATTATTATCTGCTCGAAAACAGTGATATTCACATTCTTGGTTTCCATAGTTTCATCTGTGTTGATTTGTCGAGTTTTATTGACGTTGATTGTTGATATCGGACTTTTCTGATTTATCATGGCCGTACAATACACCAATGAAGAATACACCGATATGTTATTGGTATTCGGATATTGTCAAGGAAATGGTCGAGAGAGTGTGAGGGTGTATTCGTCAAGGTTTCCAAATCGTCGCGTACCAAGCCACCCAACCTTTTGCTGCATTTGAGAGACGTCTTCGGGAGACCGGTCATTTTGCTCCTAGAACTGGTGATTATGGAAGACAGCGTTATGTAAGGATTCCCGAAGTCGAAGTAGAAATTTTAGACCGTATTGAAGAAAATCCAGAATTGAGTACTAGACGGATAAGTAATGAACTAGAAGTTTCTAGGAATGCCGTTCATGAAGTACTAAGAGAACAATTATTATACCCATACCACAAGACGCCAGTTCAAGATTTATTAATCCATGATTCACAAAGTCGTCTGATGTTTTGTAGGTTCATTAATTTGCAAAGAGAAATGAATCCAAACTTTGGAAAGAATATTTTGTTCACTGATGAAGCCTGTTTCACGAGAAGAGGAATAACTAATTTTCATAATGAACACGTTTATGCAATTGAAAATCCTCATTCCATTAAAATAAACCATTTTCAACACGGATTCAAAATCAACGTTTGGGCTGGAATAATAGGAAATTTTATAATTGGTCCTGTCATACTTCCACAAAGATTAACAGGAGACATGTATTTACAACATCTACGAAATACGTTGCCAAATTTGTTGGAAGATTTACCACTTCAACATCGGGTAGATATGTGGTTTATGCACGATGGAGCTCCACCACATATTTCGGTGGATGTTAGGAATTTTTTAAACCAACAGTACCCAGACAGATGGATAGGTAGAGGTAATGATGCACCCGTGAATTGGCCACCACGTTCTCCAGACTTAACACCGATGGATTATTTTGTATGGGGTTATCTCAAGTCTACGGTTTACAAGACCCCTGTGAATACTGTAGAACAATTATGGCAACGTATCCAACAGGCGACGAATAATCTTACAGGCGATGAAGAAGTTATGCAAAGAGTACATTTCAACTTTTTGCGTCGTATAAATCTTTGTATACGTGAAAATGGTGAACATTTTGAACAATTTTTATGAAATATCTGTTAATCGTTTTATTATTAATTATGCTCTAAATCACTAAAATTAAAATTTTGTCGAAACCATGAGAGGAATCGACTTTTGTCAAGAGTACCTTTTTTGTAGTGAATGAGTTGAATAATTTAGATTTCATATTGAAACTAATTTTTTTCCATTGGCGTAGGAGTTTTAGATGTTTATTTACTGAAAAAATCAAGTTCTACGCCCATGGAATGATATTCATTATGATTATGATATGAGTTTCATTGCCCGATGAGTCTATGCCAACGTACCAAATTTGAAAAAAATCTCATGAGCCGTTCAAAAGTTATGAAGCAAAATCGATTTGAAAATTTCAACTTCAGAGCCGTCTAGCGCCCAAACTAAGCAACTTTTTACTGAGGTAAGTTTGCTTGTATCGAATTGTTTTGGTCTGAAGAATATGTGGTAGCTTTTTGTAAAGACCTTTTAAGGACACCCTGTATAATGATTGTATTTTCTGGGTAGAGTATCATATTGTTCCAGATAATCTCTGAACGATTTTTTAGCAATGTCCTCTAAACGATTCGACTTGTTAACACTGTCATCAGATATATCGTTGTATTCTTCTAGAATTGTTTTTTTCAATCGACTGGGTTCTTCATCATCATCATAAAATGATGGAGGAAGTGATTTCGATAATCTTTGTACCACATTATGAGGTATCTTAGGTGTATCGTAATAAAATACGTCATCATCATCATCATCATCATTATCATCATTGTAGTGAGGAAGATGAGGAGGAGAAGGAGGACGATGAGAAGGAGAAACCATCATAGTACTACTCTCCATCGGTGTAACTTTTTTTTCCTTTTTCCCAACGAAAAGTTTGTTAGCCATCATAACATTTGCTGAACTGTTGTTGTTGTTGTTGTTACCACTGTCATCGTCGTCGTCGTCGTCGTCGTTGTGAATTTGGTTCGGTTTTATCGACCTTTTCTTCAATTTGTCTTCGATATTTTTCAAATGCTTCGTGATGGGTTGAAACAAACTCTCCTGTGCAATTTCACCATGCTTCAAAAAGTTCAATTTATTCCTTATATTTCTTCGTTTGACAATGAGTCTTCTTTTAATATCAGTATTTCTTTCTCCTCTCATCTCAACACACCGTACTGAACTGTTTCGAAATAGTGGAATAGAACAGCTTATAACAGACCTGTTCGAACAGCTCGAACGATCTGTTCGAACAGTTCAACGATCTGTTCAAACAGGTCGTCAGATCGACTGAATTATAATTAAAGGACCTGAAGACATCTGTTCATCAGTTCAACAGACCTGTTTATCAACTCCAGACACAAAAAAATACCTGTTTCACAATCACTAACAACGTTTTAAAATAACCACATTATTTCATCTATTCCAAAAGACTTTATGCAAACATATGTCACAATCGATTTTTTTTGATTTATGAGGTCCATTAATAACGTCATAGTTGTCGTCGTTGTCGTCGTCGTCCTTGAATTCGAAATGTCCCCAACAAGGTTTCCTCAGATCCATTATGATTAGTCTTATAGAATCATCACTAGCGTTTCTTCTTTTTCTTTCTATTGGACTATTTGTCATTTTAGATATAAGCTGACCCATTTTGAAGAGAAATGGTTAATTTTGTTGTGTGGTGAGCGTTCTGCTCAGCTCAAATATATATGAAATGGTCCAACCCCCTCCTATATCGACCACCCTCATTCATTGCGCAATCCTTGAAAATTGATAGGAATCCATAGGGGGATTGCTGCCAACACATACCGCAAATATGTTTGAAATCATCGAATGACATGTCCGTTCTGACGTGTTCATTATATACATGTTTCAAATTCAGATCGTCCTGTTTGAATAAGATCAAACTGTTCGCGTTGTCTCGGATAAGGTGTTTCTGTATTTTGGCGTACGTTTGACATAAATAGAAGGAATCAACATTATAATGTCTTCCCATACTGAAATATTCACGAATCACATCTTGATTAGCACATGCCACATCATCGAATATCATTATGGAGTTGGGTTTGGCTTGAGAAGGATGTAAAATATCTTCAGAGGCACTAAATGCATAATACCCGAGTCCTTGTATGGGTTTCAATAGTTTGGCCAAATAAACGTATTTTGGTTGTTCCAAAGAATGGGAGTAAACATAAATATTTTCGAATTTCAATCCGTTCTCATGTTCTATGAGACTGATCAACACGTTTGTTTTTCCACAGTTGGAAGGTCCGACGATAATACAACGTATCGTTGCTGGCAATAAAACACCATGTTTGTTGATGTGTTTATGTTCTTCAAAATCATTATTTTCGACAGTCAAAGAGACGGTTGGATGTTTGACTACTTTCATGATTCCGAAACGACTGAAATATATAATGGAAAGTAGAAGATATTTATGAGTATTACTTAATACGTTGTTTTTCAATCAACATGTATCTCTACAGCGGTCGAGGTTTATTGAATAATGCTATAAATAATTTACCATTCGAAATACATATACCAGGCTATCGTTTTTGTGGTTTGTATGTTCTGAGGAAAGCTCAGTGGTGATGTGTTTTTTTTTTTTTTTTGTAGGACCAGGCACACGCCTGAAAGAAAGATTACAGAGAGGTGATGTAGGAATCAATGATTTGGATGAGGCGTGTAAAGAGCACGATATATTCTACAGAGACAACAAAGATACCTCATCACGACATCGAGCTCATAAGGTACTATCCAACAAGGCATTTAAAAGAGCATTTTCAAATGATGCTTCAGTCAGTGAGAAACTGGCCTCATTGGCGGTTGGAAATTTGATGAAGACAAAAGTTAAATTGGGAATGGGTCTTACCTCCGCCGCCGCCGCCGCCACCGACAGAAAAGATAAAAAGTTTACTAATTGTTTGAGAAAAGTCAAGAGTAATCTTTTGAATTCCTTGAGAATCATGCATGAATATACAAATGATGTTGGAGAGAATAAGAAAAAAAAAAAACCAAAGATGAACCGTACCAGAAGGAAAAATGACAACAAAAAAAATATTGTTCTTGATGATGATGATGATGATGATGATGATCGTGCACGTACCACAGGAGCAGCAACAGCTGCAGCAGTGAATCATCATTATCAGAAAATGGAAGATGTGATCATGATGAATGGAAATGACAACAACAACAACAACCTTCGAATAAATGATAGAAAATACTCTTATTACTCTTATTCATACAATCATCTCGACATTATATACTTGAATTCATTTATATCGAAGTTTTCAAATTGATTATTTTTCAATTTCGAAAATTAATATGTATTCATAATATGAAGGCTTATCAAATTTGAAGTAAATATAATAAAATATTATTTAAATGTATACAAGATATTCAAATCGACTAACCCGTATCGAAGAAATGTGAAATTTTCATTGTACTGTTCAAACTTCCATTATCCATAGTAATCATCATTTGTTCCTCTGCCATTCCCATGTGAAAAAAGAATATTATTAATCAGTTAACGTAAATCGTAATATTGTTGAAATAATTATAATGAATAGAAGGAAATTTTGTATTTTTCCACACCACCTGAATGAGGTAATATAAAAGGGGCGTTACCATTTTTTGATGGGTGGTTCGCCTTGAGCCCTATTATCCCATATTTTTATTGTTTTTTTTTATTTTTTCTAATTTTTTTGGGTTTTTGTTTTATAATGTTTTTTGTGGTTTTGTAAGAGAGTTGTTGTCTGGAGCAATAACTTCATGACAATATGATGGAAAAAAGGGAAGTGGATATCTATAGTGTACATAACTATGTGTTTACAATTCAAAATGTATAAACTAACCTAAAATTCGAATATTCAACGATTACAATTGGTATGAAACAAACTTCTGAACAAACAATGAACAATTATTATGACAACAACATTAATGATTGATAATAGTGCTTATTGATTTACTTCAATTATCATATTATGAATATTTTTTTTTTCGCTTTGTAGTTATTTAGTGTCATAACTGATTGAATAAAGACCTATTATTATTATTATTATTATTATTATTATATAATGATGAAATAATTGAAAAAAATTAGACATAATAACAATGTATATACTCGATATCCTGGAACAGTGTAACAAAGGAATAAGGATAGGAAAGAAATTATTGAACAATGTTCTAGTAGAAAAATTCAAAATCAAGATAAATTTTGGAAATACACAGTGATTGACCTGAGAATGCAATAATTATTTTTTTTTTATCTGTGGACAACACGAAAGGGAAACCTATGATGTTTGAGGAACATCGTGTTAGCCAGCGGTGGAATTTTGGGAGAGTAGGAAGGTGTTGGAATTGTTCTTGAAAGTTTGGAGGTTGTAAGCATCAGGAAAGACTTCACTAGGCAAAGAATTCCATAACTTTGCCGTTCTCTTGAGGAATGATGCTTGGTACAGCGATGTTCGACAGGTCTCGAGCCTGACAGTGTAGGATTGACCAGCTTGAGCTCGTCTGGTTTGTCTACTAGGAATCGCGCGTGGTGGCATAATAGATGATATCTCCGTTTAGCACCGACCATGAAAGTACCTATAAAGAAGGCATAGATCGCCGACCTTTCTACGATGATCTAGAGAGGTCAATGATTTGGTGAGTGTTGTATCATTGACTAGGCGAATAGCTCTCTTTTGAATTGAATCTAAGAGCTTTAGCGTATGTTTGGGGGCTGAGCTTCAAACATGTGAACAGTACTCCAGGACAGGTCGAATTTGTGCTTTGTAGATCACAAGCAGCTGCTGGGATGTGAAGTATCTCTTCGCACGGAATAGAAAACCAAGTTTTTGTGAAGCAGTTTTCGCAATGGACCTCACATGATCGTCCCATGAGAGAGCACTGTTGTTGGTGACACCCAGCATGGATATTGACGACTTCATAGGAACAGTGGTACCAGACATCATCAAATTGGGCATTGTGTGATAATGCATTAATTGAATAACATTTTTCGACGTATCAAATAGAATTAATGTTCTCGAGTATCGAGATAATGAGACTGTTGATAATTTTTGTCTACAATTTTCTACTTTATTTTGATACCTCATACTACACTTTATTAGAAAATATGAGTAATTTTTGAACGAAAATTATTATTGAAGATTGAAAAATTAATTAATATCATTACATTCTCGAAGCGGTTTTCATTACCAATTGTTTAGTTAAAAACGCTATAAGATCACTCAAAGATAAGTAAATTAGTTAGTCGAAAGGGAATATGCTTCATCATTCAGGACTGTATATTTGGAATTTATTTCGAATAAATTTCTCGATTCTATTACAATGATTACTAATATACCTTTTTTATGCATTCTCAAATAAATCAATCTGTATAAACCATAAAGTATTGTATTGGATTTGAAAAAATAATAAATATTACATTAATAATGATGATAATAATGATAGCAATAATAATACTATTTCAGCTTAGGATCTAGGAAGAATTTAATAAAGGAAAGAGGTAGGATAAAGAAGAAATTTGAAATCATAATCGATGATGAAATGTGTCACAATGAGTTTCAATGAGATTCCAATATGATATTGAATTGATAATGGAATAATTGATTCACTCTCTAAAACTGCATTTTTGAACACTGGCGCAATTGACCGAAAAAAAGTTAATCGTCGCTGCTTTCATCACTGTCGATGTTAATGTGAGCCCGATGAAAAGGACGTGTTGGTTTTCGAATAACCAAATCTCTGTCTCTATCATCTTGTCGAGCAGAAACTCCAGATGTACCTGATTGACCTAAATTAGATCGACGGGCAGGTAATTCGGAGATTGCTGGAAAAGCTGTTGGAGGCAAGGGCTTTATGAATACCGAATCAGATTGATGTTCGTGATCTAGATCTTCATAACACTTTGCCAGTGTTTCATCGTCGATAGTAGTCGGAGAATGTATAGCAATAACACCTCGGTTGCGTTGAGAATGATTTTGAACATTTGTCGCAGGAGTGGGACTGTAATCCGATACAATGAAATTCAAGAAATTATCAATTTCGATGAGAACTTCCTCTCATAAATGTTCAAAATTATATTCGTTTTCCGAAATGTTATTAGCCCTTGTTGTTATTGGTGGTGGTGGTGGAGGCGGTGGGGGCGGTGGTGGCGGTACACGATAGATTTCCGTAGATCGCCCCTGTTGTACATTCTTATCGCCTATTATCGACGGATACACAATATTTCGGATGAAGAATCGATTTCGGTAACTAAAACAAACTTGTTTGGAAGAATTTCTTATAAATACTTCCACACTGCCAGGACTACCGACACGGCTTAGGGCCACGTTCAGTTGTCCGTGAGCGAAGCAAGGCATTTCTAAACAAATACCCACTTTTTCGAAAGTTTGTCCCTGAGACTTGTTAATTGTCATGGCGAATGCCAACCTTATCGGAAATTGTAAACGACGAACCGTTCCCGGTAGATACGTAATATTTTCCAATGCCGTCAGTGTCATTCGTGGTATGAAAACTACATCATCTCGATTTGTCTCGATGTCGCCAATTAATATTTGGGCACTAATCAAATTATCACCTGAAGTTCGAACGCGCAATCTGGTGCCGTTGCATAGACCATTCGAAATATCAATGTTCCGCAATAACATAATTACACTTCCACTCAAGTGTTAATTCTTGAGGAGGTGGGCTGGCCGTTTTGATGAAATTTAAAAAATCGAGAGGAACGTGAAAACGTTCGTTTGCTTGGTCGATTGCCCCCTCAGTTAGATCTTCAAGAGTATCGACACTAAAATAAGTACGACTTTCGGTCGATAGTTTTGCCATAATTAAGTTGTTAACATCATCAACGGCCTTGTTGGTCGGGCATAAAATGGCTTCATCGGCGATATCTTGATACATATGTGCCGGATCGATCGGCCCACGACCATAGATTTCATCGATAATGTCATTTATAGACTCGACCACTAATCGAGGTGGTAAGTCGATCAGATCTGAAGGTGAAAAGGGCAATGGCATTTCGACGTGGGGAATTTCGTCGTTTCCGACACGCAGTAGAAAATCAGCAAAGCTCGCGACATCATTATCAGCTACTGTGGTGATGGGATTATCGATGTTAGTGATATTATTGGTGGTTGCTGTTGTTGCTGCTGCCGCTGCCGCTATAGCTCTGCTGACTCGTAGATTCTCCTCGAGTCGATAAATCCTTACCAAAGGCCATAGATATGAAGCCTTCAGAGATGCTCGAACGATTTGCCCAGAATGCGCGCGAGGTACGACAGGAAGTAATTGTCGGAAATCGCCGCCGAAAACAGTGATTTTACCTCCCATAGGAATTCCAGGAGTCCTCATTAGATCTCTCAAATAACGATCTACCGCTTCGACGGCTAACCTAGGAGTCATTGGAGCTTCGTCCCATAAGATAATGGGAGCCTTTTTGATGACGAGAGCTTTGTCACTTTCTACTGGATACCCTGGCATTGTGGTCTCGTTCAATTTCAATGGTAATTTAAACGTAGAATGTACAGTCATACCTTTCGAAAGAAGAGTAGCCGCGATTCCTGTCCAAGCGACCGCTAAAATTGTGTTACCTAATTCGTAGCGCATTTTACCGATGATACAATTGTATCGAAAAGTCCTTCCCGTGCCGCCAGGTCCGTCTACAAAAAATAAATTCTCCGGAGGATGTGGATAAGGTCGGCCTCCCTGTTGACTTGTAACATGATCTTCTAACGTCGAAAATACAGCATCGAAAATGCTTTTCTGATCCGGATTCAACATTTCAATATTATCGTCGATGATTCGACGTTGCTCTAATTCAGCGAAAATTCTATCCCCATCAAAATCTTCGTGGTCATCGTTCATCGCAATATGCAAATTATTAGCCCCTGATGGTATAAATGAAATCGTATGAAATCGTCAATGTCAATAACGACACCTCGTAAGATGTCGTCATCGACATCGTCGATAGTAGGCAATCCCAAATCGGCAAGCGTGAAGCGATCACCGCCCATGGCACAATGAAGAATGACATTGCTAACGTGATGCAATGCCATTCGTTCAGCAGTTTGTATATCGATACCGTGATCTGTGAAATCAGATATCAAATCTCCTCTATGTATATTCCACATGTCGACGATACCTTCATTATCACATTTGTCTGTCATTATAATGCACGCTAATAATCCAAACAATTGGCGAGTCATGAAAGGACATCTCGTCAATATGGCTTCTGCAAGAGCGAGTTGATATTCTTCGGCGTCGGCGAGCAAACCTAATGCCCTACAGGCCGATTTCGAATCAGGATGAATGACCCCATTGACGGTGAGCAAGTCTCTGAAACTTGTTGCACCGTTCACATACACCGCTGCGTTGACGTTATCTTCAGTATCGAACCTATCTTCCGGTCTCAGGGTCACAAGGATATGAGCGTGAGGTAAATCACGTTTTTGAAACTCTACCGTATACATAAAATTCAAAGTAACACCGAAATACTGTTTGGCGGTCAGATCGTCAATCAATTCAAGCAATTTGGCGTGGAAAACTCGACACACCAAATCGGGCCTGTTTTCCCATTTCTGATTCCAAGTAGAATTTCCTGAGTTTTCGGGTCATTTTGGGTTGCACATAAAAGTGATGAACAAATCGGGTTTTCCGTGACGTGTAACCAACGTCATAGCTTTCAAATATCTCCTTTGCAAATTTCTCTCACCGCCAATGAATCTAGAAGGTAAAATTACAATTTTACCTACTCGTTTATTTTCGTTAGCTGCTCTGGCAATTAACATCTTACGTATGCTATGATACGTGGCCGATCTCAGTTCCCTTTGATGTTGCCTATAATACCAAAGGATGTCCGCTTCGGTACGCACTAGGGGTGTGCAAAAATATCGATATATCGATATATCGAATAACGATATCATGATAAAATAATATCGATATATATATATATCGATATATCGATACATATCGATATATATCGATCGATATATATTTCGATACATATCGATATATATCGATGTATCGATCATATCGATGATCCGAACTTGACGAGAGCTTCTGATTGGTTCAATCGACAAGTGCGTGAAATAGTCAGATTCATTGGGTATAATATTCAGTGTGATTTAGGAAAAATAGAGAATATCAAAAAAGTATCCATAGGGATGGTCTGAAGAATGTCAAAAAAAACACAAATACAAACATAAACTGTGTTATTTATTACTCAAAATGATCTATCTAATCCTGAAAAATAATAATCAACAACACTAAATCAACAGAACTGGTCCATGTCAGTTATACCGGGTATTCCATATGCCCTATTCCTGATATCCTTTCTATTTCCGAATATATGGTGAGTATACAAAATTTCTCTATACATCGATTTTCACTGGGTGCTGTATTTTTTTATCAGGTATTTCTACAGTGAGGGCATGAATGTTTTGATCCAGTTAACTTTTGAGTGAAGAATAATGAATATACAGAAATAAAAGAACAAAATCAAATAGATAACAATAAATAAAATAAATTCCTATTTAAAAAAAAACAACATAATATATTAATCACTAGCAGTTCACAATATTGAACGAGCAATGATATTATAAATACTAATTTGAACACAAACGCACGCATCGAAAATAAATGTATGTATTGAAATTAATTTTTGGGTACAATATCTTTGTTTGTCGATAAAATTATCAACTGCTCGGCATGTTCCAGTGTTAGCGGTGATCTCAAATCGTTAACAATATTGCCCCCTTTACTAAAGACTCTCCCAGACGAAACACTTGTTGCCTGTACACATAAATACTGTTTTGCCAAATTTCCTAAATTTGGAAATGATTGTATATAATTCTTTCAAAAAATCAAAGGATCATCATCTAACTCGATTTTTGGAGCCATCCTGTAACTTTCAATTTCTATCATACAATTTTGACGAGGAGTATTATCTTATAGATTTTTTTTCACTCCTTTTTTCGAGAAGGCTGAGAGACCACCACCTTTGTTTTTCTTGGGAATATTTTCAATAGGTTCTCCCTTATTCATATGGTAGTGTGCTACCATTTCATTCATGATCCCTTCTTCAACAAACTGCCTTTTGTCTTCTATGTGGTCTGCTTTAAATCTTGGGTCGAGGAAAGTACATTTCAATAAAATTATTTTTGTATTGTATTCTTCTACGTATCTTTTTTCTAGGATTAGTGATATCATATCAATTATTGATCTCTTCAACATGATGATTTCCTCTCCATCTATCTGAGTTTCATCTTCCTCTATCGACTCACTCAACTCATTCCTAATATGTTGATAAACTGGCCAGATTGCCGAAGCAGTTACATATTTTTCTCCACTCATGTGGTCAGACACTTCTTGTATAGGTTTTAAAATGTCGGTGATGGTTTCAAAATATCAACTTCTGACAGGGTTAGACATGCATTTCTATGCTTTGTTTTCTCGAAGAGCTATTGAAGCGCAATATTTTGGATTGTAAAAACCTCCATAGTTCTCAGTAAAGACCACCACCTCGTTTTTGAGAAAGATGGAATTGACAGAATGGGAAGATCTAACCTTTTCCTGAATGTATTTGAGGTCTCTTTTCATTTGCCAACTATGGTTGAGGACATTCATGATTTTTTGCAATTTTTAACAACCGTTGTTATTTCGGGTTTACTGAGTGCTTTCGTGACAGCAGTATTCATGGAATGACCAAATTAAGGAATATGTGGTTTCCCTATATACTCCATTGCTTTCAAAATATTAGCACCAGAATCAGTAGTAAAGGAGACAATATTTTGTTCTGGAATATTCCATTGTTTCAATTTCAATTTATTTCATTCCTCAGTGCCTCCGCAATGTTTTCACCAGTGTGATTTTGAATTACCAATTTGCAATTGAGACAGCATGAACGAAGAATCGAAGAAGTGGAAATAAAATGTACTGTTAAAGATATATATGGATCGTTCGCACAGGATGTCCAGCAGTCTGTTGTTAAGGAAACATATTCAACAGTTTTAATTTCATTCGTAATAAATTTCCTTGTTTCTTCGTATAGGATTGGTACCTTATGCTCTGTGATGGTCTTTCTGCTCGGCACCGCATAGTTTGGTGTAATAGTTTTCATAAGCAGACCAAATCCTTGTTTTTCCACAATGCTATACGGAAGCATATCTACACTTGAAAAGTACACAATAGCCTTCGTAATTTTTTCTGATGAAGACTGATTCAACGTTTTATATGAATGTAATGTTTGTTGTACCACTGTACAGTCTTTTTTGTTTGATGTGGAAGTTGAAGCCAAAGGTAGATCTGAATTGCTTACATTTTCAGTGGCGAGATCTATAACACCTTCAGTTGGCTCTTCGATTATAACTTCAGGGGTCAATAGGTTCGTATCATTTGATCTGAAAAGAATCCATATTCACGTTGATTGAACAATGTGTATGATATATATATATATATATATATATATATATATATATATATATATATATATATATATATATATATACGTTAAGAGTACTCCCCTCTTACCACCCCTGTCCCATCGTTAGCATTCGATCGATTTTGAAAAAACTAGGGTTAGGGAGGTATTAGAAATGCTAATCCAATCATCCAATTATCGTTGAGGATTACTTTGAATGAGCTACAACCGAGTTTCCTCATTCAAAAACAGAGGATGTCGGAAAAAAAATTAGGTAGGTAGGTACATACATAAATATTTTTATAAATCTTTAGTATTTGTTGTTCTCAATAATAACAATTATTATTAGTCAAGTTAATACTCATTAGATTATAATTATATGGCGATGCAAGTATCAAGAATAGTGCTTATTGAGAAAGAATCTCATAATCAAAAAAATATGTGTTTTTGAATGATGGATATCGGTGAGGATTCATTCAAAGCGATCCCCAATGATGAAGTGTCATCAGTTCTTCCGCAAAATTCCACAGTAGTACATTTTTCGATCACTCATACGAAAAGAATTAAATTCATTTTCTCGAATTTTCTGTATGTCAGTCGAAATAGGATGAAATATCTCTCATTCATAATCCTCTGAGTGTTCGCACAAAATTTCAGAGAGATATCGATGAAATAACGAAATATCCAAAAATATAAAAAACGGAGAACTTTAGTATATAGTATATATTCAGTATATAGTATCAGGAAGTATTTTGTAGACATTTTAGGGAAACCCTGTATATTCAATCAAGAAGAGAAGTATAGGTACTTTCAATAAAGGAATTTGAATTCCAAAACGAAGCACAAGTTTATGTTTGATTAGACTTACCCCAAATCGGCATTATAATCATCACTATTTTCTAGACATGATTCCTCTATCTTCCTCTGATTCTTCAAATCGTAATAAATTTTTGGATGGTGGTGTCTTATATGGCTGAATAAATTCGAAGTGTTTCCAGCGAATTTGATTTTCCTTTTACATTCCAAACATTTGCTTCAAGTATTGTCACAGTTTTCGAAAAATTCCCAAACAGGACTTCGTTTATTATTCATTATAATTGTCCTGGAAGTAAACAGTTTTGTAATTATATAATTCACATCTTATATCAAGAATATCCGAAAACAGTAGCCTTATATGTGTATATACAGTGTGTCTAAATAAAATGAGCTTCAATGACGCCCGAATACAAATTGCGTATTTTTCGAAAATCTCATAGTCCACCATTGACTATTTTCCTGTAATTTCAATTATAAAATAATACCTCAACGAACATTGATGTTGGAAGCGCGTTCATTAGGGCCGTATTTCCAAAAAACTTGATGATAGTGGCTAAAAGACAGAAACGTGATCGTGTAGAGATGAGTCTAGGTAACGAATGAAATATACTTGAAGAAATTCAACTTCTTTCCTTATATCTTCGGAAGTATTTTATTGAGCACCGAATGACTCAACTTTGTCATGATTTACTCGAACGACCCTGTTTTTTCACAGACTTCGAGTTAAGTCCAACCTGTCATAAATATGAACTTTCATTCATGTATTCATACGAAACAACAACCTATTGCGATGTGGAGCTGAGCGAGTGAAGGTCTTATCTATGGGAGCAATTGTTTTTTAGGCGATTCCTCCGTGCATGGTATGCCCGATTTCGAATTCCGTATTTTTCAAACCTTAGGTCAGCTGCATCAGTATGGCAAATTGTGTTGAGAGTAGCTACACCGGGTCTGAAAGCTCTGCTCGCTCCGCTCAGTAAATTCAAATTTGAATTACAACCACTAATTATCTACACATAAAAAATAAATGATTGCAAAACTCATATTTACCTCTTGAAATATAACTACTCTCCACTCACTTCAAAATTCACTCACTAATCTCAACCAATAGCACAAACAACGTGACCACACCATCAAAATATGAGTTATATCATCACACTGAAGAATGGCAAAAAAGGGTAGGTAGGTATGTCGTTCCCAGGCATGGTTTATACAGGGTCCGGCAACAGTGGCGCGGTTTTCCATATCTCCTCTGAATGAAATCGTCTCTTCTCATTATTCCACACGACTAAGTTCCACAAATAACCTGAAATTAACCATACCTTCGTCCTCTCTTATCAAAGATCCATTTATAGATAACGGAGTTAAAATATACAATCACTTGCCATTCGAAGTCAAAAATTATAATTCAGATATAGAGATTTTTAGAAAGAAAAACGTAATTGAATTTTACAAATTTTCGGCGATGATCTGACAATGGAATAATTGTTCGATTGTTTTACTTACTTATTTTATTATTTAAACGTCCTTTTTATGTATTTCATCCAATATTTCAAATATTTCATTTACAAATGTATTTGAAGCTTTGTGAAGGAGATTTTCAACTTTAGACAATGAAGTATATTCATTATAATTATTGTAGAATAGTTAAGAATAGATGAATAATTTTTTCACCATGTTTTCTATTTTTTCGATAAGGTGCCTCATTTGAAATTAAATAATAAAATATGTTGTCGCCGAGGTGGCGATGAGCGCAAAGGCGCAGTGACTGTTAGGTAGCCACTTTTCGGTCGTGGGTTCGATTCCCACTGCCTGCAGAGATGCGTAAAAAGGTGACTGGGTGTAGACAGTGCTGTCCCAAAAACAATACATATACTACAAAAAGTCTGTGGCAAAAAAACTTTCGTTTAATGCCAACCCACCCCAAAAAAAAAAAATAAAATATGGTCGAATATGGAATTTGATGTTTTTATCCAGAAATATTCATTTCAGTTGGTCGACCGAAGGAGCTTCGGATTTAAAATTCTGCAACAGATGAGATAAAATAATTTAAATTACATTGAAGAAATTCAAAACGAGGCATAGGAATAGGAATGGAAGAATTATTACCCTGCATATCTCGAAACCACATGATTCACCTTCATACATACAATCGTAAACGATAAACTGGACGGTAAAAACCTCCTATTGAGGTTTGGAAAAAAAAATTGTTCTCAAGAAAACAATACAAGTTAGTCATAGGGATTGCCCCAACATTTGTTGCACTTCCATATGCGCTTCCAACAGACCAATAATATACCGGATGTTCCATTTGAAATATAATCACTTTCAAAGCTCAATCTGCGGATCATTCCAAATGTTTGGCAATATAGTTTTTGTACTCTGTATATCAGGTCAATTTCTAACATACCGTTGGAAGAGTCACTGAAGGCCCACATTCGATCAGAAAAAAGTTTTATTGGAGCTTGGCATACATACATACATTTTACAAATATTATGAGTGTCACAAATTTTGTTTCTTTTATTGTTGAATATTTAGAAAACCGTCAATAATTCCATAAAAGCGTGAAATGAAAAGTCCTCGTATTTTTCATGAAGAAACCAAAAATTTTATAAAAAATATAGGTAGCAATTGAAAAAATCGAAGTTGAGTCTCGCCCAGAGAAGGACAACACCCTGTATGATGTAACTTATTTTTACTTTGTTTATATCGGCGAATAGGTAAAATGATGGAAAAATAAGTTTTCTAACTGTGCTTTCTCATGAGGTATGGATGACCGCGCCACTGTTGCCGGACCCTGTAGAGAGACAGCTGTCTGATAACCTAGAGGATGGAAGGAGATACGTCAGCATAGTCATACTGCCACACACGAGTATTCATATGGGGTTCACTCACTGTCAGTGTCAGACAACTTAGTGAAGAGAAATCTCATGCAAATCAGTGAAATCATGTGTTGATCGATCAACTGAAGAAAGGAAATCAGTTTTCAGTGGAAAATAGAGACTTGTATCTTGTGTGCACCGCGAGCCTTATTATATGATAACGCCCATCGTATGACATCCTTCCCACCGGCCAGAGGCCCTGGGAACATTATTATTGTTATTATTATTGTTTATCGATATATCGATATATATCGATGTACATCGATATACAGGGTGTCCGAGAAAATGTGAGAAATCTCTCGGACAACTTCCTATATTCCAACACCTTCCTTCTTTCCCAAAATTCCACCGCTGGCTAACACGATGTTCCTCGAACATCATAGGTTTCCCTTTCGTGTTGTCCACAGATAAAAAAAAAAAAAATTGTTTTTTCCTATAGACCCTCTTTACGGAGACATGAGCCACTGAAGGACATACTGTATGATGAGTATGGAAAAGGGCTGAAAAATTTAATATGGGTATCTTGGCCCTAAAATTACAAATAGGTACTCTTGTTTAATGTCGATAAAATGAATTGTTTTCGAGAAAAAAAATGACATGATCCTTGTTATCAAGTTGTGTTGAGTTGTTTTCTCGAAAACGGTTCATTTTATCGACAATAAACAGGAGTTAATTTTTTTAATTCAAGGTTCAAGCTATTCAAATATATTTTTTCTCGGGTCTTAATCATACAGGTTTTAATAAAATTGAGTATTAAAGATACTTTTAGTCTACCACTGATAAACTTAGAATGCTAAATATGTTTCAAGGGCACTATTTTAAGGGGTCCTTCCTTACTAGTGTGCCTCATATCAAATTTTCATTTAATTATACTATTTATTTTAAAAGTTATTCAAGAGAGAACGATTCCCATTGCGTCCTTCAGGGGCCCATATCTGAAGAAGGCCTATAGGAAAAAAATGAGAACCTGTAATATTATATGTATCGATATCGGTTTTGATGTATCGATATATCGATACATATCGATACCAAAACCAATATCGATATCAAATTTTCAGTATCGCACACCCCTAGTACGCACCCACGCATTAAAGCAGTATTGTTGAAACAATTTTCCTGCGTGATAAAGCGCTATCAACCCGTTATGAGCGCCGTGAGTGACTTGATCCGGATCAACAATACCATCGTCGGTGTCGATAGTAGAGTTGGTCGGCCTTTTTGAACGTACCATCAATCGGTGTCGGTAGAATTCTCTCAAAGTTACTCTGGTACGCTTTTTACGACGAGGTATTTCATTACCTTCGACGTCTTAGGCTGGAATTTCATCATCACTATTACCCCTTAATAGCAGGAATGTTATTATTTCCATGTATATTATTATTATTCCCAGCTGGCATGATTGGTGGTGTTGCGTTAACATTCCTTCTCTCACCCTCTCGTTGTTGATTATTAAGAAGATTATGATCATTATTATCATTATTATTATTTACGTTAGCATTATTTATAATAACAGGCCTCGGTTTTTTCACTTAGAGAGTGTTCTCCTCAAATCCTCGTTCGCCTAATGGGAAAATAAGCGGATACACCATAGGATCTGCTAAAGGATTAAGATTCTTCATTTCGAACGTCCTCCGTAGTTGATCATTTGTACGGTCATGTACGATGAGGTCGCAGGAGAATGGAGGTTCTTTGCCGATGAATAGAGCTGCGACTTCTGTGCTCGTAAGCGCGCTGGTGAATCGTACGTCCGCAACCTCTCCAACATACGATCAGTAAAAGCGATCGTGATGTTGTTTACATTTCGTTGACGCCTGCGTAAGTCTCGAATTACCTCTCCCATAGTGAAATAAGACGCTACATAAGGATTAACTCTTCTCAAACAATTTTCTGAAGTTCTTATAGTACCTACATTAACTTCATCTCCGTAAAAGTGAGATTTGCGTGCAACAGCTTCTTGTGCATCTACAAAATAACATTGATTCAATTTCAAAACGTTTCCTCGTACGTTGATGGCGATGAATTTACGTTAATAGATTTTGGAATAGGCTCTATATATAGATAAATCTGACCGCACACATGAAAGCACCAATGATCTTGGCCAACATTACGATCTTCTGGAATCTTGGCTTTAAACGAAGCCATAGTGAAAATGGTATTATAACGCCTGATGTCGCGTCTGAAATTGGTCGATAATTCGTCATTCGAAATGAAAAGTTCACGCCAATCATTCGGATACGGTTTCAAATATGGAACATTTACTTGACCAAAATCACAACAAATTTGACGATCACCCGCACGATTCGTTGCTTCTTTAGTAAAAAATTGAGCCAAACAAAATTAACATATATTAGTGAAATTTTTCAAATGGTAGGGTTCCATTTGCTCTACATTTTGAATTCGTAACGCTAATCGAAACGTAACTCTACGTGGAATCTCTGCATGTCTACGTCGTCGTGGTGTTGCGTTAGGAATGGATATATAAGTAAGTCTTGGTGATGGCGATGGTGAATGATGTCTTGGTGATGGTGATGGTAATGGTGAATGTCTTGGTGATGGTGATAATGAATGTCTTGGTGATGGTGAATTTCTTGGTGATGGTGGATGTCTTGGTGATGGTGATAGTCTTGGTGATGACGAATTTCTTGGTGAATTCCTTGGTGATGATGATGGTGAATTTCTTGGTGATTGTGAATTTTTTGATGATGGTGAATGCCTCGATGATTGTGTTAATGACGGTGTTGCGAAAATTCGGCGAGGTCGACGCGTTATTATATCCGTCCTACGTATAGGTGTTTGTGATCGTTGTAATGGTGTTTGCGATCGAGATGTTGATGATCGAAGTTGAGGTGTATGGAGAGGTGTAAGCGGTGGTGGCATCAAAATTGATGGTAATACGATTCGATCAATGTTATCGTTCTCATTATCGTCATTGTTATCGATTCTACCAGAAATATTATGTTGCGGTTTCAGAGATGGTGGTGTTAATACTACTTCCTCATTCAATAACAATGGCATTCTGACAATATTGATAATTAATTGACTCGAAGAGACCAAAATTCTCTCTTCAACAGCTCTTCGATCGCGGTCACTCAATAAAATTGTCAAATGACGAGATTCCTCCAATAATGTGTCATCGACAAGTCGTCGATGAAATTGATCGTCTGATCTTCTGTTGTCGATAGCAAGACGGTCTCGTTCTGTCAACGAAATTACCAATTCATCAAAATTACGATGTTGATGAATCAACGGAATTAAATCACCATCATCGTCAAAAATAGAATTTTCCACAATGTTGTCATTGGATTCGATTGATGAATGGGATTGAATGTGTCTCAAACCAGTTGTGACAGAAAAAGTATCGCCACAACTCTCTTGATCTGTCAATTCATTTTCACCATCGATGATTTCTAAAGAAACGATCAAATTATTTCGACACATTTCATTTTCTCTATTGTCCGCCATTTTTTACTATTTGGAATCACTATAATTCGAAATAATATTATGAGTAGGAATCTTTGAAGAAACGACGACGATGGTGTAGTCGTTCGTAACTGGGCCGAAACTGAAATATGAAATAATGAATTATCATTAATAATTGATAGTTGGTTCTACTATTTTTCAAAAACGACTCTCATCTGTAAAAAAATATAACACTAACGTGTCAAAAAATTATTCAATCGTATAGCTTATATATTACATAGTTGAATAATCCTTCAACATTTTTCTTTTTTAAATTTCTAATTTGAATTTTAATCGAAGTATGAATTTGAAACTATTTGATAGTTTCATCGAAGAATGATATATTTGGATATATTTCAAATGAAAATGTAATCAATTATATTTTCTTGATATCAATTTTTGGGATGATTGCTATAAATATTTGAATATGATTGGATAATCGAAGATTAAAATGTATATATTCTACATAAGCACATTTCAATATATGGATTATATTGTTCATACTGACTGCATTTTCAAAAGTACATTGTTGAAATATATAATCAAAAAACACTTAATGTCATCACATTATTTATTATGTTGATAATTTTTGTTTCAACCATTAATTTTTTCTCATGATAATATTCATAATACTATTTATTCTGATTCAGATGTATGTATCACTTCAAATCTCATATTAAAATCATTTGATAAGTAATTAGTTTCTGTTATTATGGTATTTTAACATTTCATAACATTTTTTCATAATATTGTTTTCATTATCATGTTAATGATGATGATATTGATTTGCTATCAGCTATCTGATGTATTTTTCTTTCAAAATTCCACTGTATTATATTTCTTGTAATGAACAAAGCCATTTTTGTTGATTCGAAGGATATATCTGTTGTATTTTTATTCTTGGAATCCATTGTTTTATATTTCTCATGCTAGCCAAATCAGTTTTTGTTGATTTGAGGCAGATGATTTGATCTTTATAAAAATGTATGATATAGATATTGTTGCTGTTGGTTTCGTTGCTGCTCCTGTTGCTACTGCTGCTGCTGGTAGTTGTTGTAATTATTAGAATCATCTAATCAGTATTTTCCATATATGATCTCTTGATCACTTGATTTTTATAAACAATTATAAAGTTATTATTTTTGCTGTTGGTTTTATTGCTGCTCCTGCTGTTACTGCTAATCATATTGTTACTGCTGATCCAATCTTTACTGCATCTTCTGCTGCTTATTGTCGGAATTGTAAAATATTGAAAGTTGTCAGAATTATTCAATCAATATATTCCAAAGTATGATCTTTGAGTTTTGACTTTCCATTTTTTTTTTCGAAGATATGATACGCATTATCTTCTTTGATATAATTTATCGCAATATATCTCATTTCATGCTATATTCAACTGGCTATGAATTGAACAATCGATCAATCTTTAAATCAGTTACTCAAATAATTCAAAATTAGTTGAACATTGTATTGTATATTTACAATATTTTCTTCCATATAATGATATAGATGATAATATTTTGTACAAAGAAATATTTATACATATTTTTTATATCATTTCGATAATTTGAAATGTTCCTGTTGATAATCTCATTTCATGATACTTGATGCTTTCTCTTTCACATAATTCATAGTTGAAAGGAATATGTATTCAAATTGCTAATAGCTATGCTTCTTCTTCATCATATTCAATTATAATGATATACCCAACTACTCCAATCCCATCATATTTTTGATTGTGTTTTTTTTCACACATTTCTCATAATTCATTTTTCAAATTCAATATTTCATAATTGAATTTTATTTTCTTCATTTTGTATCATTGGTATGAAGTTTGAGCTCAGTTTATGTGGACTGATGTTGGGTTTCACTCCAACGTGTTGACTTTGGCTACGGAGCCAAACTCACGCACTACTCGTATCATACTTAACGTCAACTTCGGCTACAAAAGTTTGGCTACAAAAACTCATAGTCAGTAGTAGTCAATGGAGTCAAACTCTCCTATGAGAAGCCTAACATTGAATTTTTCGAAGGGGTCCACTTCTGGTACAAAAACAATATATTGATCGGAACCTGTCCTGGAGTATTGTTCACATGTTTTGGAGCTTAGCCCCCAAACATACGCTAAAGCTCTTAGATTCAATTCAGAAGAGGGCTATTCGCCTAGTCGATGATTCAACACTCACCAAATCATTGACCTCTCATTGATCATCGTATTATTATAGGAACTTTCACGGTCGGAGCTCAACGGAAATATCGGAAATAGGCTCGAGACCTTGTTAGAGGCAAGATTTCGGTGAGTAGGGTTCATGCGGAAGATAGTACTCGCCACTAACTCTCCCAGCTGCTCAGTAGGGCGTGGGTACGGTTCATAAATTTTCAAATTATATGAATAACAAGATATAATGAAAGGGGTAAATTTTCCGGTGCGCCACTGATTTTTCGCTAGTCAAAATCAGAAACCACCCTGATGAAAGGGATGAACCACTGCAGTTGATGTCAATACTTTACAAATCACTTGGTAAACTATACACGTAGGTACCCTGGGGTTAGTTAATGAAGAAATAACAGTCATATACCTTAAGAACTATATATTCGGATCATATGTTATGGTAACACCAGATATAAGTATATGAGGCGGGCACTCAATGGAGCATTCAAATTTCAGATAGAGTTTTGTATACGAATGTTAGGCAACTATGGGGAATGTCATAAAAAGGGGCTATACATGTGACGTCACGAGGATAGCTTACAATTTAATATGGAAGTTAGACATTTGGGGCATTCCCTCATGTTTTAAAAGATATCAGACTTATCTGAATGCTCAGTGGAGCTCCTATAGTGTTACATATTATGATTGAATCCCTCTGCTAGTTGGTCAAAGCAATCAGGCCTTAACGGGAAGACTGCGGGCGTCGTAGACACAGCCGAAAATCGCAGGTAGTCTCAAAAGGTGTTGACCAATTTGGAAAATTGTAGACAGGTAGAGTAGACGTAGAAGATAGGTACCCGCAACAGTCTATGGTCCAGAAGAAATACTAGCAGGAATACACACAGCTCCCTGGCAGGAGTTACCAATAACTAAGGCCAACGGCCAAACAAAAGGACCAAGAACAGGGACTGGGAACAGGGAGGACCCTAAAAATAAACAATACTAGTCTGAGTTCACTTCAACGGATTGTACGATGACAATGCTGACTGACAAAGATGTTACTAACCTCTTTTATGGCTGAGGGTTTAGTCTGGCGATTCCGATGTTGTGAATTATCACCGTCTGATTTATTTCCACAATTGTACTAGTTGACTTGCTGGATAGACAAGACAGGAGCTCATGGCCTTTAAATCCTGCACAGCAGAAAATATTATTTCATTCAAAATACAAACATCAAATAATGGTCCAATATGTAATGAATCAAATAACGTTGAAATTCTCTAAATCCATATGGAGATGATCGAACAATTCGACAGAGATGATTTCACTCAGCCATTCACTCCATGAACAAGTACAAAAGGGACGAATCAACAGGAGCCAAATTGAAACGTCAGTCCTATATCCGACAGATGGAATATGTCATCACTGTCATTTGCAGAAGAAGAAGATTAAATGACTGACAACAGAATAGTTACTCTTTCATCAAACAAAATAAACAGCGATGAATGAATCATCAATCCACGAACTGGAAAATGGGCTGAATCACTAAATGTATTCCATAATAATACGTGAAAATAGTTAAGAGCGGGGATTCACTGCCTACTTCTGAAACTCTGTCTGGATGGCGATGCGATGCCCGATCGTAATAAAATATGATTATTTTCCTAAGGCTGGTGCCTTATTGTAGTTTCCTCCTTTTTGGTCAGTTCTGGCATGTTCTCAATAGGTCTCAATAGGTATACTAGCATCGCATCGAAGTAGAAGTTTTATATTATTTGGTTACTGTTACTGTCCGCGCAAGATAATTATATGTATGTTGTTTTTATAGGTCTAGAGTCTCGATCCAGACAATGTGAGTATTTATTTATGTCGCGGGTCGCGCAGCGTGGTAGGACCGAGCCGACGAGTTTTGTGGTTATCGTCAGATTTTACTCAAAATCGATGTCTGGTGGTCTTTGGAGTCGGAAATTAGAAGTTTTTGTCAAAAATAGAAAATTCAACATGGCGGCTCCAAAATGGCGGAACACTTATTTTGGTCTGATTCTATTAAAGATTTGTATTTTGAGATTTTCGGGGTCATATCGATATTATGATTATTTGTCAAAATCCCGAAATTCAACATGGCGGCCCCGAAATGACCATTTTTTTTTCATAATGATCCCAGTCTATTCGGTATCTGGGGTATTTGGAGGAGATTATAATTTTTTGTCAAAATTAAGAATTCAACATCACTGCTCCAAAATATCGGGAACAGTTTTGTGATTATATCTAGACAGATTCTTTTCGAAATTTTCATTTGGGGGTTTTCAGGGTCGGACATTATGATTATTTGTCAAAAATCAAAAATTCAACATGACTTCAAAATGGCGGAACCGAGGGCGAAACAGTTTTGTGATTTTGGTCAGATTCGATTAGGAATTTTCGTTGTGGGGTTTTCGAGGTCGGAGATTGTGATTTTATGTCAAAATTCAAAACTTCAACATGGCGGCTCCAAAATGGCAGATATTTTTTTGATTTTGGTCCAATTCTAAACTAAATTGCTTAGGAGATTTTTGGGGCCGGAGATTTTTTTTGTTCCTCCTGTCCCAGTGTCTGTCTGTCTGTAATCATATCATGCAAGTTAAATGAATGAACAAAATAACAAAAATTAAACAAGCTTTCATTCGTTGTAACAAGATGAAGAACTGGAAATTGGCACCCCGACTGGCCGCTGTTTATACATGGTGTTTTATTATTGTTGCACGAAAATTCGAGGTCAGATTTGTTGGGTCAAAATATGAAAAGAGTCAGAATGAAAACCAAACTTATGCATAGCTGTTGGAAGAAAATCTGTGATACTCGAGAAATCTATTTAGCTACAGCCGATCGATCAGCAAACTAATCGGATAACTAGGTATACTTACAAAAATCGGATAACTTATCGGATAACTAGGTATACCTAACAAAAATCCACTTGAAACATTTCTGAAACGAATCGATCTTGAATTTTCGTGCAGCATTGATGACACACCCTGTATAGGCATTGCAGAACCGAACAGATTGAAGTGTAGGTATATTTTTCAATCGTTTCTACTGGCCTGTCGAACTATATGTATATAATATATCGCGACGGCTCTGATCGAATTCGACGGAACAAAAGAATTGAATATCTTCATTCGCATATTTATTTTGTATTGGCTCTAAACCCATTCTGAATTACTTCATCGATATCGATATCTGCTTCCAGGATGATAGTATATAAACATGGTTGCAACGATCACCTTTGTGTACCTACCACAGTAAACACCAAATTTGTGTCAGGCATTTGAAGAGTTTGAAATGTAGTATTTTTGAATAGTACAATATTATAACTAAGCTATTTGATCTCTCTTCGTCGGGTGTTTGACAGATGCTTTGTTCAGAACCAAGCCGCGAACACGTGTTCTTGTGACAAAGTCGCTGTAGGTAGGGAGGTGATAATGATAATGATATTATTGATAATTTATTCACCTAAATGAGAAAAAACACAATGGGTAAATAACAAGTGTATACATAAATAACAAGCGAATAAAAAATAATATAATATAATATGCGCGGTAAGCAAAATGAACATTCTATCGATAAACAAAAAAAGTAATGTTTTTGTTATGTCATTTCGAACTATGGCAACAAGAAAATGTAAAGTAAAACGCACTAGTATGAAAATTTTTCACAAACGCACATTCGCATCAATGATCGATGCGATGATGAATGTAATGATATTTCAATTGAGAATTTAACTGATGATATGATCACATATACATGGTGCCTATGCCCCCACTTATCTAGATTCATCCCGCATCCCGATCTCTCAAAATATGAATCCACTACAATTCAAGAAGATCAAGTTTATCGACTTTATCGTTTCATATCGGTGATACCAATAATATCGATAACAACGATAATAGCGATAATATCGATAATTTTGTTAGTGTGAATTTTTATCGACATCATCGAGAATTATCGATGAATTTGACAATCCCTAGACATAACACAGTTGAGTCATTTCGATACGATGAACTTGAATTAGTTTTTCTGCGCACAGATTTATTATCATGAAATTGACATAGGTATTTTCATCAGATCGGTCACTCTAACGGGTCACCGCTTGGGTATTCTCGTTCCAGACTGCTATATTTTGGATAGCTGTCGACAATGAGCGAAACTGACTAGAAACATGTCTTATAAACACTCATAATGCTCATAATTGAAATATTCTTGGTCGACTATGTTTTTATAAGCAGCTGTGAAAATTGCAACATCCTGACAGTATTGTTTCTTAGGTCAAAACAGTGAAAGATAGCTATAGGACATGCTACAGCAAATATGCTCAGAATCTTCTTCAGAATCCGAAAATCTAATAATATATAGGGTGTTCCATTCGAAATATCAAGGCTCCCATTTGCGTAGCCAAAATTTTAAAAATATATTTCTCATATATTTTTTTGATCTGATTATAAGTCTCGCCTTCCCCAATGCTAATGCTAGACCTTGTTTATACTGCTATGCCACGACCATGCTAATTGTGAAGGCAAAAGGCAAAGCAGTTCGCACGATGACTGAGTCATTTACCTACGGCAAAAAATACGCCACTTGAGCGTTGACTCTGCATGGGCACCGACCTGTACCCGAATGCACCCGAGAGGTATGAGAGGAGCGGGGTAGGTAACGACTCAAGTGAGCCAGAGACCAGCAAAAACGATCTGCAAACTCTGTACCAACCAGTGTTGCCAAGGGTATAAAATAATTCACTGCAAAACAGTAGTTGTAAATAATTATTGACTTCCATCTTATTGACAATTGTTGCTCTATTGCTGAACCCCAGCATCAAATATTTTACCCCGATAGTATGTACAAGGATCATCACTATATTCTGACTCATAGTTACCACGCACGTGGGCGTGGCTAGTGTGACGTCAGCTTGTGAGAAATTTTGCCATATTGGTGTTATTGGGCTATATTTTGCGTGTTGACTGTTGCAAATCAAGAAAATATCTCTTCGAAATAATCAACTTTGAAGTTTAAATTTGATTGAAGATGAGCTGCCCAGTGTATGGTTCTAATGTTGACAATAAGTGCAAGGGCTTTGTGTCTGGTACAAAGTTTTATAGCTTTCCTAAAGACAAGGAAATGCAAAGTGATAGGAAAGAACTGTGTGGACGACAGGACAGACAGACATTGTCGAAGTCCAGTAGAAGTGAAAAAATTGGTATAGCAATTTTTTTGACGCAAATATTATTTAATTTTCATTGGATATCCTCGAACTTGCGAAAATTCCGAGTATTTGGCAACACGGCATCAATATTTCTACTTCCACGAGGAGTTTCATAGAGGAGATGAAACTCACGATATTTTATACCAATTCTTGCTCCATAACAAATTAGAAAAGAATTATACATAATGAGTAATATATAAATATGATTCAAGAATCGAACACATTCGTGTAACTTATAACCTTTCGTATCATTGAAAACGCGGGTCGACGTGAATGCCATCTGCTGGTTGTTTACGGAAACAACATCTCACGAAATCACAGTTGGTAGCATTGGATTGCGAGGTACGTTTGTACCGCCGTCTATTAGGTAGGGTACGAACCGGTCCGAACTCGCAAATTAATGTTTTCTACTTCATCTTTGAACGAAATTCCTTCAGAATCTAACATAATAAACCATAAATAGCGTCCTTGTGTCAAATTTCAGATTCAAACATGCTTTTAGTTCGAAGGAAGGCATTCCAGATGCTGATATTTTGGTGAAGCATTCCTCAATTTTGGTTCCATAGAATGAGGTAATTTCATTTGAATCTGAGACACAAATTTTACATTGACATTTACATGTTGACATTTTTCAATGACCCATAACTTTTTCAAATGGAAGAGTTTTGACTCCGAAAAATACTCATTCCTTAATCTTTACAATAATTCAATTACTTTTGGGTTTGAATCCATGACAAGGCCGGAAAGCATGCTGAAAAAAGGGTCTGCCAAACCATTTTAGTGAAACGCCCGTCTTAAGTGACATATCAAAATTAAACGACGGCGCAGAGACAGTCGGTTCGCAATAACTGTTGGCTGGCGCTCAGTTGATTATTAAGATGGTGTGAGCAGACTTCGAGTGTAACATTATCCAAGAAAATGTTCATCGTGAGCCAGGATCTAACAATCATTTACAATGTGTGAAAACCATTAAGACAATACCTTAGGCCCCAAACTGTATTGATATTCATATGGAACATATATTCGAGGAACGAAATCAGATCAGTAACCACACCATATTAATAAACATCTGAAAACAAACTCATTCGTATTGCAGCTGAGGAAAAAGTTACGGTTTCGTACCGTTCGTGTTCTTAGGACCAGGACTGAAATGTCGATGACGCACTATTCATCATATCTCGGGTCAGAAGGTATTCCGTATTCTGTGCTATGAAAATATTCACCTCCCATCTGTCACCGATTACTGGCTGTCAATTGTCAGAAATCGATCGACAATTGATTTAATCATTAAAATGTAAACAATGATGGATCATTATATTTGGACAACATCCTACCGATCTCATGTTTGCGAAATTATATTAAATAAGGTGAGTACGGCGAGGCAGAATACAGGGAAAATAGTTCACAATATAACACAACATGAAGTTATCATATAGCGTGATAAACATGATACAGAGTGTGACATCGATCTGATACTTAAGAACACGAAATTCAATAATTCCAACATAACAATCCTAGTGCATTCATAATGCAAAATAAAACCGTAACAATTCCCCCCTCCACTCCGGGAGTCATTAAAGTTCCATGAACTTTAATGACGATGAGAAATTCCAAATGCAATCACGAACTTTGAATATCAAAAGCCAACAGATCTAGGAATCAGCTTCACATTTTCAATCAAGTTGAACTCAGACCAGTAGAGATATTTCATTACCCAATTATATGTTGCCCTAATACTTTGCAACAACAAAGCTACTCATTAGCTAGTACAAGTAGGCAAGTTAAAGGCTGCGCTGTGGTCCATCCGCAGGGGTCGCCACGGTTGAGATCCGGATTGGGTTCAGAGGGGTCTTCGCGTAAAGATGAAAAGTCGCACCGTTGACCAGCTCCGAATCTGATCCAATTCGAATCGCAACACGCAGACGGTCAGCCGCAAAAGAATCACAGGAGTGTAAAACTCGTCTACATGGTTGGATGACCGAAAAAAAGAAAATTAATTTAGAAATTTGGGATATATACCCAGGACTTCCAACATTAGCCCTAGTGTGATATAGGACACACCAGCCTGAAACAGCTCTGACGCTGGAATAAACAATCTCCATAACAAAAATATATTCGGGATTGTTCCTTGGCCATAACACCGCGGACAATCTTGCGGCCCAACGATTCCGAAGGAATCCAAGTAGGGTGAAATGAGGCCTCAGCACTGTGACGGGCGCCCTTAGGCAACTCGCGATTCCGTCGGGCCAAGTCCTCACAACACATCTACGTAACTCCAACAGAACCTCCCATTGAAGGAAGTTGGTCCGCAGCCAGCCCGCGCCTGTTATGGTCCCTACCAAAAAAAAATATATTATTAGCAAAAGTACAAAAAAAAAACAAGAAAAAATAGAGTCATATACGCTCGAATCTGTGTCAAGTTGGATCTTAATTCTGGTGATGACGTTGCAACAAGGAATGGACAAGACAGCTCAGTTTCAGATTCACCTGTGTCAAACAAACTGGAAATATCTCCATGTAAAATAAAATGATCTACAAAGAAGGATGAGTTTTTAATCTATTAAATCCCTCAATGGAGGATATCAGCGCTCATGCTCACAAAAATAGCCGAAAGAAATGCAACATTGCAAAGCTAAAAACCCAAATACACAAGCACTGAAGATAACTGTAAGAACATATATCCCATGACTAACAAATAGCACAACATGGAGTTTCAATGAAGAACAAAGATTCTATACAGTCTGATTAATACCCATTCAACCTACTAGTAGACTGAACACTAAGAATTGCAAACAACAATATAACATGGCAAACGAAAATATCCAGTCGTGAGACACCAAAATCATAGGATATCAACTCATCTCAGGTAGTGGTTATTCTAGATTGTACCCAAAGCACAACAGACGTTGTTCAGTTCACTGCACATGAAAAAATTAGAGAATACCTAACCACCATCGGTAAGTTGACCTTACAATCAAAGGGTTGACACTTTATCTGCAAACAGCAAATCGAACAGAGGTGTTTCTGTCGTGGTCTTGAGTTTATACATTACTGTATGAATCACCACTAGTTGGAAACTGTGAGTAGTTCAAGTATCTTTAAGCAAAAGCTAGGGATAGCCAACTTCTACCCCAAAATTACCATTTGCAGATAGCGAAAGTCGAACAGAGGTGTTTCTGTCGTGGTATCGAGTTTATACATTGCTGTGTAAACTACCACTAGTTGGGAACTGTATTATGGTTCAAGTATCTACTCCAATCAAGGTCATCTGAAACTGAGTGATATGCTGTTACTGTGTGGATGGATCAAAGAAAGATGGATTAGTCGGGTGTTTCGTCATCAGGTGGATGCGACTTCAGGTCTTCACCGTGCCATACAGATGTTTTACCTTTATCGTCTTTCAGCTCATATGTCCAAGGTGATACAATTTTGACAATAGTGAACGGACCAAGATATTTCGCAGATAATTTCGCCGTGAAGTTTTTAGATGCATCCGAGATTGCATAGTTTCGCCTCAGAACCTTCTGTCCTACAGAAAATTTCACAGGTCGCCGACGAAGGTCATAATTCTGCTTACTCTTCTGATGAGCCTTCATAATTCGGGATTGAACATCCTTATAAATACGAGAGAATGCATTTTTCTTATCTTTGGCAGAACAAAGTAGAGTCACCAGGAATGTAAATTTCGTTCTTTCCATCAAGGGATACTTCACGTCCAAAATTAACAAAATTGGGAGTCAAACCAGTCGTTTCATGTTTGGATGACCGAATAGCATAAGCAATTTTTTGAAGATATAAGTCCCACATTTTATGATTTTTTGAAACATATGCCGTGAGCATAGTTTTGATGACACGGTTCACTCTCTCAGTAGGATTAGACTGAGGGTGATAATTAGCAGTATAGGCAACATCATAATTGTAAGTTTTTGCAAGATCTTTGAAAAGTTTACTTTTGAACTGAACACCGTTATCTACAACAACTGTCTTAGGTGCGCCAAACATGAGAACGACTTGTTCTTCAATGATTTTCACCACATTACTTGCAGTCGCAGATCTCAATGGAAAAAGCAGAACAAATTCACTAAATGCATCACATACTGCCAAAATATATGCAAATCCTCTCGAACTTCTTGGCAAGGGGCCCATTAAGTCAGCACTGATGAGTTGCCATGGTCTATCAGCAGTGGGAGTTTTACTCAACATATGCCCTGATAATGGTTTCTGTTCAGGTTTGATGGAGTTGCAAACTTCACAACGGCGAATGTACCTTGTTACATCATACTTCAGTTTCGGCCAAAAATACTTGTTTGCAATACGAGCTACTGTCTTATAGATACCAGCATGACCTGCTACTGGATCGTCGTGATGTTTTTTGATAATTCCTGAGCGTCTTTCCTTAGGGACAACTAATCTCCACTCATCAGATGGACTGGACAGTTCAGGTATTGAGGACGAACAAACTTGGCATTCATCGTTCACACGAAAACAAGGATAACGAGATGGGTTCTGCCTTATTCCATTTACTAACTTTTGATACCATCGATCTGTACTACTCGAGCAATCGTATTTCTCGGAATCTTTCATCTTTAAATTATCGACATCCACAGAATCAGCAGAAATAGGGACAGACCTAGACAGAAAATCAGGACAAGCATGCTCAGATCCTCGACGATGAATGATCTTATAATCGAATGGTTGAAGACGCAGTGCCCATCGACCTAGCCTACCTTGAGGATCTTTCAAGCTATGAAGCCATTGCAAGGAATGACAATCACTGATGATGATAAAATGATAGCCTTCCAGATAATGTCGGAGTTTCTCCACTGCCCAAATGACAGCTATACACTCTCGTTCTGTGGCACTGTATTTTCGCTCCTGAGCAGTTAAAGATCGAGACAAATATGCGATAACCTTCTCACCATCATCAAAGTTTTGGCTCAAAACAGCACCTATTCCATAGGCTGAGGCATCAGTTTGGACATTTTTTTTTTAACTGTGGACAACACGAAAGGGAAACCTATGATGTTCGAGGAACATCGTGTTAGCCAGCGGTGGAATTTTGGGAAAGAAGGAAGGTGTTGGAATTGGACATAAAAAGTTCTGCTAAAATCTGGACACGTAAGAATAGGTGCGCTAACCAAACATTCTTTCAAGAACAGAAAAGACTTTTGGCATTCTTCAGTCCAGCAATATTTGACATTCTTCTTCGTTAGGTTGCATAACGGTGCTACGATTGACGAAAATTGAGGTACGAACCTCCTATACCATGAAGCGGTGCCAATAAACTGTCTCACCTGTTTTGGTGAAGTAGGGGCCAGAATATTCAAAATAGCTTCCACCTTGGAAGGATCTGGACGCAGTCCATGACGATCAACTATATAGCCCAAGTACTTCAACTCCGGACGGCAAAATGACATTTGTCAAAACTAACTGTCAACCTAGCAGAATGTAACCTATCAAATACTTTACGTAAAGTTTCCAGGTGAATATCAAAATCCTGAGAAACGACGATTATATCGTCCAAATAAACTAAGACTGAAGGGGATAAATCTGGACCTAACACAGTCTCAATTAAACGTTCCCAGGTCACTGGGGCATTAGTTAATCCAAAAGGCATTACTTTGAAACGGTAAAGTCCACCAGGTACTGTAAACGCGGTATAGTCTCTAGAAGACTCATCTATTGGAACTTGCCAATAAGCGCTCTTGATATCCAAGGAACTCATATATTTTGCATCCCGAAGTCGATCTAAAATTGCAGAAATATATGGTAAGGGATAGGCGTCTTTAACAGTAACTGAATTCAGTTGACGATAGTCCACGCAAAAACGCCACAAATCTCAACTGAAGCTGGACAATCTTTAGAAAAATGCCAAACTCTTTGCCTCAAATCTGGGATAATATTAATGGACCTCCAGAAGTCGATACCTAAAATCAATTTCTGAGGCAACTCAGGGATAACTAAAATATCAACAACACAAATTTTGTCAACTAAGCACAAAGGCGTGGTCACAAACCCAATACTTCGACAAATTTGACCATTAGCAACTCTACACACACTGACAGAACTTTCAAGTTTAAGTCCCAGTTGTTTCAGTAATTCAAAACCAATACGACCCACAATAGTTCTGGAAGCTCCAGAATCCAATAATCCAGTAACAGGACACCCTAAAATGGAAACATCAAGGTATGGACGTTCATCACCAGAATCAAGAATAATTTGCTTCCTAGAATCTAACATTGAAATGGTCAAATTATTTGACGCAGGAGAAATTACTTGACCCCTTAAGATCCCCTCGCAGAGTTTTCCGGAATATTCACGTTTGATGGTCTAGGATTTTGATTCCTATTCCGATTATTATTCGATCTACTAGTACTAGGTCTAGAACATTTGGGGCAATAACGTACAGTTACATTAGGATTACCACACTTGAAACAAAATTTCTTTCTAGGGGCCCAACATCCCTTAAATGTATGATTGTCACAACCACAATTGAAACAACTACCAACAGATACTTCCGCTGAATCCGAGGCCAAGTCTGATACAGAATTACAATTATTATTTGAGGAAGAAGATGCATACGCTAACTCTGGGATCAGTGATCTATTCTTAGGTGGTGGTGGTACATATGATTTTGCTAAGTCTCGCTTTTCATCAAGAGAACGACAAAGTTCAATAAGTTCTGTAATTGAACCTATTTGTCTAAAGGCTAAAAATGGTTGATAATACGGATCAATCCGCTCCACTATTAAAGTGAGCTGAACTTCGTCTGACACAGGAGTTTGCATTTTATTGAAGAGACTTTTCATACTTGCAACATACAACCCAATGCTCTCTTTAGGACCTTGTGTCCTACGTTCAATATCTTCAAATAGATCTTTATCAAAATTAGCAGGCAAAAACTGCTGGCGCATTAATCGAACCAAAGATTCCCAATCAGTAGCCCATTCTTTAACTAAATTATACCAAGTATACGCATCACCTTCAAATAGGTCCACAGCATCCCTGAATAGTATAGATTTTGTTATACCACGTGACTTTCTCATTGCACCCACTTTCTCAACAAAAGTACAGAAAGACATCATCCCAGGCTTGCCTGTGAATTTCAAACCCCAGTCTCGAACTGGAACTGGTCGAACTTTCATAGGTTCGTCTTCCTCACTTGAAGAATCACTAGAGCTGACCACCGAACTATGCTGCCAAAGATTGTCTCAGAACCGAAATATCAATAACAGAAGGAACCTTATGACCTTTTCGAGCCTTTTCTTGCAATTTATCCAATAACAGTAACAACTGCACTCGATAATCAGCCTTAAGTTTCTTCTGAGCATCATCCTGAGGAATGCATCTATTAACACGACCCAAGACATGAGCAATCTTCGAGCATATACCTTTATATTTGTGATCTCTTTCTGTGCCTAAGAAATTATCAATAAGATCCTGTAAAGCTCCAATATTTTCACAAATAGCTGCAGAATCCTCAGCGAATTTGAATGGATATGCAGGGTTCTTGATAGCAAGGGTAGTTTTTTCTAGGGATAAGGTTTTCCGCAATGCTACTCTGAGATCAGCAACAGTTAAATCTGTGCCATCACCAAGACCTCGAATTTGTACTTCATATACCAACTCCTCTCTTGTCAAACAACCAACATCTAATTTTATTTTGGTTGAAAAATTATCAAAAAATAAATAAAATAAAAGGTATCAAAATCTCACTCACAATGACCCAGGAGGTAAGAAAATACAAAAGTTAGAAAAACGACGTCAGGCGTCGGTCGGCGTCGCGACGTAAAATTTAAAAAAGGATCCAACTTGAAAGAAAGAAAAAAAAGGCTAACAAAAATGTGTAAAGATTCAGCAGGAGCTATTCTCAAAAATGAATGTTTGACAAAAATGGAAAGTAAACTTGAGAATACCAAAAATTGCACAAACCAACAACACAAGCACTTCTATAGACGCTAAAATTATCTATGCTAATAGTCTAGTAGAAGTCAAGTGCAACAACTGAGGAAACAATATAATTCTCAAGTCACAATTCAATTCTCAAAAATCGAAAAAATCAAGGGGAGTACCTATCAATCAAAGGTTTTCAATCTCAATTTTCGAACGTATTGGTTGTAGGATCTCAATACACATAAAAAAAAATAACTCAACAATATTGATTTCCTATCACCAATTCAGAAAGGAAATAAGTACTATGACCATGCCTTCTTCAAACCCAACACATTATCCAACCCAAGGTACCTGATGAAAAAAAAAAAGAAATATGCAAATAATTACTAGTATTTCACTAATAAAAGGTGGGCGCCAATCTGTTATCTTTATTTGTATTAATCTGTCAGAGTAAACAAATTGAGGGACGCACGTAGTTGAATATGGGTCATCTTGGAAAGTGAAGTTGTAGAATATTGCAATAAATTCATAGTCTATGCTCTCGGAGTTTGCTATTTGATGGATAATGTACTTAACTGATCCAGATATTGCATTTCTCATTGCAGGAGGCACATGTTGCAAAATCTGTGGGTATGCAGGTTCAAATTTACCAGCTCTCACTTTTTTCATTATGGTGTTTATTCCCTCTCTATTTATGAGAGATGCTTTCTTTAACAATTTTATGGGGCTTAGGAGATAAAATATGCCTGGGAGATCTATAGAAACACAGTCATCAAGAGTTGGCAATCTGTTGATGAGAGGAGGCACACATAAGAGTTGGTTGGTGCCAGGACTAACTAGTTGATCTCCTATCAGTTCTGCCACTATTGGGGAAGGAACATCTATTTCCATAGTATTGAGGAGCCTAACGTGCCTTATGTTTGATTCTTCTTCTCTCTCTATGGCTCGCATAACCAACTTCCATTCTTGCTCCGTGAGTCCAATGCATTTCCATGGGACTTTCTCTAACATTTTGGTAGCCTCATTCCTCATCGATCTTTCAGTGGATCTTTTTGTATGCTGGAACATCATCTTACAAAAAGACCTATGTTGACACTGACCATTAAGAATTCTTTTTTTGTGGTTTTCATTATTGTTAATTGCCCTATTATATTTGCGTTTTTGTCAAAGAAACCTTTTGTTGTGCTTCCCTCAAAATATATTCTTTCTAGCCCATTCAGGACCTCGTATGGATTGCCTTTAGAGTTTGTATGGACGGTCTTGTATAATTTTCCAGAAGGCTGTGGGTAAAAGTTGAATATCCCTCTGTTTATGCATGGGCTTATTCTAAATCCACAAATCCCCTTGGCATACCTAGTAATTTTGTTTTCTTCAGTCCCTTCTAATATGGATAATGCAGACGCTCCATATATTCTACAATCATAAATGTACACTTGGAAGTTTCTCCATGATATATTGTTTCTTTATATGTGGTGCATGATAGACGCGCATAAGTTTGTAATTATTTGATTTTTCCCCACTCTGCTTGATAGTTGTAAGCCAATGTTGGTTGCTCTGTAGGTGGGTTGAACTAATGCATGTAATATGGGCACAAATTTTGAATCTATCCCTGGCAACATTGGAATGAACCTGATCTTTGGGTCTAATTGGGATTGAAGAAAATGGATAATGTTTGGAATGGATTGCAGGTTCATAGATGAATTGTTAATAAGTGCTTTTACTTGATTTAGAAAAAATTCAGGAACATCAGTGTATTCAATGTAGTTAGAGAGGTCCAATGCAATGCTTAGAGCTGGTATCTTCAACTCTTTTGGTATGTCTACAAAATCAGGGTTCAGGGGCTGAGGCATTCTGTTGTATTGAACGTTGCCTACCAAAAATTTGGTTCCTGCCCAATCATGATTCTTTATGAGATCTGCTTTCCTCAGATTTTGCTCCATTAATGCTCTTATGGTTTGTTGGCTTTTCCCTTCTGGCGTTTGAGAGTGAGCTGACCAATAATGAATAGCTTCCAATTCGCACAACTTCCTTCCTCTCCTTCTCCAATCAGGTATCTTGCTAATCATTTCTTCTGGAAATTCAAAACTTTCTGGAACCAGTGCTGTTGCTATAGTTATTGGGTACTTAAGGTTAATGTTTGTCATAGCAGTCATCAACGGGTTTGGGTCCTTCACTGAGCGAGAATTTCTTTCTATAGATCTTAAATTTGCTACTGTGTTTTCATGGAGTATTTGTATCGCATCATTTGATTTGTGGATTGTGTGATTAATCTACAGGCTTGGAGTATACGTGCTTTTCTTGCCAGAGTTTTTTCAGGTTCCATTTTGTAGTATTTTGTTCAATATAGTATTTGACTTTTGATTCACATCGTCTGTTTCTGCTGCAAGAGAATGGTAGGGACCTAGCCGTAACAGGCGCGGGCTGGTTGCGGACCAACTTCCTTCAATGGGAGGTTCTGTTGGAGTCGGGTAGATGTGTTGTGAGGACTTGGCCCGGCGGAATCGCGAGTTGCCTAAGGGCGCCCGTCACAGTGCTGAGGCCTCATTTCACCCTACTTGGATTCCTTCGGAATCGTTGGGCCGCAAGATTGTCCGCGGTGTTATGGCCAAGGAACAATCCCGAATATATTTTTGTTATGGAGATTGTTTATTCCAGCGTCAGAGCTGTTTCAGGCTGGTGTGTCCTATATCACACTAGGGCTAATGTTGGAAGTCCTGGGTATATATCCCAGTCAACTAGTACAATTGTGGAAATAAATCAGACGGTGATAATTCACAACATCGGATACAGAGTGTGACATCGATCTGATACTCAAGAACACAAAATTCAATAATTCCAACATAACAATCATAGTGCATTCATAATGCAAAATAAAACCGTAACAACCTGTCGAACATCGCTATACCAAGCATCATTCATCAATAGAACGGCAAAGTCTTTCCATATGCTTACAACCTCCGAACTTTCAAGAAAAATTCCAACACCTTCCTTTTCTCCCAAAATTCCACCGCTGGCTAACACGATGTTCCTCGAACATTATAGATTTTCCTTTCGTGTTGTCCACAGATGAAAAAAAAGACATATTGTCCTTTATTATCGGTGGTAGTTATGAAACAGGCCATTCATAGGGTGAGCTGATCGGAGACAAACAAAGAACTTGATCATGTCGATGAAATCGTCTTTTTTGTTTTTTTTTTCAAATCACTGATTTACATGAACTTAGAATTATAACTGAGAATTATAACTGTAATTAGGTAAGCTCTCTTTTCATGGTGAAAAATCAAATGGTTCTTCTTAAATGTAATTTCTTGGTTTAGTAGGTATATCTGAAGATGAGCAGCTTTTCCATTATCAGAGGTATTGAAATAGTGAGTGAGATATTTCCTCTTAGGAGAGGTATGGACTTTCTATGTTTCAGGCAAGTTCCGAGTATAATAAAAAGCTGGGTTTCATTGTGTATCACACCTCTACATGAGCTATATACTGTGCCTACATATTACAGGCATCTCTAGATGAAATTCGGAAGGTTTCTAAAAAATTAATACTGCATTACTTACTCTCTGATGTTTAGCTTACAGCCCAAATAAGTGCTGAATATTTGAAGAAGTACTGGAATGAAGATTTGTGATTTATGTATTGAAATTCACAAAAAGTTCCCAATTCTGAACCTTACCATTTCTTAGTAACGGATTGAACCTAGTGAGATCTATTACTATTTCCATCATCTTTTTTATTGTCATTGTTCATAAATATGTTACTGTACATTATTCAATGAGTGGCTATTTTGGTAATAGGTATATGCAAATATCAATACAATTTCTTGGATATGAAAATTAGAATGGGTAGGTTACCATATTTTTTGTTCTATTCTCTGGGCGTTAAGGATACACAAATAAATACTGAATCCAAGCTTCAATACCTGATATATGTTTTAAAGCCACAAAGTTGTACAATTATAAGAATTTATCAATATGCAATATGTGTTGTTTCCTACCCAATTGCAATACTCAGATTTTTTTTCATATTATATTCAATACAAATCTTATTTTTGGTATTCAGGAAACAGATTGACAAGAACTAAAGATATTTTCAAAGAAGGAAATGCAATTATATATTATACATTCATTTCTAACATTCGAAAGACCATACTAAGTAATTAGAGAAAATGTCAAGTGAAATGTTTAAATATTCATTTGAATGGTAAATACATTCATATAGTTCATTCAAATAATAAGCTCAATACAACCCACTGAAATTGGAATCGATTTGTGTTGATCTTACTTAGTTTCTGTCTTCATAAATTGTCACGAAAACTATACAGACGAAAATTAATCCTAGTCCTATCATGCAAAACAATATCTCGCAGTTATGGATGTGACTTTTGATTCAACTTCACTCCTCAGAATTCAGTTAATCGTTATTGTTATCTGGCTTTAACTCTTCAGTTTTTGTCATATATCCCATATTTTGTAATAAAATGATGGCACATAGTTGGGATGCTCTGGAAAATCGAAGGGTGGACCTGAAAAATGTTCAGTCATGTACTCACAGGTATTAAGTTTCTTTCAGTTTATTTCACCTGTAATAACATGAGCAGATTGAGCAAAGTAATTGCTTGCTTTATCTGTGGAATCATCTACCTATATGATGAGCTGCAATTCACCTCTCATGTCTCTCCTCTGATCCTCTGACAGGGCAGGTTTAATCTCCCTCTGTTGGGTTCAGATCGAAGGGGATTAAAAAAACTTACATCCTGACCGTTTACTACAGCGCACTACAGCACCGAGCCTCAAAATTGACCCATACAAACTAAAAAATAAATTTATCTAGCAACATATACATCTTGGCTCATGGTATTGTGACGTAATTTCACAAATAGAAATTAAGGTCTCACTGTCGGCAGCTTTATAGTCTGGTGAGTGGTCGTGGGTTCAGCAAGATGTAAAAATTGTTTCTTTATTTTATTATTTCATAGATTCATAAAATGGTTAAAGGGCGCCACCCGGTATACGGGAAGGAATTGGATGGGACAAAACAAAAATATCAGTAAACAAAATTTCTTAATACTCAATACTAATACCTAATACTTAATGAATACCTAATAATAATTCTTAATACGTAATACTAATATGATGATGAAATTGTTATGTATTGTTTATATTGTTTATAAGTATTTGCCACAGTTCTGATATGCAATATGCAGAACTGCTTGAGTCAGAGTTTTTTAGTAAAAACAATACTAAGTTCTACTTAGTCTCAATATGGCCTCACTGTGGCACAAAAGTGAAATTGAAAATTACAAGGTATCTAGTACCAAGGTGTGTGTTATGAAATTTGAAGTGAATACTACATATGGGTCCCTGAAAAGATTTATCAGCGCTGATTTCCTTTTTCTCACAAGGAGACAATATAGTAAATATGCAATATTAAACGCAAATCCGCACAAATCAAATGTTGTGGCTTATCTTCTCATCACGTTGGCAGCATTCAAAAATTTGTGAAAAAGTCTACTTACAGAAGGTCGTCCATCTTACTGTAACCATTACCAGGTATTCCCAAACAGATTTCAGTGGATTAAATCTCCCATTTGGTTGAAGGTTTCTTTAGCATAGGTTCAAAAAAAACTTTTTTTTTTCAGCATCCATCACAAAAATATTAAATTTGGAGGAACTGTCATCAGGTCAGCAGTAAATTACATATAATTGTCCCATTAGCAATTATTGGGTGAAAATAAGTCTCATCGACTTCACCATTTCTGATAACACCCCAAAATGGTGTCCATGACTGTTCAATCATACATCGAACGTGATAACCAAAAAATGAAGAAAGCCTGAAAAGATCATGATACATGTGTTTCCTTAATGATTTTGTCAACATCGGTTACCGATTTAATTAGTTGAGAACAATTAACGTATTTGGTACTTGCCTAAAGATGTAAGTCGGCTTTCTTTTATAAAAATTCTTCCATTTCAGAATAAAAAATGATGCATGCTTTACTCAGCCAACTGCTTCGAGGGAGAGAGAGCTATCGGTACTGGAGGAGCTGTTGACTGTGGTCAATGCTTCCGAGTATCGTGTGGACCGTTCCGGATACAAATCATGCGAATTTCCTTTACTGGCAATAGTGAATTGGTTAACATGTCTTTAGGTCTAGATGCCTCAAGTACGAATAAGAAAAGAAGAATGGGAGGTGACAGATAAAAATTAAAAACAGCTGATCGCAAATATTTGTTTACAAATTGATATGGTCAAACTAGGAAACACATTATCAGATGAAATCTTTGGGAGAAAGTAATTGTTGTTACTAGCGGAACACAGTGTGCGGAATAATCGATACAAGTTTGTTTCGTTCATCGTCAGAGCGCTGAAACTTCCATAAATAGGTAAAGTGTGATTTCTTAATAGTATTCCTTGCGTCTATGTTGTCGAAAATACTTTAGTCGGTGGCACAACACTCATTAGCATAATAAGTTTGTAGTGTACAGATAATATGTTACAGTATATTCAAATGAAAAAGTCAATAGTCATAACACGCTTAGAGACTTTCGAACTCACTTCACAGTATTCGCAATGGACCATCAAATCACAATCACGACAGCGGTTTGTTTGTCCCTCCAATCCTCCATCAGCTGTTCGACATGTGACAGTGCTACGTCACTGACACCTGGCACAGCTCTATAATAATAATGAAAATAATCGGCTTCATCAATGCCAACACATTATATCATACGATTGTAGGAATATATATATATGAAAATGGAAATAAAAGGCGGCGTTCGTTTCAACTAGCGGAAAAAAATCTGCTACTGACTTGTCAATGATCAAATTCGGTATTCGACTCAGAGCAATAAGAGATATTGCCAAAAGATATCGCTCTGAGGAATTCGAAGGTTTTTAGAGTCGCTGAACTCGAATCCGTTGAATGCGCAGAGCAATCGTTGATCGTTCGCTACCGCGCATGCGTTAGATTTTGATATCAATTGTTATTGACAAAAATGGGATTTTCGGGATATTTGGAGTCCAAAAAACACCAAGCATACGTTATTTCTGACCTATACATCGTTTTTCCCAAGTTTGGGAACCGTGAGTCGGATCAACAGAGTTCAAAGTTTTTTCGAGTGAATCGATGACGAGAACACGAATATGAGGATGAATTCTTATAACATGTATGTTTTTCGATGCTGAAATTCGCTATCCATGGGTTTTCAGGGTCGCTGAACTCGAATCCGTTGACTGCGCAGATATATCGTCAATCGTTCGCTACTGCGCTTGCGTCAGAAGTCGATATGAAATGTTACGAGACAATTGTGGTTTTAGGGGTATTTGGAGTCCAAAAAAACACAATGTTTCTAGTTATTTTTGACCTATTCAACGTTTTTCTTCGTTTGGTAACCGTGAGCCTGATCAACAAAAATCATAGTTTCTTCAGGTAATTCGATGACGAGGAACAGGAATATCGAGATGATCTCGAAGTAAATGTTATGAGAAGAGAGTTATGATTTTTTTCCCGTTTTTACCAATTCTCGTTCAAGTTGCTCGATAGAGCTCGTCGAGACCATATATATATATGTATCAACTGAGAACATTGATAATGAGGAAAAAATCTGATGCCAACAAAAAGTGTGCGGATCGATTTACGCGCATGCGCTATCGATTATCGTTGCCAATTATACTGGATAAATTACACACATATGAAACATTTAAAGATTCGAATTTCGCGCATGCGCCATCGATCATCGTTGCCAATTGGACAAGGAAAAATATATGAAGGTATAAGCCATCACTTTTCTAACATTTCTCAAATGGCGTTTGGTCAATATTCGTAGTCAATATATATGTATATGGTCGAGAATTTCAATTTCATACCAATCTCGATATGCCCTGGTCTTGGATCGACCGCGTCATAGCCATGTTGAATGTAATATTATTTTACTTACATTGAATCTAGACACAAAATTACCAATGATTTCGAGTTGCTACTGAATCAGTACTAATTCCGAGTTACTATTGAACACTTGAAGATTTGAATTTTGTGTATGCGCTCTCGATCATCGTTGCCAATTAGACAAGGAAACATATATGAAGGTATAAGCCATCACTTTCCTAACATGGCGTTTGGTCAATATTCTCAGTCAATATATATATATATATATATATATATATATATTCAGGAGGAGGGTAGTCGTGACTGACTAGTTAAGGTAAAAAATCTGAAATTTAGAAAACTAGATCAAAGTTTTCTTCGAATAACTTCACATAAAAGTGACAGTAACCTCCAAAAGAGAACGTGTGCATTAGCTGAGCATGTCATTGACGAAAATCATAAAATGAATTTCAATGAGGTCAAAATTTTAGCTCAAGAAAAAAATTATTGGAAACGCAATTTCCTGGAAATGGTTTTCATCAATAATGAACACTCCAAAATGAATAAGAGATCTGATATCGGCAATCTAAGTAGCATCTATAACTATTTATTGAAAATAGAACAGAACAATTGCATTCCCAATAATATTTTAAGACTCTCACAATTTCAATTTCAACATTAACAATTTTTCACATTTATTTCCTCAATTTTTTTTCCCCGCCACTGGGTTGACAACGTGTAGGTCGGTTCGGAGCCGAACGTTTCCAAATCGTTTTGCGTCTTTTGAAATGACCAACCGTCCATTTTGTATCGTCCGTCCAGAAAACTTGCTCTTATAGTTATATATTTTTTCATTCCTCGTAATTCTCCACGAGATGAATTCTCCTGATTAATGTTTCCGCTAATGCTACATCTGTTATGTATTCTGTATGTAGTATGTACATCTGTTATATCTTCATCTTCAATCTCACGTTAGTAAGTAGTTTGTTGTTTGTGTAATTGACATGGTTTTTATATATACCCATTTTTTTCTTTTTATAGATTGTCTTGATAAAGGAAATAAACATTTCCGAAAGCTCGGCTTATTAACAAAGAGTCCACTTATTCAATGCCAAAAACTTTGACTGCACCCTCACGAAGAAAACCTTCATCTAGTTTTCTAAATTTTAGATTTCAAGAATATCAATTTCAATATGGTCAAGAATATCAATTTCATACCAATCTCGATATGTCCTGGTCTTGGATCGAGAAATTAATATGTTTCAAAGAATTCGACAGTTGCCAGGTGACCGTGAATATAGCTAGGATGCTGAAATTTGGGTTACCCGAGGGTTTTCAGGGTCGCTTGACTCGAATCTGTTCACTGCGCAGAGATATCGTCGATCGTTCGCTACTGCGCTTGCGTCAGAAGTCGATATGAAATGTTACGGAGAAGATTGTGGTTTTAGGGGTATTTGGAGTCCGAAAAACACAATGTTGAAGTTATTTTTTACCTATTCACCGTTTTATCTTCGTTTGGTAAGCGCGAGTCTGATTGAAAAAATTCAAAGCTTTTCGAGTAATTCGATAACGAGGACCACGAATATCAAGATGATTTCACGAAGAAGAATTTCGAGTAGAAAGTTATGATTTTCTCTCTTTATTCTCGTCCAAGTCCGCTCGATAGAGATAGATAGTCGTCGAGACCATCAAGTAATGAGTGTTCTTCAAATATTTTGACAGTTGACAGGTGACCGTGAATATCAGCTAGGATGCTGGAATTCGAGTAACGAGGGTTTTCAGGCTTGCTTGACTCAAATAACCCGTCCACTGCGCAAAGATATCGACAATCGTTCGTTACTGCGCGTGCGTCAGGTGTCGATATAAGCTGTTATCGATATAAATGTTGTTTTGGAGGTAGTCCGAAAAACACAAATTCTAATTTATTTTTGACCTATCTACCGTTTTTCTCAGTTTGGTAACGGTGAGTCGGATCAAAAAAATGAAAAGTTTTTTTTCGAGTGAATCGATGATGACAAATATGAATATTGAGATGATTTTATGGTTCAGATTTTTTCTTTGTATTACCAATTCTCGTCCGAGCCACTTGATAGAGCTTATCGAGACCTTCGATTTCATGCCCATCTCGATATACCTAGGTCTCCAGATGATAGAGAAATGAGTATTTTTCAAAGATTTCGACAGTGAATGCAAGTTTCAGGTAGGACGTTCATATTTGGTGTACGAAAGTCTTCAGGGAGACTGAACACGAATCCGTTGACTGCGCAGAGATATTGTCACTCGTTCGCTACTGCGCGTGCGTCAGATGTTGATGTTGAATACTGTCTGTAGGAGGTAGTGCATTCTTTTCTATATAAATATATCTGGGATTACCCTCCTCACTTTTCAAAAATTAAACCAGATGTTATAATAATTATTCGAATATATTTGTAGTAAGGACACAGTATATTGCTAAAGAGACAGTAGTCCCACTCTCATAGCGGGCCTTTGATGTTGGTGGAATAAATAATCTTCTGCGGATTTCTAGTTTGGTATACACTGCTCGCCCTAGAAATTCTTATAAACTGCCCCACACAAAACACTCAGAATCATAAATAGACGCAGGTAGTTAGTTATTATTGATCGAACAAATATACATATCACCAATTTTGCGTAATTTAGATTATGAATTGATGATAGCATTTCTCCAATGAAGGGTTATTCCATTGTCATTTCAAGAGGTATTATGAGATTTCTTCATTGATTTAATGATTGGTGACAAGACTTGTCATCGTGACATGATCACTGACACAAACATTGTAATTGAGGAAAATTACACGATGTTCAAACAAAAACTCACTTCAATAAATATGGATGAGGATCCGTAGTTGGACGGAAGAAATGGAGCTGGTATGGATAGGTTTCTAAAATGAGAGTTCAAACAAGACACAATAAAACAATGATAATCTTTCGATAAACGATTTTGGTCCATGAGTAGCCAGATGAAAATAGATCAGGGTCAAAATCAAGTCACCCTATTTCTTGCTTGTTTATCCATAAGAAAATGAAGATATATTTGAATCCTACTGACATAGTTACTTATTAATAATCTTGTGTCTTACTTCACATTTGAATTTTGGGTAATGAACGAATGTACTAGTGCATGTCTTGATTCAAGCAATTTAAAAAAAAATGTTAATTCAGCTACTAATGCTTTATAACTCATAGGATGAAAGAAAAACTAAATCAATTTTACAAAATGTTTATTCTAGATAATCATTATTTCTTTTTCCTTTGAAACCAATGTCAAAATAAAATAGACTTGTCAAATAATGTACACAGAAATAATTGCATAGGCAATAAAAAAATAGAAAATAAAATATTGAACGATACAAAGTATGAGTCACAATAATTTAACAAACATGAATACAATAGAATTCCTAGAAAATAACATGACTTTATCATGCACATATAAAAATGTCAATATAGTTGTTAACTATTGACCAAAGAAATACATATATAGGGTGTTAAAATAAAAAAAATTAAATGAATTCTCAACTACGAACAATACTGACACATAAGTTGTGAGCATTTTATTATAATTATTATATAAATGTATAGATATATATAAATTATATAAATATAAAAATTACGGAATAGCAGGAGGTGTATTGAAATGGTTGAAAAACTATCTCGATTGTAGATGTCAAAAAACAAAAATCAATGGTAATTGGGCCCTTGCTATTTATTCTATATATTAATGATATAAATCTGTATTTACAACAGTCATTCGTTAACCTTTTTGCGGACGACACATTGATTTCTGTATCTAGGACAAACTTCAAAGAAATAGATGAAAGAAAGAAAGAAAGTGATGAATGAGGAATTGGGCATTCTAAACAAATGGCTAATGGCAAATGAGCTCAAATTGAATAGTCTAAAAACAAAAATGATCCGAGGTAGTAAGAGTAATGTTGCTTATCTGTAAATTTTGGTGCCAATTGAAATTTTTGTTGTTTATCAGCTGCGTAAAATGTCTCTAAGTGTTTTTTAGTAGTCATTTGGTCATCGACTACAAATGCATGTTTGAAGAACATATTTCTTGTTGATTTTAATAAATGTGGCACATCAATCATGTAGAATATATTTGAATTCTCATGAATAAAATAAGATTGGGTACATGATACATTGAGTATTTCTGTTAATTTGTGAAAATTGGCAACCGTGATCTGATACAACAGATAAAACATTCAACCCAATACTTTTCAGTTCAGTTCAGCTTGAATTTACGAAAAAGTATGCCAAAGGCTGCTTCCAATTGGAGTTAATTCCTCTAGCCATGAGAACAAGAGCATAATTTGCTGGTTCAAATGATTTTTTGGTATCTGTTTGATGAATCCAACAATTTCATCTTTGGATAAATTATAAAATAAATTAGATTTCAGAGACATTTCATCTACACACATAGTACAATCTTTGTCTTTTTCAGACAATAAAGATGTTTTCATTTTGATTACAGAAAACAAAAATTCACTGGACCCAGAACTGATATCCCATTTCTGAGTAACTCTACATAATGTACTCTTTGAGGGTAAATGAAATATTTTACACAAGAATCTATGAACTTTTGGGCTCAAAAAATATATTGTGAGGGCAAACTGTTTGTAAGTATTTGAATACCTAGATCCTTTTGGTGACTTTTTCAACAGAGCTAACTGTGTTTCTATTATATCATCAAATTGATGATATTTGATGAAAAATGCTCTCTCAGGAATGGAGAAACATCATCAGAGGATACATTTGGTTTCTTGCTCGACGTTGAGGCATTGGGCTGGGGACAAAATTTTTCATTTCAGCCCTCTGATTTCATTTTTCAGTTTCCATGGAGTTCCACTACTCAATTTTGTGGATGTTTGTGTCATAGCATCTAGAATAAAAAATCATCTATTATTGAAAAACCAACTAGCTGATTCAATTTTTCAATATTTGGAAGAAACTGCAACTCAAGGGGTGCTCAGCCTAAATAGTTGTAGGGTATTTTGTAAAATTGAATGTTACCTGTGATTTTCGATGAAGTACATGGAAAAAGTTTGAATGATTCTTGTGGTGGTGTAGTCCCTACCATATCTAATCCGATTGGTTCATCGATGTCATCTGAACATATCAGAAATCATGAGACTTTCAACTCTCCTACATTAATCAGATGAATAAATAATTCATATTTATTCATCATCATGAATATTTTCCAAAACTCAGTCAATCTAATGCTACTCATCAAATTTCATCAGTGATTTTTTATTCACTTCATATCACTATAAGCTTACTCACCGCTAATCTCCTTATGTTGTTCAGCTGTTGGACAACTTTCATGAAGTGGTGTTTGTAGAGATACTGGCTTTATGCTCGATGCTCGCCTCTTGAGCATCAAATATCAAGAAGGTGTGTGTTTGAACAGTGCTGTTTAATGCTAATTTTTCCTGGTAAATATTTGTATATAATCGACTTAAGTTATATGTACCGAAAGCTAAATTCACAAGACATCTAACTGTTTAATTACATATTTGATGTCAGTTATTCTTAAAAAGTTATTTGATCGGTACTCACGCTGAAACGTAGTCCAAGATGAAATAAACAGAAATACGTTGAATGGAATCATCGCACCATTGGCGTATTGAATAAGTTTCTCTGAGGATGGAAGTTTGTAGCTGTTGCTCTAAAGCGGTTGAAGCTCATCTACAGTTGAGATGTTGTGTCTGTCACAAATCATTTTATGATGTTTGTGTTAATATCTCTTCGTCTGAAACGAGACTGATCAATTCAAAAAAATCAGTTAATTGGACATGTAGTAGATGTGAACAGATTGGCAATGATATAAATTCCTTGAAAGCAGCTATAATAGCCCTCCAGGATGAAGTGAGGAATGGTAAACCTAATGAAAATGCGTCACTCAATAACATCCAGTTCGAAGAAGTTGTTCAAGAAGTCTTCGAACGACAAAATCGTCGATGTAACTTGCTGGTATTTGGAATGAATTAACAGTCTTCTACTATTTCGAAAGAGGAACGAATAACTACAGAAGAAACAGAGGCAATGAGGTTATTAACTCATATATCACCAGGTATTAGTTCCATCACCAAGATGCACAGGTTGGGAAAATTTGATAAGGACAGGAGAACTCCTCGTCCAATTGAAATCAGTTTGAGTAGCCACGAAGAGGTTTTTGAGTTGATTAAAAAGTCCGCCAATCTGAAAAATTCTCCATTTAAACATATTTCTATTTCCTTCGATAAAACCCCAAAACAGCTAGAATTGTACAAGCAAGTCAAACAGGAGGTTCTAGAAAGGAAAAACAACGGAGAAACTAATATAAAAATAAAGCATTTCAATGGCATTCCAAAAATAGTGAATTTTTAAAATCCGTCCATTATTTCCCTCCTAAAAAGCAACATATAGTTTACATAACTAATAAAAGAGGAGTCCTCGAAGAAGTTGATCGCCGTAAGGCCTGGGAAAATGTATTGTTGATGGGTAAACCTGTTACCAAACATATGCGGGTATGCTCCAGACATTTCAGACCTCGAGATTACACCATGAAAACAGGTAAGATGAGGGTTAGCTTTCTGACAGTTGATTCTAGATTTCAACTTGAGATTCTTACAGGACTTCTTACAAACAAAGTTTCTCCGAGGCTAAGCAGAAAGGCTGTACCATCACAGAATTTACCCAGCAAATCATGCGAACTGAAAACAATCAAGTGTCCAAGAAATGATAGGTTGGTCAGAAGGCAGCAGTTCAGAGAGCATCAAACTGCTTCAGCTTCCAGAACATCTCAGTCTGTTACTGTTGACATGGTTCAAGAATTCCAAATTAATGGATTGGAACAAGATGCTGTTGGATGGGTTATTGCAACTGTATGAAGCTAGGGATCAGCCTCGGGATCAGCCATCTACAAAATGTGACAAGACTTTTCAGGCATCAAGTGGTGATTTCAAAACTGAGTTTTGACAAACTCTCAAATCTGATTCAATGTTGAATTCAATCAGTGGTGTACCAAATTTCGTGCTGCTGCTATCCACCACAGACAGTGTACTGTTAGTTTTTATGAACTTGAAACTGGGCACAAATTTCAAGATAATTTCTTTTTTCTTTTATATATCCACTTCTCTATGTTCCAAGATATTTAGCGAATTTATTCAAATTCTGTCGAAAGTTTTCAAATCATTCATTGTTTGGCCTTCTATAGAGGAAGGCAGACATAATATCCCAACTTCTTTCACAAATTTTCAAGATGTGAGAGTGATTCTTGATTGTACAGAAATTCCCATAAATCAACCGAAGTGTCTATGTTCTAGAGTAAAAACATACTCTTATTATAAAAAGCGAAATACAATAAAAGTAATGACAGGTGTAAGTCCTGGCCCACTGTGCAAAAACTCGTACTATTAACGTTATTATATTGTAACCAAGATACATTGTTACGTTGTGAATTTGGTGCTATTAACATCTCAGAGACCATCTTAGAGTCGTTATATGTCCACAAACATTACAATATTGTGAGTTGAATCTGATACATCCCTCAAGATTCGAAACTGATACTTCCCCAAGTACGTCTTTCTAACAGCAAAAGTACTTTCGATAGTAGTAATTCCAATGAAGCCGTCACGTCTTGAGTCTTTTTCTTTAACATCACTCCGAATCGTTTCCCGACATCCACAGTACTTTCTTTGGAAGTAAATATGATGAAGCCATTACCTCGCAGGTCTTTTCATTCAAACTAATTGAGGATGTGAATATTACATAATTAGATAATCCTTTGGACGAGTCATCAATATCTCAAGTACTTTTTTCAGAATGAAAATGTTTCATCGTTAAGAACTTTTTTTGTTACATTTTATGAACATCCCAAAAGGGCCGGTATACAGGGTGTCATTGAAATGATGTAACAAATTTCAAGGCGTGAAAATGAAAGAAGTTCCTATGAGTATTTATGTCCGAAAAAGCTTCGTTGCCGAAATATTGGTTGTTGAAGTTTATCTAAAAAATCATATCTTGTAGTACCTAAAAAACGCTTTGGCCAATTTCAATGAAGTTATCACAGTGCATTAATATCTCAATAAGACATTGCATTTGATCGAGTTGATCTAGGAGCAGGCCCACTGGCCAGACGGTTGAATTCTTCATTTAAAAATTAGATATTGAACATTAAAAGCAGTCAAAGCCTTTTTTCTGATTCACTTATTATCTCGGATACAAATAGTTTTTGGGCACATGCTCATATTAGGAATTTCTTCTATTTTCTGAATATGATATATATATGTATATATATCACCCCACAAAATGTATTAAACCATTTCAATTGCACCCTGTAAGTACCAGAAAATTATAATGTCATATAAGCTCAACTTTTTGATTGATAAAAATAAAAAATATGATTAGAAAATGCATAACACAGAAAATCATCGTTTATCGTTACTTAGATCTTTCCTTTCGATACCAACATTGTTCAAAAAATATACTGTTGAACTGACTTTTTCTACCACTTTTATGGTCGTTCATATTCTCTTTTGAGGTGAGTTATTGTTGAATTTTTAATTATTCCTATAACCAAATGAAGTTGAGTTGTACCTTGTACCTGCATTTTTTGCGAAAGTTTACTGAATGGAGAAAGAGATAACAATTTTGCAGTGTGTTTTTTGTTCTCTATGATATAAAAAGTTGAGGTCATGTGACATCATGCATTATCTAAGAGTATCTAAACCAGTTTGTTGTTTTCAGTAGAGAAATACATGGGTATCTAACAAGATCTCACAACAATTTTTTTCTTAACAGAATGCATACAAATAGGGGTATGAACTCCAATGTTTTATAAAGGCTTGAATGAATATAAATCGCTTCCCCAAAATATAAAAGACTGTGATACTATTAGAAAATTTAAAATATTGATTAAGGAATACCTGAAACAAAAAAAACTTGCTGTGATAATGTAAAATAGTTGGTAACATGAGCTTGCTGTGTATTGGTTTGTTTTTAAATTTCGATCTTAGATGTACTTGTTCTATTCATTATATTTTTAATGGATATGTGAATATCAGGATGTACCTATTTGAAATAAATTACTACTACTACTATTATTATTATCCTACATTCTTGGGATTCCTCAAAAATCAACAAAAACACTTTTTGGGCTGTAAGAATCCAGTGTCAGGCGACACAACTGTCTATTTTTTGAATGATCATAGGAAAACAAAAAAACTTGTAATAAATATGAATATATTAGCAGGTAGCTATAACAATTGAAAATAAATGAAGGTTTCTAATATTCTCGAAAATAAAAACAACATTCTGTCATACAAAAAAAATAAATATATAAAGTGATACAAAAAGAATATATATATATATATATAGGGTTTCTCACGATAGCCGTTCCTTGTAAGTTTTTGTGGTTAAAAATATCTTAGAATTCTGATATTTTTGGGTTCAGGGTTATTCAACATTCTCTTGCTTTTTGACATATTTTCAAGGCCATACCTCTTTCGGTTACACCGGATGTCACCATCAACTTTCTTATATTAAATAGAACACCCAGTATATTATTGCATTTTTGGATTCCAGAAAAAATTCCATGATGAGTTCCATCAAGTTTTCCAATACCTATTTTCAACTGATTCTTAGATATCTTGATTTTCTTATTACTTGTCGAAAATGGAAAATGGGTAAAAGATGCATTGTTGAAAATGAGGCTACATCTTTCAAAATTTTTAAATGAATCAAAATATCTATAAAACAGTTGAAAATAGGTTTAGGGAAACCTGAAACACATCATGAAATTTTCTCAGGAATCCAAAAATAGAATAATATAACGGGAGTTCCAAACGCTATAACGAATGTCTACTGTGAGAAACCCTGTATATATATCTATAGTGTCATGGAAGAACTGCAATTCTCTGAGTAAAATTGAACTATGCACCAAAATGTTTGTTTTCAAGATGCAAAAAGAATAATTATATTCTCTGAGATTCCGAGTACTGAACTGTTTGTTCACAAACTCAACTCAACGCCATATGGAAAATTCAAACATTTTTGGGCATGCGTGAGATTTTTCTAACACAATATTGTGCCTAGAAAATTACCATACTCTCCCATTTCCCTGTTGAACTGAAGGACCTCTTACCGACTGATAAAAATAATAGGAACTCTAGTACAATCACTGGTATTATCGCAAATAAAACTTAAACTTTAGGTAAATCATTTCTTCAGTTTTTTGACTCCCTTGCCACCCTCTGTCTCGCATGTCGCAGCCACTCCATTGCTGTTTTGTCAAATGAGCAGTCCGAAACAGTTGGAAACACTTTCCGGACAGCAGCTAGAAGAAATTAAATAGGAATTATTAACCACAATTGAATGCTTAGAGCATCTCTTTGTACCTTTCATTACTTTAATTATGTTCAAGTCCTTTATGCCGAAATTTTGTTTTTGGCCTGTCCATGAGCATAATGTGGCTAGAGAATTTGTAAATGTTTGGGATAAAATCCTCCTTTGGAAATCCGCCTCATTTTTTCCTCCAAACTGCAAATATTTCTGTTCCTGAAAACATATAGGAATAATTACACACATTAAATTACATAGAAAAGAAACAATTATTGATTAACACTAACCAATTGTTTGGATGCTTCCTCATTAGATTTTATAATTTCATCAAATTCTAATAGTTGTGCCAGTTCTGTTAATGGTATGTAATTTACAATTAGATCTTCACCAACCATTATTCCTGTTTTCTTCTGTCCTTCACATTCCAATGTGTTTAATCTAACAGTAATCATATTCAGCGTCACCTGAAGTTCCATTAACTTGTTCATAATATCTGTATTTGTGATAATGTCTACAGAAGATGGTATCATGGTTGTCACCTTGGGAAGCTCTTTAAAATAAAATAATAATCTTTTGATGTTCAGTAGAAAAAGTTTCAGTACCACTTTCATTCAATAAATATATTTGTGTTCAGGTTCGAAAATTAAAATATCAGTTCTTTTCTCAATGAACCATAAGTATGGATGAGAAGTTCTATATCTGTTTAGAAAAACATCCATGAATGAAAAATGAAGTTCCATCCAATAGATTTGAACAATGGTACTGCTATATCCTCCACCATTGATTACATAAAACTCAACTTCAAAAAATGAAAGGAGTGATAAAATTCTATGTTCACAGGAAAATTAACATTAACGATATTGAGAAGTTAACTTACGTTGGAAGTCATCCAAGCTCATAATCAAACTATGAGTATTAGTAGGAGTACTAGATGGACTAATACTAGGATCCATTTCTGATGATGAATCTGAAAAAAAAGTGTGTGTATTATATTCATGTTTTGAATAAAAGTAATAGTATTTCACCTTCAATGTTTGATGGACTCTCTTGAGACTCAAATATCTTGGTGGATACTTTCCCTGTCGACAAAATATTTGGTACAAAAAAGGAGACGAAAATCCCTCTCTTTAATCAAAACCAGATATTTCTATATTTTTTTTGAGTCCAATGTATCTACATATCATTCTGTGAAGCATATTACAATATATAATTTATTCAAGAGAAAATTTTTAACAAACCAAGTGCATAATTTGAAATACCTTCATCTATTGCTGGTGGTGGAGAGTGAACAGATTTGAATTTTATTTTCCTTTTTCCAGGCCCTCTCTCCAAGGTATCCTCAGAATCAGATGATGCAACTGCAATTCTTTCCGAGGCTAATGCTTGCTCATAGGTAGCTGTTAAAATGTTATTCACAATAACAAAGATTTTCCTTAAAATAACATGAATATTCATGCAAGATTATTCACTTACAATATTTACCAATTATTTTGATGACCTTGAAAATAGGCCAATTCGCATCTACTGGAGCCATTTTAATTATCAAAGTTCTTTGGTTTTTATTCGACTTTGGCCAGTAGGAATAAATTTCTTCTGAGTCTGTGTCAATTAACCAGTTGATCGGCACAACTGATATTTCATTGGTATCATATTGAACTACTGCATACTGAAAAAAGAGCAAATTATTGTTGAATAAGTTCAACTGTTTCTCTACCAAAATAAGGTATAGGTATACTTTGATTTCTATTCATGTAATTGGGACATAGTATCCATTATTCCCATGTTCAATATATATATATATATATATATATATATATATATATATATATATAATTACATATGCTAAGCTCAAATTGTGAGAGAGAGTATGTTATCATATTTGTACCTGATGTGAACACTCTGTACACACTTCCAATAAATATGTTGATTTTCCACTTTCCTTATGATATTTTGTTTTGTTACGTATATATACTAAACTAATCCACATACTGTGAGATCCTAGCACTTTTATGTTTCTGTACTTTCAAAATAATTCCAATAAATGTAAAAAGCATTATAGAATGATTTAGTGCATAAAATGATAGTTACTTACAAAAAAGCATGACACAATTCAACCAACTGTTATGTATACAATCAAGGTAAAGTGGTGCTGGAAAAGGCAAGGATATGGGAAATATCAACAGCTCATCCTCAAAATTAAGGCAAGGACTGGAAAATTCAAATGAACAGGACATATAAGTCAACAACAACATGATGACAACTAGTTATATAATTCATATTATGATGTTACTTGGAGTAATAAAAACAATCAATCAAAATTTCAAAAAGACTCTATTCTGTTCCACTGATTATGAAATGATACTGTCACTGAAATTAGAGAAGATACTCAATGAAAGAATAAAAACATAATTATGGTAAACACAGGATATGTGCAATAACTGTATTGATTATATTTCTCAACACATTGTAATTTGTATGTATCAAAGACACTACTATATTATCAATTGTCATTACTTTCTGAAGAATATGATTTAATGGTGAAACATCTTCATTATGTGTCAAGGTGTCAACAATACCACAATTAAAATTGACAGATGGACAAGGTTTTTCATAAAAACTCTGAAGATCAGAAAATTTTTGATAATGGATGTACGGGATGCCTTCATTCTTGAAAAAATTTAAAATTTTAACTACGCAATGAGTTTTCAAAACTACGAAACAGTTTGGTTCTTTGAGTTGTGAATTATTATAGGTAGCTTCACTGTATACTTCAAAGGATTTTCCTTTGATAATTTTCCATCCAACTTCTTGAAATAATGTGGAACTAGAGCTAAGATTTACTGAAAACTGTTCAATAGAGTATGTTTGGTACTCATGATGTCTATTAATAAATTGCTTCAAGGGATAGTTACTAGTTTTCAATGTTTTTTTTTTATTTCTGACATATAATTTTCAAACCTAAAACAGCTAAAATTATCTAAGGGACCAAATTTTCTTGCATCATTTGTCAAATGTAATAAATTGTGTACATTGTGAGACACCTGTTCTTGTCCATATATGTCAGGAAATTTCCTTACGAAATATTCCAATAGTTTTTCAGCATAGTCTACTCGTTCTTGACTTGAATCATGAGAAATTAATATTCTAATAGCAACATGAAGTGATAGAAAATGTGACAACATTGGTTCTTTCAAAAATGGTTTCATCAGGACAGGCCCATAATATGATAAAAACTGACGAAATTCGGTAGCTTTCCATCGATCTAGTTCTGATGTAGGCCTAGGAAGTCTTGCAAATTCTTTAACAGCAAACTTCCGATAATTTTCCAAATTTTCATTGATTGTATCTATTTCTTCTTTGAATAATCTTATTCCCATATTACCTCTCAACCAAAATGTTAATAACTTCTTCATGGCACCCAAGCATATAAGATGCATGTAGTCCAGTGGTATTTGACTCACCAAACCAATATTTGTTTCCAACAATATGGTATTTTGTTTATGGTAATTTTCGTCTAGCATATTTTTGAAGTCATCATCTGTTCTAAGAGGGGATTTCAAATCCAAATATGACATCCTATTTCTGATATATTCACCTTCTATAATACACTTTGTACAACCAAAGTAAGCATTATGACTCTTCACATTTAAAATGAAGGCTTTTGCAGGAGCATCACACATTATTTTTGATATATCGAACTCATATTGTTTTTCACCTATGATGATTCCATTATCCTTCAATGCTTTGATTTCATCCACAATGGGCCTTAAAAAACTATTAACATTACTTGGTTTAGAATTGCCATGATAAATTCCTACAGGAAAAGGTCTACTTTGTGGAATATTATCTAATAATGCCAGTATAGGCCAAAACTGAATACAACTGCTTTTTGTTAATGGTAAACCATCAATGTTGAGCGAAACTAATAATTTTTCATCCTTAACTTCTTCACTTGATCTCTGTAAAATATATTTCATGCCATTTTCCAAACCAAAGTGATAATATGATCCTGGATCCATTTCAACTATTTCACTTCTATTTGCTTTATCAGCTTTCAAAAATGTTCGGCAATCTTTGGGTAGAGACTGAATATTCAAATAGTTTCTTATGAGGGACAGTAGCTTGTTGGATGCATTGTGACTTATATGATTTTCAATGATCCAAAACCTCAAATGTGTTGAAAACTGAGATTCTTTGGTTTCACCTAATTTTTCAGAAATATTTGAATTTTCAACATGCAATTCTAGAGAAGGAGAATATTCTGGAGGATTATTGATATTATGACTTGTACTGGGCATAGGTAATGACTCTGGTAATGATTTATCAAGATTAGGAATAGCAGAGGAAGTTAACTCAGTTGTGGTAGAGGTTGTGCCTTTTCTTCGCGATTGAATATTTTGTTTCATAATCCTTTTCAGTTGCTTCTTTGAATATTGTCCATATGGTTTGTTCAGCCGCTACAACAATAAAGAAGTGCCAATTTTAGAGTGTTCAATTATGTTTTATATTTCAGTTGGAAAGTGTGAGAATTCGTGTGGAATTATATGAGGAAATGAGAATTCAATCAGTTGGTGTACAGGATCTGCCCTGGCAAAATACTCTTTATAAAAAGCAGGCTGACAAAAAAAACTGGAAACTATACCTTATTATGATCCATGATGATTTGATGTATCGACCTCGGACTGAACTATTATGATGACTTCCAGAGGAATTTCCAGCCTAGAATTTATTGGCATGTCAATTTTTGTCATTTCACATCCACTGAATATAGGTACATTAAAGGAAGCTCATTTGTGTATACAACTTGAATTTTCACTACATTATAATTATATTTCATTTATGCAAGTTATTAATTGCGTTTGGTGCGATTTCTGAACTAGTTGAGGTTATGTGATTTCTTTTATCCTCAAAATGTTTCATTTTCCAAGAATCTCTACATGAAATAGGTATTGGCAATCAACTATAAAACGAATATGATAATCTGGCGCATGCAAATATTGATGTAATAGCGAGTGTAATAGGTTAACTGAAAGTTCGTGCTTGAAATACTCCAAAAACGGTGATAATAATAGTAAAATTTCAATGATGAAAACGTATAACAATGATTATTGCATCAATAACGACTTTATTCATTTCTTATTTTAACTACTCTTGAACTTATAGTATACAATTTGAATCCTACATACCAATAACTTTTAATGGCACTCTGCACAGTAATCTATGTCTGATATGACAACTGATAACACATGCACTGAACACTGAACTGACCCACTGTATGAGCGATGACTGCTATTTGTTAATATCAGTAAAATTCACATGAAATAGGTGAGAAAATTTCTGAAAGCGTCGTCAGTGTAAATGATGTGAACTATGTGAATCTAATATGGTGGTTGGAGGAAGGAAGAGGAGGGAGCTTCGTATATCATAGATTCATAGAAAATGACAAATAATGTACTGTTCACGGAATTGTTTCAAAAAATGTTCCGTTATGTAGATATTCTTTGTTCCGTTCTTGTTCTATAGTAGTAATAGAACTTTCCTGGTAAAACAGTATAACTGAGATGTTTAAAAAGTATAAGGATAAGTACCTGTCAGCGACGTTACCTCTTCAGCCTTAAGAACGTAACTTTCCTGAAATGTGGGAGGTATAATGAGCATATCTAAGAACGTTACGGTTATGATACGAGTTTATAATAGAAACCACTTAAAGAAGAGTAAGAGACATGGTCTTGAATTAAATTGCCTAGACGTTCTTGAGATGTCTCAAAACACTCACAATATGAAATGAAGTTGTTAAGATTTTCTGGGCTGTAATTGTTACAATACAAATAATTACATCGCATCATCTCGACATAATAACTTATAGAAGATGTTTTCTTAGAAACGTCGTAGTGGGTACATGTTATTAACGTTAACAAACCTCCCAAGGATGTTTCTTGCTCAGTGGGGGTGGACTATTGACTTTTGTCAGCAGAGCTCATGGTGGTCGCACATCAGATAAAACAATTTTTGAAGATAGTAGGATCTTAAATTTGTTAGAACCACATATTGATGCTATCATCCCAGTAAACCAAAATATGTGTCTGAAACATTTCTGAAACCACTTATTTTCCATGTGAAACGTTTCATCATTTGACTCAGAAACATTTGTGAAACATTCCAGACACCAGAAATGACCTACGTATAAAACATTTCAAATCAAACGTTTCAATAGAAATGTGTCCGGAACATATTTCAACTGTGATCAAATACATTCAGATATATTTCAAGGGAAATGTTTCAAAAGGAACACATATGAAACATAACATAACTGCATATGAATACATTTTGAAATATTTCATGGGTAATACTTCGGAAGAAACGTGTGAGGAACATAATTGTATGAAACATTTCAGTTGAAATGTTAATGAAACTTATTTCAACTGTGTTTGAATGCATTCCGATATATTTCAGAATTATTTCACATGGGTCATCAATAGTGGTTGATTTTGATAGGTTTTGACACGCAGGATTTACACATGATTCTATGAAAATAGTTGGCTTTTGAATTAGTTGACTTTTTTTTCGACCACTGATTAAAAAATCATGAACTGATAAAAACCACGAATTTAATTTAATTGTATAAATTATGAACTGAAGAATGATATAGATATGATCCGGAAGTTTTACCCAGAAAATCTTATGAAAACTTTCAAGTTGAAAATTAATTTTCAGATTGATAATCATCCTGTTTATTCACTTCTAGAGATATTGTTCATGAAAAAAAAAACGAGGTTTGAACAAACTGATGCTGATTTATTATAAACATTTATATATGTACCTATATATAAATATATAGTTGTCTTGTATGGAATGAATAAACTATGGGGATGAAGCAGGTTGAATATTTTCTGAAGGTTCCCTTTTGAATCTTAGAGTAGCCTGCCGAAACCAGGTAGCAGTATGAGTCTCAAAATCACTATCCGTCATATTGGTAAAGCGCTTTCGTGCAGCATCTGTAAAAACATTTAAAGTTAGTAACATTTTTTCCACTACTAACCTGAGAAGTCACCATTATTCGAGCATTTCCTCTAATAAGAAGAGAACTAACACTTTTTAACCTAGGTAAATGATGATAAAGATGATTTAAATATATTGCTAGTGGTGGAAAAAATTTAATATACACCTTGTTAGTAAAGAATATTATTACCACGGGACCTTAATTTTTCCCTGGGTAATAATGATATTCTTCACTACCTTGGTGTATAAATAACTATTTTTCCGAAAATGAATAATAAAAAAGTTGTTTTCCATGTGGTTTCAACTCAGTGAGAGGAAACAACTTTTTTATCATTCATTTTAGGAAAAAAATTATTCTTTATAAAATGTTCTGCATGTTCTGGAATCTGAAATACAATAATCAGATATCAAATTCTTTCAGTCGTATACGCGGTGTGTCAAAAATGTGAATTGTAATCAAGGATAAAGTTCCTTTATATTTGACACACCGCTTATACGACTGAAAAATTGATATCTGATGAATGTATTTTACATTTTAGAACATTATAGGATTTCCTTTCGTGTTGTCAAAAGATATATAAAAAAAAAAAAAAATATGGTTTCAAGTTAGTGAGACATATAATAGCTCACTTCTCACCCTAGGTGTATAATACACTATTTTCACCCAGTTATTTTTGAAAACAAAGTGCCATTAGATAGAGGCAGTATTTAAATATCACAAATGAGCACAAAAAGGAATATGTTCCTACTTTTATCTGATTAATTGGGAGAACCCATATTTTATACTTCAACTATATTAAAGACCCACCTTTCAGAGTTGATATAACTATCAGGTTATTCAGGGGATAGTTATTTTTTCTTCCATACCAAGAAAACTTTTTAGCTAATTTGTTGGAAAATATACGCATTAGTCCTCGTTTTATTAAATCTTTAGAGCAACTGCCTCCACCAATGAAAAACAGAGTTTCCTGAAAATGTATTAAAATAATAATAGTGCGTATCTGAAGTTTCCTCCTCTCATGTTAAAATTTGAACTAGGTGATAGAAAAAAAATTGAATAAGTTGAATAGAGAATTGAAATACCTATCAAATGAAGTATCATTTGATATCCCTTGTCATTTGAAATGTATAACATAGTCTGCTGAAAGTTAACATTCTCTTTGAATCACACTATGCTACATGTGATTTGCTTCAGAATTTTTCTTATTGATTTTATTCTCATTTGGATCAAAAGTTAACATCAGGAGAAGAAGAATCTTGACGTGCATTGAATAGCAACCATTCAGTGTCATTAAAATGAAAAATCATGTTGAAACATCCAACTAACCAACTGCTTCCTAGCTGTCTCCGAATTTTGTAAAATTTGTTCATACTTCATTAGTTGTTTTTGTTTGTTGAATGTGTTCTGAGGAACTGTATCAAATGAATCTATGCTAGTCACTGGCACTGCTGCTTGTGGCAAAATGAGTTTTGATAAATTATTGGTATGTTCATCCAACAGTGTCCTTAATATGACCACATTTTCATGCAATCTCTTAACATGGACACAGCAACAATCTGAAATGTGAATAACATAGCTTTATTCTGAAAATATAGAGAAAAATATTTATTCAATTATGCATTTTTTTCAGTTTGGTGATATCGATTTCTAACGATTCAAATTATTACAATATCAATTCAATACTCAGAGAAGCTGCTAAAATAAGTTCTCAAAAACATAGGTCATAGGATGCTTTGTTTTCAATATACAGGGGGATTGAAGTTGAAAATGAGAAAGCATTCAGCTTCAACTACTAAAGAAAGAATTTTATGTATTATTCAAGCCCACCTAGTACTGGAAAAAATGCAGGACTCACCATCATTTCCATTATTATCACCAGACTGATTTTGTTTCCTGAAAACTCTTGTTGTGGATGGAGGAGGCATAATGATTTTGTCTGTTTCAAGTGTTTCCTCATCATTGATGGATACTGAATATAAAGAGAATTTATTTAGTATATGTGTGTATTATCGATACTGAATATTGATGTTATTACTAGGTTCAAAGTGCATGAATTTCATCCTTATCATAAGCTGTTAGGAACTTCACTAACAAGAATATGCCAGGCGTCATACCTTCTACGTGCACGGTGGGCCAAAATCGATGGTATTCAGGGAATTTATCGGGAACTAAAGTGATAGACAAAAACATATATTGGTGTTCTGAAAATAGGTAATATTCGGGTATGACTAGTTAATAATATTATTGATATTTGATCTTTTCAAGGGTTTTTGTATATCACTCATAGTTGGAGAAAACTCCAAATACCTTTGAATTTGACCCATCCTGTACATTATACGACTTTCACTCACATGTACTTGAGGTGGAAGTATCACTACCACTTTCGATAACTTCAGTATTAGAGAGAGTTAGAAGAGAGTCTTCATGGACTGTAATTCTGTTAGTTATGAGGGTATCCATTGTTTTTGGTACTTTTGGTAATGGTGGTAGTTCGAAATCGTCTTCCGACGATATATATCCTGATATATAATCTTTATTCTTCACAGATTTGCGTTTCCTGCTTGATCCTGTTGATGCATCAACATTAACAGAATCTGAAGATTCTCCTTCACTACAGTTCTCTTCAAAGGTTTTCGCCTGATCATAGTCATCTGTAATGAATACATAGTTAGCAAATCATCAGAGAAAAAAAACTGAAATTTTCGTCACGAAAGTAGCTCATAAGTACAAGAAAATTTTACAAATATTGTTAACACATATTCACGTGAAGTATAAATAAAATAAAAAAAGGAATACATAAATGAGTGAAGAACATACAGATTAAAACAAGAGAGGGCAGCCAATGTCCATCAGAAGATGTATAGGTAATAGATTCTTTTCTGACTCAAATTATGTGGGATTATCATTTTATCCCTTAGGGAGATAAGCACAATTCGAAAACATTTTAGACAAGGAAACTCTTGATTTGAGTTGAGCAATTTGCTGTTAAATTTTCTACTTTTTTCTCAGGTACCCTGTACAATTAATTCAAGTCATACCTGTCTCATGCAGTATCTTGACTCCGAATTTTGTCCATTCCTCTTTCGCATCAGAGGCATTTTGGATATGCTGCCGAATTTTTTTATTTGGCCAAAAACATTCAAGTTCATCTTCACCTGTGAGGCTTGATAACCATTTGGATGGCACAGTTGAAATAGAGGAATCTTTCGAAAAAAGTACAACGGCCCACTTTTGAAAAAAAAAATATTGTTATTGATACACTGTCATGCCAAGATCTTATGGATAAAAAAATGCATTAGTAATGAAATACCCTGTATAATAAGAGAATTGCATGATGAAAACCAGGGCTTGAAAAAATATTGTTTTTTCTATAGAAATGAAACATCACGATTTGTATTCAAGAAAAACAAAAAATCGTGATTTCAAGAATACGTTTGAAAATTTTATCACGACCTATGTTCTAGGATTTTCATGTCAGTTTTTCTCGTGATATTACTGATTGGAAAATCATTTCCTTAGAAGGGCAATTCATCAGATAAAAGTTTTTGTGTTTATATTGTTGATTGAATAACTAGGTTACTCTATGGTCCATGTTTCCTCAAAGTGGAGTAAGATAGTGAAGGAATGAAGGAAGCTCGAAGTTTTCTCCACAAAATATTTTAATACAAAATGTTATAGCCTAAAATGGGACATTTTTCAAACTTATGATGAAGATGAGCTTCGTTCATTCCTTAACTAGGATACGCTAATCTGAATGTGAAATGGCAAAATTCAATCCCAATTTTCGACATTTTCTCAATTGGAAAATCCCGTATGTTTTCACGTCAGTTTGACAGCCCTGTGTGACTTCTTTCAGATCATCATTTTTTATTAAATTCTTTTGGGACACACTGTATATGTCTCAATAATTTTAGATTGTGATCATGGAGTTGTTACATATTATAGAAGGGAGTACTAAATAGATACCCTGAATAATCGAAAGCAGAGGGACACACTATATATACATTATAACTCGTTGTACTACTATGAGAATTTTAGGGTTCCTTTATGGACACCATGCAGGACCAGTCCGTGCGTGGTAGTATGGGAGCCCCCAAACTAAAGTTTACTGTACCCACTAAATCCACCTCATCAGATGGTTGTCTCCGATGACATTTGTATCAAACCTTGCATTATTGATTTTACCATGTCACCATTCACCACAGTTCCTATATAGGGGCCCCTTATGTTAGCACTGCCGAGGCCACTCCACAGTACCAGAAGTTTACCCCCCCCCCCCCCCCCCCCGGTTTTTTCCCTAGTGTGAGTCCCATCCATAAGGATTCCCATCCATCGAGCTGGATAAGATTCCTCATGGACTTGCCATCCTCCCCCACTCCTCCTGGAGTGGTCCTCACGTCATTCTTTTTGTCCACCATCATGACAGGTGGACTTAAATGTGGGAGCAGAGCTTTTTCGAACTTTACGGTCGCGCTTTCTGCTACTGATGCGCTCAGCCTGAGGGGCTTTTAGAGCGTCTTGTCTTTGTGTGTGGGGCGAATGGTTTTGGAACAAGCAACAACTGTGAGGCAGTTGATGTCTGTGTGTGTGGCTACAGCTTTTCGTGTTGCTTCTTGGTTTCCCAAGGGCGCTACTAGTAAGCTGTAGTGGTGTCGTGTGAGTGTGTCTGTCTGGGGCCAGAAGTTCATCTGAATGGCTCTTCTAATGTTTGATCAGTTTCCTGAAAAGGGAGGGGGAAAGGGTTGGTCCAGCCCTGTGGTGCCCTCTGCACAGAACTAAGGCTGTTCACTCCGGGATGTCGCCCTGTTTCCCGGAGGCCCCGTTAGCGACACCGTATAACCTCGGTGCCATTCATCCCTCGCCACGGGTTCCCACAGCTTAGATTAGGTTGCCAGAGCCTTGTTTAACAAGCCGCAGCCGTCCACACAGATATAAAGAAATGTTTTCCTCTGTGCACGCAGGGCTACAAATACTAACCCATCTGCGGAGCACAGAGTTGTTCCACAAATATTTATTCATCTTTTGCACGGCCGCGACCCGTACTCCTCGCACCACTTGATAGTGAGGTTGGACTTGGTATCGTTGAACTCGTAATGAAAATCTCTATCCGAATATGGAATGAAATACAGGGGTTTCCATTAAAGAAAAGTGTCAAATTTACTCTTACTCGAATATGTATCATTCTGTATATTTCTGATATCACTGAAAAAATGCGTCGTCAAAAAACAAAATCGACGTGTCCGAGATTTTTTCGCAAACACTCTGTACAAGGGAAATATCGAATTTATTCCATTTGGCTGTTCCACACTGTATATGATTTATATAGTTACCTAATCAAATAGTTTCTTTATGGAGAAGAGGAATGACAACAAAAGAAGAAGGTTCAATTGGATATTTAAGACATTTCTGTTTAATTTTGACGATTGGTAATAGAATGTTTTCTTCAGAAATATTTTTCACAATTTTGATATTGAAGAATTTCATGGAGGAGCAAGGTGTTTCATAAAATTCCTTGTTGTCAGATAACGTTCTGCCTTGTACAAAAATTTGTTTGGTTATAATATTTTCACAAATTCCATTTATCAAAAATACCGAGTCATCCTCTAAAGTGACACAGCAGTCTTTATCATTCAAAACAATTCGAAAATTCTTCAATATTAGGGATTTATAACAAATTACGTGGTCACCATTGTTTGTGTCAATATTTTTGTCTATTTCATATTTTAGTTGGGGATAATCATGTTCAATAATATTGTGATCTTGATTTTCTATCAGTCTATTCAATAGCTGCTCTAGAGGATATCTAGAAAATCTAATAGTCTTTTTCAATTGATACAAAAAATTTTCAAATTTGAAAGCACTAAAATTGTCTAAAACGCCCCAAGATTTACTGTCATTGGAAATGTGTATAAGGTTATGAATATTATGTGAGACATATTCACTTCCATAAATTAGAGCGAAATTTTTAACAAAATAAATTAGTAAATTATTTGCAAAATCATTATAAACCAAGTGCAGATCAGGAGAGCACAGAATTCTCATTGCACAGTGTAGTGTCATGAAATGTAAATATTTTGACTTAGGTAGAATATTTTCAAAAATAATGGGTCCTATATATAATAAAATCATTCGGAATTCAGTAGCCTTGAAGCGGTCGACTTCCTGCAAATCCCTGGGTAATCTAGCGAACTCTAATGGAATGTGCGCCCTAAATTTCACTATTCTCAAATTAATGTTCTTTATCTGTTCTTCTTCAAGTCGAATGCCTTTTCGGCCCTGTACCCAAAATTTCAACATTTTTTTCATGACACCTAAACAAATCAAATGCATGTAATCTAGGGGTACTTGAGAAACCAGACCTACATCTAGATACTCTAGAGGGGAAATTAAATTTTCTTTATGAAAAGATTCGTCAAATTTCTGTTGGAATGTCTCATCTGTTCTAAGAGGAGCGTCTAATCTGGTAAAACACATTCTATTATTGAAAAAATCTCCCTCTACCACACATTTTGTACAAGAACTACTTCCTGTATGACCCTTAATACATAATAAAAAAGATTTAGCAGGAGCATCACAAATTATTTTACTCAAATTCAAAAAAACTATTTTGTTGCCCAAGTTCAAACCATTAGTTTTCAAATCTTTAAATTCGTCAACAAACAACTTTAAGTAATTACCAATACTGTCAGGTTTTTTAAACCCATGATATGCCCCAACGATGAACGGTCTACTCAAATGTTCATTTTCAGAATCTATACATAATAAAATTGGCCAGAACTGACTTCCTGAACTTTTTGTTAACGGTAACCCATCTATATTCAAACTGATATTCAATATTTGATTACCTTCAACCTGACAATGTGTATTTTTGAAAATATTTTTTATGCCATTGGCAATACCCAAGTGGGCATAAGCTCCACTATCAAGTGAAATGATATTATTCTGATTGGTGTTTCTTGGGGTTTTCAGGAGAGTTCTGGAATCTAGTGGGAAATTACTAAAACCTTCAATATTGAAGATTTTTAATAATTCATTGATTGCCCCTGATGATAATAAATTTCTATATTTGAGAATCCACCTCTTAACTTTCTGTAGAAAATCTTCAGTGTTTGAATTATTTACAGACTGTGCTTCAGCAGTTTCCATATTTAAATCAACAGAAATGTCTTTGCGAGGAATAGGAATATCAAAACTAGGATAGGGGATGGAAATACTACTATGATTGGTGATATTTATATCAGCATCATTATGATTGAACTCAGTGTGTTCATCCTCACTAGCACAAGGTGATGATATTCTATCATTTTCTTTTATGTGTGTCTTTTTTATATTATCGATCACTATTCTTTCCTTCTCTAACTGTAATCTAATAATTTTCCTCAAATGTCTTTTCGTTTTGAATATTCTTTGTGTATCCATATTTGTAACATTAACCAGTACCTGTTAGGGCTGAAAAGGGAAAATTCAGTTAATAATGCTATAATTTTCTTCAATGACTATGATTTGAATTATTTAAAAATTCATTTGGAATGTCCGTGTTGCAGCAAAAATATCAAATAGGTTTAGTCAGTTCTGAGAATTTTTATTTGCCAGTTGGCCATTGAAATCATCATCAGAATTCTACTCAGCCAGCAAAAAAATATACTTTTACTACTCAAGTACTCACAATTTTTGATTTCAAGTGTATATTTATTCATATGTATTATAAAGTGCACCAAATCAACTTATATATGAATTCAATATAAAATCATTTTCCCTCGCAATTTCACATCCCAAGAGGCTTCCGAGAAGTGAACATATTGTAACAACTCCTGTTGCTTTTATATATCTAATTATTGGGAAATTTTGCACTTATGCAATGCATATATAAAATTTCGTTTTGTACTTACGTATTTTGACCTATTATAAAATTCGCGTTCCTGAGGTCACAAAATAAGTACAGAACAAAATGTTTGAAAAAATATGGATCGCATTATGATGAGTGCAAAAATATCATCATTCGCAAAATTATTGGTCTGAATCCAATAAAAAATATAAGTAGTACAATTAACCTGTGGTTCTGAGTGTTATGTTTGAACGTGGATTAATTAAACCTATAAACCAAAAATCTTCGAAAAACTTCCCAGAATAGAAAAGACGCCATAACTTAACCTCAAATAGGAGTTGTTTCAAACACATATTTCAATACATACCTGCTGATATTGGCGATTCATTATAATAATTATTACACATTTAACACTGTCGATCCAACAACAACTGTACACCAAATTCGCAATTAGAGTTGATCACTTTTAAGTTTTAATAATCACAATCAGAGCTCGTTTTAGTACTCGATGTGGGATATTTGGCACTCGATGAACGATGATGCCGGAATGCCGCAAACAAAAAACGGAGTGACGTGTGACATGTGACGTTAAGACTGACGAAAAAGACAAAAGTTTTGGCGCAATGGCCGTTTGACCTATGTTTTGACGTTTTTGACTTGGGAATTCGGAATATTATGCATGGGAACACAAAACACACAAAACAACATGGGAACGATGACCTGGACAAAACCGAAATTACCCGAACGACGCCGACAACAAGGTTGATGATGTTTTATCTCAGCCAGCGGCAGCATTCGAAATCTATGATTCGAAACATTTCAGATACATGATACATATAACTTATAAAGTGAAGTGTTATATGTTCATGATATATTTCTGAAAAGTGCGTCCGGAATGTCTCAAATGATTCCATTAAGGTTTCCGTTGAAACGTTTCATACAGATTATATGTTTACTTGGATGTTTATGATATATGACTGAAACGTACGTTTGGAATGTCTCAAATGTTTCCATTAAGGTTTCCGTTGAAACATTTGATACACATATTTGTTTACTGGGATGATTATGATATATGTCTGAAACGTGCGTTCGGAATGTCTCAAATGATTCCATTTTGGGTTCCGTTGAAACGTTTCATACACATTATGTGTTTACTGGGATACCGTATAAATTTATACTGAGCTCAAACTTGACGTTATACCTATATATATATATATATATATATATATATATATATAATATATATAAGTTATTATCGTTGTTGTTATATTCTATCGATGATATAATCAAACTTGTTTTTGTTTATTTGAAAATATGGTAATTTGATCTTTATAAAGACGTAATTTAATAATGCTGTTATTGTTGCTGCTATTTTACTGCTATTTTACTATTATACTGGAAATTGTTTGGATTATTCAATCAGTAATTTTCAAAATATCATGCCTTGAAGATGTTACTTGTCATATTTTTCGACATATGATATGCATCATGTTCTATGATATAATTCATCACAATTTGTTTAATTGATTCTGTGATATCATCGATTGATATGGTAATAGACAATGATCAAATAATTCGAAATTGGTTGAAGATGATATTGTATATTCTTATAGTATCATTATCTGTTATGTTCCTCTCCTCCTGTTCCTCTTGATGATTTCATCTCACGACATTTGGTGATTTCTCTTCGGTATTTCAATTGCAAACTATGTACAGATAGCTATGGTTTTCATCTTCATGATTTAATTTCTTCAAATTGTTGTAATATTTTCGTATATCTTTTTCCGATGACACATTTTCCATAATTCAATTTGATTTTTTTCTGGTAGACATTTATCATCAGTATCAAAAATAAATACTCAATATTCACCACAATACCACCATGAAACTGTAAATTAAACTTGGTAATATATGTTATTTCTTTTTCTTTCTTCTCATTATCATAAGTGATATTTCATTACTTGAAGACAATTATTTATATTCTAATATTAATAGTTGTTATTTGAATGATATTATATTAATATTATTTGGTAGTGGAGTTCTATCTCCTAATATTAAGAAGTAAACATATAATTATATATATATAAAAAATAATGATTAACTTGGAACTGAAATCATACTCAAATTTTATCGAATGTGCAAGGTTTTAATGCTCACATTAACCTGTGATTGTTATAACTAAGATACTGGGTTGGTTAGTTGAGCCCCACTTAATGAGCATAACTCTTCAGGATTTTGTACAGCTCCTGCTTCATTAATATTGCCCATGAGAAAACCTAGTAACCTCTTATCCTTTGAAGATTTTTTCCTCCAGAAGTACAGTGCTGCAGCAGTGATTAGACATACTATAGTAGCCAAGACACTCAATGCAATGGTGTGAGTATTGTTAAAAGTTAGTAAAGCTGGCAGATCACCAAGATGTTGAATGCGCTTATTTTCTCCCATAAAATCTAATGAGCTAATGAACTCACTGTCATTCATGTTGTTATGAATGAATGCTTGAGTTTGGATGATTATGGGTCTATCAGTATGTCGCAAGTTATAATGATTCTCATTAACTAGTATAGAATCCCCCATCTCTGCAGTATAGTAAGTAGGTTGACTAATAGTCTCTGCTCTAGTATGTAATACAACAAGTGCATTACGAGTAAATATATGCACTGTAGTATTACACCCACATACCATGATACCATCTGGAGTTTGTACAACTCTATCAATCTCTGATCCCACTTCAACTAGTGGGCACTTAGTAAGATCTGAATTTCCATCCAGGCTCAGACAATGTTCAGGAGTGTGGATCATTTCTCTTATGTCACATAAGTACGTGTTATCTATGCCATTACATCCTTTCATGGAATACCAGGAGTGAGTCTCAGATGAGAGAACTTTTGTTGTATGTTCTTTGAGCGTAATAAGAGTGTTATTTACTTTCCAAGGACATGCTTTTTGGGAATACACAGATCCAAAAACAGGATACAAAACTCTAGGTACAGATACTATGGTCTCTAGCATTGGAGGATTCTTAGAGATCTTCAACACTTTAACTCGAGCTGACTGGTACATCATTAAAGGATCTCGTTGGAAAATGGTGCCAGAAAACTCTGGATAGTATTGCATAACTCGTTGAAGTTGATCTCCAGGAAGAAGATCTATGGTCAACTTACCCCCAAGAGCTCCATTGACTGCTCTAAGAAAAGAGTTTGGAGCAATGTTAGCCCATGTAACCATATAATCCATATATGTGGCAAAGTCTCTTCTCAGGCAGGTGTAATCCTCGATAATCTCATTTATTTTTTCGATAAAAATGAAAATGATAGAAAAAATATGAATTGAAATGGAATATTATGCTTTTGTGCGAATTGAGGAATGAAACGAAAAAAAGAAAATAATATATTGATTATTCAAATTATCCATTTGTGGTCAAGCGAAAATAATTATACAAATATAGGATGTCAAAAATCGACATTTCTCAACTTCAGGAATTTTTTGTGTCGAAACTTCATTATTCGCCAAAACGGCTTTCATGTCCCTACCTCATCTTTTGGTTCAATATTCACTGGCTCTCAAATGGAACAAATACATGGTGGTGTGCAATTGTTATTCCTGCATCATCCTGTATGTATTTTATTTGAATGTCAGAAGATAGTAAATCGAAATTTGAGATAGGGACATGAAAGCCGTCTGTACCAATAATGAATAGTTTCAACAGAAAAAATAACCTAAAGTTGGAAAATCTTTATTTTTCATTCCTAATATCTTCGTAATCAGTCCTGCTAGACCCCAAGTGTGATAGATTGATGAATTCAGCTTTTCAGAAAAAATCTGAAAATGTCATGAAATACAGGCGTTCTATAAGAAAGAGAATAATTTTGATACACCACGCGTTTTTGAGTCATCCTGTATAGAGCAAAATAATTTAGAAGTGTGCTGTGCATGAGCCTAGTCCACTTCTGAAACTTTTGTTCATCTCTCTCAGAGAAGCGTTCATCTCACTTTCCCACCCTGTATGAAGATTTATCATCTATATAGGTTATTATAGAATTCAATTATTTATTTTTGAAATTGAATGAAGAAAGGGGAGTGTACTATAATCATGTGACTCTTTTCAGCAATAAATTATCAAAAATGCATATAGAATAGAAATGAAGAAAAAACAGAACAGAAAAGACTAAAAATTGTAGAATTCATATATTTAACTATTTACTTGAAACTTCAGTCACTTATTCTTTGGAATTCAATCAAAATAGAACTCGAAATTGTTTTCAAAGAATAATGAACAAAGACAGATTTAATAAAAATATTTTTGTTGACAGTGACAATGACAGCTTGCATTAAATGAATTTATAACATATCATCCATATGGATGAATCAAATTATACAAATTATAAAACAATATACATATACTATCTGTAAGTTATTCGAGGAGGTGGTTCATTCATTTTTCCAGCTTTTGTGTGGCATTTTCTCTCCCCGTTTCTAAAAAATTTAATGTAAGTTATTATAATTATGTCAATATATTTGTAGTGAAGACAGATTTGTGATCTACTCCAAAATGTGACCGTGGTTGAAGTTAAACCTTCAGAGAATTTCTCTTTTAGGTATCTAAATGTCACTGCGCTCAAAATTAAACCTTAAGAAAATTTCTCTTTTAGGTATCTGAAGGTTTAATTTCAAGCACAGTGGCATCTTGGGACAAATCACAAATCTGTCTTCATGACATATTGAAATAATTATTATAACTTTTATTTTATTTTGAGCGAGCCGATAGGCGAGCATGTTTGAGCTAGCCGATGGGCGAGCTAATTTGAGCGAGCCGAAATGCGAGCATTGTTTAGCAAGCCGATAGGCGTGCATATTCGAGCGAGACGATAGGCGAGCATTGTTGAGCAAGCCGATAGGCGAGCATAAATTCGCGAGACGAAAAATTTTTCGACCAAAAAATTTCTGCATATAGACCTAGTGAAAAAAAATTTGGAATTTTTTTCATCGAAATTTGATTGAAAAAAGCTCAATCCTCATGTATTCTGATCAGCTGAATCAGAATAAGTCAAAGAATTCAGGTGAAAATCCCATAGTTTTCGAGATATTCGCATTTGAATTCGAAAAAATCGATTAGTTCCGTTTAAAAAATTACTTCGGCAGCGCCTTTCGAAGAGACGCTCTGTTTAATTCATGGAAAAATCTCCATCGTGGTGAAGATGAGATGTTGGAATTTGTCAATATATGGAAATAACGATAGTGATGAAAAAGTAATGTGTTCAAAAATTTAATTTTTTTTTTTTCATGGCTCAGGAATTCTTTTTCGTTCTTTGCATGTCAAAATACGCCCTATAGAATTTTTCCCGACGATTTTGGTCAGAGTCTCCAAAATGGACCGTTTCTCCACGAAATTTCGGAAAACCGTCACGTGACATTTTTTCGGTTTCAAACCACATCATTTTCGTAGATTTCAATGCGCTGATCACGAATCTCTTTTGTTCTTGACGATATCTCAAACCGTTACCGAGATATCGATTTTCAAATTTGCAACTTTTTGATTTCGAAATTTTTTCATGTTTTCTTGGATTCAAATTGTTATAACAAAAAAAATATTGCAGATATCGATTTGATTTTTGCATCATTCGAAAGGAGACTCTCCAGCGTAGAGTGTGTACCATTTTCGTTCCTCAATTTCCATTAACGAGGGAGCAGTGATTTTTCGAAAAAAAAATTTTAGAATTTAATGGCTGTGAATTCTAAAATATTCTTCCCGAATATATCAAGGATTCTCCCAGTTCTCATGTGTTCAAATATATGCTAAAGAAACTGCTGCTTCAAATGAATTGTTACACTTTTCAGGAATTTATCAAACAACTATGAATTATATTCATAATATAGTTCATTTATATTCATAATATAGTTCACTCACCCTCTATATTGCTATGATGAACAATTATTCAATTAATTCCATATCTACTTATTTACTTGTTAGTTTTGTTCAACTTTAAATTTTTGTATTTATGCTAGGCTTATGACGACACTTCTCCAATTATTTCACATTGTAACAGTATTGCAACAACTGTACTTTTCAATTTGAGAAATGGAGATATCATTATTATTATCATGTTTTCGATATAAAAACGTATGAAAATGAGATAGTTCAAATCAATTCATTTAATATTACTGATTCCTTTCAGTTTTTACCAAGTTATTTAAATTTTCCTCAATAATGTTTGTACAACTTTTGATAATTCTAACCTAACCTGATAAATTTCCTCATTCCATTATCATTATCTTTCTGATTTTTTGTCAGCATGTTGGTTTTTACTAAAACGATCATTAGAAAATATTATTATCCTACTTTAATTCTGAAATATTTTGAAAATACTGATTCAAAAATGTATATTGATAAGAAAATGATATCATTTTACCTTATATAATCACATTCATCCAATTGTTGTCAGTTCATTCCAAGGTTGTTCCTATGAAGTTCATAGTATAGTATCACCAATACTTCCAATTATTATGATGATTCTTGTTTGTTCTACATCACTCGCTATCCAATGCTGCAACATCCATGAAAAAACTCCATTATTTATGATATAGAAATATAATTAAAATGAAAAGTTAAAAAAATGAGGAAGAGTTTATATTAATGTATCTGATATAGTTGACTTTCTCCAGTTTTTATCAATTCATTTCAAGTTCTCTCAATGTTTGTGAAATTTCTTATAATTTTGAACAATTTGAAGAACCTACTCATTCCATTATCATTACTTTTTGTAATTCATTTCATAGAATATAGGCTGCTGCATTGAACATTCATCAAAAAAATTATGATCATACTATAATGCTGAAATATTTCGTAACCATCGATTTGAAGATGTATATAAATAATAAAATAAATGTTATTTCACCTTATATAATCACATTCGTCCAATTCATTTCAAGTTCTTTCTTATGAAGTTCATAGTATCTTCAACACATCTAATCAGCTTGATGATCCTTTTCTGTTCTTCATCATTCGCTATCCAATGAATCTGGTAGTATATTTTTCTGCTAAAACATTCATAAAAAACAATATCAACTATAATATAAAAATTTAATTATTATAAAAACAAATGAGATGGTTTATCTTATATAATTGACTTTTTTCAGTTTTTAGCAATTCATTTAATTTTATTTTCAATGATGACCAATACACCTTCTAGTTAATACAATATTTCCAAACAGTCAGGCAAACCTTTACAGTCCATGATTCTGCATTCAACAAAATACATTGAAATATTCATTATTCAATATAAATATAAGTAGATTTCATTGATATAATTGATATAGTTTTAATGTGGTTATGAAATTTATTTTTGGTGCATTATATTCAATAACAAATTGAAAGTGAATGAGGAATACTTGATAATAATTTAAATAATATCATACTTTCGAGTATGACATGTATATGAAAAATTTTTTTTCAAATACTCTTATTCATAAAATCATCTTGACATTATATACTTGAATTCATTTATATCGAAGTTTTCAAATTGATTATTTTTCAATTTTGAAAATTAATATGTATTCATAATATAAAGGCTTATCAAATTTGAAGTAAACATAATATAGTATTATTTGAATGTGAAATTTTCATTGTACTGTTCAAACTTCCATCATCCATTGTAATCATCATTTGTTCCTCTGCCATTTCCATGTGAAGAAAGAATATTATTAATCAGTTAACGTAAAACGTAATATTGTTGAAATAATTATAATAAATAAAAGGAAGTTTTGTATTTTTCCACACCACCTGAATGAGGTAATACAAAAGGTGCGTTACCATTTCTTGATGGGTGGTTCGCCATGAGCCCGATTATCCCATATTTTTATTGGCTTTTTTATTTTTCCTAATTTTTTTGGGTTTTTAATTTTATATTTTTTTTTTTGTGGTTTTGTGAAAAGGAGTGGTCCGGAGCAATAACTTCATGACAATATGATGGAAAAAAGGGAAGTGGATATCTATAGTGTACATAACAATGTGTTCAAAATTTAAAATGTATAAACTAACCTCAAATTTAAATATTCAACGATTACAATTGGTATGAAACAAACTTCTGAACAAACAATGAATAATTTTTATGACAACAACAATAATGATTGATAATAGTGCTTATTGATTCACTTTAATTATCATTTAATGATAAAATAATTAAAAAAATTGGACATAATAACAATGTATATACTCGATATCCTGGAAAAGTGTAACAAAGGAATAAGGCTGAGAAAGAAATTATCGACCAATGTTCTAGAAGAAAAATTCAAAATCAAGATAAATTTTGGAAATACAGAGTGATTGAGCTGAGAATGCGATAATTATAATAATGCATTAATTGAATAACATTTTTCGACGTATCAAATGAAATTAAATTATTATTGAAGATTGAAAAATTAATCAATTTCATTACATTTTCGAAGCGGTTCTCATTACCAATTGTTTAGTTAAAAACGCTATAAGATCACTCAAAGATAAGTAAATTAGTTAGTCGAAAGGGATTATGCTTCATCATTCAGGACTGTATATTTGTAATTTATTTTGAATGAATTTCTCGATTCTATTTCAATGATTACTAATATACCTCTTTTATGCATTCTCAAATAAATCAATCTGTATAAACTGAAAAGTATTATATTGAATTCGAAAAAATAATAAATATTACATTATTAATGATGATAATAATGATAGCAATAACAATACTATTTCAGCTTAGGATCTAGGAAGAATTTAATAAAGGAAAGAGGTAGGATAAAGAAGAAATTTGAAAAGTCATAACCGATGATGAAATGTGCCACAATGAGTTTTAATAAAATTCCAATATGATATTGAATTGATAATGAATTGATTTACTCTCTAAAACCGCATTTTTGAACACTGGCGCGATTGACCGAAAAAAATTAATCGTCGCTGCATTCATCACTGTCGATGTTAAGGTGAGCCCGATAAAAAGGACTCGTTGGTTTTCAAATAACAAAATCTCTGTCTTTATCATCTTGTCGAGCAGAAACTCCAGATGTACCTGATTGATCTCAATTAGATCGACGAGCAGGTAATTCGGAGATTGCTGGAAAAGCTGTTGGAGGCAAGGGCTTTATGAATACCGTTTTAGATTGATGTTCGTAATCTAGATCTTCATAACACTTTGCCAGTGTTTCATCTTCGAGTAGTCGGAGAATGTATAGCAATAACACCTCGGTTGCGTTGAGGATGATTTTGAACATTCGGACTGTAATCCGATACAGTGAAATTCAAAAAATTATCAATTTCGATGAGAACTTCCTCTCATAAATGTTCAAAATCATATTCGTTTTCCGAAATGTTATTAGCCCTTGTTGTTATTGGTGGTGGTGGTGGAGGCGGTGGTGGCGGTACACGATAGATTTCCGTAGATTGCCTCTGTTGTACATTCTTATCGCCTATTATCGACGGATACACAATATTTCGGGTGAAGAATCGATTTTGGTAACTAAACCTTGTTTGGAAGAATTTCTTATAAATACTTCCACATTGTCAGGACTACCGACACGGCTGAGGGCCACGTACAGTTGTCCGTGAGCGAAGCAAGGCATTTCTAAACAAATACCCACCTTTTTTAAAGTTTGTCCCTGAGACTCGTTAATTGTCATGGCGAATGCCAACCTAATCAGAAATTGTAAACGACGAACCGTTCCTGGTAGATACGTAATATTTTCCAATGCCGTCAGTGTCATTCGTGGTATGAAAACTACATTATCTCGATGAGTCTCGATGCCGCCAATTAATATTTGCGCACTAATCAAATTATCACCTGAAGTTCGAATGCGCACTAAATTAAGTACGACTTTCGGTCGAGAGTTTTGCCATAATTAACACCTTAACCGTATCATGAATTTTCGATCACTAACAGTATCATCCGGTCTCTGAGACCTGCAGTATTTTTCATGATTTATTTCAAATTATGGTTCAATATATGCAAGTATTATATACAATTTGGAACTACAGTGCTTAAATTTGATTGTCTTTGTATAGTTTTGTAAATAATTTGTATACATGGGAATAGAAAACAAATCTTTTGTAAATAACTTGTTTATTTTATTTTTCATTTTTCAAAACAATTTTTATCACAGAATAAGGGACAGTCGAATGTGTTTTGAAATTGGTATCAACTGAACAATAATTTTGTTAGTCCAAAAGTCAAATCTTTGTAGCACAAGAAGTACAAAATTTCCTGCTGCATTCCAGGCATATTGGCTGGTCACATTTTATGCATTTATAATTAGTCTTCCTCTCCTTTGATGCTGGACACTTGGAGCAGGTTTTCCTTTATTTCTAGCTTGTCACTTGGAATGCAGCCACCTGGGTTTTGAGGATCTTCGTTCCCAACATATGCTTGTATGGTAGCCCTGATGTCACGTGGTAGGTTCGGTATTTCCAACCGTCTGGTCATATGTGGCTTTATGAGCTCCAGTGCCAGGTCTTGTACGAATAGGTATCTAGTCACAAGAGGATTACCTCGAAATGAAAGGTACAAGATGAAGGAGTTGATGCAACTAATATCCAACATTTGATAGAATATTGCGAGGGGCCATCTTCTGGTTCTTCGACTGGACGAATATATCGCACATTTCATGTCTAACAAGTCCACCCCTGCTTTTGTTTTATTGTAGTAACAAACCATTTCAGGTTTTTTTTTCTGTTCCCTGTTTTAATACTGTGGTGCATTGATGACACCAATATTACCGAATTATTCTTCTTAGGTACAACAGAAAGCAAAGTTGTATTGCCTGCAAATCCATATAGGGTCGACCCAACTTTTCTGTTTTTAGATGGTAAGAATTCAGGAGGTATTTCCCTTTTATTTTTTTTCATAGTTCCCAAATACGTTAGTGATCGATCTCCAAGGGCATCGACACACTCAATAGAGGTAAAATAGTTATCCCCTGTAACATTCCTGTAACAATCCCCTTGCACAGTCGAATAACAGATTGTGTTGGTTTGCTAAGTTGTTGTTCTTCAGCGCTCAGTCCGATGCTATCACTATTTTTTCCTTTGTATATGTAGGCATTTACTAAATATGATGATGAAGAATCTGTCAAACACATGATTTTTGGGCTTTTTGGGCATGTAAACCTGAAACGGACATCTGCCACGAAAAGGAACCAACATTTCGTCTACGGTGACATTGGGTTTAGGTAGAAACAAACTTTTACAATTGTTTATGAATTGCTGAAATATATCACTTATGGGGGCAGCAGGATCAGTTCTTTTTCTCATTTCCCTAGTTTGCGCATCATCAAACCGTAAGCAAACCAATAACACTCCAAACCCTTTAGATGGCATCGTTGCCCTAAAAACTGGCCTGCTGGTGATGTCCTTGTTGAAAATAGATTTTACATTCTCATTGGAGGATCTCGTTACAGAATTTAGTAAAATTAGCCCCAAAAGTGCCCGCAATTCCATTGACTTTTGTTGGTATCTTCGGACAGATTTGCTCGATAGGGCTCTAATTTTTTATTAGTATTTACTAAAATTTCACTCAATATTTCAGCAGTAAAATAACTTTCCCATACTCGTATTTTACCTGGAGCCTGGCCTAAGTTTCGAGCTTTTCGTGTCGGGCCGGGAAGTGTTGTGTTGGGGCGTTCGTCTTTGTTTGTTTTCTTCTTTCGCCACATACTCTCATCTTTACCCCAAAAGTATTCTGACTCCCCCTCTGGAAGCACAAAATTTTCCACTATATAGTGCATTTCATCTTCATCCTCTATTTGGAGTTCGTCATCCAGACTACTCCCGGCACTAGTGTCATTTTCAGCAGAAAAAACATAATCCGGATCTTGATCCAAATCGTCCACACTTTCACTTTCTTCCTCGACATTGTTGTGAATAAGTTGGAAAATACGATCACCAAAGTCATCGTCTTTCACTCTTAGATCCCGCGAATCAGCCATGTGAAACAAAATTTATGTAGAACAAAAAATGAAATCTATTTACAAAAATATTCACAATGATAGTATGTGAAACTTCGAACGTAATCCGTATCATCCGGTACCACAGGCCGGGATTCACCAAACGCTAACCGTATCGTCCGGTACGAGAGACCGTTAACAAAAACAAAAATATGACGGCACGACGGCACACAACTAACTGAAGGTCACAAATAACAATTGGCGGGAAACTAATGAACAGATACTGAGTGGGAGAAAGCGGACAAACCATCAGGGATGCCAATTTCGAAGTGCCAAATTTCCCGTCCGGTCTCAGACCGGTGATACGGTTGAAGTGTTTTAAGTTGTTAAGATAATCAGCGGCCTTGTTGGTCAGGCATAAAATGGCTTTATCGGCGATATCTTGATACGTATGTGCCGGATTGATCGGCCCACGACCATAGATTTTATCGATAACGTCATTTATATACTCGACCACTAATCGAGGTGGTAATTCGGTCAGATCTGAAGGTGAGAAGGGCAATGGCATTTTGACGTGGGGAATTTCGTCGTTTCCTACACGCAGTAGAAAATCAGAAAAGCTCGCGACATCATTATCAGCGACTGTGGTCATACCTTTCGAATGAAGAGTAGCCGCGATTCCTGTTCAAGCGACCGCTAAAATTGTTTTACCTAATTTGTAGCGCATTTCACCGATGATACAATTGTATAGAAAAGTCTTTCCCGTGCCGCCAGGTCCGTCTACAAAAAATAAATTCTCCGGAGGATGTGGATAAGTTCGGCTTTCCTGTTAACGAGTAACATGATCTACAACATTTCAATATTATCGCCGACGATTCGACGTTGCTCTAATTCACCGAAAATTCTATCCCCATCAAAATCAAAATCTTGGTGGTCATCGTTCATCGCATTATACAAAATATTATCCCCTGATGGTATAAATGATATTCCCCCGGTACTTTCACTTTTACAATGTTGAATATATTATTCCAATAACGTTCTCCTTATAAAGTGTAGTTTGAAGGTGTTAAAGTTCGAATTAAAAGGTGAAACTACTATCAAGATATAGCCTGAAGAAGTACCTAGTCAACTGCACCTGAAGAATGAATAAATCGCAAGTTAGTTGATGACATTTGGCAATATGATGTAATGAAGTGTTTTGGGAACATTCATTACTAGAACGGAACGTACAGATACCTACCAGAATTATGTCATGAATCAACCAGTATTTTTCATTGAAAGCTGGAAGATGACACATAGACTAACCTTTAGAATTTGTACTGTCAGATTTTCCAGGAATTTATAACCATAGCGGCTTGATTACACCCCTGAATACATCTATGATGACAAATACGGTCCTCTAAGCGTTGGAAGTTTTTGATCCCTGTTATATCCCATTACCAGCTACTCTGAGTGGTTTGGAATGTTTAAAATCTTAGTAATACTGATATCTTTGGATGACATCCATCTTAGAGGGCTCCGAAAGATATACTTGAATAGAACATAGAAAATACAGATTTCATAGATAGGGACATGTGTTTAGATACTGTACCGGCTATAACTTTCTTGTTGATGAATATTAGGGCTCCAGATTTTCTCAATGGCTTTAGCAACAATACCCAATAATTTATAGATATCCTGGCATGGGGAAAAACTAATTTTTCCGCACTTTTCTGATGAAAAGCCACGTGTTTCGTCAACCGGCACTTTTTGTTAAGTTTTCTGGTCAAAATCTAGAGGTCAAGCAAGGAGAACTGGTTTGTTTTTGCTAGAATTTTTTGCAAAATTCCATTCTCTATAAATTCTTGAACACCTTCGGTGCCAGGCAGTTAGTGAGTTAATAAGTTAGTAAGTTAGCGAGTTAGAAAGTTAGTGAGTTAACCGTAACACACAGTTTTCCGCCGCAGTCGAATTATCACTATAGAATCCGTGTTCGATAATAGGTCTTCATCCGTCTTAGAAGCATTTGCGTTAGAGTCAGTTTCCAGTATTTTCATATCCAGCATCGACTTTTTTCCAGTATCGCATCCACAGTAACTTTCCGCTACCAGTAAATCCCTTCAGGGCACCCAGAATATTTTTCTAGTCAATACCTAACTTCAGGAAACATTCCAGATATTTTGCAATTTGTCAAATTAAAAACATTGAACATAACCTAATAACCTGAGACTTGAGCCTTCTTGATCTTCCCGCCGTGTCTGTGAAACCGTTCAAGTATACCGTGAAGTGGGACAACGGTGTAAGCGCCCGTTCGTACATCATTGGGATTAGCTGAGCCTTGGTATCTGCCGTTTGCCAAACCGAAACCGTAAGTCGATCTAACCTTCTGGCATTGTTTACTGGTTGGATTGAGAAGAGTAGATCTGCAATACCTGAATTACTTTAGAGTTGAGCGATCCTGTATATAATTTCACTCACTCTACCAGTTAGTTTCACCTGTCCCTGTTAAATTCTACTCTGCTCATATCTGGCCCGAAATAATCCAGCTTATGCGCCGTGCTTTTGGATGCGCTTATTGCTCGACGTGGCTTTTCGTTTCATTCCTGCTCACGCGCTACTCCTGATCTACACCTGAACTACCCAGAATTTGCCCGCTTAACTATCGCTGCTATTGCTTCCTGATTGCCTGTATATCTTTGTACCTGTTGCTAGTTCGGTGGTGTTTTTGATGTTGAAATAACCCAGATCTGTTGTTGATATTGTAAGTTATTTTTGGAGTTCTGGTTACTTATATAGTTGTGTGTTTTGGAAATTTAGTTCTGTGGTTTTTATCTCATGTTGTATAGGTACAAGCCTGTAATCTTTCACCCGGAGTAACCCGGTATTTATTAATTTGTGCGTTTTATAGCCAATAACGTTCTTTGGAAGTTTTTTTCTGTTATTTTCAATTTTGGTAATTTTGTGAGATACTGCAGATGCCTAATTTTCCTGCATAATTTTCAGTGTACTTGAATATATTGACTGGAGAATAAACCTGTCAAAATTCGAAGTTCTTTTATTTCTGGTTTTCAGGTATTGATTTATTCGACTTTCTTTTTTTTGTATCAATCCGCCTGTCAAATTTCTGTCCTCCTGACACCAGGGTCCCAAGCTGTCAAAATCTGACAGCTGAGACGGAAATAAAATTTTCTTTGATCAATATAGCAACCGGTATTCCAGTCAATGACAAGGTTAGGTGATTAAAGCCTACCTACCCTTGTTAAACTTAACCTGGGTCAAAAGAACCGACCCCTGGGGAACCGTCGCTCCACTGTTGCTACTTGGGCCTCCTGAATATCTTTTTCTGGAGCAAGTGGAGTATACCACTTTTATAAAAAAACTGGCGCTCGAGACTCCCGTTTTCCTTAGGAAAGATAGTTTTGATCCTGATAGCGCCCTTGTAAGCCCTTAAGGCAATTAAGGCCCTTACAAAATTGGCGCCCGAGCAGGGACCGTTCAATTGATTGGCCGGAAAACAGAATATTCAGTTTTGCGAAAAAAAATATTTAGTTTTTGATTTTGGTTATTTCCGATTTATTTTTCCTTCTCTCTTCTCTCGATAGAGCAGAGACCGCTCCAGTAACAGCCCAGAAAGGAAACCAGAATTTTTCTGTTCAACTTCATTTTGCTGTTGTGAATTTTTTTCATTTTTGAAAACTTTCTAGTATTGTTTTTTGTTTTTGATATACTAGGAATAATTCGACCGACCGAGCACAGCAGACCAGGAAGCCTTTGTTTTCAAATTTATTTTTCAAATTTTGGAAAATTTCGATTTTCCGAATTGTTTTCAATTTTGGAAAGAACCAATTTATTTTCGTCTGAACAATAACCGTGCAACTGAACGACCAGGGCCGAACCAAGGAACTTTACTTTCCCAGAAAACTGAAAAATTTCCTTCATTTTTCAATTTTGTAATTTTATTTTCATTTACATAACAGAAACCGTATTCCTCTCATTGCAGCGCAGAACTAATTGATACCAGAACACAGATCTAGTCATAGGTAACAAATCACACAATTGTTTTCCAGTTGATATAGCCGTTGTTTACGTTTACTGATTAATTCCACCGAACTACTTGAGGAATCCAGTACCAGTTATTTTCCAGTGACCAAAACGTATATTTTTTTTCCTCATTCGCCTGTTAGTCTACCTGACCTGAATTTCAAAAACCAGTACCTGTGTATACAACCTACTATAACATGAGCAACGACAACGACAGTGAACCTGACAATAGAAATACCCTGCAACTACCCCCCAACCCACCAAGGACCAGTCGACGAATTCACCCGACCCAGAGGAATACAACGATGACTTCGTTTCATCATTAGAGCCCCGTGTGAGTTGGGTCTATCGCCTGAAAAGGTAGACCTAATAGAGGAGGTCAAGAGATATGGTCTAGAGTCAGAGGGAACATCTGCTGAATTGCGCCGACGTCTAGTTCGGTTCCTAAGGGACGAACTACCGAAAATGCTTGGACTGAAAGCGCCATACGGTGCTCCAGGACCTCCACCCTCCACAGCACCACAGATGACCCTTCACCACTTGTCACTGCACCCAGGGTGCCCCCGATTGATCATCCTGCGAATATGCCTGCTCTTCAACACCGCCCTCCATTGAAATCTCACCACTGGAACTTGAGCTTCGATGGAAAGAACACCGATCCAGTTGCATTCCTGGAACGCCTCGAGGAAATAGGAAATGCCGAAAGAGCCGATCCTGAACAATTACTCGATACTTTACCCGAAATCCTGCAAGGAAGAGCCCTGTTGTGGTACCGATGCAACCGTGTCTACTGGGATTCTTGGGCCAGTTTCAAGCGAATTTTCCAGATGACTTATTTCCCGGTCCGATACCGAGAAGATATCGAGATGGAGATCAGCCACCGTTTACAAAAAACCGATGAGCCAGCCATAGATTATGTCATCGATATGCAAACCCTGATCCGACGACATGGAAGTATGCGTCAGGATCAAGAATTGGCTTGGATCTACCGGAACTTACTGCCAGATTACCGCCAGTACATCAAGAGGTTCGATTTCACGGATGTATCCAGCCTGATTCCGTTAATCCAGGAATTTGAAAGTCTCAGAGGAGAGATCCGCCAGTTGTACCACCGAAATCCGCTCCAGGGTACCACTTCCAGAAATCCTCATCCCGGACATAGAACCGACAGGCCTTGGCATCAAACACGTGTAAGGGACGCATCACCCGGAGTACAAAGAGTACACGTCGCCAGGCAGATACCAGACAATATACCTCTGCCAAGGCCGCCCAGCAGAGCTATACTACCCGCTACCCCGATAACACCGGTCCAGGATGGTTATAACCGGAATACTATGTGCTGGAGATGTGGACAGACTGGACATAGGCGAAGAGAATGCCGAAACTCGCCTAAGATCTTCTGTTCGCGATGTGGACGCGAGGGGGTGTTGTCCCGAGACTGCGCATGTACCAGGTCGGAAAACCTGCCCGGAGCCCAGCTGAACCGAGGACAGTTAGGCTCCAGCAGATAAATATCCCGGAAAATCCGCCGACTTCCAGACAAACCGACAACCGACCGTTGATACCAGTTATTATAGGAGACACCCAGTTTACGGCCTTGGTGGATACGGGTGCCACCCGGTCCTTTGCCAGTACCCGCGTTGCCGACTGTTGTGACAGGTTTGGGGCACAGGAACGCCCCCGCACAATAGTACAGTCTCGCCAGGCCGATGATTCACTGATCCAGGTGACCAGAATATTCAAACTCTCTATGACTATTGGAACCGAATGTTTCCCATGCGAGTTACTGATTATTCCCAGTTTGGCTGCTGATATCGTGTTAGGAATGGATGTCCTTCGCACACAAGGCTTCAGCATAGATCTGCCGACAGCCACCGTGTATAGGAACCAGAAGAACGTCTCGGTTCTTGGTTCCCTTCGGAGTCCAGGTCCAGATGAAACTCCCACACCCAAGATCCAGTCAGTTACGGAGCATACTGTAACTACACGTCTTGATGACACCCTGGAAGATCAGCAAAACCCCGACACCCTCCTTGCTGGAAAATCAGATGCTGCTGAACCGATTCAACAAAATCTAACTACTGATCAACAGACCGTACTACAAAACTTCTTGGACATAGAATTACCAGCATTCCAACAAATCAAGGGACCCACATCTTTGGTTCAGCATCGCATTCGTTTGAAGACGACAGAGCCGATCAAACAAAGGTACCGCCCTCAGAATCCGAGAATGCAGGAGGTGATAAATGAAGAAGTCGACAAAATGTTGAATGATGGCATTATCGAACCTTCCAGTAGTCCTTGGAGTTCCCCTGTAGTAATTGTGAAAAAGAAAGACGGGAAACATAGATTTTGCATTGATTTCCAGAAAGTGAATGACGTAGCCGAGAAGGATGCATATCCGTTACCGTTTATAAACGCAATCCTGGACAAATTGAGAGAAGCCAAGTTCATATCCAGTTTGGACTTGAAGCAGGGATACTGGCAGATACCGCTGTCACCAGAAAGTAAACCGATAACCGCCTTTACCGTTCCGGGAAGAGGATTGTTCCAGTTCAGAGTGATGCCTTTTGGACTACATTCAGCACCAGCCACTTTTCAAAGGCTCATGGACACTCTCATTGGACCCGACATGGAACCGTTTGCTTTTGCTTACCTGGATGACATCATTGTGCTGAGCAAAACTTTCGATGAACACCTGATCAATCTTCAGCGAGTTTTCGAACGGTTACGTGAGGCTAACTTACAACTGAACCCAGAAAAATGTAAGTTTTGCCTAAACTCACTGAAATACTTAGGACACGTAGTAACACCAGAAGGAATAAAAACCGATCCAGATAAAATAGCGTCGATTGTCCAGTGGCCCGCCCCAAATACCCTGAGGAAACTCCGTCAGTTTCTTGGGATGGCATCCTGGTACCACAGGTTCATTCCAAACTTCTCCGGGATCGTGGCACCACTGACCAAGCTGCTGAAGAAAAGTAACCGCTGGAAGTGGACAGAAACTCAGGACACCGCCTTCGAGTTTTTGAAAACCCAGATTACAGAAGCACCAGCTTTGGTTTGTCCTGACTTCACCAAGCCGTTCATACTACAAACTGACGCCTCCGATTGTGGACTGGGAGCAGCACTTACCCAAGTCTCAGAGGGTCAGGAGAAAGTAGTGGCGTACGCGAGTAGGATGCTGACCGGATCCGAACGTAACTACTCGGTCACCGAAAAAGAATGTTTGGCTATAGTCTGGAGCATCGAGAAACTCAGACCCTACCTGGAAGGTTATCACTTCACCGTCCTGACTGATCACCTGTCCCTGAAATGGATGCATTCTATCAAGAGTCCCGCCGGCAGGATAGCCAGATGGGTGATGTTCCTGCAGCAGTTTGATTTCGAGGTGAAATATCGAAAAGGATCCTTGAACAAACTAGCAGATGGTTTATCCCGGCAACCACTTCCTGGACCCAGTAGTGAAGGGGATACGTTCTGTTGTGCAACTGAAACAGAACGGGAGGCCGAAAACCAGTGTTCCTGGTACCGTACCCGCAAAGAAGAAGTATCCCGCACTCCTGAATCTTTCCCTGACTACTGTATAAAAGACAGTAGACTATTCCGGCACTTTTGGGACTCGAATAACCTGAGTGAGATTGGTATGACTGATCCCTGGAAACTGTGTGTGCCAAAACAGCTCCGACACCAGGTCCTTCGGGAAAATCACAATCATGTAACCGCTGGACACATGGGGATAGCTAAAACCACAGCTCGAATCACTCAGAAGTACTACTGGCCAGGGATGTTCCGAGAAATCGCTCGCTACGTCCGGAGTTGCACAGTTTGCCAGGAGTACAAAGTTTCTCAACAACAACCACCCGGAAAAATGCATCCGTCCTTGAACATCAAACCCTGGGACACCGTTTCTACCGATTTAGTCGGCCCGTTACCCCGCTCTAGCAAAGGCAATTGCTACCTAGCCGTGTACCAGGATGGGTTTACTAAATGGGTTCAACTCCGGCCGATATGAAAAGCCACCTCTAAAGCCGTATCTCAAGCGTTTTATGAAGATATAGTTGTAACGTTTCAATCTTACCCTAACCTCAACTTTCCGTTACTGAATGGCCTATCTGTAGGCGGATGCATTTGCCAGCTCACTCAATGGAGACGGGGTGAGTCCCAGAGTTATGTTGTGTCTTCAATAGGGCGCCAGGCAAGTTATTGACCTCCAAATGCACCAACATAATCAACTACCATTAATCAACTTACCAAACTGATGGTAGGAGAGATATAAGCGTACGAAAATCAAGTAAAGCTTCAGGATAACCTCCTACATTTATTATTTCCAAACGTAACAGAAAAGAGTAATAAATTGAATATAAGTGGTCCAATCGAGGAAGTACAGGTACGCGCACCACAAATGCCGGAAATTGACCTTAGTACAACGACTTCTATGTAGTTACACCAAATGAGCTAGTTCAGCAATACATACATAATATATATTTATAGATATCTGACAACTAACTACACTAGGTGAAATTAGCAGAAATTGAATTAAATCAAAAAAAAAAATCGGAGGAACCGTCCTCCACTGAAAGACAATGTACCCCGAACAAGAATTCAGCGGTTTTACAGCAACAGTGAAATTCATTTGAAATGAAAATAACCGTATGTACATACATACCTCCTGTTGCTGGAAGGGTTTTTTTTTGTCTGTGACCTGATGTCCCTTGAATTTTGCCTTTTTGAGAAATATCGTCCTTCGTTCACATAGGCATTTATCGGCCCTTGGTGGTGGGAATCGAATGAAAATTGAAGGCTCTATAGTGATAGCCATTAGCGGAATAAAAAAAGGTAATTGTGGATGACTTACGTTGAGTTCAGATAATCCTCATAAATGAGAGTGAAAATGCCAAATCACGGCAAAATATCTGCCACCAACAATACAGAATTTCACTGGCAATCTTTTCCACTATCTCTTTCCCTGGAGTGATTTTTCCCGAAAAGGATGTTTCAAAAAACATAAACTTCCACTACCAAGAGCTGAACTTTATGAAACAGCCATCCACAAACCCAATTTTACCAACGGAAGGAGTGATAGTTAATCTTTTTCTATCCCTGGTAAAATCCTATTTAAAAAAAACCACCAAATGTATACGAGTTGACGACTCACAGGTTTGGACCAATCAGAACACAAGTAACTGAAAATTACTATGTCCTTCAGGGCGATTTACTTGTCTGGTTCACGAATGTCTCAAATATCAGGCCCAGATAATTAGGGAGACCTACTGAGCAATTAATATTGCCTAATTTCCACCGGAAATCATGATAATATGAATAAAAACAAGATTGGTGATATACGGACGGACGGTTGGCAGCACCATCTGACTTGGCCAATAAGAACGCAGGTAACCAGAAGTCACTAGACTAATCCTTTTCTGATTGCCTTCGTTAGGGATAGTTATACTAGATCGGAAGAGAAATCCTAAATAGGGATAATAACCCTTGTGATTTTCAGGCAAGGACTGAAAATCCAACAAAATCACGTTTCCTATAGTTGGTGGTTTCACAGTTTCTCCGTTGGTACCACTGGGCTACTATAGTACGTCACCCTCAACCTGACAATGACTAAATCAGATTGCCCAGCTGTTTCTCTGTCATATGGAGAAGTTTACTACTTTATTTACGTTCTAAATCAGCTAACATATCCAAGGACTATCAGGTAAGGACTATATGACCATAAATAATCTGTTTTGTTGAGAAACTGGGATGTTCAAGACGGATTTCAGCCTTCTACTCTAAGAAATAACTTGACTATGACGAACGGTCACCATCACTGAATTATGTCTATTTTCCAGGTTCTAGAATACTGTCGGCGGAGATACACATACGAAGATAGATTTTAGACGACGGGCCACTGCCTTGAGAGTTGTTACACTCACCCAGGAACTTAGAATGAAGGAGGTGGTGATATTAACCTCTAATCACAACATTCCATTACTACTGCAAAATATACACAGAATCTGCGCTAACCACAGTCCTGCCTTGAGAATAGTACCCCAAGATGACAATCACACCCAAAAAGTTCAGCAGATCCCCCACAGAAATAACGACAAAACTGCACATGTAGTTTCAATCAATCGCTGCTACCTGCCTCTACCACAAATATAGCAAACTTCCATCTGGAATCATTTCCACAGGTGCTAAAACTAGTTAACATACAATTGAACTTCTGATGTGCTCATGATTGTTGATTTTTAGGGGCTGAAAGATAAGAATTTTTTCCCCCTTGGCCTTTCCTGAATGTTTGAGGAATTCCAGACTCGAACAACGAAGGGAGAAAATCAGAAATATTTGGGAGGGTGAACATATTGGTGGAAGATTATGCTGTATCGAGTTGTGGTGTTATATTGTGCTTGTGTTAACCTGAAATATAAATCCTAATATTCCATTGTTTCTTGTTTTGTCATCGTAATGATCTAGGCAGAAACTGAACCGTTACATAGTCTTGAGATTTAGACGTCCAGGAACTGTCATAAGTGACAATGGCACCCAGTACACCGGTAAAATATTTGAAGCCCTCCTGACCGATCTAGGAATAAAACACCGCCTGACTCCACCGTACACCCCACAAGCTAATCCCGTTGAACGGACGAACAAAACCGTGAAGACAATGATCACCCAGTATTGCGAAAATGATCACCGGAAATGGGACCAGTACCTGCCAGAACTCCAGTTTGCCATGAACACCGCGAGACATAATTCAACTGGGTTCAGTCCATCGTTCCTTCTTTTTGGAAGAGAGTTAGAACCGCCGAAAGCACTTCACCGCACCCCGACAATCGATATGACCGAAGGAGATGAGGAAGCTGAAAAGAAACCCTCCCAGACCTGGATAGGACACCTGGAAAAGCTCAAAGAAGTACACGAGCTAGTCCGAATAAACCTGACTCGTGCCTTCACCACCCAGAGTCATTATTATAACTTGCGTCGCCGAGACTGGAGATGTCATCTGGGGGACAAAGTTATGAAGAGGGAACACAATCTCTCCTCGGGGATCCGTGGCCATGCAGCTAAGTTAGCTCCAAAATACACAGGTCCCTTAACCGTAGTTCGGGTGATTTCACCAGTAGTGTATGATCTGAAAAGCACCACAGGCAAACGGTATCATCGGATCCATGTCAAAGATCTGAAACCGTTCCTGACAGACGGAGACCAGTAAACCCCTATGCTTTCCCAGATGGCTGACCGAAGCCTGCCCAGTGGTTTTCCTGCCGCCAAGCGCATCCGGGTCCTGCAAGACCTGGTGCTTCGGCCGGCCAACGACGTTCCGGTACTCCACCTTCCGGAGGTCCCGGAATTGGAGTTCCCGGTGGGATACGTGACCCCAGAAAGGCTGCCAGTAGTGGATATCCGAATTTCGACGCCTCGTATAGACCTGGGTTACGAATATATGGATATTCCCCAGTACTTCGAGCTGGATCACATGGCGGAGGGTCCTGCGCCCCTCAGTACCTTTTCACCACGGCCGCAATACTCCCCGATCACGCCCGAACCGAGCCTGCCCACCCGCTTCCCGACGCTCTACGCTCACCTGCTGGGCTCGGTGGAAACCCCCCGGGAGGAGATCGCAACCGAGCCCCTTCCGGAACTGATTCAACGGCTTCCCCAAGGATCGGCTGTTCCATGGACGCCAATATTCCTGACGGGAGAAGGTGGATATACATCGGGTTATTTTTTTTATGTAGTTTTGCTGTTTGTTATAGGAGTTATGGACATCTTGGATTTAGGGATTGAGCAGCTAGACGCCCTGAAGAGATCGACGGGTGGGAAATCACCGGTTTCCCTCAGGCTACTCCACCAGACTCCCACCAGGCCACCCCACCAGACAACCGCCAAACTACCCCTCCAGACGCCCGCCAGACCACGCAACCAGACGAATGCCAGGCCACCCCACCAGACAACCGCCAAACTACCCCTCCGGACGTCCGCCAGACCACGCAACCAGACGAACGCCAGGAGACCTCACCAGACGACCGCCAGACTACTCATTCGAGCACCCGCCAGACCACTCGAGTAGACAGCCAAGGCTTCGAGATCATCTACCTGCCGGTAGAACGCCGACTCTGCTGGAGGTGCGGAAATCCAGGGCACCAACGGCCCCAGTGTCGATTTCCGTCCCGGATATTCTGCTCCCGCTGCGGACGCGACGGTGTCCGGTCCTGTGACTGTGCCTGTCCTCCTCGACCCCCGAAGTACCCGGGGCACTTTCCAGTACTGGTACCGGAAAGTCAACTGTATCGGCGTTCACCAGTTGTCCCCAGAGTGGACAATCGTACCAGCGTCCGAGTGGCATCTAGGCCGGTAGCTTCCCTGTTGCAGCCCATTCAGGTCAATCGGCAAGTCCAGACGTCCACCCCTACCGTCGCTGACCGCGCCATACAGTGCCAGTTGTGTACTTGTAAGAAGGCCAGAGGCGATTACAAGTATTAATCGGGGTCAGCTGAACATCTTCCAGACACTCAACCAGATCACCGTGTAAGCCTCCCAGCAGGCCAGCTTCCAGAACTTCGTCATGCCTGTGGTACAGGACAGCTCCAGCCACTCAACCAGATCACCGTGTAGGCCTCCGTGCAGGCCGTCTTCCAAACAATCGACCAGACCCTCGTGTGAACCGCCCAGCAGGAGATCCTCCAGAACATCGTTAAGCCATCCATGAGTATAGTATACAAAAAGAAAAATACAGCTGAAGCAATATTTTCTTTTTCCGCAAGTAGGAGGGGTGTGTAATGAAGTGTTTTGGGAACATTCATTACTAGAACGGAACGTACAGATACCTACCAGAATTATGTCATGAATCAACCAGTATTTTTCATTGAAAGCTGGAAGATGACACATAGACTAACCTTTAGAATTTGTACTGTCAGATTTTCCAGGAATTTATAACCATAGCGGCTTGATTACACCCCTGAATACATCTATGATGACAAATACGGTCCTCTAAGCGTTGGAAGTTTTTGATCCCTGTTATATCCCATTACCAGCTACTCTGAGTGGTTTGGAATGTTTAAAATCTTAGTAATACTGATATCTTTGGATGACATCTATCTTAGAGGGCTCCGAAAGATATACTTGAATAGAACATAGAAAATACAGATTTCATAGATAGGGACATGTGTTTAGATACTGTACCGGCTATAACTTTCTTGTTGATGAATATTAGGGCTCCAGATTTTCTCAATGGCTTTAGCAACAATACCCAATAATGTATAGATATCCTGGCATGGGGAAAAACTAATTTTTCCGCACTTTTCTGATGAAAAGCCACGTGTTTCGTCAACCGGCACTTTTTGTTAAGTTTTCTGGTCAAAATCTAGAGGTCAAGCAAGGAGAACTGGTTTGTTTTTGCTAGAATTTTTTGCAAAATTCCATTCTCTATAAATTCTTGAACACCTTCGGTGCCAGGCAGTTAGTGAGTTAATAAGTTAGTAAGTTAGCGAGTTAGAAAGTTAGTGAGTTAACCGTAACACACAGTTTTCCGCCGCAGTCGAATTATCACTATAGAATCCGTGTTCGATAATAGGTCTTCATCCGTCTTAGAAGCATTTGTGTTAGAGTCAGTTTCCAGTATTTTCATATCCAGCATCGACTTTTTTCCAGTATCGCATCCACAGTAACTTTCCGCTACCAGTAAATCCCTTCAGGGCACCCAGAATATTTTTCTAGTCAATACCTAACTTCAGGAAACATTCCAGATATTTTGCAATTTGTCAAATTAAAAACATTGAACATAACCTATTAACCTGAGACTTGAGCCTTCTTGATCTTCCCGCCGTGTCTGTGAAACCGTTCAAGTGTACCGTGAAGTGGGACAACGGTGTAAGCGCCCGTTCGTACATCATTGGGATTAGCTGAGCCTTGGTATCTGCCGTTTGCCAAACCGAAACCGTAAGTCGATCTAACCTTCTGGCATTGTTTACTGGTTGGATTGAGAAGAGTTGATCTGCAATACCTGAATTGCTTTAGAGTTGAGCGATCCTGTATATAATTTCACTCACTCTACCAGTTAGTTTCACCTGTCCCTGTTAAATTCTACTCTGCTCATATCTGGCCCGAAATAATCCAGCTTATGCGCCGTGCTTTTGGATGCGCTTATTGCTCGACGTGGCTTTTCGTTTTATTCCTGCTCACGCGCTACTCCTGATCTACACCTGAACTACCCAGAATTTGCCCGCTTAACTATCGCTGCTATTGCTTCCTGATTGCCTGTATATCTTTGTACCTGTTGCTAGTTCGGTGGTGTTTTTGATGTTGAAATAACCCAGATCTGTTGTTGATATTGTAAGTTATTTTTGGAGTTCTGGTTACTTATATAGTTGTGTGTTTTGGAAATTTAGTTCTGTGGTTTTTATCTCATGTTGTATAGGTACAAGCCTGTAATCTTTCACCCGGAGTAACCCGGTATTTATTAATTTGTGCGTTTTATAGCCAATAACGTTCTTTGGAAGTTTTTTTCTGTTATTTTCAATTTTGGTAATTTTGTGAGATACTGCAGATGCCTAATTTTCCTGCATAATTTTCAGTGTACTTGAATATATTGACTGGAGAATAAACCTGTCAAAATTCGAAGTTCTTTTATTTCTGGTTTTCAGGTATCGATTTATTCGACTTTCTTTTTTTTGTATCAATCCGCCTGTCAAATTTCTGTCCTCCTGACACCAGGGTCCGAAGCTGTCAAAATCTGACAGCTGAGACGGAAATAAAATTTTCTTTGATCAATATAGCAACCGGTATTCCAGTCAATGACAAGGTTAGGTAATTAAAGCCTACCCTTGTTAAACTTAACCTGGGTCAAAAGAACCGACCCCTGGGAAACCGTCGCTCCACTGTTGCTACTTGGGCCTCCTGAATATCTTTTTCTGGAGCAAGTGGAGTATACCACTTTTATAAAAAAACTGGCGCTCGAGACTCCCGTTTTCCTTAGGAAAGATAGTTTTGATCCTGATAGCGCCCTTGTAAGCCCTTAAGGCAATTAAGGCCCTTACAATGAAGTGCAATCAGTCAATCTAAATATGCTGCTCTGTAGTTTAAAATAGCAGTACAAAAAGCATTTACTACAAAAAGTAAATATATAAAAACCACGGCTGATAAGTCTCTATACATTCTGCCAGTGGCGTCCTAAATACTTGGTTGGAATATGGGAAAACTCAATTGTACAAAATGTAAAAAAGAATTAGAAGGGGAAGAAATTGTGATATGTGACTGTTGCAATGATATATCACATGCAGGATGTACTGAGCTTACTAGAACTGAATTGAGAGCTATATTCCTGAAATCAGGCAGATGGATCACCTATTTTTGTGATGAATGTAGAAATAACATCAAACAATTGCCTAAACTCATAAAACAGATGAATGATATGATCTAAGCCAACAGAATACTTCAAGAAGAAAATGAAAAATTGAGACAAACAATTGCTGACCTAACTACATCCAACTCCCAACCTCAGTTGGAGCCAGACGAATTCAAAAATGAAGATCTGATCTCAGAAATCATAGATAGGCAAGCTAGAGCAGCAAATATCATAATATATAATGTTAATGAACCTCAGGAGCAACTTAGAATGGAGCGAACTACAAAAGAGACTGAAACAATTAAAAGTATACTTAAGAACTTAAGTGTTAATACAGAAAATATAAAACACTTTAGACTGGGGAAATGGTCAGCAAATAAAAACCGACCTATCAAGGTAATTTTCAGATCCCAAGAGGAGGCTAAACAAATTCTCAAGAATAAGCAACTTATAGATATCCCGAGTATACGAATATCCGGGGATCAGACTCCAAAACAAAGAGACTACTTCCATAAAGTGAAATCTAAATTAGACGAAATATTTGCTGCAGGAGATACTTCGAAAACAATTAAATATATCCACGGTAAACCTACAATTGTAAAACAAGATGAAAAATATGAGAGAAAAAACTGATAAATGATCCTAATATACAGTTGAATAGCGATATCTTATACCTAAATGCCCAAAGCCTAATGAAACATAAAGATGAAATCCAGGAGAGCCTTCTTATCTACAATCCAAAAATAATTTTACTGAGTGAATCCAGAACAACAGAGGACATCGAAAACACCGAGCTGAAGATAAACAACTATACACGTATTCGATGTGATTCAAAAAATAGACACACTGGTGGGACTGTCATCTATTTAAATCAAAATTTGGAATTTTCTATTTACAAAAAGTTCTCGCTTGACTCGAATTATTGGTGTAAAATTGTGAAAGTTAACTTCAAGTCCTCTATATGGTTAGTTGGGTGTTTGTATCATTCGCCTTCCAGTTCTGATTCAAAATTCCTGGAAGATTTTGAAGATCTTTGTGATAAGCTTATCTTATCTAATAATCGATTCATTCTAGTGGGTGACTTCAACTTGAATTTTGATGATAATAGTTTCTATGTTGAAAAAGCCAAAAATCTCTTAATAACCTATGGTATAAAACAAACAATAACGGAACCTACTAGAAAAACAATAGATTCACAATCATTAATTGACTGGGTTTTGACAAATGAAGATTCTATAGTATTAAAAGTGCATTTAACTCCAAAGATTACCGATCATTCAATCATATCTGTTAATTTCTTATCATGTCGAATAAATCAAACTGGTTTTATAAAAAAATACAGAAATCTTTGTGAAGACAATTTAAATATCATTAAGAATGAACTCATCTCATGCAATTGGTCTCTCATCTCTACTGATGTCAATCTACTTTATGAAGAAATATTGGGAGAATGTTCAAATATTATCAATAGTGTCTCGCCAATACAAACATGCAACTTCAAAAATAATATTCCCTGGTTCGATAATGAAATTTCAATCAAATTAAAAGAACGTGATAAAGCATACAAACTGTTTGTGAAAACAGTTGGTGATGAAAATTTAAAATTACATAGATGGAACGACTTCAAAAATCTTAGAAATGATTGTGGTAAACTCTTTGAAAGATAAAAAAACTCAATATTATTTCAATAAAATAGACAGGTACAAAAATAATTCCCAGTTGATGTGGAAAACATTGAGAACTCTTGTTAGTAATAACCAAGAAGCATTTCCTAATCATATACAATTTGTGAATGAAGGAGAAGTTTCTGTAATAAGAGACGAGTTTAGTATAGCCGAAAATTTCAACATATATTTCATAGACAGTATACAACATATTATCCAGAGTATTGATCATAATGAACATTGGTTTAATGTAAATAATAACTTACACCTACCTCTTACTAAATTCAGATTGGTTACATTGAGTGAATTGAAGGAAATAATTACATCGCAAGACAATAAATGTAGTATCCATGAAATATTAAACTCTAAAATCTTAAAACATGTATTTGAGACGGCAGGTCATGCAATTCTTAATTTAATAAATACTTCGCTCCAAAAAGGCCAAATACCGGAAGCACTTAAAACAAGTACAGTTATCCCAATACAAAAAGTAACAAACACCATTAAGGCTAGCGAATTTAGGCCAATAAATACCCTACCACCTATAGAGAAAGTCCTAGAATTATCAGTATACAACCAGTTAATAGAATTCATTGAAAAAACTCACATTTTATTTGATAACGAATCAGGGTTTAGAAAGAAACATTCATGCGAAACAGCATTACAGTTATCGATCAATAAGTTCACTAATGATATAGACCAAAATAAATATGTTGTAGCTGTATTCTTCGATATGAAACGGGCCTTTGAAACTATTGACAGAAGTATCTTGCTACAGAAACTTAGGAGGTATGGAATAGAAGGGATGGTTTATGAATGGTTCAACGACTACTTATCAAACAGAAAACAAAGAGTACGTATCGATGAATATTTTTCGTCATACCAAGTAAACAATACAGGAGTACCCCAAGGGAGTGTTCTTGGTCCCCTCTTATTTATATTATATTTGAATGATATTAATTTGTTCATTGACTGTGAATTCATAAACCTATTCGCAGATGATACTCTACTGGCCTGCAGTGGAACTGACTTAGATCAGGTTATAGAAAAAATGAATGGAGTACTACAGGATGTTGAACTATATCTAAAAACCAATAAAATGAAATTGAACGTAACAAAAACTAAAGCTATGATCATTACTAGTAAATTCAAATATAACAAAATAAATATAGAAAACATTAATCTAACATTAGAAAATGAACGTATTGAAATAGTTACATCAATCAAATATCTATGTTTTCAATTAGATAATTGCTTAACATTTGTTGATCATTTTGAATATATAAAAAAGAAAATATCAAAAAAACTATATTTCTTCACTAGAATTTCCAATAACTTGTCCACCGATACAAAAATCACAGTCTATAAAACCCTAGTTCAACCACACTTTGAATACTGTGCTTCCATTTTATTCTCATTCAACTTAAATAAAATACAGCAATTGCAAAGATTGCAGAACCGAGGAATGAGAATAGTTTTGAAATGTAGTAGGTCTACTCCAATTTACACAATGTTATCCACTCTACATTGGCTTTCAGTATCTCAAAGATTGTACTACTGTTCTATGATTTTTCATTCATTCATCATTTCAAATTCATAATTATGTAACTCGAAACAGCAACAATCTTCATATAAGTCGAAAAAACTACAGAAGTTCAATGAGCACCATATTTCATAAAGGCTTTGTCCAATTTAATGATTTGCCCTTTTCATTGAAATCCATCTCATTATTCCAAAAATTCAGGATAGAATTGCTGAAATATATTCATGAAGAACGTGATTCGATTTAATTTTATTTCATTTTTAGATATTGTCGTGTTTGTTGATGTATATATACTTGCCTTCGTGTATATGTCTGTGTATATTCATATTATTCATGTACTCAATTAATTTTAACTGTTTGTATGATCTTAGTTAAGTAAAATTGTTATATTTATATTTCAAACCTGTGTATTAGGATTCCTATTTCAAATTCAAATAAATAAATGTTCAACGTTACGTGTGAAATCGTCAATGTCGATAACGACACCTCGTAAGATGTCGTCATCGACATCGTCGATAGTAGGCAATTCCAAATCGGCAAGCGTGAAGCAATCACCGCCCATGGCACAATGACGGATGACATTGCTAACGTGATGCAATGCCATTCGTTCAGCAGTTTGTATGTCGATACCGTGATCTGTGAAATCAGATATCAAATCGTCTCTATGCATATTCCACATGTCGACGAGACCTTCATTATCACCTTTGTCTGTCATTATTATGCACGCTAATAATCCAAACAATTGGCGAGTCATGAAAGGACACCTCATCAATATGGCTTCTGCAAGAGCGAGTCGATATTCTTCGGCGTCGGCGAGCAAACCTAATGCCCTACAGGCCGATTTCGAATCGGGATGAACGACTCCATTGACGGTGAGCAAGGGTCTGAAACTTGTTGCACCTTTCACATGCTGTAACGAAATACGCAAATAAAATCTCGAAGTATCGTTCGGAGACACGGACGCCAATGTTCCGATGATCCTGCTAATTTTTCTGCAACGTTGCCACCGCTTGTGACTTGTGTTCCATAAATAATGTTCAGGAATTTGACTATACTTTCATAATGTTGCTTAATGTTGAAGAAGGCGACCAATTTTGACGGCTTATTCGCTCTTTCAGCAAATTGTTCTGCCGTCTCTTGTGCTTCTTCATCGAAGATAATCTGAGGATCGTCCTCATCATGAATCGACCAAACTTCAACCGTGTATGACTTGTCGCTAAGCTTGTATTCAAACAATCTCCAGCATGCCTCCATCGAACTAACGTATCGGTAACTTATCTATCGATTTCATCCCAATCGATAACTCTCTGTTGTTGTCGTTGTTGTTGACTCGCGTTAGTTGCGTCATCGGCGTGCTGATTAGCATATTTGTTGGTGGTGGTAGTGTTTTTGGTGCGTGTATTGGTGGTATTGGTGTTGCTGGTTATAGTTATAGTGGTCGGTGTTGTTGTTCCTCTTCTACCGATCGCTACATTTGCATCGTCGGCCATCTGAATGTTAATGTAATCCGGACCTTTTTCCACATACTTGTATAGATTCCTGATTGACCTCAAACTGCCGCACAATTCGACATTCATATGACAGTAATATTTAACGAACAATAACTTGTTGAAAGGAACGACATATCTGTTGTCCGCCAGAATACCGTCCAACACAACGGCGCGACCGTCGTCGGGCCGTTTATATTCCGGCTGTCCTAAACGATTGGTGTCTCCTCGCAAGTCAGATCTTTCTCGAAAAGCTTTCGGAAAAAACTTCTTGCAACGATTGTCAACCATGCAGGAAGCAGTCGGATTTTGTTGTCCACAAGGTTTGTGAATCATGTGCCGAACTACATTCTCGTGCAGTCGTCTTTCGGTGATCTCGTCTGGTAGCTTCTTCATTTCGAACGTCCTCCGTGGTTGATCATGTCATGTACGATGAGGTCGCAGAAGAATGGAGGTTCTTCGCCGATGAATAGGGCTGCGACTTCTGTGCTCGTAAACGCGCTGGTAAATCGTACGTCCGCAATCTCTCCAACATACGATCAGTAAAAGCGATCGTGATGTTGTTTACATTTCGTTGACGCCTGCTTCAGTCTCGAATTACCTCTCCCATAGTGAAATGAGACGCTACATAAGGATTAACTCTTCTCAAACAATTTTCTAAAGTTCTTATAGTACCTACATTAACTTCATATCCGTAAAAGTGAGATTTGCGTGCAACAGCTTCTTGTGCACCTACAAAATAACATTGATTCAATTTCAAAACGTTCTCATCGTACGTTGATGGCGATGAATTAACGTTAATAGAATTTGGAATAGGCTCTATATAATGATAAATCTGACCGCACACATGAAAGCACCAATGAGCTTGGCCAACATTACGATCTCCTGGAATCTTGGCTTTGAACGAAGCCATAGCGAAAATGGTGTTATAACGCCTAATGTCGCGTCTGAAATTCGTCGATAATTTGTCATTCGAAATGAAAAGTTCACGCAAATCATTCGGATACGGTTTCAAATATGGAACATTTACTTGACCAAAATCACAACAAATTTTACGATCACCCGCACGATTCGTTGCATCTTTAGTAAAAAATTGAGCCAAACAAAATCGACATATATATCGATAAATTTCTTGGTGATGGTGAATGTCTTGGTGATGGTGATAGTCTTGGTGTTGGCGAATTCCTTAGTGATGGTGAATTTCTTGGTGATGGTGAATTTCTTGGTGATGGTGATGGTGAATTTTTTAGTGATGGTGAATTTCTTGGTGATTGTGAATATTTGATGATGGTGAATGCTCGATGATTGTGTTGATGACGCGTTAATGTATTCGTCCTACGTATAGGTGTTTGTGATCGTTGTAATGGTGTTTGCGATCGAGATGTTGATGATCGAAGTTGAGGTGTATGGAGAGGTGTAAGCGGTGGTGGCATCAAAATTGATGGCGATACGATTCGATCAATGTTATCGTTCTCATTACCGTCATTGTTATCGATTCTACCAGAAATATTATGTTGCGATTATAGAGATGGAGGTGTTAATGCTACTTCCCCATTCAATAACAATGGCATTCTGACAATATTGATGATTAATTGACTCGAAGAGACTAAAATCCTATCTTCAACAGATCGCGGTCACTCAATAAAATTGTCAAATGACGAGATTCCTCCAATAATGTGTCATCGACAAGTCGTCGATGAAATTGATCGTCTGATCTTTTGTTGTCGAGATGGTTTCGTTCTGTCAACGAAATTACCAATTCATCAAAATTACGATGTTGATGAATCAACGGAATTAAATCACCATCATCGTCAAAAATAGAATTTTCCACAATGTTGTCATTGGATTCAATTGATGAATGGGATTGAATGTGTCTCAAACCAGTTGTGACAGAAAAAGTATCGCCACAACTCTCTCGATCTGTCAATTCAATTTCACCATCGATGATATCTAAAGAAACGATCAAATTATTGCGACACATTACATTTTCTCTATTGTTCGCCATTTTTTACTGTTTGGAATTCCTATAATTCAAAATAATATTATGAGTAGGAATCTTCGAAGAAACGACGACGATGGTGTAGTCGTTCGTAACTGGACCAAAACTAAAATATGAAATCATAAATTATTATTAATAATAGGAAGTTGGTTTTACTATTTTTCAAAAACGACTTTCATCTGTGAACAAATATAACTCTAACGTGTCAAAAAATTATTCAATCGTATACCTTATTTCGTTTTTATCATATTACATAGTTGAAAAATCCTTCAACATTTTTCTCATATATTTTCATTCCGAATCTCAATGGAAATATGAATATGGAATGATCGAATAGTTTCATTTAGGAATGATCAATATTTTTTCAAAATGTATACGTATATTCTTCATAAGCACATTTCAATATATGAATTATATTGTTCATACTGATTGCATTTTCAAATGTAGATATTGAATGAAAAGAATTGGGGAATGATCATTTTTGAAATATTATATAAGCAAAAAACACTCAATATCATCACATTATATATTATGTTGATAATTTTGTATCAACATTCCATTAATTTTTCCTCATGATAATGTTCATAATAGTATTTATTCTGATTTAGATGTATGCAACACTTCAGATCTCATATTATTTGATAATTGGTTTCTGTTTTTATGATATTTCAACATTTCATAACATTCTTTCATAATTTTGTTTCCATTATCATGTCAATGATGATGATATTGATTTGCTACTTGGTGTATCTTTCTTTCCGAAATCCACTATATGATATTTCTTGTAATAAACAGAGCTATTTTTGTTTATTCGAAGAATATAATTGTTGTATTTTTCATCTTGGAATCCATTGTTTTATATTTCTCATAATAGCCAAATCTGTTTTTGTTGATTTGAGGGATATAATTTGATCTTCATAAAAATTTATTACATAGATATTGTTGTTGTTGGTTTTGTTGCTGCCCCTGTTGTAACTACTGCTTTTGTTGCTACTGCTGCTAGTTGTTGTAATTATCAAATATTGGAATTTGTTCGAATCATTTGATTAGTATTTTCTGAAATATGATATCTTGATCACTTGATTTCAATAAAAAATTATAACGTTATCGTTGTTGCTGTTGGTTTTATTGCTGATCCTGCTCTCACTGCAAATCGTATTATTACTGCTTCTTCTGCTGCTCCTTATTGTCGAAATTGTAGAATATTGAAAGTTGTCAGAATCATTCAATCAATATATTCTAAAGTATGATCTTTGAGTTTTGACTCGCAATTTTTTTGGCTATGAAGGTTTTCCATTTGTTGGGTGGCCCTTTGATCCAACATAATGTCATGGTGGAATCGCTCCAATAAAAAATGTTTTCAAATTCGATATCTAAAGCATAGCTCTAAGCGTGGGAAACTAACATTTTTTATTGGTGCGACTCGAGATTTTGCGCACATCAATCTTGTTTTCTAATTGTTAGTTTTCAATTTTTTTCGAATGTATATGCAAGCACCATAGGCCCGTTCACTTGCATCAGCAAATCCGTGAATTCCATGAAAGATTGCTTCTGCTTCTGTTATTCGTCTAGGTATTTCGATATTCGTGATGTGTTTTAATTGATTACGGAAGTCCAACCACTATATTTGTATATTTTTCGGAACCGCTTCCTCCCACGATATCTGCAGTTGCCACAATTTCTGTATCAAAAGTTTGGCTACAATTATGACGGCGATAAACAGCCTAAAGGGTCAAACACCTGTGATACTTCCGACAAGATCAGTCGTTTTGTAATACTAACCTTACTATTATGATCACTAACTGAATAATTAATTAAATCTAAGTTTGAATTCCAATAAATACCCAATGTTTTACTAGTTTGATTGTTCGATAAGTTTATTATATTCATATTTAAATCATTATCAATGATTTCAAATTCGTTTGCCAAACTCGGTACATTTGTCTGCCATTTTCTCAATTCAAAGCCTGCCGATTTGAATATGTGCAATAGGTTGCGTTGTGTTACTAAGTGGTCTTGAATAGTTTCAGTTCCGGTCAAGATATCATCCATGTACGTATGTTTCCGTATTATTTTTGAGATTTGCGGATTTGGTATTCCATTTTCTATCGCGATTTGTTCAAGACATCTTGTGGCTAAATATGGAGAATACGCCGTCCCATACGTTATAGTATTCAATTCGAAACATTCGATTTCACCATCTGGACTATTTCGCCAAAGAATTCGTTGCAATCTTCGTTGATCTGACCTTATTAAAACCTGCCTGTATATCATGGCGATGTCTCCTGATAAAACATATGAATGCCATCGAAAAGATATCAAAATTTCTATTCAATCATTTTGTACAGTAGGTCCAACAAACTGTGTATCGTTAAAACTCAAGCCCGAATCCATTTTTGCGCTCGCGTCAAAAACTACTCTCACCTTCGTGGTGAGACTAGTCTCCTTAACTACAGCATGATGAGGAAGATAACAACAGCTAGCTTCAGATGAATCTTGCTTTTCGATTCTGGTCATATGCCCGAGTTTCGCATTCTCATTCATAAACTCTCTATATTGATCTCGTAGGTTTGTATTTCTCTTGAGTTTGTTCTCGATTGAATGAAATCTATCCAAGGCAATTTTTCGAGATTCGCCTAGTCGTGCAATATTTTCCTTCGAAGGGATCGTTACAATGAAACGTCCTTGGTCGTTTCGCTCAAAATGTTTTGTGAAATGATCTTCACAGTAACGCTCGCTATCCGACAGTATTTGTTTGTTACTAGAGCAATTTTCTATCTCCCAAAATTTCTCAACATTATTGTTCAAGTTTTCTAAAGTCAAAAATGTGCTATAATTGGATTGTGATTCATAACAATTCATGTTTCCTCCTATAATCCAACCGAGCTGTGTAAGTATTTTTACCTTATGGTATCATTTCATCTAGTAATAAATCCCAATAAATGTTTGAACCCAATAGAACTTCAATATTACCACGTGTGTTAATTAAATGTAGGATCCGCCAATTGAATATTTTCGGGAATTCCCAAACACGTGTAGTCAAATGAAACCGCAGGTAACTCTTCCGTGATTTTAGGCAAAATCAATGTATGAATTGTGCTCCTGAATAGCCCATCTAATGAGTTGATTTTGATTGTCGTCTGATACTGTACGTTAGATACCGATTCATTTATACCCGAGATTTTTGATTGTGATTTTCTTTTATTCAAGTTTTTTGCATAAATCCATAGTTATGATGGAACTTTGTGATCCGTTATCCAATAACGCTCTGCAAGTGTATGCCTTGCCCTTTTTATCAATTATCTGCAATAATTCAGTCGAAAGTACTACCTGGGATGAATCGGTATTATCTAATGCATGAAGCACGTTTCTGCGTTGTATCGATCCTAAGTTTCTATTTGTGTTTTGATCTGCCCTCGTATTATCCGCATTTTTTTTCTGTGTTCAAATGTAATAATGTATGATGTCTTCTACCACATTTGAAACACCCTACCGAAAGACAATCCTTCAATAAATGATTTTTTCGCAAGCAGTTTAAACAAGCACCAAGGCTCTTGACTTTCGAAATTCTGTCATTCACCGAAAAATTCAAAAATTGTTCACAATTGTGTATTAAATGATCAGATTTGCAGCAAATGCAATGTATACTTCGATTTGTGCTCGGACCCCGATTCCCAATCTCTTCTCGTAATCAGATCATATTTGCTTGATAGTATATAAATGATAATTGTGTCCTAGTGATTTGATCGAGCGTAGATTTTTGTTCACATTATCGAATAAGTGTCTTAGTTTTGTATCAGATTCCTTAATTATCGATCCGATCTATGATCATTATTATTGTGTCTTAGAGCTCGTCTGAAAGTATTTTAGGAAGATCTTTTCTGGTCCTTTTCTATGCAGCGTACCAGATAAATTTAAGATTTTATTGTCATTCTATTTCAACTACAATTATATCGATTGGTCGTCAATGAATCAAGGAATATTCAGTGGAACAGTAGATAGAATTCGCATACCAATAAATATCATAACAGTACCACTGATGCAATGAAAACTAAATAGTATTCTTTCCCCCCTGCCCCTACCTTCAACCCTTTTGAAATAATTTTTCCGTATAGCGAAAAAATCGAAAAATACTAACGGTGTTGTCGAAATACAAACGGACGTTTCTCTGGAAGTAGATTTCATACAATTTCAATACAGTCCATCGCGAAATCACTTAGAAACAAATTATGAATATCTATATTGAAAAAATCTAGTTTTGAATTTGTTACAAAAAATCAGAGAGATTTTTATTATTTTTTGTTATCGACAAGAAAAATATATTGTGCTTCAAAAAGCGGCAACGGAGAATACTTCATTGTTTTCATTACGATAATATTCCTCTTAGGAAATGATAAGCCGGAAAATGCCGTCTATGATCTGGAATCTGGAATTGTTATTAACGCGGGAAAAGTGACTCTTCGTCGTGCCTTTGTTATTATCAGTTCAAAAGCGAGCGGGACACACGTGTCCATTGCTGTAGATACGGGATGATTCGAGGTACGAAAAGGCAGATCGCGCGATAACTGATATACAGAGATGTGCACAAAAAACGGCCAGTGCTGTAACTTCTGAGTCATTTGGCATCGGGATTTGAAATTTTCTGGGTAGTAAGTATACCATATTGTTCATCAATTGACGAGAAAAAACTCGTTCTATTTTTTGATTCAGGGTATCATTTTACATAGACCAGCAGTTTTTCTGATCAAAATGTCATTTTTTGAATCAATGTCCAGATTAATACACTAATAAACTGGCAACATATCAGTAGATTCTTTATTATTTATTTTCGAAAAATAAAATAGAAGATATTATCACCCGTTTTGAAACTTCATATTGAATGTCACTGTCACATTGGAATTGATCTACTTGGCTACGTTCTTGATTACTATTACCACTGTTAAAAATTAAAAACGAATTAAAACGAATCCTTCTGACATTTTGATCAGGAAAAACGGCAGTAGACGGAAATGACTGGCAGTGAACACAATGCTTCAGGCATAGGACGCAATGATCAGCAGTGAACGCCAATTATATAGGCAGTGGTCGGCATTGCTAAGGTAGAGGTCGGCAATGCTAGGCAGTAGTCGGAAATGATAGGCAGTAGTCGGAAATGATAGGCAGTGGTCGGAAATGATAGGCAGTGGCAGGAAATGCTGAGCAGTGGTCGGCAGTTGACGGAAATTTTTGTACACATTATTTATGATCGACCAACCCCTCGGAATGATCACTCTCTTGTTTTCGAATCGTTCACATAACATATCCCATAACATATAATTCGCTGCCGACACCGTGATTGATTGTATTATTTGACTCGCGTCGACTTCGAGAGATGATTTCAATTAGTAGTATTTTTGTATATCGTGTACTTAAGCTAGAAATGAATCCCTAAATTCGAGCCACTGAGTATAGGAACCCCCAAAACACGGTAATTTTATAACCGGTAGCTTCACTTGTGATTCAGACCGATTCTCTTGTTTTATCTGATTGGCAATATGTTTAACCTGAATAACTGAGTAGTTAGAAAGCATATCCTTAGCGCTCGCTACCATCCATAATATCCGTTCGAAAACAGTCAAATTCTCGATCGAATTCTAAAACGTCGGATAATGGCCAGTCCTCGTCTCCGTCTGTAAGTGCTTTGATTTCAAATTGTAGATTACTGAATTCTTCATAGAACGGTTCTAATTTCAAAAGTCTCAGTTCTAGTTGTGTTATTATGTTAGAAGATAATTTGGTAATATCTTTATCCAACGATAGGAAATAACCTTTGAATAATCGAGTGACTTGATTTTTCAAGAACTCTCTTTTTGATTCAAGCTTTTTTTTTTATCTGTGGACAACACGAAAGGGAAACCTATGATGTTCGAGGAACATCGTGTTAGCCAGCGGTGGAATTTTGGGAAAGAAGGAAGTTGTTGGAATTTTTCTTGATTGTTTGGAGGTTGTAAGCTCATCTATAGATTCTCATTATCTAAGTATTCGAAGACTATTTTCTATATTGACACAGATATAACGAATAAAGGATAGAAAGGTTTTTGAAATGGAACAGACTCACTTGTTTTGTTCCGTTGAAGGTCGAACCTTTTTCTATCTGCTCCCTCTCATCTCCCAGTGTCCGCAAATCTGTTTCTTAATATCCAACAAATCCAACATCAGCTTGCTATGACTACCTCTTTGATTTTCTACTGGTTTATCTATCACTGCCGATATTGATGATTGTGATGTCTCAGTGACAATCAAATTCAGCTTTGTCTTATCCATATTATGTTTATTAATATGGCCAAATGTCCAATTCAAACTGAGTTTTAGTCTTGGTTTTAGTTGTTCGCACTTTTTCCACGCCGACACATATATTTTCAAACTTCGAAATGTTCATTCACTTGCTGTGACCACATCAGGTGAGACAAGGACCAAATGTTATGTGGTGTAGTGGACTGTAACTAAATGGATCGCTGGTTGTTTATAATACTGACTATATCTTCCAGGCATCTCCAAGGTTCCGTCCGGGCACGACCCTATTGCCAGGTCAAATTTATGACGACATATTTATTGCAGAGTCTTAACACGGACCAAGTTGTTGACTATGGTCAGGAGCAGATTTTTCTTCTCGGCGTTGTCAGGCATTACTCGAACCCATTCAAGTAGAGCTCCCATCTTTCACTGTCGTCGATTGCTCAGGCATTAACGCGTTCGCGAGCCTAAGATTTGAGCTTGACTTGAGCTCTCATAACTCACGCACTATCTGGGAGGGGTTTTATGATCTGAGTTGATTATTTTATGTCGCACTATCAAGTCAGTGTTTTTATTGAGCTTCCACTGTAAACTGTCAGTTGATTATTTAGCACTATTAGTTTTCTAATCTTATTCCCGCATGTCCTTTTTCTGGGTATTTCATCCCTTTGGTTCATATATTATTGGTTTCGAACTTTCTAATCGCGCACTTAATTTTATAGTTAATAGTCATGTCGTCTCTCTTTATATATATATATATATATATATATATATATATATATATATAAATATACACTGTCTGGATTTCTTGTCACCCTATCGCTAAATTACTATAGTCTCTTGAATCTCATCATGATACATTTGGTTTCCTTATCTTTGTTGAAAATTATCATGCATCTTTGGGCCATCTATAAATGATCCTGATAAACTGGCCTGTCGAGAAGTTATGTTTTTCTATCATCTCGTGACAATATATGTGTCCTTATCTTACTCAACATTAGATACGTATGTTAGGGTTTGAATATAATCGCATTTGTTCGCCCTCTCAGTTATTATCTACAGTATTGGAAGAAGAATTTCCTTGATTCTTGAAACCCCAAGTCACTGTAAGAAAAGGGTTTGGTGTCTTATAAAATTCTTCTTCCAAGCTAGATGTCGTACCGCCAGCCGGGCTGAGATTCATCATAGGAACGAAGTTCTTGTGTCGTTACTAGTCGCTACTTCCCGAGGGAATGAAATTTCATCCGGTGAGTGTACCGGAGATTCCTTTCGCTGGGTATGATTTTCATGCAAAATGAACATAGTGAGAGAATCTCAGCAGAAAAATAGCATTTCCCAAGATATTCTCTTCAACCGGTATATAGCAAAAGCGTTCAAGAATGTGTCTACCAAAAATTTAACTATTTTGAAGCAAAAATAAATTCCGAGCATTCCACTCGTTACGTCTCCTATAACTGCGAACCATCCATACAGTTTCTTTATTGTAGAGTTGGCTAACTTTTCTAATTCTTCAGGGTTAAATAGATTCAATGCGGAAATCCTGCGGAATCCACATCCTTTCCGCTGATTTTTTGTACTATTATATTATTCACAGCTCCTCTCTATTATCCGTACATCATCACTTCTTGGGCCCGTCTTATTTGCGTGTCTGTGTAAATACCCCCTGATCCTAATTGTTTGATTGACTGGAATTGGTATGACGCATCTTCTCCTACCTTCAACTCAGTGGGAGTTATTCCACTTGTGGGATAGGGGTCAAAGCCGATCCACTTGGAGTTTATGTAATATAATGGCGGTATGAGTTTGTTACATTCTGTCTGAGTGGCGTCTGTTTGTGATATTTTTGTGATTGGAGACATGTAATATGACTCATTATACACAGTTACTGGTAACTCCACGTAACAATTTTTTGGTTTTCGTCGTTTGTCGACATTCACTGGTTGACAGTTCAGGATGTAGAGAACTTCTCCGTGAATTTGGCCAATGTATCCCAGCTGATATTGTACCAAAGCCGCTACGGCGTTAGGGGTGCTTCGAGCTAACAAAAGTCGGTTTTTCAGAACTTCCTGCCGGAGAAGGCATCTACGATACACTGTTTGGGCTAATGCCTCATGTAGATTTCGTTTGTAAGATTGTTCGTATTTACATAGGTGAGGAGGTGTGAGTCGGCTTGAAATTCTTTTCCTATTAACCATTTCATGGAGGGTACTTTCGGGTGGTATTCAACGATAATGATCCTAGGATGCTCAATAATCCATGCTTGCCGATTGCAATGAGCATCGGTTGCCCTTAGTTATATAGCAAAAATCTTCCAATTCGATTCTACAGCTAATATTTCTTTATGACGGGTTGTTTCTGCAGATTCTCGAACGACAGTGGCTTCTCCATCGTAAAGTATAGCAAAGGCTTTGCATTCTTCCCCTTTTATGGGGTCCCAGATTGTGTCTCTAACGCGGTAATCTAGACAATATCTATCTAAAAATTCACAAAGTGAACCATCTCGTAGTACCATTTCATTAGTATCTAATCTAGCGGTGGCTAGATAATTTGTTATAGTGATTTTGACCGACGCTATAACAACAACATTGCTCCATTCTTCTGCTTTGTAACTATACGTTACCACCACATTCCACAATTGTACATGAATCGATGTACTTCGATTAAGCAAGTTCTTACTCTCGCTACACGATCACGTTCTGAAACTTGTACTGATATTACTCTCGTTGTATATCCTAGTACTGGGCCGGGACAGTTTTCTACATCTCGTAGAGAGATGGCTGTCACATAGCTGATGGGTTACGGCAATCGTAAGCTATCAAATTTCCTTCTGAGGACATCAGGTGACTATTTACTTTCGATTGACACGTTTCTCGACGGGAAATTTGTTACGATACTAGGTCGATCGTTTGCATAATTACTGCAAACTATTTGTCCCGTGTTTCAACAGTAATGACCCTTATCAACGCCCACTTCTGTATTGTTGTGTTGACAAAATTTTTAAACAGGGACACTGAGTTCCAATCAATTCATTTTTATTTCACTGAATATAATTTTAATAAATGATCTGCCTTCTTAATTTTTGGCCAATTATGAAGAATCAGCCTACGGACAGAGCACGAGCGCATCCACCATAAAGGCCTTCGACTTTCCTTCTTCTTTGCCATTGGACATTTGGGCATGCCCTAGTCTGAGTTCCTTCCACCGGAGGTTGTATCGGCAGAAGAAGTTTATATAGGGTCCTGCCATCCCGTGCCAATTGTTTTTGTCCTTAGGTGCATAATTTTTTAATTCTTGCCCGAAAGAGTTGAAGGCGGTTTTGACACAGGAGGTTACTTCGGCCAGGCGGGTCTCGTACTTTTTTCCACAGTTTACAGTGAACCCGCTTTCCTCAGCTTTCTTCTTTACCTCTTCACCCGTACCGTTTGCCTCCGGTCTCAATATACTGTACCCAGCGAAGACTATGTTTGTTATCTGGGAAGAGACGTCCAGATTTAAGAACTCTGTGCCGAGGATCTTCATTTCGATAAAAAGCGAGGCAAAAGAAAGGGACAGTCCACTTATACAGCTGATCTTTAATTCCTCGTTGATTTCTATACGCGGCTTCTTGGAGCTTCCCACTACGCGGCTTGTTTCATCCGGATCTACAATGACGGTTGGGTCATCTGATTCCCTTTTCCTCTTGCCTGCGTTAGCAAGTTGCATTTCTACGTCGTCATCATCTGAAAGAGGTGGAGGAGTTGATGATTCAGTAGTGGCCATGATTCAATGTGAGATGTTTTTATTCGGTCTGTTTCTACAAAAAAAAGGTCGATCAAGTCAGTCTCAGAGAATTCCGTGAAATTCAAGAGATATGAGGAATCGGTAGCAAACACATTTCATAAAACCGAGAAACATATACATTCACTGGAAACAACATTCAACAACCTCAGAAACAAGGTCGCAGCTTTTGAAGACGACAATAATTTATTAATTTCTGAGGTTTTGGAGATACAATTCAGACACATAAAGAACATCATTGAACTCACAAGGGCTGTGAAAAGAGAGGATTATCGGAGCATGTAGACATCACATCATTCCGATTAGTATACTCGACCCAAACACACTAACACATGACCTTGATAATCTGAAAGAAGAAATCTTATCTTCTGGACAGGATCTGGCAATTCTCATAACAGAACTGTCAAAACTATATCAGCTACCAATATGTGACTGCTCGTTTGCAGGAAATAAAATATACATTCATCTCCGTATCCCAATCATCCAAAAATCCAACAGGTGGGACCTGTTTGAATTAACAACAACTCCATTTGCATGGTACAACCAGACATGCAAAATTCAACATGAACCAATTTCCTTAGCAGTATCAGAACACTCCCAATCCAGCCACAACCGAATCCGACAGATTTCGGACAGCGGTTTAGACCACTGTAAACCTTTCCATGATGGGCTTTGTTTCCTACCAAGATTTTCAGCAGAATCATTCCAAGGGCCAGGATGTGCGAAAAAACTCTACAATGGAGCAACTGTTGAAGAAATAAGTCACCACTACCCCATGAATAGTCAAAAGTCTAGTGTGACCATCATTTCTGAAATTGAAGAGGAAGTGTACACAATTGCCCACCCACAACCAAATACTACTATTGTCTGTCCTAACCAGACATTGAATATCCCTGATAACGCGTATCACACCCCTGGTGCGGTTAAATTACACATACCATGCCAGTGTAGACCGATAACCAATGGGGAGGAAATTATCCCTAGAAAATTCCCATGTGCCATCGACCTGTCACCCTCAGCAAAAGGAAGTCACATTATACCTGCTGCATGGTCTAACTTGAAATCCTTCATATTGAATCCAAAATTCAAAACTAGCTTCCCAGTATTTCAAAACATCAAAGAATGTCTCAACTCAAATTGGACACTAGATAGCCCCCATTTGAATTTAACATCAACTAAAGACAGTGTAGACGACATATCAGATAAGATTGAAGAAAGCAGCAGAAGTCTATACACAAATACATATGGGTTCCACGGCGACACAATATTCATGGTATATAACTCTATACTGTCCATATGTGTCCTATACATTCTGTTCCACAACCGCCAAGCGCTGCCTCTCTTCACTACACTCCCTGTCGTACAAGCTAGCCCAAATGCTCCAGTTCATCACAGCGTAGCATTTTATCTCATTTGCACATTATTCACTGGCTTCATCATATACCTCTTTGTGAGAATTGGCCTGCATTTTGCACGCAGCAGACAGAATGAAGGAAGAACTAGGGAAGAAAAAGCCACATCAACTACCACCCTCAATAGGTTGCCTGATCAAAACATTGGCATGTCAAAAAGTAGTCTCAACAAAAGTTATATTTCGGAAATTGGAAAAAGCGATGTGAATACACTACAATCACGACAGAGCCTCAAATGCATTCTACGAGAAAAAGATGTGGAATGAGGAGGCTCATAAGTATAAGTTTGGACATCTTAAGATGTAATCAACTAATACGCTTTTTTTGTAATTTATGTTTAAGGAATCACAAATGAGGACAAAGAATGAAAGTATCAGAATGAGGAACAAGAACCACATCAAACCAGTGGCAAACCAGGTTTTGTACAAGGACTAGGGAACACTAGGAAAATCGACAAGGAACCAGAAATATTCAGGCAGGGCTGAGGACACTCAAAATAACAAGGAGGAAGATAGAACCATAAAAGGCAAGTAGAGGGTGCATAATATATGGTGTACATCTGGCTTCAAACATATCATTCAATGGAACTTACCAGTAGTAACAATAAAGGAGAACTCAAACATTAGGTTCACTGACATTTTGACCAGAAGTGGCCATATATCACTGACAAATTCATTTATTTAGTAATTTTTTTTCTTCAAATATGAGTGAATATTACTGTCCGCACATGAGTTGCTTGATACATATAGTCTCAACAGGGGTTGCTCTGATGAAAAGAAACCTATGCATGTTTGAAGATATAGATATAGATTGGAACCGTTGAAACGGTTCAGTTACCAAGCACCTCATATAAACAACACACCCCTTATGGTCGCGCAAGGCCAGATTCTTTATGCATTTATTGAATAACTCACAGGCCAAAAAGACTTTGGTCAATGGCCTTTTGACCATGTTGCATGCATGTTCAATGAAGTATTTTTATTATTATTATTAGAAAAAGAAACAGAACGATGATGTAAAAAAAATTGTGAATAGGATTAACTGTAAATTGACGAATAATAAGGGAGTTTTGACAAGCAAAACCACACATAGAAATTCATGAATCAAGATAATGAAATAATCAACACAATATAATGAATTCATGGACTTCTGAGGTGCTAAAATATTGGATTGTATTGTATGAATAAGAATGAAAGCTCTACATTGAGATTTATTGTACGTTTGCATGTGATGGTACACACACAACCCATGGAAAAAATCAGTTACTGGAATAGAGATGACCTGCAAGCCTGCGGCAGATAGTTGGAATTGGCTAAACGAGGTAGATGGTCGGACAGCACAAGGTGAAATGGTGAGAGCATCAAGTCCGGACGAACCCCACATGAACTGGGAATACCGCTATCCCCAAATCTGGATGGAGAACTAGGCTGGATGAACTGAGTAGTTCAGAAGTTCCATCCATACGATATCCTGAAACAGAGAATGTATGGATGAAAGGAACGGTATTAAACGTACAGACTATACGAATCCAAATGAATCAGGCATGTACTTACCACTTCGAATAAAAAAGTCCTTACTAAAGCAAGTATAGAATAGGTAATCCGAAACCAAGGAACATGCTGACCTCACAGTTTCCATTTTAAACGAAGGTCTTGAGTGAACAAACTTGGAAAATGACTCCATAAGCAATCCTGCCGGAATTTCGAGAAATTGGCCGACAGCAAACATAACATAACCTCACTTAGATATCACGTCACAGTGTCGCATTAACAGAGAACACAAAACCAAAGAGTGTGTCTACGTAGCAACGTCGCCAGGGGCCAGGATACAGATATCTGCTGTTCCAAACCTCCACCGCTAGTACTGCCAACGACACAGTCGACAAGAGAAGCCAGTGCCGGAATCAGCGACAAGAGAGAGGCCAGGACCAGGAGAGGTCAAAACGTTGTGTGTACCAGAAGAACATTCCATTCCGTTAAACGAAAGAAGATAGGCATAAGATAGGGTACTTAGGGACTTGCATCGTACTGTATGCAACTAGCTTTAGGTGTAGATAGACGAAGACCCATTTTGAAGCTGGGGGCCAGCTTTCTCGAGGAGGGGGCATATGTCAAGAAGGGCACTTTTCATTAAAAGAGATTCATGAAAAGAGAATCAAGTACAGCTTAAATGCATATTTAATAATTCACCTAGTATAATATACAGTATTATAAGCATCTGACAAGAATTCTGAAATGGGGATCTGAGAATCTAGTACAGTTCAATGCAACTAAAACTCAAGCTTGTATGTTCACCAAGAAGGCTGATCACACAATGCCCAATTTGATGATGTCGGGTACCACTGTTCCTATGAGGTCGTCAATATCCATGCTGGGTGTCACCACCAACAGTGCTCTCTCATGGGACGATCATGTGAGGTCCATTGCGAAAAATGCTTCACAAAAACTTGGTTTTCTATTCCGTGCGAAGAGATACTTCACATCCCAGCAACTGCTTATGATCTACAAAGCACAAACATACGCTAAAGCTCTTAGATTCAATTCAGAAGAGAGCTATCCGCCTAGTCGATGATACAACACTCACCAAATCATTGACCTCTCTATATCATCGTAGAAAGGTCGGCGATCTATGCCTTTTTTATAGATACTTTCACGGTCGGTGCTCGACGGAAATATCATCTATTATGCCACCACGCGCGATTCCTAGTAGACATATCAGGCGAGCTCGAGCTGGTCAGCCCTACACTGTCAGACTCGAGACCTGTCGAACATCGCTATACCAAGCATCATTCATCAATAGAACGGCGATGGTATGGAATTCTTTGCCTAGTCTTCCCTGATGCTTACAACCTCCGAACTTTCAAGAAAAATTCCAACACCTTCCTACTCTCCAAAAATTCCACCGCTGGCTAACACGATGTTCCTCGAATATTATAGGTTTCCCTTTCGTGTTGTCCACAGATCTTATGATGTATGATAAATATGGGTTGGTATTAACAAACAAATTATGCTCAATAAGTAGGTCAGTTGGCGAAAACTAGCAACAAGTTGACAGTTGACATAATTGGTTGTAAATGCTGATTCAAGATAACATCATAAACCTTGAACCAACATAGGTGATATAAGAGGCTGAGGCCGAAAATCCGGGGGAGTCCGCGTGACGACGCCGAGGTTAAGAACTCAACGCGGAAAAGTATTGTTGAGTAAAGTTATAGTCCTGCTACCTTTGAGTTGCTTGCCTTGTCTTCTCGAGAGATATGTCTCCCAGTCAGCTGTATACTTATTCATGGTAAGATGATTTTTATTGTACTGTGTGTTGTATGTACTTTGATTCGTTTCCTTGTGTGTGAAATATATCTATCTTATTTTTACAAAATTAACGGTGGTTGTTTCATTGAGTTTTGGGTGTCCCGAGTAACGACCAAGTTAGTCAGACTCGAAAGGCGCCTTCTCTATTCTGACTACACGTCCCAAGCGACAGGGAGAGGCTCCGACTAACCCCAGTTCGCGACAATATTTCATTATTTCGGAACTCATATTCGGCCAAAAAAATCTACTTTTAATCAAATTTGTTGTTTTTTGTACTCCTGCATGTCCAGCGAATGGTAATGCATGAAAGTCATGGAGAACTTTTGATATCAGCATTTTTTTTACAACTAACCTATCATTTCCATTTATACTGTGGCGACTCCGCCACTGTAATGTTGGAATTCCTATCCACCTTTCGGACAGCTTGCCGACAGGGCGCAGGTAGCGAAACCAGAGCAGCTACCAAGGCAGTCCGTCTAGAGACATTATCGTGTACTGTTGTTTTATCATCGTAGTGTGTATATGTTCAATTCATGTCGAAATATATTTTATATTAGTGTGGATTATTGCTTTTCTGCATCCAGCATTCGATCCCCACAGTGGTGACCCCGACGAGATTTTTTCGACGAATTGTAGCAACGAGTTTCGTCTACTGTCTCGTTTGCGCTTTGTGTTGCGCATAAGTGATAAACTTTCGTGAATTACCTCCGGTTTCAGAGTTCTTTCGCGTGTATTCTCGAAAATGGATGACCCTAACCATCCTCCGGGTACTCAAGCGGCCTCATCAGACCCGCATCTACCCGTACAAGAAGCTGAAACATAGCTTCCTCCACGCACCCCCTCCCTCCATAGCACCCCCGCTGCAACCACAACAGCAGTTCGAGCAACTACAACAGATGTTCCAGACTCAACTTCAACAGCAGGAAGAACGGTTCGTTCAACAACTCGCGTTAGTTCAAAGCGAATATGAGCGTCTATTACGGCTACCGGGCCCAATTGCCGATCCCGCCGTTCAATCAGCCGCCGCCCACGCCGTTTTGGGCCGCAACGCTCCACCTGCTGCTGCCACGACTGTAGGCACCGATGCTATCTACAGGGTGTCCCCCAAACTGCCACACTTCTGGCCTGTGACCCTGCCTTGTGGTTCGCTCAAGTAGAGTCCCAGTTTCAGCTAGCAGGGATTACTCAAGACCACACGAAATACAGCCACGTTACGTCTCAACTAGACAATACGTACGCGACAGAAGTTAAGGACATCATATTGAATCCACCAGTCACGAACAGGTATGGCAAACTCAAACAAGAGCTCATTACGCGTTTTTCGAAAACAGCAGAACAACGCGTACGCCAGGTGTTGTCACAGGAAGAGCTCGGAGACAGGACACCGTCCCAGTTTCTTCGACACCTTCGTGGCCTGGCTGATTCTAGTGACATTCCAGAGGCCCTTCTACGAACTTTGTGGACTGACCGCCTTCCATCCCAACTCCAGGCCATCATCGCAACTCAAGCAGACGCTCCGTTCGAACAAGTCGCGCGCCTAGCTGACAAGGTGTACGAGGTATCCGCCGTGCCACGTGTCGTCGCCGCCATCCCTGCCTCCACGCCACAGAATTTAGCGCAACAAGTAGCAGAGCTCTCCCGGCAGGTAGCCGCTCTCAGCACCCGTTTTCGATCACCCGAGCGCCGCGAAAGTACTCGCTCCAACCGTTCGCAAAGTCGTTCACGCAGTCGTTCGCAAAGTCGCCCGCGTACCGACAGCCAATCTACAAGGCTCCGTGAAGTATCTCCTTCTCAGGACGGCGAGTGTTGGTACCACCGTCGCTACGGCGCCCAGGCTTACCGTTGCAAATCTCCATGTTCGCGACAGGAAAACACCAGCAGCAGTCAATGATGGCGGGCAGTGGCTGCTCCGTTTCTCCGCGCCGCCTTCACGTTTCGGACCGCAAGTCGCGCACTGGTTCAGATTTGTGCGTTTTCACACGATCGCGAGTTCCTGGAAGACCAACAAGAACGTCGTACGAGCTCATGGCTGCCAACGGCACTACCATCGCCACCTACGGCGCAATGGTGCTTCACCTTGACTTAGGGTTACGCCGTGATTTTTCGTGGCGTTTCGTCATCGCCGACGTCGAGAAACCCATCATCGGCGTCGATTTTTTGTCATTTTACGACCTTCTCGTCGACATTCGGCGCTCCCGCCTGGTTGACAATGTCACCTCCCTCGCTGCTACAGGCATGACTGGAACCACGCTCCAGTCCAGCGTGAAGACAATTACCAGCGATGGACCATTTTCAACCATACTCGCTGAGTTCCCCGATTTCACTCGTCCTCGAGGAGTACCACATACGCCCCGCCATGCTACTCAGCATTACATCAACGTGACGCCCGGACCTCCCGTCGCCTCACGGGCACGGCGCCTTCCACCCGACAGACTCCGGATTGCACGCGCCGAATTCGACGACATGGTCCGTGCTGGCATCGCGCGGCCATCTTCTAGCTGTTGGGCCTCACCGCTTCACATGGTTCCTAAACCGGACGGTTGGCGGCCCTGCGGCGATTATCGAGCACTAAACGCCCGCACAGTTCCCGACTGCTACCCGGTGCATAACATCGCCGATTTCAACGCCTTCCTGACTGGATCCACGATCTTTTCAAAACTGGATTTAGTCAAGGCCTATCTCCAGATACCTGTTGCGCCAGAAGATGTTCCTAAGACCGCGATCATCACGCCCTTCGGCCTCTTCGAATTTTTATTCATGCCATTCGGCCTACGTAACGCCGGCCAGACTTTCCAGAGGTTCATGGATCAAGTCCTCACCGGATTACCATTCTGTACATGTCACATCGATGACGTGCTCATCGCGTCCCGATCTCCTGCAGAACATGAAGAACACCTCCGTGTCGTGTTCCAGCGGTTGTCCGAACATGGCGTCCTCATCAACCAAGCCAAATGCCTCTTCGGAGTGCCCTCGTTATCATTCTTGGGACACCACGTCTCAGCAGATGGAATCCGTCCACTTCCGGAAAAAGTCCGAGCGATTTTAGAGTACCCGCAGCCCACCACCGCTAAGGAACTACGGCGTTTTCTCGGGATGTTCACGTTCTATCGACGTTTTCTTGCAAACGCGGCTTCCCTACAAGCACCGCTTGACGATGCTCTCCGTGGACCTAACACCAGAGGCTCCGCGCCTGTTGATATGACACCCGCTCGTGTCGCTGCATTCGACGCCTGCAAAGCTAGCCTCGCTGAAGCTACTATGCTTGTGCATCCTGACCCAGCAGCAGAACTCGCGCTCTTCACCGACGCGTCCAACTCCTGTGTCGGCGGTGTCGTGCAACAAAGGATTCCTGATGGCACGTGGCAACCACTTGGTTTCTTTTCGCACAAGCTGACTGCCTCCCAACTGCACTGGTCCCCCTACGACCGCGAACTTTACGCAGTGTACCGTTCCACGCGGTATTTCCGCCATATGCTCGAAGGCAGAGCCTTTGTGATTTTTTCTGATCACAAACCGCTAATCTTTTCATTCAAACAGAAGTTGGATGCCTGTTCACCTCGGCAACTCCGCTATCTGGATTATATCAGCCAATTTTCTACGGATATTCGCCATGTTTCCGGGGCAGACAACGTCGTTGCCGACGCCATGTCGCGCACCGCGGCTATCTCTTCGCCCCTGGACTACGCAGCTCTCGCCGAATCTCAGAACACTGATCCGGAACTCACAGACCACCTGCGTTCGCCTACTTCGGTTCTGAGGCTCGCACGCTGTCCCGTCCCCGGCTTGAACGTCTCCATTTACTGCGACACCGCTGGTGACCGTCCACGACCCTATCTCACAGCGCCCTTCCGCCAGGCAGCCTTCACCGCGCTACATTCTCTGAGTCATCCCGGCCGCAACGCCTCGGCTCAGCTAGTCGCCGACCGCTTCGTCTGGCATGGATTGCGCAAGGATTGCCGTGAGTGGGGGAAAGCTTGCGAACAGTGCCAACGCTGCAAAGTTACTCGTCACGTGGCTACGCCTCTGGGCACCTTCGCAGCCCCTCCTGCTCGTTTCACTCACGTGCATATCGATCTCATCGGTCCCCTACCTCACGCGGGAGGATTCAGATATTGCCTCACGGCCGTCGACCGTTTTTCGCAGTGGCCAGAAGTTACGCCTCTCGCCGATATCACTGCCGAGTCCGTCGCCAGAGCTTTCTTCGCGATGTGGATCGCGCTTTTTGGGTGTCCAGTTCAAGTCACCACCGACAGGGGACGTCAGTTTGAGTCCCACCTGTTTCGCGCCCTGGCAACCCTCACCGGCGTACGGCTCACGCACACAACAGCCTACCACCCTCAGGCCAACGGCCTGGTCGAACGCCTTCATCGGCCTCTGAAAGCAGCACTCATGTGCCACGCCGATGATAAGTGGATAGACGCTCTTCCCGTGGTCCTTCTCGGATTACGCAGCGCTTTTCGTCCTGACCTTCACGCCTCTGTCGCCGACCTCGTGTACGGGGAGCCACTTCGCCTCCCTGGCGAACTGCTGACGCCGCCGCTGCAGAGTCCACCCGCGTACCCGGATTTCGTCTTTCAACTCAGACGCCACTTCGCTACGCTCCGGACAACTTGCCGACAGGGCGCAGGTAGCGAAACCAGAGCAGCTACCAAGGCAGTCCGTCTAGAGACATTATCGTGTACTGTTGTTTTATCATCGTAGTATCATTCATGTCGAAATATATTTTATATTAGTGTGGATTATTGCTTTTCTGCATCCAGCATTCGATCCCCACAATACCTTTCTTGTATAATAAATGTTCGTTATCTAGATAGTACGTAGATTCATTTTCTGATTGTTCTAACTCTGCTGTTATTGCCTTACAAAAGGGATCTTCATCCTGCTCTTGTTTCATGAGGTTCTTGTCCCACACCGGTAAATATGGAACATCTTGTATGAGATTTATAGCGGTTTCTTCACAATGTGACCGTTGTTCAGGCAATTGATACATGAAAACATTTATAGAAGTTTTCTCAAAAAATTTTTTTATCATCTTGAAAACTAGGTGCCCTTCTAGGTTATCTAATCCACATGCAATACGAGGCATTGGTAATATTTCTCCTATATTTTCCAGAACTAATTTTCTCAATTCACGAAGCGCTACAAATAAATTCAAATAAGAAGGTTCATTGTAATAATTTACTTTGGTTATCAAATAATATACTGTACGCTCTGGCAAAAACAACACTGCGACTTCCCCTATATCTTTATGTTGTTCTATAAGTCCCGAATTTCCAAATTGTTCCCTAAATTCCTTCGCAATATCTTTGGTCATTCGTAGATCACGCGAAACACAGTGTGCTAGAGAATAATGCTCTGAACAGTGGAAAATAATCCCTTTTACTTCATGCACATTCTTACTCAACATATCTCCTTCTTCCAAAATCGTCTGTAACTCCAATAATTCCCCATTTTCTTTCTGTATGCTCAAGCAATAAATTCTACTCAAAGCGTCGACGTTGCCATGTTTTCTTCCTGGTCTATGTATTGTTACAATGATATATAAAAAAGGAGAAGTGTCCGTAAACTGATATAAATTTACCTCATTTAATAATCCATTGCTTTGCTCTTTCCGAGTTACATGGAAAATATGGCCCGATGCATACATCCGATTTTTCAAGTTGCGGCACCGTTGCGGCGCCGTTGCGAGACCGGATCAATTTGATGCGCACTTCTCCGGCGTCTTTTTTCAAATACTGCCAGTGTGTGTGCGATCGGTGCTCGATAGGTTACGATGGACGACCATCGCAAAAAAAATTGTTTTTGTTTACCTTGTGTACAAACAGTACCTTCGCAAGCGAGACAGACGTTATTGGGTACATCCCTACACAGATTTGAGACTCTCCAGGGGTAGATTCCGTACTTCTTTCGCAGACTTACGAGAAAATCCTGATAAGTTTTTTTAATTACTTCAGAATGTCTGTTAAATTATTTGACGAATTCGCAGCTAAAATTACAGACAAAATCAAATCTCAAGACACCTGGATGCGAGTTTCCATTTCACCATTGGAACTGCTAGCTGTAACTTTGAGGTAAGTGAAGACGGAAAGTATTTTTTTGTTTAACTGCATTTATTTTTCACGTATATAAACATGATTCTTCATCAAAAAAAAATACAAACTCTCAACTTCAAGTATTATTTTCACGAAAATAAATCCTAACTCTCATCTTGGTCTTGACTTGTAGAAGTTGAATCGGTTGGAGACGTTATATCAATAATGGGAAAATCTGGAGAAGATGAAGCAGCAACTGTTCGGAGTTCTGTTATTCGGGGGTAAGGTCTTGGAGGTGAAACTCTGATAGAGAGAGGTGTTTTTTTCCGAAATGAGATGGAGGTTGAAATGCATGGTTGTAGTGGATGTGGATTAGGGGGAAAAATTGATACGATTGAGAAGATTGCAAGTTGTTAGAAGAGTGAAAAGAATATTGAGGGAGATAAGGGTTAGAGGGTGCTATTGGATACGTGTGAGATGGAAAGGTCGGTGAATGTATGGTTTGTGAAACTCAATTTTTTGTTCTTCGTCAAATTTGCTAATTGAAGGAAGGACTCGAAAAACGATCTGCCCGGATCAGATTTTGGAGCTGGAGTAGGCGTAGGCTCCGTCATGAAATCTATCAATGCGCTCTCCACATTTCGTTTTCACATTTCGGTCGTATTTTGGACGTTCTGGTTTCTCTGAGTAGACTGTATGTTCAGATTGATTTTCAGGTTGAGCAACATCTTCATCTTCGTGAGTTCCTTCTGAGCTGGAATGAGTTTCAGTTGTGGCCCCACTAGATCCAAGGAAGGATAACTGCCTAGCATAAATGTTTTTTTGATTTTGTCAGCAGCCTGTCTAGACTTGGTTTGTTTCTTTTAACTTTTGGCAAAGGTATCTTTTATGCTCCTCCACTTTTGAATAAACTTGTTGACTGAAGAAAAATAAGAATATTTGGATAATAGATATGAAAATAATCAAAATTTTTTTGAACATATTGAGAAAAATATACAATGGGTACATATTTTCCCGATATCCAAAATAGATCATTCCTGAACCGTGAGTATATTTTCCTCTTTGTTGCAGATACTTGGGTAGTGGATGCGATCAGATTGATCTGCATTTGACATACAGAATAGGACATACAAAAATCGGAAAGATTTTGTGAAAAGTTTGCATGGCGATTTGGGAATGTTTACTACCAGAATCCTTCCCCGAGTTAACGAAATAACGGTGGAAAACGGTTGCTGAAGGTTTTCAACAATACTGCCAGTTTCCAAATTGCTTGGGAGCTATCGACGGGAAGCATGTTAGACTTAGAAAACCAAAAATATATATATATAAATATAAGAATTTTCTTTCCATTGTTTTATTGTCAATTACAGATTCGAATCACAACTCCATTTACATCGATGTTGGAGATTTTGGAAAAGAATCTGACAGCACTATATTTCAACGCTCGAAAATAATACATTGAATATTCCAAGTCCACAACCTATACCAGGTACTGCAATAAGGATGCCTTATACGTTTATTGGCGATGAGGCTTTTTTCCTCTCACCACATTTTATGAGGCCATTCACCGGCAAAGTTTTGTCAGAGAAAAAAAAAGACATTCGATTATAGATTGTCACAGGCCCGACGAAATGTCGGAAGTACCTTCGGCATACTGTCTAAAAAATGGAAAATTTTCCAGAAAGCCATAAATGTTAATATAGATTTGGACATTCTTCTTATCAAAACTTGCTGTTCCCTTCATAATTTTGTGAGAGCTAATGATGGAATCAATATTCATGATGCATTGAGTGTGGAAGGTTTCGTTGATATCACCCGATGTAATCATACACAAAGAGGACCGAAACAATCAATTCAAGCCAGAAATGAGCTGGCAAATTATTTCGCTTCTGAGGTTGGCAGCGATTCTTGGCAAAACAAATATATTTAGGTTACAAATTTGACTTTTTTACATTATAATGTGTGATATTTTTGTACTATGCTAGTTGAAACCAGTATAATATTATCGATACATTTTGACGATAAATATGAATTGTACTTAAAAATTTCGTTTCTTTCGTTGTCCTCCTTCTGTTCAAAATTATCGCTGAACAAACAACAGATATTTGTCCATGCTGCTCTCTTCTTCCATGGTAATTTTCATCGCTCACATTCCATATATCCAATTCTCTCTCTGACATTGTACGAACTCACGTAAAAAACCTGATTTGTGTACCGGTCAAAATACAACAGAGTACTGGGAGACCGCAGGTACGCTTGCGATCCCGTTGCGGCCTAGTGGAAGTGCTAGGTAGAAACGACCGTTCTATCGCTGTTGCGGTGCCGCAAAGGGACGGCGGGATGTGTGCATTCTCCCGCTGATACTTCGTACCTCAGACCGCAAGTGCGGCCCCGCAACGGCGCCGCAGCTTAAAAAATCGGATGTGTGCATGTGCAATGCAAATAAATCCAATATTTAGAAAAAGGAGTTGTTGTTGTTAGAAAGGTTTTGTTACATCGATTAATCGACATCTGCTCGAGGATGAAGTCAAATTCAGGGAATATTTCAGATTGAACAAGGCGCAGTTTGAGTACATCCTTAACTTGATAAAAGATGATATAAAATCTGAGTCATACAACCGAGTTCAGTACCCAATAACCCCAGAGGAACAATTAGCCATTACGTTGAGGTAACTTTAAAAGATATTTTATCCAACTTTCATTGTCGTTATTAATAATTGACCATATTGGACAATTCGGGTAAATATTATCAAGGTTTAATCAGTAGGTGACGGCGAGGTGTAACTATTTGTATAAGTTGACACTGTACTGATGGCGGATTCTGGTGGATATAGCGAAGGTTCGTTAGCATTTCGTTGTTCTAGTTCAAAAATCAGTTGCATTGTTCTCATTTCAGCTTCATTTATCAGTGCTGGTTTCAAACATTTCACCGATGCTGCGATACTTTGGAAGAATAATAAATCCACGGAATCTGGTTTGTTCAAACCGATTTTTTTCAGAATTTCACTTCGCTCAGCACTCCGTTCCCTAATTACAGCAGTGATGTCAGTGTTGAACTTCTCCCGTTTGCCGATGCGATTTGATTTGGAACTCCGTCTTTTCACAGTTTCTCACAGTACTTTCTCCTCCGCTCTTGCTCTTGTTCAATTCTGTGGTCTTGGATACAAAAATATTTGGATGCGATGATTCCTCGGAGACATCTCCAGAATTAGTATTAATTTATATTGAGGTCAACAATCCGTCCCAGTTCCTTGATATCGGCACTCATTGTTCTTATGGTCCTCATAACTTCGTCGATGAGTTCACGTTCTCCTTCCTTCTGTGGAGAAAAGACCCTCTTCCGTTTCTTGTTTACCTTACTTTTCCCCCTGTTCTCTCCTGTTCTAGTACTATCTTCGTCCTCCCATGCATCTGTCGTATCATCTGAATCGTTTTTCTCTTCTACTTGTCTAATATTCTCATTTCTTTCATTTACTTCTCCTTGGGGTACGCATGACTGGCTACTTTCCCCATTATCCTTCCCCTTGTCTTTCCCCAACATATTTTTGGCCTCCTTTATATGTGAGATTGCTTCTCGCTCGGTGTCTTTTTTGTCACTGGAGATCTGGCAATAACACTTCTTTCCCCAAATATTTCCTGGTATTCTTTTTCGGTCTCTTCGTTTTTGTTTTTTTGTTTTGGTTCCATTTTGGTTCCCACGAGTAGGGACGTTCTCTTTTCCACGAAGCAGTGCGCCCTTACCTCGCTGAAGCTTGTACTACGCCGGGAGTATAGCCACTTCTCCCGGTGGCTCCGTTAGCGACCGTGTAACGTCACGGCCATTCATCCATAGGCACGGGTCGCTCAACACCACTAGATTACGGATTTTTACAAAGGTTTACTCCTCAAGAATATGGAAAAAGAGTGCCCCCTAGCCCTCGAATACTCTAATAGCGCCAGGTGCGAAAAATAACAAGAGTTGCACGCGTGTATGCGATAGGAAAGATGAAAGTTTGTGACTTACCCAAGACCCTCCTTCGACACAGCACACGACGTGACACTCACCACGGTGGCAGAGGAGGTTTATGTCTCTTTTACAGAAATGATCTCTCATGCCATCGTGAGGAGGAACTGGAATCAAAAGAATTCGATGTAATGTGGCTCAAGATCGATAACCACAAACAGACAAAGTTCATCTGCTGCCTTTATCTATCACCAAACGAACCAACTCCTGGTGACCTCTTCGAATTCCTTTCTCTGAAACTCGATTTCATCCAATAGAATCACCCAGCAGCTGAAATCATCATCATGGGGGATTTCAATGTCCACAACTCCACCTGGCTCAAATTCTCGAATAAAACAGATGACGCAGGACGTCTGGCCGAGGCTTTCGCTATCACCTATGGTCTTGAGCAACTGATAAATGAACCTACTCAGATCCCTGATATCAGCAATCATTGGGCCAATACGCTCGACCTGTTCCTCACTTACAATCCGGAACCGTATGAAGTGAAAGTCCGTGCACCACTAGGAAACTCAGACCACACACTCATCTCCACGATATGTCCTTACATCACTCCGCGAACCAGTCCAGCACCCCCACGCACTGTTTGGCATTACAATTCAGCCGACTGGGATGGCCTTCGTATGTTTTTTTCTGAGTTCCTTGGAGGAGAATGTGTTTTGAATCGGGAGATCCCACGCAATGTGCTGAAGAGATCTCGGAAATCATCATGCTGGGAATGGAAACTTACATACCACATAGCACCAAATCACAAACCACTGGTGAACCATGGTTCAATAGAACCTGTTCTAGGGTCGTCGCTCTAAAGCAAGCAGCATACCGTCGTTGGCGCAGAAACCCAAGCCCGCAAACTAGAGCTGAATATGTTGAAGCTAGGAATACATGTAATCGAACAATATATGAGTCTAAAGAGGCATACAACGCGAAAATAAGATCAAAGCTCATAGAGTGTCCAAATGGTTCCCGTTCATTTTGGACCTTTGCCAAGGCAATCGGGAGAAATTTTACTTCTAGCTCATTTCCTCCCCTCACAAAGGATAATAATACATTGGCTATAACACCTCATGAAAAAGCCAAAACCTTCGCCACAATGTTTGCAGACAATTCTACCTTGGATCCACGAGGCCAGGAACTTCCCAAAATCGCTACCATCGATAACCGTATGCCAGAAATTGTCTTCCGGCAACGCACCATCAGACACATTCTGCTTAGCCTCAACGTCAGGAAGGCTATGGGGCCTGACGGAATACCGCCTATTGTACTCAAGAAATGTGCCCCAGAACTAACACCAGCTCTTTGCAGGTTGTTCACCCTTTCGTACAAACTCGGCGTATTTCCTTCTAACTGGAAGAAAGCTAGGGTCCAACCGATTCCAAAGAAGGGCAAGAAAACCCTCCCTAACAACTATAGACTGATTGCACTACTATCTGTGATCTCTAAAGTAATGGAAAAAGCAATCAACATCGAGCTCATCCGATATCTAGAGAGCGCAGGAATCGTGAACGACCGGCAATATGGCTTTCGTCACCAGAGGTCAACTGGAGATCTGCTTGCCTATGTGACACATAAGTGGCAGATGTCAATATAGAAACATGGGGAGTCTCTGGCTGTAGCCTTGGATATCTCCAAAGCATTTGACCGAGTTTGGCACCAAGGCCTCCTAGCGAAACTTCCGTCATATGGTTTGCCGCCCCAACTGTGTCTTTTACTATCGAGTTTTCTTGCAGATAGATCACTCTACGTGGTGGTAGACGGGGTATCTACGGGGTCTGATACAATGACTATCAATGCTGGTGTTCCACAAGGCTCTGTCTTGGCACCAACTTTGTTCTTGCTCCACATCAATGATTTGTTGAATGTGACCTCCAGCCCCGTTCATAGCTTTGCGGATGATAGTACACTTCATTCCGCCTTTTCCTCTAGAGCCCCTATATCATCCAATGAGGCCAGAGGTGCAAGGCGAAGACAGGTTGATGCTTTAAATGAGGATCTGACAAGAATTCTGAAATATGGATCTGAGAATCTAGTACAGTTCAATGCAACTAAAACTCAAGCTTGTATGTTCACCAAGAAGGCTGATCACACAATGCCCAATTTGATGATGTCGGGTACCATGCTGGGTGTCACCACCAACAGAGCTCTCTCATGGGACGATCATGTGAGGTCCATTGCGAAAACTGTTTCACAAAAACTTGGTTTTCTATTCCGTGCGAAGAGATACTTCACATCCCAGCAGCTGCTTATGATCTACAAAGCACAAATTCGACCTGTCCTGGAGTACTGTTCACATGTTTGGAGCTCAGTCCCCAAACATACGCTAAAGCTCTTAGATTCAATTCAGAAGAGAGCTATTCGCCTAGTCGATGATACAACACTCACCAAATCATTGACCTCTCTAGATCATCGTAGAAAGGTCGGCGATCTATGACTTTTTTATAGCTACTTTCATGGTCGGTGCTCAAGGGAGATATCATCTAATATGCCTCCACGCGCGATTCCTAGTAGACAAACCAGACGAGCTCAAGCTGGTCACTCCTACACTGTCAGGCTCGAGACCTGTCGAACATCGCTATACCAAGCATCATTCCTCAATAGAACGGCAAAGTTATGGAATTCTTTGCCTAGTGAAGTCTTTCCTGATGCTTACAACCTCCAAACTTTCAAGAAAAATTCCAACACCTTCCTACTCTCCCAAAATTCCACCGCTGGCTAACACGATGTTCCTCGAACATTATAGGTTTTCCTTTCGTGTTGTCCACAGATAAAAAAAAAATGTACATTTAAAAACACAGGTTTCAGTAGCTTGCGGCCGCCGTTCGCGACGGCCGCATGGAAGGAACCGTACCTTCAGTCGTTGTCTAGGAAAGCTTGGATGCGATCGCCCGCTCCGCAGAGCCGGTGAAAAAGATCGCGTGCGCTGTGGTATTTGAATCAACTAGTCTCAAAACCCGACAAATCCACTGAGGTCAAATGTTGTAAAATTGAAGAAAACCGTTTCATGTCATTACTATTGACTAACTGTGTGAATATTTTGCAAGCTATTAGAGGACAAACTGTTTTATTTTATTCATCTTTTCCAAAAACACATAACTGTAGTCAAAATTCTGATGAGTGAAATGGATTTGTCAGCTTTTGATATTAAACTTTGGATTTGTCGGGTTTTGCAAATAACGCTCATGGATTTGATGGGTTTTGATACCGAAACATTCAAAAACAAATAATTTTTTGAAATATTCATTTTATCAAAAGAGCCTTAATACAATACAATATTTTTTGAAAACTAAACTTTCAAGTCCGGGATCTCGTCAAGTGGTTCACACAAATTAGTACTGCTGCATTCGGGTTCCTGAAATTCTGGTACATCGTAGTATTTTTCAATAACGTCATTGTAGTAGTTAAGGTTTTCTAGTTCTTTTCAATTTTCACTCCAATATTTTTCCAGTAAATCCTTAACGTCTTTGAGATTCTCCTTATTAGGTCGTACGCCGCTCAGAACTACAGATTGTAAGATACTCCCAACCGATTTTCCTTTTTTTAAAAACAGACTTGTATTCCCCAAGATCAGATTTATAGGATTGTTCTCCTCGAATTGTTACTGTCCCATTTGGTCCTCGTCTCAGTAAAAACCTTTTACTCATGTTGAACCGGAAGTGCCACTGTGCAGGAGGTTTGATGGTAGTTCGAGAGTCCTCTTTCCAGTCCCGAACAGTCACATCACGGCCCAGAACGAAAACAGTCCCATGGTCATTGAATATTTCGAGAAATTGTCCAGATACGGAAAATATTATAAGTTCCAAGTTCTTAACATAAGCCGAACAGTATCGATGTTTTCGAAGAGTGGTACTCAATTTGTAAAAAACGGCACTAGCAATTCCATTGGCTGCTTTTGAATGCTGGTCCTCAGTCCATGAATATAAAAACACATTTTCCTTGGACAATGGAGAATGTGATATACCTGTAACAGCGGCAAAATTATACGTATACAACTGCCGACTGTAATAAACAGATTGATCAGGAATCTTCGGCATTGCTTGGTTTTTTTGACAGTCAAACGAAATTATTTCGAGACCTCGCCTATCTTCTCTGAATGAATCAAAAAACGCTCTTCCTCGTAATTTGTGTACGCGCTTCTCATTCATAAGTTTTCTTCTGAGTTGCTCATCTTTTTCCACTTTGATTTTTTCTGTAAACTGAAGGCATGTAGAACAAACATCAGTCCTTGTAGCGTAACGTAGCGTAGCGTAGCGTAACGTACGTAGATCCCATTTCAACTTCCCGGTCGTCGCCACATTTTTGATATGTTTAGATCCGAAGATAAATATGTTCTGCTGCTCCTATTTCTGCAGTCATGAGATTCAACAGTTTTTACTTCCAAAACATCAAGAAAGGCTTTCTGGCAAACAGGGATTTTTTTGGATGAACCTGAAAGACCGGTATAGTATTTTACGGAGTAGGTTTTCCTATAATTCACATTTCCCGTACGCCCTTGGTGTTTTATATTTTTTGTCTCGCAAAATTATATTATAAAGTTATCCTGGCTTATCTTATCTTAATGCAAATAGAAAATTCGATGAAATTGTTTTACATCACGCATCAACAGTGTACTGCACCGATAAGATTTTGTAGAGTTTCGACTAGTTGGATATGACGGCAAGCTTTTGGATTTTTATCTAAGGAGAGAAAACAATTCTGTACATTTTTGTTTCTTTCAAAAATAAAAATGAGATTGTTCACCTTTCCTCCTTTTGTTCTGCTCGCTTCCATGTTCTTGGTTGAGAAACTCTTTTGCGAGCTCTGTCTGGAGTCACTGGTTTAGGAACCTCTCCAATATACTCTGCCATTGTTTGAGTATTGAATATATAATGTAAAATAATTAGCTTTCCAATTCAAATTATAAAACAAACTGGACAACACTACTACTTTGTATACTCTGACTGTTAGAGTATAAACAAATGGCGCAGACAAAACAAATTCATACGTATTGCAGTCGCGTGACTTTAGAAGATTGCTGTGATTGGCTGGTGTGGATTTGCTGTCATTTGATTTTAATGTCGCTCGGATTTGTCGAATTTTGAAACCAACTCCATATTTTAGATGCGAATGTAGCTTGGATTTGCAGGGATTCGAACTCTGGAAGACGAATCCAATGACCTATTCAACTCATTTTTCTCCGAAAATGGATTTGTCGGGTTTCGAAACTAGATGATCTAGATGATTCATTGGGGTGTAGTTTTCGCTAAAATACGTTACCACTTACCCCGTACAACACGATCACTAATCGCTATTTATTGACTTCCAAAACTCTGTAAAAACACTAGAACACAATGCAAACAGTATTCACTGTAGCTATGTAATTATAAAAAATAAAACTGGTTAGTTTCAAGGTGACTCAGGTTCCAGCTTTTTTATCACTTCAGACTGCCGTCGCCGAATGTCTATTTGAAAACATCTAACTACTGTATCTCTTATCTCAGCAAAATATTCCCTAAAAATATATTTCTCTGAATGATGTAGGAAGCACTAAGAATTTTCAATATTTTTTTTTTTTATCTGTGGACAACACAAGAGGGAAACCTATGATGTTCGAGGAACATCGTGTTAGCCAGCGGTGGAATTTTGGGAAAGAAGGAAGGTGTTGGAATTTTTCTTGAATGTTTGGAGGTTGTAAGCATCAGGAAAGACTTCACTAGGCAAAGAATTCCACAACTTTGCCGTTCTATTGATGAATGATGCTTGGTATAGCGATGTTCGACAGGTCTCGAGCCTGACAGTGTAGGGGTGACCAGCTTGAGCTCGTCTGGTTTGTCTACTAGGAATCGCGCGTGGTGGCATAATAGATGATATTTCCGTTGAGCACCGACCGTGAAAGTACCTATAAAAAAGGCAAAGATTGCCGACCTCTCTAAGATGATCTAGAGAGGTCAATGATTTGGTGAGTGTTGTGTCATCGACTAGGCGAATAGCTCTCTTCTGAATCGAATCTAAGAGCTTAAGCGTATGTTTGGGGGCAGAGCTCCAAACATGTGAACAGTACTCCAGGACAGGTCGAATTTGTGCTTTGTAGTCATAAGCAGTTGCTGGGATGTGAAGTATCTCTTCGCACGGAAAAGAAAACCGAGTTTTTTGTGAAGCAGTTTTCGCAATGGACCTCACATGATCGTCCCATGAGAGTGCACTGTTGGTGGTGACACCCAGCATGGATATTGACGACCTCATAGGAACAGTGGTACACGACATCATCAAATTGGGTATTGTGTGATCAGCCTTCTTGGTGAACATACAAGCTTGAGTTTTAGTTGCATTGAACTGTACTAGATTCTCAGATCCCCATTTCAGAATTCTTGTCAGATCCTCATTTAAAGTATCAACCTGTCTTCGCCTTGCACCTCTGGCCTCATTGGATGATATAGGGACTCTAGAGGAAAAGGCGGAATGAATACTATCATCCGCAAAGCTATGAACTGGGCTGGAGGTCACATTCAACAAATCATTGATGTGGAGCAAGAACAAAGTGAAATCGTCAAATAATTCAACCAGTTGGTCTCGGATTCCGATTCGTATTGATTCGGTTTTAGGAGTTCATTCTTTATTCATCTATTTATTTTATTGGTGCTGTTTATACATAGTATTCACACAAGTGAACAAAGATTCACAATATATGGAACAATAAATATTTGAAAAATATACTAACATGAAATATATATATGTGGAGATAAGAATTTGAAACATGTTCATAGTGAAATGAAATGTATATATAGATAAAATAATTGATATCATATAACACTGTTGTTTAGAAAATCAGTAGGTGATGGAGTAGAAAACTTTGTTCAGAAGGTATTGTTCGACCCTATGTTTGAATTGATTTTCATTCAATAATTTTGTTTGGAAGGGCATTGTACAGGATGATTCCATAATATCCAGTTTTAGTTCAGTTTCGAGTTTAAGTTCAAGTTTCAAGTCTGTGGTAGTTTATGTCAAGATTGTTTCTGGTCCTAGTATAATAAGAGTGAATTTGGTCTCTAGTAATTCAATTTCCAAAGTTTCTTCCCACATAAACTAGGCATTCATGAATATAAGTACAAGGTTCTCTTACGATTTTGTGCCTTACAAACATGTCTTTACAGTCGTCTCTGAATTCCAATCCAGTTATGATTCGGAGTGCTCTCCTTCGCAGAGAAAAGATATTGTTGTCCACAGATGAAAAAAAAATATATATACCAAGATGGCATATGTAATGTGAAAATGGATAAGACTATGGTATGCTGTTAGTGAGATTTTCAGTGTAACTGTACTGAATAAGTTAATAGTAAATAAATGTTTTTCGATATCTTCCTTGAAACATGAGCAGTGTGGTAATCAAAAGTCATTTTTGGGTCCAGGTAGACTCCTAGGAACTTTATAGATTCAGGGTGTGGTGCGTCGATTTTGCGTAGAGTAAATACCCCCATAAAGTTAGCAGAACCACTTGCAAAAAAATCGATGAAACCTATTCCAATAATTGTCGAATAATTGTCGAGAATTTGTCGTGAAAGAAAAAAAATTGTCGCGCTCTTAGTTTTTTTTATATGGAGTGGCTCTGCTAACTTAATATTAAGTTAATATTAAGCAGTGCCACTCACGAATCAACGTCAAAAATCATCACAATTGTTATGAATAATTGTCGAGTAATTGTCGAAGTCCATCTGACCGCAAAAAATCCATTCCTTATAGCATATATATACCTTTTTATGGAATTTCCTGGTTTCTAGGGAAATTTCGCATTTTTGGCAACAGCGTATTTGTCTAATATTTTTTTTCCTTCTTCCGTCTCATTGATGAAAAATATAAAGTTGTTCAAGAAGCTTCCTATCTTCCACAAGAAAAAAAACTATGTATTAATTCTGAATAATAAAAATATTTCATTATCACAATAATCTGCCTACGTAATTTTGTTGATTTATCATTTTTCCAATAAGAAATTATCTGAACAATTGTTTAATGACCAAAAAGTATTTGTCGTGGGGTGTTTGAATTTGCTGAAGCAGAAAAACTGCGTGTGATTGGTAAAATTCCTTTATTTTATTCTCTCAGCAGTATCTACGCACTGTATGATGATTTATTATCATTTTTTGGTGCAGAAATTCATCAACTTATTGTCCAATGACCAAAACAAATTTGTCGTGGAACCTCCAGGTCTTCAGGAGCGAATGATAGAAATATTCCGATTTCTCAGTAATATACCCACTTAACTTGGTTAATTATTAATTTTTCCATTCACAAATGAACTAAACAATTGTCGAATAACCGAAATGTATTCGTCGTGAACGCAGAAAAAATGTCGCGTTCTTAGTTTTTTTTAGGGGGTGGATCTGCTAACTTAATATTAAGTTAGCAGTGCCACTCACAAATAAACATCAAAAATCATCACAATTTTCATGAATAATTGTCGAGTGATTGTCGAAGTCCGTCTGACGTGAAAAAAAAACGCAAAAAATCCATTCCTTATAGCATTTATACTTTTCTTGGAATTTCCTGGATTCCGAGGAAATTTCACATTTTTGGCAACAGCGTATTTGTGTTATGACTTCTTACGTTTTTTCCGTGTCATTAATGACGAATATCAAGTTGTTTAGGAAACTCCCTATGTTCCAGAAGCTACGTTTTAATGCTGAATAATAAAAAAAAACAAATTTCACAATATTTCACCTACGTAACTTTGTTGATTTGTTACTTTTTCAATAAGAAATTATCTGAACAATTGTTAAATGACCAAAAAGTATTTGTCGTGGGGTGTTTGAATTTGCTGAAGCAGAAAAACTGCGTGTGATTGGTAAAATTCCAATATTTTATTCTCTTAGCAGTATCTACGCACTGTATGATGATTTATTTCATTCACAAATGAACTGAACAATTGTCGAACGACCGAAATGTAATTGTCGTGAATGTAGAAAAAAATGTCGCGTTCTTAGTTTTTTCTCAAGTAAGCATTTTAGTTGTTCATTTAGTAATAATTGCTATGATTTAGGTAAAAAATAAATATTACGAAAATTTGGTTTGACAACTATCAGAATTCTATTATGAACATATTTCTGAATCAACCCTTATGAATTCTAGCGAAATGTTTTTTGGCACCAGCTCCATTACATCGTCCAACTGCATAATCTTTTTCTTCCAAACTTTCGGAAACGCAACGTATTTCGTGACTGACCGTGTAGGCACCACGTGCAAATTCAGACACGTGACAATACGCAAAGGCGCTATAGCAGTGAATAGGTAGGTATTATATTTTTATTAGAGCATAGTGTTTTGTCATATTGTCTGAGTCTGTCTAGCTGTGCTTATGTCAGTATTTGTCTCAATGAGTCGATTGGAATTTGGATTTGGTGAAAAACAATAATTGGTGAAAAACAAATTAGTGGAAAACAATTAGTAGTTAGTAATCATCTTGTAGGTAGTTATTATTTTAGTTTGAAATCAATTTGTATAGAGTAATTTATAACTTTAGTGAAAAACTCTTGGTGATTCGTCATTCATTCAGAAATGGAAAAATTCGTTCCTGGAAAACGGCCCCTTGTTCCTCGCGACACTTTGGTCGAAACTATACTTCAACACAAAAATGAACTTGTTATTAATAACGAGATTGCGCGGGCAACAGCAGCGATTTGGAAAGTGATAGAAGCTGAATTAGGCAATAAAATAAAGGCAACCTCTCTTCACTCGATGTGTGTGGGTAATCGATATCATTTAAAAAAATTGCTCACAGACATAGCATCGCTGGATAATGAGCACAAAAAAAATAGTAATTCAAATAGTAATTCTTTGAACTTCATTCTCTCCATTAAGACGTCCAAATTTGAAAGTCTCCTAACCGAAAGAGTTTGTGCGAGGAAAACAAAAAAAAGGAAAGATAGGAGAACGCCGAATTACAATTTTTCAACCCAGTAAATGGACTCAAATTTTATCAAAAAAAAATTTTGATGATTACCGACTCAATCATGGATTCCATTTTGATATTTGCTGACAAGAAAAGCTGACTTTGGTATTTTCAAAGGTGAGATCATATAAAATTAATCAAGTTTTCATTACTAATTTACCATTTGCACTGATTTGAATGGACATTGACACTGTGTTGCTTCAGAGCATATATAATGAACACCGAATAAAGAACGGTTGAATCGTTATCAACAGAAGGTGTTCACATTATTGTGATGTCTCGCAATATTCTGATGTTTCGTCATCAACACATGTGACGATTTTGTAAAGAATAAACAGTCAAGAATTGCATCTCTTCTTTGTGGTAGGGTGTAATCAGTATTTATTCTTGTATATCCAAAGATACCTAACACAGGGGATGATATACCACAACAATGTGAACAGTTCTATGAAAGAAAAATTGGGTAAAATGCATGAAACTTCACAGATATTTACGTAATTTTTCATTGAGACAATCGTTATTACCCATGTAACAAAAGCCACGGTTTTTTATTCATTGCATGATACTTCAATAGAGCTTATCTGTTGCAACTTAATTGCAAGAAGTAATTGCGCGCAAAACTATAAAACCATATTTTCACATTACAAGCCTTTTGTGCTGCAGCTTTTCTGTTTTCAAAACTTGAAGTAGGTACATGAGAAAATTAAAAACAATTCTTTAATTCCAAGCTGCGGTAAAAGATAGGCACTCAAATTGTATTACGGATTGAATGAAAAATACCCTACTACTCTTTCACTACTCTTTCCGTTTCAACATTCATTCCTTACCCCAAAAAGTCATGGTCAGACGGGGTACAATTTTTTTTGAAAATTCCAATTTGCTCCCAAGAACTTCTCGAAGTGAATGGGTAAGAAACAATTTTTTCCTCACCCCAAAAAGTTATTGACGGGCCACAGGGTTGGCATGTTTCAAAACCGTATTTCAAAACATGTTTGAAACACCAGCCTCTGTTTGAAACATATTTGTTTCAAAACAATTGTTTTAAATCTGTTTTTTATTGAAAGAAGAAAACAATAGATAATTAATAAGTAAACCTTTCCTAATAACAGAAAAACAAATAAATCAAAAAATATTCTCCACCTTGCAACAAAATATGACTTCTCGTAAAAATGAATTGGATTCATAATTTGGAGATAGAAATAAAATTAAATTATTCTGATTCTGAACCAATATCGTTACTCTCAATCTCTTATGTTTCTATATTCTTGGATTTTTCCTTCCATCCATTTTGAATTATCAAATTTCTACAAAAAATATTTCCCTACCCTAAAAACTCTCAGGTACCATTCATAGACCGAAAATTTGACAAAATTGTTTTGTCATCGCCTAGGTGACTATCGAAATATGTTCACACGACACCAGAAGTGCCGTTTTAAGGAGTAAATACAAAATATATTTCGAGTACCTATACACCTATTGTGGTTATGGATAGTTTCACTCTCGTCATTTCAATCATTTCTCTCCCGAGAAAAGTTTACAAATACAATACAATAACAATACAATACAATACAAATACAATACAATAAAATACAGATACAATACAAATACAATTTTTTTTTATCTGTGGACAACACGAAAGGGAAACCTATGATGTTCGAGAAACATCGTGTTAGCCGGCGGTGGAATTTTGGGAATGAAGGAAGGTGTTGGAATTTTTCTTGAATGTTTGGAGGTTGTAAGCATCAGGAAAGACTTCACTAGGAAAAGAATTCCACAACTTTGCCGTTCTATTGATGAATGATGCTTGGTAAAGCGATGTTCGACAGGTCTCGAGCCTGACAGTGTAGGGGTGACCAGCTTGAGCTCGTCTGGTTTGTCTACCAGAAATCGCGCGTGGTGGCACAATAGATGATATTTCCGTTGAGCACCGACCGTGAAAGTACCTATAAAAAAGGCAAAGATCGCCGACCTTTCTACGATGATCTAGAGAGGTCAATGATTTGGTGAGTGTTGTGTCATCGACTAGGCTCTCTTCTGAATTGAATCTAAGAGCTTAAGCGTATGTTTGGGGGCTGAGCTCCAAACATGTGAACAGTACTCCAGGACAGGTCGAATTTGTGCTTTGTAGATCATAAGCAGTTGCTGGGATGTGAAGTATCTCTTCGTACGGAAAAGAAAACCGAGTTTTTGTGAAGCAGTTTTCGCAATGGACCTCACATGATCGTTCCATGAGAGAGCACTGTTGGTGGTGACACCCAGCATGGATATTGACGACCTCATAGGAACAGTGGTACCCGACATCATCAAATTGGGCATTGTGTGATCAGCCTTCTTGGTGAACATACAAGCTTGAGTTTTAGTTGCATTGAACTGTACTAGATTCTCAGATCCCCATTTCAGAATTCTCGTCAGATCCTCATTTAAAGCATCAACCTGTCTTCGCCTTGCACCTCTGGCCTCATTGGATGATATAGGGGCTCTAGAGGAATAGGCAGAATGAAGTGTACTATCATCCGCAAAGCTATGAACTGGGCTGGAGGTCACATTCAACAAATCATAGATGTGGAGCAAAAACAAAGTTGGTGCCAAGACAGAGCCTTGTGGAACACCAGCATTTATCGTCATTGTATCAGACGAGACCCCGTCTACCACCACGTAGAGTGATCTATCTGCAAGAAAACTCGATAGTAAAAGACACAGTTGGGGCGGCAAACCATATGACGGAAGTTTAGCTAGGAGGCCTTGGTGCCAAACTTGGTCAAATGCTTTGGAGATATCCAAGGCTACAGCCAGAGACTCCCCATGTTTCTCTATTGACGCCTGCCACTTATGTGTCACATAGGCAAGCAGATCTCCAGTTGACCTCTGGTGACGAAAGCCATATTGCCGGTACAATACAAATACAATACAAATACAATACAAATACAATACAAATACAATACAAATACAATACAAATACAATACAAATACAATACAAATACAATACAAATACAATACAAATACAATACAAATACAATACAAATACAATACAAATACAATACAAATACAATACAAATACAATACAAATACAATACAAATACAATACAAATACAATACAAATACAATACAAATACAATACAAATACAATACAAATACAATACAAATACAATACAAATACAATACAAATACAATACAAATACAATACAAATACAATACAAATACAATACAAATACAATACAAATACAATACAAATACAATACAAATACAATACAAATACAATACAAATATAATACAAATACAATACAAATACAATACAAATACAATACAAATACAATACAAATACAATACAAATACAATACAAATACAATACAAATACAATACAAATACAATACAAATACAATACAAATACAATACAAATACAATACAAATACAATACAAATACAATACAAATACAATACAAATACAATTTCATTACAATTCTCAGGTTTTGTGGAAGTATCGCCATTTGCAAGGTACTGCCTCCAGATCAGGAAAAAGCTATTCGAGAAATAGAATGTTCAATTTCTGAAGGCAGAGGAGATTGTGGAAAACGCCAACTACGCGGAAATCTCAGAAAGAAAATCGCCTACAAACCGAATCTACGGTTAAATGGAGATATAGATTAGAAGGTGAAATGATGGATGTGGGGAATACAAAGGAGCCACTTGTATGATGCAGGAGTTTTGAGGGTTGCATTTCATGTCATGATTACCTCAGCACATCAAATTCGTGTTTTCAACAAAATGAATACAATATGCGAAACAAATGTATGTATAGATGCAACTGGTGGGGTTGCGAAGAAAATCGTTCATGCTGATGGAAGTGTTTCCAAACACATTTTTTTATACAATGCGGCATACTGTGAAAATCAACAATTTTCCGTTGCATCACAATTCTCAGTGTCTCATGACATGCTATCTATTAGTAAATGGCTATTGGGAACAATAAGATGTGGAATGGAATTTCCTCGAGAAGTAGTAAGAAATAAATAATTCGAAATGAATAGAAAACTCATATACATTTCATTTACAGACTATCGACGAGTCGAAAGCACTTGAGAATGCATGTGCTCTGATATTCTCGGGGGATTTCAATATAACTCATTACGCGAATAGGTGTTTCAAGTCTGGAAAATCGGACGTCCCAAAAACATATATAAGGACGGATGTAGCACATTACATCAAGAGCTGGGTGAATTTCTTCAAAAAAGAATGTAAAGAAAAATGGAAAAAAATTCTACTTGTGTGCGATTGGCCAACTAATTCTTTGTCGTGACAGAGACTCTGCCAAGCGTGTTATTACCGCATTATTGACAATTTCTCTGTTTGAAAAAGCGGGTGTAGGTGCAATTTCATTGAAGGAATCTCTTGATATGACTGTGTCTCTTATGAGTAGCAACACTTGCCAAGAAGAAGTTGAGGAAATCATAAGTAAAACAATTGAAGATTCCGGAAAAGAAGTGGCTTTCGAAAATTTAATAGAAGAAAAGGATGAGAAAGGAGACGAAAAGTCAGATTTGGTTGCTAACCTATGGCAACAATGGGGTATTGATATGAGGAAAGAAGTTGAAAGAAAACTGGAGTGCGAGATGATTTCAACCCCAGACATTTTCCTGCCTTTGCCGATCGACTAATGAAAAAAATTGCAACAATTCCCCTTCGGAGTTGCATCTGCAGGGATGATTCTGGCTAAGGGCGAATACCTGCCAGTAGTGCTCCCGTGGAATCTGAATTCAACATAATAAAAAATCATGTTCTCTGCAATCGTTTATTACGAGTAGATGTCGCAGTGAGAACATTTCTCGAATACAGTGACGGGAAGTTAAAAATATTCGAAGCTAAATCAAATGAAAATGTCAAGGCTGATATAAAGCCAATATTGGAAATAACCCAAAGAAAAATGAAAATTGATGTTTCAAGTGACGTCTCACTAAATCATTTTGAGAAAGACTTCTCCACTGATTTTCCGGTCATTTCAGTAAACACCACAACTGCTTTGGAGATTGTCCAAACGTTTAATGCCAGTAGATTTTCCGATATATTTAATGATCATGATCATTTGTCCCCAATTTCCTCCACAAAAAATGACATTTGTGAAGGTTTCGAAGGAAATAAATCTGATTCAAAAAATAAAAGTGAACCAAAAGACGAATCTACGAAAAGACAACCTCTCCAGGACTTGACATCAGAATTAAATGTTTTTAAACGAGGATTTGTTTGCGAATATTGCAAAGAAAACTCCCGCAATGCTCGAGTGTGTGCAATTTGTAGAGCAGAAATATGTTCGAAATGTATAAAATATAATAGAGAAGAGGAAGATGAAATGATATTATGCCTTGAATGCTTTCAGAATTCTAGAAAAGACGACAGAATCGCAGAGAGGAAAGGGTGGCCAACCGAAAATTTTCAAAAAATCCAGATATTTGAACAAAAATACTGTGGAGTTTCTCGACGCAATGTCGTACAAGAGATTCGGCAAATTGCCATGTTTAAAAAATGGAACCATGTCATCTCTACGTCTAATTAAATTAGGTAAATCAGAGGTGTCGCTGACTTATACTTGTGCGTTCGATAGTATTTTCCAAATACTTCTGGCGGCAGTTAGCGATAATGATAATATGAGAAATTTGAATGAAAATGAAAATGATTTATTTCACCTTGTGTGTGATACAATGGAGCATGGTGTCAGACATACAACATATAAGAAAAGGGCCGAAATAATATGTTTATTATTTGGGGAAGATGTTGAAGAAAATAACTGTACCACCAGCGTGAGTTCTCTAGCAGCAAAAATGTTCAAACAGTTTCCTAGTTTTGTCGAAATTCGAAAATGTAACAATGGGTGTTCTCGAAAAATCGAATACCCCACTCACGGCTTGCATGCGAAATCCTCAAAGGAAAACTTAGGGAGCTTTATAGAAGCGATTATGACCAAAGAAAAAAAATGTAGAAACCACCGCGAAACACAACAATCAGTTTCATTGGAAATAGGTGAGTTAATTTATTTTAATAATAATATAATTAAGAAATTATTCCGAAAGTCGAACTTGATATTCTCATATGAATTAATTGTATTGCACTAATTACTTTGAAAACATGAAATTTTGCATTCGTGGTCTCTTCATGAATATATATCCATCAGACACCAATTACACAAAAATTGAGAAACACACTTATTATCCAAACACTTTCTCTAAAATATTTACAAAAGTAACTATAGTTCAAGATAATAAATAAAAAAAAAAACAATTTTGAAGACAAGCTTTTATACAATTTCACTAGAAAGAAGAAAATAATTTCCTTCATTGTTTGATCTCGGTTATTCTGTGAGTAACAGATTCAAAATCTTGCCACGCAAGAGATTACCTGTTTTGTAACCGCGGCAAGCTTTTGAATCTGTTACTCACAGAATAACCGAGATCAAACAATGAAGGAAATTATTTTTCCTTTTTAGTGCAATTGTATGAAAGCTTGTCTTGAGAAATATTTTCTTTATTCAATATTTATTTTTAACTTCTGTTCAGAAATCGGAAACCAGTAAGCGAGTCAAATTCAACTTGCAAGATTTAATGAAAGACACCGGGACAGATGATACTGAAAGAAAATACGACCTCAAAACCCCCACAGCCGCCGAGTTTTTCAATTTTGACAAAAGAATCGTAATCTCCGACCACGAAAACCTCCAGATACCAATTTTCAACCGAATCGGACCATAATTACAAAACTTGTCCGCCATATTGGAGCCGCCATTTTGTTTTTTTCTCTAACAAATATTTCATAATGCATTGTCACCGGAAGTATGATCACCTGCCAAATTTCAAGACAATCGGACAATTAGAAGTGGGTCAAATTTAACGTGCAAGATTTGATTACACACATACACATACACACAGACACCGGGACAGGTCTAAATAAAAGCTTGTAAAATAGGTATGACTTCTGTAACTTGATTAAAATACCGGAAATTAGTCACAAAGTGGTGTGGTGTTTTTGTACCGTTTATTCCTGCGATTATTTCCGGAAACCGAAGCCATACAATGTCATTAATCTATCGTTTTGTATTTCACGAACAAAGACTACTTGTTTCTTGTTCAGGAGAGTTACTCGCTGGCATAAGAAAAAAGGAGGACGAAAATATTCTTGATATTTCTGCTGGTTTACGAAAAACACCACTACCGTTATTGTGTATACCAAGTGATAGAAAATAACATATATTTTCAGTTCCAATATAAGCAAGAAATACATCTTGGAAAATAGCTTCAGAAGCTCCCCACCCTCTTTTAAATTTAAATTTTTAGTTATTTATTTATCATTATGTTGATGTTATGTTTCAGGAAATATCGTTTTGTTCGAAATATATGGGCAAGAGGAACCAATAACCATAGATTCGATAACGAACTCTTTCACACATGAAAAAACGAAGGAAAAATACGAACTTATGGGTTTGATAAATTTTACTGGATCCAAGATACAAACTAGAACGCCTATTCCAGGGCATTATACGGCGTTCTGCCGAAGGGCAACGTGTTGGGTGCAGTATGATGACCTCAAAGAAAAAGGAGAAAAATGCCCACCAAATAGAAAAGTCTATCCAGAAATTGTGATATTCTGTAAAATATAAATTTAAAAAAAGAGTTTCATTCAGGGTTTGATTTTACATAGGTGTCAGATTTCAGGTTTCAGATTTCTTCAATACATAGGTGTCAATAGCCACATCAACAATGACTATCGGCAAATCAATCTCCATAGTTTTGATTGTTAACAACTTGAAGAACATTGACAACAGAAAAATTATCATTGATGCAACATTTAATTTGTTAATTCTCCTCACATAATTTTTCTCATCAGAAAATTAATACTACACGATCATACTAGACTTGTGAATAATTTTTCTCTTCATGAAATTCAAGATATTTTTACGGAAAAAAATCGGAAGCGCACGTTAATTTTTCTGCGTTCACGACAAATACAACGTTCGACAATTGTTCAGTTCATTTGTGAATGATAAAAAAATAACTAACCAAGTTACCTGGGTGTATTACTGAGAAATGGAAATATTTCTTTAATTCGCTCCTGAAGATCTGGAGGTTCCACGACAAATTTGTTTTGGTCATTGGACAATATGTTGATGAATTTCTGTACCAAAAAATTATAATAAATCATCATACAGTGCAAAGATACTGCTAAGAGAATAAAATAATGGAATTTTACCAATCACAAGCAGTTTTTCTGCTTCAGCAATTTCGAACACCCCACGACAAATACTTTTTGGTCATTTAACAATTGTTCAGATAATTTCTTATTGAAGAAGTAACAAATCAACAAAGTTACGTAGGTGAAATATTGTGAAATTTATTTTTTTTATTATTCAGCATTAAAACGTAGCTTCTGGAACATAGGAAGTTTCCTAAACAACTTTATATTCGTCATTAATGACACGGAAAAAACGTAAAAAGTCATAACACAAATACGCTGTTGCCAAAAATGTGAAATTTCCTCGGAATCCAGGAAATTCCAAGAAAAGTATTAATGCTATAAGGAATGGATTCTTTGCGTTTTTTTCACGTCAGACGGACTTCGACAATCACTCGACAATTATTCATAACAATTGTGATAATTTTTGATGTTTATTCATGAGTGGCACTGCTAACTATTAAGTTAGCAGAGCCACCCCCTATGAAAAAAACTAAGAACGCGACATTCTTTCTGCGTTCACGATAATTACATTTCGGTCGTTCGACAATTGTTCAGTTCATTTTGAATGAAAAAATTAATAATTAACCAAGTTAAGTGGATATATTACTGAGAAATCGGAATATTTCTATCATTCGCTCTTGGAGACCTGGAGGTTCCACGACAAATTTGTTTTGGTCATTGGACAATAAGTTGATGAATTTCTGCACCAAAAAATGATAATAAATCATTATACAGTGCGTAGATACTGCTAAGAGAATAAAATAATGGAATTTTACCAATCACACGCAGTTTTTCTGCTTCAGCAAATTCAAACACCCCACGACAAATACTTTTTGGTCATTTAACAATTGTTCAGATAATTTCCTATTGAAAAAGTAACAAATCAACAAAGTTACGTAGATAGATTATTGTGATAATGGAATATTTTTATGATTCAGAATTAATACATAGTTTTTTTTCTTGTGGAAGATGGGAAGCTTCTTAAACAACTTTATATTTGTCATTAATGAGACGGAAGAAGGAAAAAAAAATATTATACAAATACGCTGTTGCCAAAAATGCGAAATTTCCCTAGAAACCAGGAAATTCCATAAAAAGGTATATATATGCTATAAGGAATTGATTTTTTGCGGTCAGATGGACTTCGACAATTACTCGACAATTATTCATAACAATTGTGATGATTTTTGACGTTTATTCGTGAGTGGCACTGCTAACTTAATATTAAGTTAGCAGAGCCACTCCATATAAAAAAAACTAAGAGCGCGACAATTTTTTTTCTTTCACGGCAAATTCTCGACAATTATTCGACAATTATTGGAATAGGTTTCATCGATTTTTTTGCAAGTGGTTCTGCTAACTTTATGGGGGTATTTACTCTACGCAAAATCGACGCACCACACCCTGAATCTATAAAGTTCCTAGGAGTCTACCTGGACCCAAAAATGACTTTTGATTACCACACTGCTCATGTTTCAAGGAAGATATCGAAAAACATTTATTTACTATTAACTTATTCAGTACAGTTACACTGAAAATCTCACTAACAGCATACCATAGTCTTATCCATTTTCACATTACATATGCCATCTTGGTATATATATTTTTTTTTTCATCTGTGGACAACAATGTCTTTTCTCTGCGAAGGAGAGCACTCCGAATCATAGCTGGATTGGAATTCAGAGACGACTGTAAAGACATGTTTGTAAGGCACAAAATCGTAAGAGTACCTTGTACTTATATTTATGAATGACTAGTTTATGTGGGAAGAAACTTTGGAAATTAAATTACTAGAGACCAAATTCACTCTTATTATACTAGGACCAGAAACAATCTTGACATTTACTACCACAGACTTGAAACTTGAACTTAAACTCGAAACTGAACTAAAACTGGATATTATGGAATCATCCTGTACAATGCCCTTGAATTGAATGAAAATCAATTCAAACATAAGGTCGAACAATACCTTCCGAACAAAGTTTTCTACTCCATCACCTACTGATTTTCTAAACAACAGTGTTATATGATATCAATTATTTTATCTATATACACATTTCATTTCACTATGAACATGTTCTAAATTCTTATCTCCACATATATATATTTCATGTTAGTATATTTTTCAAATATTTATTATTCCATATATTGTGAATCTTTGTTCACTTTTGTGAATACAATGTATAAACAGCACCAATAAAATAAATAGATGAATAAAGAATGAACTCCTAAAACCGAATCAATACGAATCGGAATCCGAGACCAACTGGTTGAATTATTTGACGATTTCACTTTGTTCTTGCTCCACATCAATGATTTGTTGAATGTGACCTCCAGCCCAGTTCATAGCTTTGCGGATGATAGTACACTTCATTCCGCCTTTTCCTCTAGAGCCCCTATATCATCCAATGAGGCCAGAGGTGCAAGGCGAAGACAGGTTGATGCTTTAAATGAGGATCTGACAAGAATTCTGAAATGGGGATCTGAGAATCTAGTACAGTTCAATGCAACTAAAACTCAAGCTTGTATGTTCACCAAGAAGGCTGATCACACAATACCCAATTTGATGATGTCGGGTACCACTGTTCCTATGAGGTCGTCAATATCCATGCTGGGTGTCACCACCAACAGTGTTCTCTCATGGGACGATCATGTGAGGTCCATTGCGAAAACTGCTTCACAAAAAACTCGGTTTTCTTTTCCGTGCGAAGAGATACTTCACATCCCAGCAACTGCTTATGATCTACAAAGCACAAATTCGACCTGTCCTGGAGTACTGTTCATATGTTTGGAGCTCAGCCCCTAAACATACGCTTAAGCTCTTAGATTCAATTCAGAAGAGAGCTATTCGCCTAGTCGATGACACAACACTCACCAAATCATTGACCTCTCTAGATCATCGTAGAAAGGTCGGCAATCTTTGCCTTTTTTATAGGTACTTTCACGGTCGGTGCTCAACGGAAATATCATCTATTATGCCACCACGCGCGATTCCTAGTAGACAAACCAGACGAGCTCAAGCTGGTCACCCCTACACTGTCAGGCTCGAGACCTGTCGAACATCGCTATACCAAGCATCATTCATCAATAGAACGGGAAAGTTGTGGAATTCTTTGCCTAGTGAAGTCTTTCCTGATGCTTACAACCTCCAAACATTCAAGAAAAATTCCAACACCTTCCTTCTCTCCCAAAATTCCACCGCTGGCTAACACGATGTTCCTCGAACATCATAGGTTTCCCTCTCGTGTTGTCCACAGATAAAAAAAAATATTGAAAATTCTTAGTGCTTCCTACATCATTCAGAGAAATATATTTTTAGGGAATATTTTGCTGAGATAAGAGATACAGTAGTTAGATGTTTTCAAATAGACATTCGGCGACGGCAGTCTGAAGTGATAAAAAAGCTGGAACCTGAGTCACCTTGGAACTAACTAGTTTTATTTTTTATAATTACATAGCTACAGTGAATACTGTTTGCATTGTGTTCTAGTGTTTTTACAGAGTTTTGAAAGTCAATAAATAGCGATTAGTGATCGTGTTGTACTGTGGTTGTGTAATAGGGGTAAGTGGTGACGTATTTTAGCGAAAACTACACCCCAATGAATCATCTAGATCATCTAGTTTCGAAACCCGACAAATCCATTTTCGGATAAAAATGTGTTGAATAGGTCATTGGATTCGTCTTCCAGAGTTCGAATCCCTGCAAATCCAAGCTACATTCGCATCTAAAATATGGAGTTGGTTTCAAAATTCGACAAATCCGAGCGACATTAAAATCAAATGACAGCAAATCCACACCAGCCAATCACAGCAATCTTCTAAAGTCACGCGACTGCAATACGTATGAATTTGTTTTGTCTGCGCCATTTGTTTATACTCTAACAGTCAGAGTATACAAAGTAGTAGTGTTGTCCAGTTTGTTTTATAATTTGAATTGGAAAGCTAATTATTTTACATTATATATTCAATACTCAAACAATGGCAGAGTATATTGGAGAGGTTCCTAAACCAGTGACTCCAGACAGAGCTCGCAAAAGAGTTTCTCAACCAAGAACATGGAAGCGAGCAGAACAAAAGGAGGAAAGGTGAACAATCTCATTTTTATTTTTGAAAGAAACAAAAATGTACAGAATTGTTTTCTCTCCTTAGATAAAAATCCAAAAGCTTGCCGTCATATCCAACTAGTCGAAACTCTACAAAATCTTATCGGTGCAGTACACTGTTGATGCGTGATGTAAAACAATTTCATCGAATTTTCTATTTGCATTAAGATAAGATAGGCCAGGATAACTTTATAATATAATTTTGCGAGACAAAAAATATAAAACACCAAGGGCGTACGGGAAATGTGAATTATAGGAAAACCTACTCCGTAAAATACTATACCGGTCTTTCAGGTTCATCCATTCGCGACAATTATTTGACAATTATTGAAATAGGTTTCATCGATTTTTTTGCAAGTGGTTCTGCTAACTTTATGGGGGTAGAGTGAATATCATTTTTTCTGTTTTGGATCTATTGAGATTGAGGTTGTTAGTGGTGAACCAATTTTGTGCATTTGACTGGAGGTTGATGTCGTTTCAGATAGATCAGGACCTGCAGTTGAGAGACTAGTATCGTCTGCAAACATTATTGTCAGAATGTTCTCTATTACTGAATCTGGAAAGTCTTGCACATAGACAAAAAAGATTACTCGGCCAAGGACCGATCCTTGAGGAACTCATGTCTTTATTTCTAGTATATCAGAAGTTTTACTGTTGAACTTGGTGAATTGATGTTGACCGATCCATAAGGGATATACTTTTCACACTGATGCCATAGTAGTTCAATTTGTTCGAGAGGACATTGTGTGATATGCAATCGAAAGCCTTCGTCAAATCTAGAAACTGAGAGCCTTTAAAAATCATGTTTTTCGAACCCAGAATTGATGAAACTAGTTGATTTATCTATTGCAAGTGTAGTAGAGTGGTTGTTTCTGAACCCATACTGGTTGGTGTTGAATGGGTTATAATTCTGAAAGTGATCATCCAATTGGAATTATGAGAGTAATTCCATAGACTTCAGAGAGTGTGGGAGTTATTGAGACAGACCCGTAATTTGAATCGTGGTGGAGATAAGATGTTGGAATTCGTCGATCTTCGAAATAATGATATACAGAGTGATGAAAAAGTAATGTGTGCAGAAATTTGAAGGAACAATTTTTTTCATGGCCTAAAAATTGTTTTTCGAGAAATGAATATTATTTTCGTCTTATGCATGTCAAAATACGCTCTAAAGAATTTTTCCCGACGATTTTGGTCAAAGTCTCCAAAATGGACCGAATTTCCACGAAATTTTGGAAAAACGTCACGTGACATTTTTTCGGTATCAAACCACATCATTTCCGTAGATTCCATCGCGCTGATCACAAATCTTTTGCGTTTTCGACAAAATCTCCAACCGTTACCAAGATATCGATTTTCAAAAATGCAACTTTTTGACTTCTCTCATGTTTTCTTGGATTCGAATTGTTATAACGAAGAAAGTATTGCAGATATCGATTTGATATTTGCATCATCCGGAAGGAGACACTCCAGCGTAGAGTGTGTACCATTTTCGTTCCTCAATTTCCATTTACGAGGGAGCAGTGATTTTTCAAAAAAAAAAATATCTCGATAAAGAATCGTGCAATTTTTTTTTTAAAAGTTTCGGAATAATACTAAACGATCGAAAGTTCACACGAAAGTAGTTTCTATCAGATTTTTGTGGGATTCTGAGACAAAAAATTTTCGACCAAAAAATTTCCGCATATAAGATTGAAAACAGCTCGATCCTCATGTATTCTGATCCGCTGAATCAGAATATGTCAAAAAGTTCAGGTGAAAATTCCATAGTTTTCGAGATATTCGCATTTGAATTTGAAAAAATCGATTAGAAATATTTTCAAAATAATATATATATATATATAGATTTGTTATACCGCTTATACAGACCAGAATCGCTATATTCTACCGACTTCCCAGACCAAAAACGACGTTGTCAGACCCGGTCGAGGGTCTGACAACGTTCATCAATGTTAAATCATAGGATAGGCCTTAAGGGGTCTCTACACAAAATTTCAGATGGGACTGGAAACGCGGTCGAATGTGGCATTATATCCGAATTTAGTTCACACGACCAATAACCAGGGGTCGCTCTCTTCGCTGCTGTATATCTTATATACTTCATACAGACCCGCTTCATTGTACTGACCCTCTCAATCCCTGATTTCGGCAACACTGCGTGAGGTGATTGTTATGATGAATTCTGTCGTTGTTCTTTGATTAATTGTTGGTGAGTGGATACGTAGCGCTCGTAGAAAAAGAAGCATACGGTGTGGTTTGTCATAACGCTAAACAAGGCAGGAAATATGGATTAAAGGTGGTTTGTTGTTTACTAATAATTAGATATTGGAGCAAGAAACTAGTAACAACAATGTTTCTATATTATGACTGTCATTTCTTTCTACCTACCTATCTTTTGAAGAAGTAAAATAATGCTAAAAGTCATATTGAATAAAAGGCAAGAGTGGAACGAATTTCGCAAGAATTTATTTTCCATCATGTATATTAATTTTGAGTTAGACAACAAGAATATTCAATAGAAGAAACTGATAAAATGAGAAAAATCAAATAGGCCAATTATATTAGATCCAAAAAAACACGTTTTGGGAATTGATTCCCACCAAGCTCGAAACTGTTTCAATACCTCCATTTGGTCCGAAATAAGTGTAATATGAGCTAGCACCATCCCAGGAGGTGAGCTTAACTTTTGAGAACCCAAAAAGATCAATTTTAAAGGAGGTTGATTTCTGCGTGAAATGAGTAGGTACATGAAACTCCAAATTTGGTTTTAAGTAATACAGCCAAAATCAAGAGTCAAAAACCAGAAACTTTTTTCATTTCAGTGCAAACTTACATTTTGCGACTATCCAGGGCCACATTTCTTCGAAACAGGTACTTCAATTGGAAAAACTCATGAGATAAAAGTTGTAGAGAGTTGTATAAGTTTTTTTCAATGAAAGAATCTGTTTTGAAGATATGTGCTCTTGTATAGTCGCAAAATGTAAGTTTCTACTGAAATGAGAAAAGTTTCCGGTTTTAAACTCTTGATTTCGGCTGTACTACTGAACCAAATTTGGAGTTGCATGTACCCATTTTACGCATAATCAAACCGCCTTTAATATTGAATTAAGTGTCGTTTACCTTCCGTCGCATTGTTTTCGAGCTACAAGAAAATAACTAAAAAACTTTACCTCTTTCGGGCTCACAAAAGTTAAGCTCACCTCCTGGGATGGTGTTAACTCAAAACACACTCATTTAGGACCAAATGAAGAGATTAAAATTATTTCCAGCTTGGTGGGAATTGATTCCTCGAAAAATCCTTATTTGATTGGCCTAAAAGAGTCACATAATAACTGAAAATATACTCTGAATAGGTAAGTACTCTATAATACTCTGAAAACTCATTGATTCCGGTAAGTATTGTATACAAGTGTTTTAATTCTGACCCATTCACTCTCCTCGAACTGATCAGAATGTTGGCGAATGAAAGGAAGACATTCTTCTTTCTTAGGTACCGTTTTCTTCTTGATATTTTTATCAAAATATCGAAGAACTAGTTTTTTTTGTTTGGGTAACTAACCATCGAACGCGACCACTCTTCTTGATTTCATTTTTTTTACGGCAATATTGAGCTGGCCAGTAATACAAGATTCCCTCCCATCTTGATCAATAAACTCATCCTTCATTGGATGAGTCACATCAGTGGAAATAACTTCTTCGATATCGTTAATTTCAACAATTTGCTGCGATCTACCATCTGTCTCCTGCTCATCAAATTCAAGGCCATCTTGATCAACTTGTATTTGTTTTAAACTTTTTCCTTTAATTTCACTTCCTTTACCAGCATTCAATAAAAGTAGGACTTTTGCCACTTCAGCAGTTTGATAAACATCTTCTGATAATCTGAAAATACAAGAAATACATATTCTGAAAAAATGGGGTCCCGAATACATTTTTGTATCGAGCACCTAGTACACCGGATTCGAGTAAAATGCCAGATCAGTCTTGCGAAATTTTGAATTAGCAACTTGAACTTTCTGCGCAAAAAAGAAGGGTACTTTTCTAACAATCGAACCTATCTTGGCCTGAATGAACCTTTTTCCTAAAGACTTCATTCTTCAAAAAATTACTAGAGAGAATAAAGGTGACCACTCTTTCTGAATAATCTAACCGTGCACGTCCTAAATTAACCATCTTTTATAAGTATGATTTCGGGAAAATCACTTGGGACAACAAATTATAAAAAATGGAATTGTTCCTCGCGAGGACTGAACCCGAACCCTCACGCATGACAGTCGAACCATTAGCTCACTGTGCCAAGCCGCTAACTTGAATTTTTTTCTGTGAAAAGAGAGAGCGTATGGTAGAGTCAGAGCATGGTCCTAATACCGATCGCTCGATACTTCGAATGTTCTGAATTCGGTTTCCTGCATGGGTGCTCGATACAAAAATGTGTCTCGGATGGGTAGATGAATCATTATAATAATCTGAATTCGAAGAAAATAATGAGTATTCAGATAACCACTATGTATGGATTCTGGAGCAAACCGGACTGGAGAGGGGGGAAATAGGAGATAGAATTGCAGAGAGAGAAACTGAAACATCATCCATGGGACCCGGAAAGATGGAAAGATGGATGCCAAATGCTGGCAAGATCTGCAGAGGATGACACAAGCAGAGATACTTCTGAGAACCTACAACCAGAAGATATATATCGAATGCATGAACGTGTTTGAAAATAAAGACAGAATATTAAAAAAGGGAATCCTATCAGGACATTGTCTATTGAGAGGACATCTGAAGAAACTCCGAGTAGTAGAGGAAACAGAGAGCAGATTCTGTGAGCAAGAGGACAAAACCTGCATCCACATCCTCTCGGAATGCGTAGGACTTCGTAACAAAAGAGCGCTCTGTCTAGAAACATATGTGTTAGAGGGAGGAGATCTACTTTCTGTGGTTATATTCATCATCCTTAAGTTTCAGAGGAGAATAAGATTAGGAAAACCGGTATATACTGAATAGTCCAAAGACGCATAGCAAGAAGAGGTTACACAAAAGATCCTATGGGTCGCATGCAACTACTGAATGGTTAAATAATTTTGTATGCATCATGAAGTTTCCTAACTTTTGCAAAACGTAATCTGATATGAACTCACCGATAAAATTCCAAATGGGTTTTTTCTGTATGACCCATAAATCGAGCGATCTGTTCCATTTCGTTCTTGTCAAAATTCATTATTTGCAAAATTGTTGCAATTTGTTTTCTAAATTTCGTACTGGTGAGAAGTTCTGGATTTTTCGCACCACATTTGTGAGCAAATTTCCGTAACACTGAAGATCCACTCATCCACCTATCTTTCGAGCCAGGATTAACGAAAATATATTTGTTAGATTTAGATACAACATCTCTAGTTTCTCTGATATTCATTAAAATATCGATGTACTGCTGCATTCTTTTAGTGAATAAAATGGGAACAGGCTTGCTTCCCTTTCCAAATACTATCACTCTTTTGAAAGTAGCACTCATAGCTTTTTCAAGTTCTGAGAGAGAATTTAGGGATTCTCCTTGGTTCATTTCTCAGACGGCTCTTATTCTGAAAATTGCCAAGTAAACCAGTGGAAGCTAGGAAAGTTTGAGCTTCACTGAGGTGTTGTTTTTTTTGGCCATCATTCTTTCCAGATGTATTCGACTTTTTTGTTTTTCCTGTGCCTCCACAAATATGACTTTTTATAATATCCCAAGCAACTAATACAAGGAACATAGGCATCTTCCCTGATCTTAAACACAGACTTTCTGACTGGTCTTTGTCTATTCTGTTCGTGATTCAATATATAATTTCCCTTCTTCCTCAATGCTACGATTGCCATTCTCCTGTCAATACTTTTCAGGGGCATATCAGAAATTTTTTCAACTGTTTCCTCATCTAAATGTTTTCTGAATAAGTGACGTGAAAAATGACCTACTTCTTCGAAACAGAAAGGGCATAAATCTTTATCTGGATTTTTTACTGTATCCTGAGCTATACCGAAGCTACTAGTTTGTGAGTGCATCTAAAAGATTGAAAAAAATGCCTTTGATTTTGAGACTGGTTTCACACAACGAAGGAAATAAAAAATCACCTTCGAATTGAGAAACTATTTTATACTACTCAACCTGAGAAATCGTTATCAATCATAGAATTTGTTCACTACTAATCCATACAATATACATAATGCGTATATTTTCTCAAGAATTATTATATCAATAATTCACTAATGAATTAGGATGCCATAATTCACTAATGAATTAGGATGCCATAATTCACTGATCAATTCTATTTTCTGATTGAATTTTCTGTATACTTACACAATGACTTAGAGTCTTTTGACATTTCAAGCCGACCGTAGCAATTTCGTGAATTAATTAGCAGCAGAATTTATGAATCGAAATGGACACTGGATAGTCGTGGACAAGGAATAGTATTCAATTTACATATTATGGGTGTCATTTACTTCAGATGTTCTACGACTCGTATCATAAAATTTATCTGCATCATGAATGATAGCAACCATAATATGCATCATTATACATCATTATAATCCAGGAGAGGATGATGGAAACAAACGACAATCGTCGGAGTCGAATTCTGATTCTCATTTGGTTCCGAATTGACATTCACATGAATGAGGATTCAGATGGAAATATGTAGCAAAAATGCGCTGATAGTAAGGAAGATAACTTATGAACCATTAAAGAACGGAACGAAATAGTATTGCCGCTTCACTTCCCCATTTCGCTCCAGGCAATCATTTTAAAATTGATTGGTTATTTTTATATTCTTACAGAAGCTACAAATGTGTGCATGGAGTATATATTACCAGAAAAGAAGATGAATGGAATATTGAGGGGACTGTTGTAAACAACGGAGAAGAAAATAGTGGACAAAGTATTCATAAAAAGTTGACCTTAGACACGTATTTCGGGCTTTCGGCCCTCCTCAGTACGGTGACGTTGGTTTTTTCCCTAAATACTTGGGGTCCTTTGACCGGAATCACAATCATCATGCGTCTTGATTCTGTTTGTTGACTCCTTTATTTTGTCGTTTCGTCTTCCACCAAGTGTTGCCTATCTTTTGCAATTTTTTCACCGTATTGATGAAGGCCGAAAGCTCGAAAACGTGTTTACGGTTAACTCTTCATGAAGGCTTTGTCCACTATTTTCTTCTCCGTTCATTGCCAGAAATATACATAAGAGGAATGTCATTTTTGAATTGTTGAACTACTAAGAATGCCAGAGACAATCGATCAAGTGAAATGCTAGTAGGGTGAGTTACATATTTACTGTGCATACGGTCATATTTTGGAGAAACTAGATTTACTCTACCTTGTGTCCTTGTTGTTAATAACTTATAATTCCTACTACTACTTACATTTTTGCTGAATTCCGCCCAAAGAAAGACGATTATCATTATCATTATTATTATTATTATTATTATTATTATTATTATCATGAGGAAAGTTGAAGCTGTCGAAATTCGCACACTACTATGAGGGACTGACATCCCTCATCCCTCCGAATGAAAATCGAATACGGAGATCATAGTAATGAAAGCAAAAGTGATACACTTACAACGAGTTCCTTGGGTGAGTGGTTTGGGCTGCCTTCAGATATATCTTTATGTCAGCTATTTTCCGAAGATCTCGACTCTGATTCTGTTTCTGAGGGTAAGTAATCGCCATCCTGGTCATCTGAATATTCATCAAATGATGATCCATCCTGTGGAGATGGATCGTATTCTTCATGATGGTTCGAATCAAGTGTCAGGGATTCATTTTCCATTTCGCATGATTGTTTCACATCACTGGTTGAAAGCCTATTCTGAATGTGTCTATCATATGAACATTCAAGTCCGTACTGAATTTCATCATCGTACCAATTTGCTATAGATTTTTTGATCTTGGTAGTGAATTGTCGGCCATTAGTGTCACTACTTATCGAAACATTCTTCATATCTTCCGGATACTCTGTTGTCGAACCATCAGGAATTTGAACAGTAAGGAGATTATGATATACTCTTTCTGAGGATAGTCAGTGGGCTGTTCATAACAATTTCATTCGATTGTTTCAATTCAGAAGCATCTGGTTCTTTGATCACTATGTTTTTTATTATATTTATTTTCGATTCTACTTTATTTCTGACAGGAACTTCAAAGCATTTAGAATCTAAAGTCGAAACTTTATCATCGGGGTTAGGAGTTTTGTGACCTTCGATGTTCTCGTTATCTTCACATTCGAATTCATAGGGATCTTTGATTTTATCATTATTCGATGTACTTTGAGAGGGTACAACCTCATGCACAGTATTTTCCAAATTATGTAAGACTTTTCCTTTGGCTGTCTGGATCGGTAATTCTTGAACAATCTGAATTTGAATGAAGTATTTAGACATATTGATATCACGACACATACTGAGTATTTGTATACAGTACGTCTGAAAAAGTTGGCAACAAATGGAAAACTGTTTTATTATTTGTTTCAGGAAATAGAAAATGTGTTAGAAAAGAGTTCTGGAAGGTCTGAAACCGATAATGCAAATATCAGATATCAATTTTTTGCAGTCCTATACGAGATATGCCAAAATATATTAATTTTGCTCCATATTAAAGTACCTACCTTCATTTCCCACAATATCGAGAATTATTATTGAAAAATAATGAATAGAATTACGTTCAAATATCAATTTTGTGATCAGCTAGAGCATAGTTCATACTTTTTTGACATTCCTCGTATACGACCTGAACATTTTTATATCTGATATTTGCATTCTTGGTTTCAGGCCTTCCAGACCTTCTCGGGTGGAATGACTTCTTTCTCCAAGCGGCCTAGAAAGTGGCTATTTGCTATTTTATGACACTTAACAGGCAGCAAAGGTGTACTTTTCCTGCCTAGGCAGAGACGTTTGTTGCTATGCAACTTTTCAAGTAATTTGAATGAAATTGGTAATCAATATTGACACTGACATTGGGTGAACACAAAATGATGCAGTTTTCAATGGAAAAATTATACGAAATTGTTTTTATGACATTTGGCGAAAAAATTATATTTTTCACACTGCAGCAAATGTAGAGTGACTGCCTTGGCAGAATTCCTATCCGAGGGTAGCGGCAATAAATCTACTACTTTGCTGTCTAGTGAAACAAATAACTGTTTTTCCTGAGAGAAATAATGAAACAATATTCTTATGAATCGATCAAAAATAATGAATCAACATTCTCATGGTCGATAGATGTAATTAGATATTTGAACGTAATTCTCAGTTCTGGTCAACGTTTCTTCATTACAATTTTCGACATTGTCGAAAATGAAGATACTTCAGTCTTGAAGGCAATCAATATTTTTTGACCTCGTATACGACTGAAAAAAAAATCACATATATTTCTATCTTGGTAAGAGGCCTTCCAAATTTTTCAACTTTTTTTCCTGAAATTTATTATTAATTGTATTGGTTCATGAATTACTTTGTAACTGCAGATCCTGTCGAACTCATTCAGAACAAAGCTTCATATGAGTACGGGTGATTGGTTATATTTTTCTCAATAGCTATTTCAGTTAATATTGGTCTTACAGAAACGTTCAAATGGGAAAAAGTGAAGAATATTTATTGGACATTCAGAATCCATCATTAGAAAATGCAAAAAACATTACAAACCTAAAAACTTTACATAAGATGGTACTTTTTTAATGGAACACTCTGTATTTCATTTTCTCACTCGATAGAACTCTTTCTTCTGATTTCAAATATACAGGGTCGCTGATATGTATGGAAACGGTCGATTATTTCCCAAAGTAAAATAGCTAGCGAAAAATGTTAGGATACAAAAGTTGTAGGGTTTTTTAAAATCCATTAAGCTAATGAAAAATCAAGTATACAGGATGAGTCAAAAAGTCAGGACGAAACAAAGTTGCTTTTTCTCTAATGGGACACCCTGTATATTATTCCACATTTCAATCCTGCTCGAAATTCTGAACAAAAATGATGAAGCGCATCATTTCCTAAATTTTACCGATTTCGAGATATCGAATTTATAGGGAGGATAGGGAGAGGAGGTAGGTATTGAAATTATTTTTGAACTTTTGTAGGTTATAAGTTCTTGGAAATACTTTCATTGGTAAAGAATTCCAAAGCTTCGCCGTTCAATAGACGAACGAGTTTTGGTAGACTGTTGTTCGACATTTATCGAGGTTGACGACGAAGGGATGTGCTAACTAGGCCTGTCGAGTTCGTCTTATTGGTATTGCTAGTGATGGAATTATAGCAGAAATTTCTGAGGAACATTTGCCGTGGAAGTATCTATAGAAAAGTGAGAGGTCGCCAGACGACAATGCTGCGATTTCTGGCATTCTACAGCTGCCTTAGAATCCATATTTTTCGATAAATGACAGAGATAACCCCGATAAAGTTTATGTATATTTGAAATCACTCGAGAGAGCTCTATCGATTGAACAAATGGAATACAGGGTGTTCCATTTGAAAAATACTCGAAAAATACCATCTTATTGGACATTTTCAGATTTACGATGCTTTTTTGCATTTTTAGGTACAAAATTTGAATGCTCATATGACTATATGAATACATGAAGCAACAACGGAAATTTATAAACAAAACATCTGAAATGAAAGCTTATTGAGCTCACCTCATTCATTTCTTTTTGATCCCCACAAATTTCTGCTGGCTTTTCTGAAATGACATCATCATGGATATGGATTTCATTAATATCATCCACTAGGGATAGTTCGCTCAATGAGGTGTTTACATCAGTTTGTTGTTTCACTTCAGGAACATCTGGTTCTCTGACCACTATGTTTTTTATCATATTTATTTCCGATTCTTCATTTCTGACAGGAACTTCAAAGCATTTAGAATCTGAACTTGAAACTTTCTCATCAAGGTTCGGAGTTTTGTGCTCTTTGATATTCTCTTTATTTTCACATTCGTAATCATAGGGATCTTTGATATTATTATTATTCGATGTACTCTGGGAGTGTACAACCTCATGCACAGTATTTTGCAAATAATGTAAGACTTTTTCTTCGGCTGTCTGAATCGGTAATTCTTGTATAATCTGAATATAATTGAAGTATTTAGACATCTTGATATGACGACACACACATGTGTATTCAGTATGTCTGAATAAGTTATGCCTACAAATGCAAAACTAATCTATTATCGATATTAGGAAAAAAATCATAACTCATAAAAAGTTCTGCAAGGACTAAAGATGAAAATGCACATATCAGATATCGAACTTTTTCAGTCGTATACGAGTTATGTTAAAATAATTCTGTTCAAGAGTAGTAGTAGTAGAGTCATACTCACCTTTATTTTCAATAATATCGAAAATAATTAATGAAGAATTAATACTAGAATTACTACATCAAATATCTTATTTCATTCATCTACGATAGAAATCAGGTTTTGTGATTTACTCGAGGATAATACATATTTCTTGATATACCTCGTATACGACTCGAACATTTTGATATCTAATATTTCTAGTCTCGGTTTTTGGCCTTATATAACTTTTCGATGGGAATGACTTCTTTCCTGTAATGAATAATTAAGAAATGGTCCACAATATGGATCGATCATAAATAGTAAAACCACATTCTTATCGTAGATAGATGTAATCAGATAAATGAACGTAGGTTCCAGTACTGGTATACTCATTTCATTCAAGAAAATTGTCGATATTGTCGAAAATGAAGATGCTTTAGACTTGATCAAAATCAATATTCTTTGACATACCTCGTATATGAGTGAAAAAAGTTATATCTAATATATTTATTCCTGGTCATAGGCCTGAGATTTTTTTTTATGAAGAATTCCTCTTTCTCATGTGATTGATAATGAAAAAGTTTTCAATTTGTTGTCAACCTTTTCAGACATACTGTACACGATATATATAGATGATACACTAATTATATTGGGTCATAGAATACTTTGTGACTGCAGATCTTGTCAAACGTATTCAAAACAAAACTTCGTATAAGTACACCAGACCAAACTATATTACTTATTTGAGAAAAGCTCGTCTGAGATGAAACCTAATTAAGCTTACCTCATTCATCGCTTTTTTACCTCCACGCATTTCTGCACGCTTTTCTGAAATGGCATCATGGATTTCATTAATAAAGTCCAATACAAACATGAGGAATACTCCCGGAATTAAACAATCGCGGATGGAAATAGGATCAATTGAAGAACGGTGACAATAATTTTCCATTCTATATTTTCAAAAACAAGAAAGATATTATTCGACATAGCCCTCATGAAAAGTTAATCGCAAGGATGAATGCGTACCAATATTTTATTGAGTGAACAAAGATTATTCATCATCATTGAGGAAGAGGGCCAAGAACCTCCGAATGAAAGTAATACCAGAAGCTTTTCCCGTTAAATAAATAGTAGTTTGAAAAACTGGAGTAACACGCTCTTTTAGGTACCTAGCTAAGCTAAAAAGAAGTAGAAAATGAATAGTAGTTCGAAAAACTGAAGAAACACGCTTCAATAAATACAAGTGTGTTGAAAATACACAACATAGAAAATATTAGCACCTCCTTGATCAGTTTATTCCTTGTTGTGTATATATCAACACACTTTTATCATTTCATTCAACTTCTTCTTAGTTTGGTTATCTTAAAGTGTGTTATTCCTTCTGTTTCTAAATCTACTATTAATTTTATGATTGTTTTCAGTATGGCTATCTTTAAAAACGTGTTTGTTCACTTTTTCAAACACCTATTTATTTTCAATATTCCAATTTGGCTTACTACAGAAGCATGTTTTCAAGTTTTCATATTTTTTGTTAGTACCTACCCAATGTTGACAAAAGAATCATAATCTCCCAGCCCGTGAATCCGCAGATACAAATTTCGAATGATATCGGATCATAATTACAAAACTCTGCCACCTTGAATTCCCGAATTTCCTCAAAACAATCATAATATTCAACCCCGAAAACCGCCGAGACCAAACTTGAATAGAATCAGATTATAATCACAAAACTGGTCTGTCATATTAGATCCGCCATCTTGAATTCCCCAAATTCGACGAATGAATCATGATCTCCGACCCTGAAAACCCCTGGAATTTTGAGTAGAATCGGATCATAATAACGAAACTCGTCCGCCATTTTGTAGCCGCCATTTTGTATTTCTGGATATCAGAAATTTAATGATGCATTGTCACCCGAATTATGTACACCTGGCAAATTTCAAAACCATCAGACGTTTTCACTTTGCCTCACTATTGGTCCACCCTGTATGTAGATCTCTGTCATTCGAGAAAGTCTTTGAAATGATGGTACTCGAATATGGTGCATCCAACGGAAATAGATCAGAAACTGAACTTCATAAAAATATGGAATTGTCCATTGAATGGTTACGAATATCAATATTGATGTCAAGACAGAAGATGTTCGATATATGGGGTGTTCCATCTTGAAAAACTAAAGAAAAATCTCTTTGAAAAGTTTCGAATTGAAAAATTGTTTTCAGCCACCCTGTATAATTTTACCCTTGAAAATTCCTAAGAAATATCACGCATCTTTCCATAAAACGATATTATGATCATCATTTCCTCTTGAATTTCATAATTGTGGCGACAGTAACTTTTTCGCTATGCATCGGCAGATAACATTATTTCATCAACAAAATTCATACGAGATTTTTTTCCGTTCGCCCTGTATATGCGGCAATAATTCATATTCATGGACCTTATTGTTGTCTCATTCACATCAGTTTTAGTTTTCGAATCATGTTTCTATCTATCATAGAACTGGAGCAATCGAGCTTCGACGCAATATAGCCCTTCCCTGTGTACATCTTGGTGAATCCCCGAGCTACATAGTTTCAGCCCAGTCCGTAAATTATACAAACCCCATTTTCAGAAATCTTACATTGTTCACTGAACATCAAAAACTCATCACTCAACTGTTTTTTTTTTTGCCTGGAGCATCTCCACCATCAATCTACCACGATTCATATTTGAATAATTCTCTTTTCACTGTAAGTACACAACATAACACAACGTATTGTTAATATGAAATGATGTATAACAATGGGCAAATATGAATTGTGACGATAACAGGCCACTGGAAAGTTGGCAACATTGGGGGGTTCGAGAACGTTGGTAGAACATATAAGTTTTATACAGATGGTCTGTTTTGTCTGTTTCCTATAGCGGGGCTGGTAGGGACTATTCAACATATCTTTTTTTTTTCAATTTTTCTCACCCCTCCCACTTTGCTCGTATTCAATAAATGAAATTAAGTCCCTTCTTGATAAATACACTCCCCCCTCATCACTATATCCAGTGGGTCTGAGGTCGCCTGTACAACGTAGCGGGTCTGGTAAAGATAGTTGGATGAATACATATATATATATATATATATATATATATATAATCACCTCCACCCATTCGTTGTCAATTCATTCCAAGTTTTTTTCCTATGAAGTTCATAGTATCTAAGGTCTTTTGTTGTCAAATGCTCATAGAACAGCACGGTATGAAAAAAGTGTAGATTTTAATGACTGTAAATCCTACAATATTCTTACCAAGATATCAAGCATTCTCCCAGCTCTCATGTGTTCAAATATATGCTAAAGAAACTGCTGCTTCAAATGAATTGTTACACTTTTCAGGAATTCATCAAACAACTATGAATTATAGACTGAGAAAAACTCATTTATATTCACAATATAGTTGACTTACCCTCTATATTGCTATGATGACAAATTATTCAATTAATTTCATATCTACTTATTTACTTGTTAGTTTTGTTCAACTTTACATTTTTGTATTTATGCTAGGCTCATGACGACACTTCTCCAATTATTGTACATTGTAACAGCAACCAATTTGAGAAATGGAGATATTATTATTATTATTATGTTTTTGAAATAAAAACGTGTGAAAATGAGATAGTTTAAATCAATTCATTCAATATTATTGATTTTTTTCAGTTTTTATCAAGTTATTTAAAACTTCCTCAATAATGTTTGTACAATTTTTGATAATTCTAACCTAACCTGATGAATTCCCTCATTCCATTATCATTATCTTTCTGATTTTTTGTCAGAATGTTGGTTTTTACTGAAACGATCATTAGAAAATATTATTATCCTACTATAATTCTGAAATATTTTGAAAATACTGATTCAAAAATGTATATTGATAAGAAAATGATATCATTTTACCTCATATAATCACATTCATCCAAATGTTGGCAATTCATTCCAAGGTTGTTCCTATGAAGTTCATAGTATCACCAATACTTCCAATTATTATGATGATTCTTTTTTGTTCCACATCACTGGCTATCCAATGATTATGGTATTATATTTTTCTGCTGCAACATTCATGAGAAAACTCCATTATTTATAATATAGAAATATAAATTAAATGAAAAGTTATGAAACTGAGAACGAGTTTATATTAATGTATCTGATATAGTTGACTTTCTCCAGTTTTTATCAATTCATTTCAAGTTCTCTCAATATTTATGAAATTTCTCATAATTTTGAACAATTTGAAGAACCTACTCATTCCATTATCGTTACTTTTTGTAATTCATAATGCTGAAATATTTTGTAACAATCGATTCGAAGATGCATATAAATAATAAAATAAATATAATTTTTCCTTATATAATCACATTCGTCCAATTGTTGTTAATTCATTTCAAGTTTTTCCTTGTGAAGTTCATAGTATCTTCAACACATCTAATCAGCTCGATGATCCTTTTCTGTTCTTCATTCGCTATCCAATGAATCTGGTAGTATATTTTTCTGCTAAAACATTCATAAAAACAATATTAACTATAATATAGAATTTTAATTATCATAAAAACGTAAACAAATGAGATGGTTCACATTAATTTATCTTATATAATTGACTTTTTTCAGTTTTTAGCAATTCATTTAATTTTTTTTTAATAATGACCAATACACCTTCTAGTTAATACAATATTTCCAAACAGTTAGACAAACCTCCATGATACTTCATTCAACAAAATACATTGAAACATTAACTATTCATTATTCAATATAAATATAAGTAGATTTCATTAATATAATTGATATAGTTTTAATGTGGTTATGAAATTTATTTTTGGTGCATTATATCCAATAACAAATTGAAAATGAATAATATCATACTTTCGACTATGACATGTATATATTTTTTTTTTTTAATTCCTCTTATTCATACAATCATCTTGACATTATATACTTGAATTCAATTATATCGAAGTTTTCGAATTGAGTATTTTTCAATTTTGAAAATTAATATGCATTCATAATATAAAGGCTCATCAAATTTGAAGTAAACATAATATAGTATTATTTAAATGTGAAAGATATTCAAATCGACTAACCCGTATGGAAAAAATGTGAAATTTTCATTGTACTGTTCAAACTTCCATCATCCATAGTAATCATCATTTGTTCCTCTGCCATTTCCATGTGAAAAAAAGAATATAATTAATCGGTGAACGTAAAACGTAATATTGTTGAGATAATTATAATGAATAAAAGGAAGTTTTGTATTTTTCCACACCACCTGAATGAGGTTATACAAAAGGTGCGTTACCGTTTCTTGATGGGTGGTTCGCTATGAGCCCAATTTTCCCATATTTTTATTATTTTTTTTTTCATTTTTCCAATTTTTTTGGGTTTTTAATTTTATTATTTTTTTTTATGGTTTTGTGAAAAGTAGTGGTCTGGAGCAATAACTTCATGACAATATGATGGAAAAAAGGAAAGTGGATATCTATAGTGTACATAACAATGTGTTTACAATTTAAAATGTATAAACTAACCTTAAATTGAAATATTCAACGATTACAATTGCTATGAAACAAACTTCTGAACAAACAATGAACAATTATTATGACAACAACATCAATGATTGACAATAGTGCTTATTGATTCACTTTAATTATCATATAATGATAAAATAATTAAAAAAATTAGACATAATTACAAAGTATATACTCGATATTCTGGAAAAGTGTAACAAAGGAATAAGGATAATTATAATAATGCATTAATTAATTAACATTTTTCGACGTATCAAATGGAACTAAAGTTCTCGAGTATCGACATAATGAGACTGTTGATGATTTTTGTCTACAATTTTCTACTTTATTTTGATACCTTATAATACACTTTATTCGAAAATATAAGTAATTTTTGAACGAAAATTATTATTGAAGATTGAAAAATTAATTAATTTCGTCACATTCTCGAAGCGGTTTTAATTACCAATTGTTAAGGTAAAAATGCTATAAGATCACTCAAAGATAAGTAAATTAGTTAGTCGAAAGGGAATATGCTTCATCATTCAGGACTGTATATTTGGAATTTATTTCGAATAAATTTCTCGATTCTATTACAATGATTACTAATATAACTTTTTTATGCATTCTCAAATGAATCAATCTGTATAAACTAAAAAGTATTATATTGAATTTGAAAAAATAATGAATATTACATTAACAATGATGATAATAATGAATATAATAATGACAATAATAATACTATTTCAGCTTAGGATCTTGGAAGAATATAATAAAGGAAAGAGGTAGGATAAAGAAGAAATTTGAAAAGTGATAATCGATGATGAAATGTGTCACAATGAGTTTAAATAGAATTCCAATATGATATTGAATTGATAATGAATTGATTCACTCTCTAAAACCGCAATCTTGAACACTGGCGCAATTGACCGAAAAAAAATTAATCGTTGCTGCATTCATCACTGTCGATGTTAAGGTGAGCCCGATAAAAAGGACGCGTTGATTTTCGAATAACAAAATCTTTGTCTCTATCATCTTGCCGAGCAGAAACTCCAGATGTACCTGATTGATCTAAATTAGATGCTAGAAGCTGTTGGAGGCAAGGGCTTTATGAATACCGTTTTAGATTGATGTTCGTAATCTAGATCTTCATCACACATTGCCAGTGTTTCATCGTCGATAGTAGTCGGAGAATGTATAGCAATATTACCTCGGTTGCGTTGAAGATGATTTTGAAAATTCGTCGCAGGAGTGGGACTGTAATCCGATTCAATGAAATTCAAGAAATTATCAATTCCGATGAGAACTTCCTCTGATATATGTTCAAAATTATATTCATTTTCCGAAATGTTATTAGCCCTTGTGGTTATTGGTGGTGGAGGCGGTGGTGGCGGTACACTATAGATTTCCGTAGATTGCCTCTGTTGTACATTCTTATCGCCTATTATCGACGGATACACAATATTTCGGTTGAAGAATCGATTTCGGTAACTAAAACAACCTTGTTCGGAGGAATTTCTTACAAATACTTAAACACTGTCAGGACTACCGACACGGCTGAGGGCCACGTACAGTTGTCCGTGAGCGAAGCAAAGCATTTCTAAACAAATACCCACCTTTTTAAAAGTTTGTCCCTGAGACTTGGTAATTGTCATGCTGAATGCCAACTTTATCGGAAATTGTAAACGACGAACCGTTCCCGGAAGATACGTAATATTTTCCAATGCCGTTAGTGTCATTCGTTGTATGAAAACTACATTATCTTAAATACTGTCTGTAAGTTCTTCGAGGAGGTGGTACATTCATTTTTCAGTTTTTGATGGGATTTTCTCTCCTCGTTTCTAAAAAATAGAGTAGAAGTTATTAAAAATTATTGCAATATATTTGTAGTAAGGACAGATTTAGGATCTGTCCCAAAATGCCACTGCGCTTGAAATTAAACCTTTAGATACCTAAAAGAGAAATTCTCTATTGGTCAGTGACACCTTGTTTTTGAAAAAATTTGGAAAAACAAATATATTTAATAATAATAAAACCTCTACTTATCTTGGTGGACGTTTCGGGAACGAATCTGCTCCCGTTCTCAACACAATTGAAATATTTTTCTTCGTAAACTTTTTTCGATGTTTCCGATTTTGACAGTGAAAAGTGACAATTTGGCAGACGTAGGAATTCTGGTTACAAGGTGTTTTTATCAACTGAACAAGAAGCAATATTATTGTCTCCGTTCAGGAGAATGCAAGCAGACTCTTTGATTATCTTGATGAGCCTCGATGCCGCCAGTTAATATTTGGGCACTAATCAAATTATCACCTAAAGTTCGAACGCGCAATCTGGTGCCGTTGCATAGACCATTCGAAATATCAATGTTCCGCAATAACATAATTACACTTCCTATTTTAAGTGTTAATTCGTGAGGAGGTAGGCCGGCCGTTTTGATGGAATTTAAAAAAATCGAGAGGAACGTGAAAACGTTCGGTCGAGAGTCTTGCCATAATTAAGTTGTTAACATAATCAGCGGCCTTGTTGGTCGGGCATAAAATGGCTTTTTCGGCGATATCTTGATACGTATGTGCCGAATCGATCGGCCCACGACCATAGATTCCATCGATAACGTCATTTATAGACTCGACCACTAATCGAGGTGGTATTTCGATCAGATCTGAAGGTGAAAAGGGCAATGGCATTTTGACGTGGGGAATTTCGTCGTTTGCTACACGCAGTAGAAAATCAGCAAAGCACGCGACATCATTATCAGCAACTGTGGTGATGGGATTATCGATGTTAGTGATATTATTGGTGGTTGCTGTTGTTGCTGCTGCCGCTGCCGCTATAGCTCTAGATTCTCCTCGAGTCGATGAATCCTTACCAAAGGCCATAGATATGAAGCCTTCAGAGATGCTCGAACGATTTGCCCGGAATGCGCGCGAGGTACGACAGGAAGTAATTGTCGGAAATCGCCGCCAAAAACGACGATTTTACCTCCCATAGGAGTCCTCATTAGATCTCTCAAATAACGATCTACCGCTTCGACGGCTAACCTAGGAGTCATTGGAGCTTCGTCCCATTAAATAATGGGAGCCTTTTTGATGACGAGAGCTTTGTCACTTTCTATTGGATACCCTGGCATTGTGGTCTCGTACAATTTCAATGGTAATTTAAACGTAGAATATACAGTCATACCTTTCGAGAAGAAGAAGAGTAGCCGCGATTCCTGTCCAAGCGACCGCTAAAATTGTTTTACCTAATTGGTAGCGCATTTTACCGATGATACAGAGTATAGAAAAGTCTTTCCCGTGCCGCCAGGTCCGTCTACAAAAAATAAATTCTCCGGAGGATGTGGATAAGTTCGGCCTTCCTGTTGACGAGTAACATGATCTTCTAACGTCGAAAATACAGCATCGAAAATCCTTTTCTGATCCGGATTCAACATTTCAATATTATCGTCGACGATTCGACGTTGCTCTAATGCAGCGAAAATTCTATCCTCATCAAAATCAAAATCTTCGTGGTCATCGTTCATCGCATTATACAAATTATTATCCCCTGATGGTATAAATGATATTCCCCCGTTACGTGTGAAATCGTCAATGTCGATAACGACACCTCGTAAGATGTCGTCATCGACATCGTCGATAGTAGGCAATCCCAAATCGGCAAGCGTGAAGCGATCACCGCCCATGGCACAATAACGTGTAACGTTTTCAATTACTTATGTAACTTACTCACTAAACGTTACATCAGAGAGTTTGATTTTCTACTTAGTTCGTTTAACTTAGTGAATTTCTAAGCAGTTTATTTTATTACTCATTCATAACAAAGTTTGGAACACTATCGAGTATTGAAATATATTGTGCATTGCTTCGGTCTGTTTTCCATCCTGGTGAAGTATTTGTGTTCTGAAAGGAATAAAAAATTAACACAATATATAAAAATATAAAAATTAACACAAGAGTAAGCTCAAGTCCACATAATAATGACATGTGTGCAACAAGAAAGTCAAATTAAGTTACCAAGTTGAAATTATCAAACTATTTCTGTAATTCCGTCCTAGGTAGACGTCGTTGAATGATTTTCAGCCTATAAAAACCTGAAAAGAAAGGAATATTAGTGAAATATTGATCAAGCAGCAGTGTGAAAATTTAACAGGAAACCTCAAGTTATGACTTTACACTTACCTCTCAAATGTACATAGTGTATATTCACGTGGGTTTAAATTCATGAATTATCTAAATTCAATATGAACAGGTGATTATCCAATGTTTACTTGTCGAATATAATAGGGTTAGGTGACCTCAACTCTTCTTCTTTAAACAATTTGCATCCTCCTCTCAACCTTTTATTCGAATCCTAATAGGACAGTCCCTTTACGGTTAAGGATCCGGATGTGGCAGTAACCCAAGGTCATTGGAGAGTTGCTTTCATGACGTCACTTCTGTCATCCAATATCATTGATCGGTTCGGATCTCTGATTTCTATGCAGATGAGTTTACATCTTGTGATTTATTGTCAAGTTCAAGGCTGAGGAAATTGTCAAAAATGAAGTAGGACATTTTGACTTTCGTTATTTTCATTTCCATCCTGGGTTTCGTCGAAGCATGGTTTTGGCTGTAGATTTTGGACAGAAAATCAAGGAACAGGGCGATTATGCCTAATTGGCCCGACGCGACGTTTTTCTCGGATTCCCGTTTGGACGATTTTTTTTTGGTTATGTTGGCCTCGTGGTTGGAAACCCCATTTCAGAGAAGACGGTGCCCAAGTGGATCATTTAGAGACCAATTCACCGCTGATGATGGTTGTTGCAAGAGAACCCTCTGACGACCAGAGGTGAGTTAATTTTTTTAAAACATCAGTGCTTTTTGTTCTTGAGAGGCATGGGAATTGAAATTATCAATCTCTTTAGGGTTTTTCTTTCGACTGACTCCTCCTCCGCTTTTGGATAATTTTCTCTTCTGACGTCGTCTGCTGATTCCTCGAGAGTTCCCTGCATGGATCCGGTTTCGTGTAGTTGTTGGCCTATGGCTGCTGCAGTTAATGCTGCTATCACCTCATTCTCCGTCTCGGATGGCCCCATCTGGATCATGCACGGGTATCATTTGTAATTGTGCATCTGCACATGTCTGAAGCCACAAGCCACCTGATGCTCCCTCCAATTCTTCAAGTCTTACATAATCCATTCTTCAAGTAAACCAGTCACTATTGGATAATACCAGGTTTTTTTTTATGAACAAACACTATTTCCTCACAATTTTGTCCTAAGTATAAAGGTATCATATATCAAAATTTTCTACGCATTCTGAATGATTGAAGCTCGCTTTGATATTCACCATATTTATAAGCATTCTATATTGCATAAATTTAAACGCCATGTAAAGGTTCATGAATCTCTTGGCTAAATACAAGAACGTGAAAAAATTTTTACTATATGCCCATACATATATAAATATATTATCCATCATTATTTTTTTTAAAGTGAGCTGAACGAGTTGAACATTACATATTTCAAGAATCAATTCCCAGCGATAGTAAACCATACCTAGGGTAAGATAGGATTATAAATAGTGAAACATTTTTTTTATATAAATGGTATATTTCCTCAATATTAAACTGTGTATATATTTGATGAGGTTTTCTTATTTCCACTGAATATCTCTCACTACATTTCAGGTTTCTGATTTTTTTTCCAAGGCAAATATCAGCCTAAAAGAATCAGTGGCGTCCATTACAATTTCTCAGTTAATGATTTTACTTTATTGAATATTCCCACACTATATAGTGAAATTTAATCCTTTTGATTCATACAATTCGATAGAAAGTTTAGCAACAGACTCACACCCAAGTGCCTCCGATGAACGGCTGCCGTTAGCATTGAAACTATCGTAAAAGGTACGTTTCAAACGGATGACATAGCGAACGTGATGCAATGCCATCCGTTCAGCAGTTCGTACGTCGATACCGTGATCTGTGAAATCAGATATCAAATCGTATCTATGCATATTCCACATGTCGACGATACCTTCATTATCACCTTTGTCTGTCATTATGGCTCCAATATGGCTCCTGCAAGAGCGAGTCGATATTCTTCGGCGTCGGCGCGCAAACCTAATGCCCTACAGGCCGATTTCGAATCGGGATGAACGACTCCATTGACGGTGAGCAAGTGTCTGAAACTTGTTGCACCTTTCACATGCTGTAACAAAATACGCAAATGAAATCTCGAAGTATCGTTCGGAGACACGGACGCTAATGTTCCTTCTTTCTTTCCCTAGTGTGAGTCCCATCCATAAGGATTCCCATCCATCGAGCTGGATAAGATCCCTCATGGACTTGCCATCCTCCCCCACTCCTCCTGGAGTGGTCCTCACGTCATTCTCATTGTCTACCATCATGACAGGTGAACATGAAAGTGGGAGCAGAGCTTTTCGACCTTTACGGTCGCGCTTTCTGCTGCTGGTACGCTCAGCCTGAGGGGCTTTTAGAGCGTCTTGTCTTCGTGTGGGGCGGATGGTTTTGGAACTAGCAACAACTGTGAAGCAGTTGTTGTCTATGTTTGTGGTCCCGCTGCGGCTTTTCGTGTTGCTTCCTGGTTTTCCAGGGGCTCCACTAGTAGGCCGAAGTGATGTCGTGTGAGTGTGTCTGTCTGGGGCTTTTTAGGGGGTAGCCCGGTGCTTGTGAGTATGTTGCAATTTTATCTGCCTAAACTTTCATCGTTTAAGCAGATTATTACTGTCCTGTCATGAGTTACCTTACCGTACCAGATCAGTCCTCCAGGAGTTGTGCTTTTGGTCGTTTGAACCTCTCTCTCAACCTGGGGTCGTAGTCCACCAGCTCTCGTAGTCCTCTGTTCGGATGATTTGCGATAAGTGGAAACCACTTTTCGGCCTTCTCGTTCATCTTCGTGGTGACCGGAGTGATCTTCAGGTCATTGAAGATGGTCGCGTTGGAGACGTAATAAGGCGCGTCGAGAGCCCACCTGAGGGCGAGGTTCTCTTGCGCCTGTATCTTCTTCCGGTTTGTCTTGCATGTCTGTCCCCATGCAAGAGAGGCGTACGTGAGAATGGGCAGGATGACGGCTCGAATCAGAGAGAGTTTGTTGGTGAGGGACATCTTGCTCTTCCTACCTATAAGGGGAAAAAGTTTTTGCTTTGCAGCTTTTGCCTTACCTATTGTTTGCTTGACGTGCTCAGTGAATGTCAATCGTTTGTCCAGGGTCACTCTAAGATATTTCGCGTGATCTGACCATTCGATGTCGTTTCCTCCCAGTTCTATGTCGCCTGCAGGTTGTACTCTCCTGTTTCCACAGAATAGTACCGCATTGCTTTTGTCCGGGTTGATGGCTATTTTCCATTTCACACACCAGTCCTCAAGTTCTGTGGCAGCTCTTTGAAGGTAACGGGTTACCATCGCATGCTGGGTAGATCTGGCTGCTATCGCTGTGTCGTCAGCGTACAGCGATAGGAAGGTTTGATCTGTCCTAGGCGTGTCTGATCTGTAGATGGTATACAGCTTCGGACTCAGGACGGCCCCTAGAGGGACTCCTGCTTCTGTAGATCTGGCCTACGAGAGCTCGTGACCCACTCTAAGCTTGCGGCCTCGAATGTAGGAGTCAATGAGTTTTACTAAGGATACTGGGTATCCTAGTAAGATCATTTTGTACACGAGCCCGTCGTGCCATACTCTATCAAAGGCTTTGGAGACGTCCAGGAATATCGTTCCCGTGACTTGTCGCCTTGTCAGCCCTTGGGCTGCATATTCGACAAGTCTCAGTACTTGAAGTTCCGTCGAGTGCCCCTCTCTGAATCCGAATTGTTCGTCCGGGATGACGATCAGGGCTTCGCTGCTATCATCAAGTCACTTGGCGATTACTCGTTCGGCGACTTTGCTGACTGACGGTAACAAGCTGATGGGCCTATAGTTTTGGGGGAAAATACCATTCTTACCGGGCTTTGCGATCATTATGACCTCGGCGTTCTTCCACTTCTCCGGGAAATATCGGAGACGCAACATTCCGTTGATGATGTTGGTTATGGTTACCACTGCCTTTCTGGTGAGCTTCTTCAGCGCCCTGTTTGGGATTTTGTCGCAGCCTGGTGCTCGCTCCAAAGCTAGCTTTTTGAGGATGAGTCTGATTTCCTCGGGGGAAGTTGGTGCAATGACTTCATCCTCTTCCAGCCGCCTCAAGCGTCTGACCTGGCGTCTGACTCTCGCTTCGTGATGTTCATCCTCGTCCGGGTGATTGTTTTCTCTACAATCAAGTTCGAGGCTGTCAGCAAATGCTTCGGCCTTTTCCCTGAATGTATAAACAATGCCCCTTTTTCCCGTGTATGGGTGGCAGTGGTTTCCTCGTGGCTCGGATCACTTTCTACAGGTTCCAGAGAGCAGCACCTGTCGTTGAAGTGGCTCGACAGTTGTTCTTTAACGTGTCTAGCCAAGCGGTTTTCCTCCCGCTTGTCCTGTGGGGCCAACGTTCTCTGAGCTAATCTCTCAGCTCTGTTCTTCTCCCTAATGAGGTCCTTTATCTCCTGGGGAAGTTCGCCGTACTTGCTGAAGCGACGAGCGCGTCTCAGCGTGGTGCTCTCGTTGAGTGCACTCGAGATGTCTTCTTCGAATTCCGTGATCGCTGTTTCGATATCCTCCTCGTTTTCGATCCTGCGGATCGGATGAAGGTTGGCTTCAATGTTCCTGCGGAATAAGTCCCAGTCGACGTTCGAATCTGTAGGCCCTCTTCATGGTCATTTCCGTCACCTATGGAGAATAGGATTGGGTTGTGATCCGATGAGCCCTCTTGAATTGTGTGCAATTCAATCGGGAATGTAACTTCTTTGGCTACTATGATGTCGAGGACGTCTGGTGGTTCGTCCGTTCGTGGATAGTGCGTAGGGTTCGTGGGCCCTATCACATTGACATCGGGATATCTGTCTTGAAAGTCATCTAGCCTCCTGCCCTTGGTGTTAGTCGTACGACTATTCCAGTTGGGCGATTTGGCGTTCAGGTCTCCTATTATGATCGTTTGCTTTCCTCTTGGCAGGAGAGCTTCCAGATCGTCGCCGTGCAGTTGATGTTGTGGTCTGCAGTAGGCTGATACGATGCGAATGGTCCCATGATTCCAGGTGTGAACCGCAATTATGGTTGCTTTGACCGTATGCAGTCCGTCTGGTGTGAGTTCGCTATGATAGTCTATACCTTTTTTGATCATAATAGCAGTTCCTCCTGAATTTCTTCTGCAATCGTTCCGGTGGATTTCGTAGCCGTGCATCTTGAAGGTCAAATTCTCGTCTAGCTTGGTTTCCTGCAAAGCAAAAATATCAATACTCACCCGTTCTAGGATTTCGCCGATTTCGTGGCTTCTTTCTTTGACTGAGACCGCATTCCACGACCCGATCGTCAGAGAGGATGGTCTGAGAGGTTTCGTACTCATAATGAATTTTCATTTTGGTTTAGCCTCGCCATCATGTTTTGCATTGCTGCAAACATGTCATGCATCTGAGCTATGATCAGAGCCGTGGAGTTGGACAGTTTATTGCTAGCTGCTTGGGCGTAGCTGTTTCCTGCGGTGGCGGTCGAGTAAGTCTTCCTGGGCGGTATGGCGGCGTTTTTGGGAGCTGTTGGCGTTGCATTTGCTCGTTTCGGACCTAGCTTCAGCTAGCTCGAGCATCCTCGGTAGTTTGTGGGGTGTTCCAAATTGCAGTTTGCACATTTGGCCGTTAGCTTAATGTCTTTGGGACATTCGGCTGCCCGGTGGCATTCGCCGCACCTGACGCACTTAACAGTGGCCGTGCAGCGGCTTTGGCCGTGCCCAAAACGCTGGCATCGGTAGCATTGGGTTGGGCCGTTCTTTTTGTTCTGTTTCTCAGCTCTCACAGTCAGACTGCAACAGTTGGTGACGTCAAAAATGTGTTTTTCGTCCCTGGGTAGTTGGACGAGAAACAGCGGCAGATCCTTTTTGGTAAATCGGGCAGTCATCTGACTGACCGATTTAGGATTGACACCCTTAGCTCTTAGGTCATCGGCGATGTCTTCTGTGTCGGTGCCGCCTGGGACACCCCGTATTACCACATAGAGCAGCTTGTCTTCTGCCAACATATATGTGTGGTACTCGAGCTTTCGCTCGTTAAAAAGATTAATAAAAGACCGATAGTCGGTCGATGTCGTCGGGAAGATGGAGATGCCATCTACCGTGTTTTTGACCTTCGAAAAATTTATGTTTTTAATGGTTGCATATTTACTTACCTGCACCCAGGCGTCTTTGTTCCGTAGAACGATTGATGGTGGAGCTTTTTCGGCATTGCCTTGCTCCATGGCGACTTCGCCGTCGTCGCCAGTTGCCGGCTTAGCAGTGGGGCTCTTTTTGGGAGCGGGTTGTTCACCAGCTGCGGTATTGCTGTTAGGCGAGGTTGGTGCCTTGCGCTTCTTGGAGTTGGAAGCGCGTGCACCGTTGTCTCTAGCCACCGGGTCAGGCATGCTCACCTGAGGGGGCACTTTGGGTTTCTGGGGCCTCTTGCGAGGAGCCACCTGTTGCCAGATGTCCTCGTCCATGGTCGTTGGGAGGTTTCCAGAAACCTCTTTGGCCTCGGTGCCAGCTGGCGTGGTGGAAGCAGGGGTCGCGGCGGCGGCAGCAGTTGCTGTGGCGTCGTTGCCCTCGTCTTCCTTAGGCGGGCGCAGGTTGGGTTTTTTCCCAAATCCGACCTGAGGGCCGCCATTTGTTTGGTGAGGTCAGCTACCTTCCCAATCAGCGTATTTATTTGAGCCCTAGCTTGTCTCTCTACTTCTTCTTTGTCCGCCAGAGTCTTCTCTAACTGCCTCTGCAGTAGAGCGACAGTGGCTTCCAACGAACGTCGGCTTGACCTCGACCTGGCCCTCTTATCATTGTCAGGGCTGTCAGGGGTATCTTTCGCGCTTTTCGAAGCGCGACTCCTATCATTTGCACTCATGTTTATGGAGTGCAAAGAATGCTTGAATAATTACTTTACAGCAGTGTGCACGGATTACCGGCACACTGCATGAAGTCCTGTAAGGGAAGGGATTAAGATTTGGGTATTTTATGCCCTGTACCTGGAATTCTAAAGGATTATTCATTTTTATGCTAATTTGTTTTGTATTAGGGATTCCCTCCGCCCGTACGTTAGATTTCTAACTCCGGTCAGAAGTATGTACAAAAAACAAAACTAAATTGGCTGAAAATATGAAATAAACACTCAAATGATCATTCACTATAATGGTATAGAAAATTTGAAAATAAACTTACCAAAATTGGGATTTCGTACCTTGAAGTCGGCGGCTGAGTTCCTAGGAGTGGCGGGAACGCACTTTCTGGAACTCTGCACATTTCACAACACTGCACTAGTGGTCTTTTGGGGCTGGGTTTGGCTTGTATACTCCTTTTTGCAAAGAAGAAAGTACTAGTACTTCTTTTCAGAGGTATTTTCCAGTCTTTTCACTACTGCGAACTCACGCTAATGTCTTTTTTGTTGTGAAAACAACACACTTGGTTCGAAAGTCTAACTTGGGAAAGAAAGCTTCTCCTCAGCTCTTTCCACGTGCACTCTAGTGCGCGAGTTAATATGCTGATGTTCCGATGATCTTTCTAATTTTTCTGCGACGTTGCCACCGCTTGTGACTTGTGTTCCATAAATAATGTTCAGGAATTTGACTATACTTGAATAATGTTGCTTCCGGATCAGAGAGATTGAGGTTGAAGAAGGCGCCCAACTTTGACGGCTTATTCGCTCTTTCAGCAAATTGTTCTGACAACTCTTGTGCTTCTTCATCGAAGATAATCTGAGGATCGTCCTCATCATGAATCGGCAAGACTTCAACCGTGGGTGACTTGTCGCTGAGCTTGTATTCAAACAATCTCCAGCATACTTCCATCGAACTAACGTATCGATAACTTGCATATTTATCGATTTCATCCCAATCGATAACATTCTGTTGTTGTCGTTGTTGTTGACTCGCGTTAGTTGCGTCATCGGCGTGCTGATTAGCATAGTTGTTGGTGGTGGTAGTGTTGTTGGTGCGTATATTGGTGGTATTGGTGTTGCTGGTTTTAGTTATAGTGGTCGCTGTTGTTGTTCCTCTTCTACCGATCGCTACATTTCCATCGTCGGCCATCTGAACGTTAATGTAATCCGGACCTTTTTCCACATACTTGTGTAGATACCTGATTGACCTCAAACTGCCGCACAATTCAACATTTATATGACGGTTATATTTAACCAACAATAACTTGTTGAAAGGTACGACATATCTGTTGTCCGCCAAAATACCGTCCAACACAACGGCGCGACCGTCGTCGGGCCGTTTATATTCCGGCTGTCCTAAACGATTGGTGTCTCCTCGCAAGGCGGTTCTTTTACGAAAAGCCTTCGGAAAAAACTTTTTGCAACGATTGTCAACCATACAGGAAGCAGTCGGATTTTGTTGTCCACAAGGTTTGTGCATCATGTGCCGAACTACATTATCGTGCAGTCGTCTTTCGGTGATCTGGTCAGGTAGCTGAGCGCACACCGCTGCGTTGACGTTATCTTCAGTATCGAACCTATTTTCCGGTCTCAGGGTCACAAGGATATGAGCGTGAAGTAAACCACGTTTTTGAAACTCTACCGTTTACATAAAATTCAAAGTAACACCGAAATACTGTTTGGCGGTCAGATCGTCAATCAATTCAAGCAATATGGCGTGGAAAACTCGACACACCAAATCGGGCCTGTTTTCCCATTTCTGATTCAAAGTTAAATTTCCTGAGATTTCGGGTCATTTCGGGTTGAACGAAAATGTGATGAACAAATCGGGTTTTCCGTGACGTGCAACCAACGTCATAGCCTCCAAATATCTCCTTTGCAAATTTCTCTCACCGCCAATGAATCTAGAAGGTAAAATTACAATTTTACCTACTCGTTTATTTTCGTAAGCTGCTCTGGCAATTAACATATCACGTATGCTACGATACGTGGCCGATCTCAGTTTCCTTTGATGTTGCCTATAATACCAAAGCATGTCCGCTTCGGTATGCACCCATGCACCATGATTGGTGGTGTTGCGTTAACATTCCTTCTCCCACCCTCTCGTTGTTCATTAAGAAGATTATCATATTATTATTATTCTCGTTAGCATTATTTATAATAACAGGCCTCGGGGTTTTCACTAAAAGAGTGTTCACCTCAAATCCTCGTTCGCCTGATGGGAAAATAAGCGGATACACTATAGGATCTGCTAAAGGATTAAGATTCTACATTTCGAACGTCCTCCGTAGTTGATCATTTGTACGGTCATGTACGATGAGGTCGCAGGAAAATGGAGGTTCTTCGCCGATGAATAGGGCTGCGACTTCTGTGCTCGTTTGCGCTGGTAAATCGTACGTCCGCAACCTCTCCGACATACGATCAGTAAAAGCGATCGTGATGTTGTTTACATTTCGTTGACGCCTGCTTAAGTCTCGAATTACCTCTCCCAACGTGAAATAAGACGCTACATAAGGATTAACTCTTCTCAAACAATTTTCTAAAGTTCTTATAGTACCTACAGTAACTTCATCTCCGTAAAAGTGAGATTTGTGTGCAACAGCTTCTTGTGCATCTACAAAATAACATTGATTCAATTTCAAAACGTTGTCATCGTACGTTGATGGCGATGAATTTACGTTAATGGAATTTGGAATAGGCTCTATATAATGATGAATCTGACCGCACACATGAAAGCACCAATGATCTTGGCCAACATTACGATCTTCTGGAATCTTGGCTTTAAACGAAGCCATAGTGAAAATGGTATTATAACGCCTGATGTCGCGTCTGAAATTCATCGATAATTCGTTATTCGAAATGAAAAGTTCATGCAACTCATTCGGATACGGTTTCAAATATGGAACATTTACTTGACCAAAATCACAACAAATTTTACGAACACCCGCACGATTCGTTGCTTCTTTAGTAAAAAATTGAGCCAAACGAAATCGACATATATTAGTGAAATTTCCCAAATGGTAGGGTTCTATTTGCTCTACATTTTGAATTCGTAACTCTAATCGAAACGTAACTCTACGTGGAATCTCTGCATGTCTACGTCGTCGTGGTGTTGCGTTAGGAATGGATATATTAGTAAGTCTTGGTGATGGCGATGGTTAATGGCTTGGTGATGGTGATGATGAATGTCTTGGTGATGGTGATGATGAATGTCTCGGTGATGGTGAATTTCTTGATGATGGTGATGGTAAATTTCTTGGTGATGGTGAATGTCTTGGTGATGGTGATAGTCTTGATGATGGCGAATATCTTGGTGATGGTGAATTTCTTGGTGATGGTGATGATGGTGAATTTCTTGGTGATGGTGAAGTTTTTAGTGAAGGTGAATTTCTTGGTGATTGTGAATGTTTTGATGATGGTGAATGCCTCGATGATTGTGTTGATGACGGTGTTGCGAAAATTTGGCGAGGTCGACGCGTTAATATATATTATATATTAACTTATATTATATATATTAATATATATTACGTATAGGGGTTTTGTGATCGTTGTAATGGTGTTTGCGATCGAGATGTTGATTATCGAAGTTGAGGTGTATGGAGAGGTGTAAGCGGTGGTGTCATCAAAATTGATGGTGATACGATTCGATCAATGTCATCGTTCTCATTACCGTCATTGTTATCGATTCTACCAGAAATATCATGTTGCGGTTTTAGAGATGGTGGTGTTAATACTACTTCCCCATTCAATAACAATGGAATTCTGACAATATTGATAATTAATTGACTCGAAGAGACCAAAATTATATCTTCAACAGCTCTCCGATCGCGGTCACTCAATAAAATTGTCAAATGACGAGATACCTCCAATAATGTGTCATCGACAAGTCGTCGATTAAATTGATCGTCTGATCTTCTGTTGTCGATAGCAAGACGGTCTCGTTCTGTCAACGAAATTGCCAATTCATCAAAATTACGATGTTGGTGAATCATCGGAATTAAATCACCATCATCGTTAAAAATAGAATTTTCCACAATGTTGTCATTGGATTCAATTGATGAATGGGATTGAATGTGTCTCAAACCAGTTGTGACAGAAAAAGTATTCAATTTCACCATCGATGATTTCTAAAGAAACGATCAAATTATTGCGACACATTACATTTTCTCTATTGTCCGCCATTTTTCACTGTTTGGAATTACTATAATTCAAAATGATATTATGAGTAGGAATCTTTGAAGAAACGACGACGATGGTGTAGTCGTTCGTAACTGGACCAAAACTGAAATATGAAATAATAACTTATCAATAATAATGGATAGTTGGTTTTACTATTTTTCAAAAACGACTTCCATCTTTAAAAAAATATAACACTAATGTGTCAAAAAATTATTCAATCGTTTACTTTATTTCTTTTTTTTTCTTTTTTTTTCATATTACATAGTTGAAAAATCCTTCAACATTTTTCTTTTTTAAATTTCTAATTTGAATTTTAACGGAAGGATAAATTCGAAACTATTTGATAGTTTCATTGAAGAATGATCAATATTTGGATACATTTCAAATTGAAATGTAATCAATTATTTTCTCGATATCGATTTTTGGGATGATGCTATAAATATTTGAATATGATTGGATATTAAAACATCAAAATGTATATATTCTTCATAAGCACATTTCAATATATATATTATATTGTTCATACTGACTGCATTATTAAAAGTACATTGTTGAAATATATAATCATAAAACACTTAATATCATCACATCATTTATTATGGTGATAATTTTTGTTCCAACTTTACATTGATTTTTTCTCATGATAATATTCATTCTATTTATTCTGATTCAGATGTATGTCCCACTTCAAATATTGAAATTATTTGATAAGTAATCAGTTTCTGTCACTATGATATCTCAACATTTCATAACATTCTTTCATAATATTGTTTTCATTATCATGTTAATGATGATGATATTGATTTGCTATCAGCTATCTGGTGTATTTTCCTTTCGAAAATCAACTGTATTATATTTCTCGTAATGAACAAAGCCATTTTTGTTGATTCGAAGAATATATTTGTTGTATTTTTCTTCTTGGAATCCATCGTTTTATAGTTCTTATGCTAGCCAAATCCGTTTTTGTTTTTGCAAATTATTGCAATATATTTGTAGTAAGGACAGATTTAGGTACCTAAAGGTTTAATTTCAAGCGCAGTGACATTTTGGGGCAGATCCTAAATCTGTCATTACTACAAATATATTGCAATAATTTTTAATAACTTCTACTCTATTTTTTAGAAACGAGGAGAGAAACTCCCATGAAAAGCTGAAAAATGAATGTACCACCTCCTCGAAGAACTTACAGAGGGAAATAATTTGATCTTTATAAAAATTTATGATATAGATATTGTTGCTGTTGGTTTTGTTGCTGCTCCTGTTGCTACTGCTGCTGCTGGTAGTTGTTGTAATTATTAGAATCATTTAATCAGTATTTTCCATATATGATCTCTTGATCACTTGACTTTCATAAAAAATTATAAAGTTATCATTGTTGCTGTTGGTTTTATTGCTGCTCCTGCTGTTACTGCTAATCATATTGTTACTGCTGATCCTATTGTTACTGCTTCTTCTGCTGCTTATTGTCGGAATTGTAAAATATTGAAAGTTGTCAGAATTATTCAATCAATATATTCCAAAGTATGATCTTTGAGTTTTGACTCTCTATTTTTTTTTTCGAAAATATGATATGCATTATCTTCTTTGATATAATTCATTGCATTATATCTCATTTCATGCTATATTCAACTGGCTATGAATCGAACAATCGATCAATCTTTGAATAATAATAATAATAATATGTCTTTATTTATACCAATGGTACAAAAGGGCGGAATTCAGCCACACACATTCGAAGAATCAATCAGTTACTCAAATAATTCAAAATTGGTTGAACATTGTATTGTATATTTACAATATTCTCTTCCATATAATGATATAAATAATAATCTTTTGTAAAAAGAAATATTCATACATTATTTTTTATATCATTTCGATAATTTGAAATGATCCTGTTGATAATCTCATTTCATGATACTTGATGCTTTCTCTCTCATATAATTCATAGTTGAGAGAAAGAAATATTCAAATTGCAATTAGCTATGCTTCTTCTTCATCATTTTCAATTATAATGATATCCTTAACCACTCCAATTTCATCATATTTTTGATTGTGTTTTTTTTTCACACATTTTTCATATTTCATTTTTCAAATTCGATTTCTCATAATTGAATTTGATTTTTTGCATTTGGTATCTTTGGTATCGAGTTTGGTATATATATATATAAGTATATTACTCTTCGATCTTCGTGGGAAGCAGTCGTTATGACCAATTCATTGAATTTCTTTGTTTGGTGTCGAGCTTTCGAAAATGTTTATTTTCTTTGTCAAGACTAACTACAATGAGGAATATAATGAATAAATATTCACTAATGATAATTGAAAATTACTTACTAACATGAAATATTATATAAAATCAGCTACAAAAAGAAACATAGATGTATAAATAAAACTGTAAAATGCATTGACAAAACTGTCGAGGTTGATCGATGACATTGATTCAAAACTATATGATTGCTATGAGTGATGCAGAAAATATACAAAATGTTTGAATGAATGAACTCAAGGTGGACGAGGTGAAGTATTATTATCTTTATATAATTTTAATAAATAAGTATAGATCGAACTGAGGTCCTTGATATCTGTCCTTTTATTCATCGTTTTTTTCATTATTGTTGATATGTACCATTTCAAGAAAGACCCGTTTATTGAGATTTTTTTCGTAATCAAGAATGTTTGCATTATCATAGTTCATCTTATGATTCTTATCAATAACATGTTCAGAGAGACTACAAGATTTAACACATCTCCTACAATCACTTCTATGTGAAGTGAGTTTATCTTTGAGCATTCTACTCGTTTGACCGATATATACTTCATCACAGTCTGTGCAAGGAATTTCGTATATCAGATATTTGATTTATTTTTCATAGGTATCGAAGTTTTCAATTTAGTATGCAGTTGTGATATCGTTTTCGAATTAGTTTGTGCTATTTCAATGTTATTTTCATTTTTGAATAGATTGATCAATTTGGGAGTTAGTTCGTTTATATATGGCAAAGATTTGAAAATGGTTATTTGATTGTTAGTTTTTGGTGGAAGATTGATATTGGAAGTACTGAAAAGAATTTTATTAATCAAAGATTTTGGATATGAATTTTCAAGGAGAATTTTCTTGAGTTCGACTAAGCATTCATTTCTGAAAGTTATGTGAGTGACTTTTTCTACTCTGTTCTTGAGATTAGAGATTAAGTTAATTTTCATTTTCATTGGATGGTGGGAATGAAAGTTTATAAAACGGTTACTATTCATTGGTTTTCTGTACCATCTAGTGATGATCCTATTTGTACATGTTCTAATGAGTTTCATATCTAGAAATGGAACTGCATCATCAGTTTCTCTCTCAACTGTGAATTGAATATCATCATCAATACTGTTGAAAATGTTAAGAGTGTGTTCTATGCAATTATTTGGAACAGAAAGAACCAGATCATCTACATATCTTTTCAAGAAAGGAATTTCGAAATTTATCTTATCCATACAATAATTCAACAATTCATCTAAAACATAGCTGGATATTATTGGAGAGATGCTTGAACCCATTGGTGTGCCAAATATTTGTTTATAAAATTGGTCATTGAAAACAAGGTATGTAGAGTCGAAAATGAAATCATTTATATTCAGAAACGTTCGTTCATCGATATTGCAATAAGTCTTAATTGTATCCCATTTATTTTCAATGCAATTCTTAGCAAGTGTTGAAGGTAAATTGGTAAAAAAAGATATAACATCTAAGCTTATAAGGATATAATTAGGTGGTAACTGGAAATCATCAATGAATTCACTGAAGGCGAATGAATCATCAACATGATATTGGTTATCTTTATCATATGCATTGGTCAAAATTTTAGTAATATATTCTGTAAGTTTACTGTTTGGAGAATCTATCGATGAAACTATAGGTCTCATCGATAGAATCGGTATATGAATTTTTGGTAATGTGTAAAATCGAGGAGTTATAGAATTATATATGGTGAGTTTTTTTTGTAGTCTCTCTGAACATGTTATTGATAAGAATCATAAGATGAACTATGATAATGCAAAAATTCTTGATTACGAAAAAAATCTCAATAAACGGGTCTTTCTTGAAATGGTACATATCAATAATAATGAAAAAACAATGAATAAAAGGACAGATATCAAGGACCTCAGTTCGATCTATACTTATTTATTAAAATTATATAAAGATAATAATACTTCACCTCGTCCACCTTGAGTTCATTCATTCAAACATTCTGTATATTCTCTGCATCACTCATAGCAATCATATAGTTTTGAATCAATTTCATCGATCAACCTCGACAGTTTTGTCAATGCATTTTACAGTTTTATTTATACATCTATGTTTCTTTTTGTAGCTGATTTTATATAATATTTCATGTTAGTAAGTAATTTTCAATTATCATTAGTGAATATTTATTCATTATATTCCTCATTGTAGTTAGTCTTGACAAAGAAAATGAACATTTTCGAAACCTCGACACCAAACAAAGAAATTTAATAAATTGGTCACAACGACTGCTTCCCACGAAGATCGAAGAATATTGTATACGAACAGTCACGAAATTCGTATATATATATATATATATATATATATATATATATATATATATATATATATATATATATATATATATATATATATATATATATCCTACAGTAGATAGGTCTTCCGCTGATACACAATTTGCATTGGTTAGGTCTTTCGAGTGCGATGAGTCCTCCGTATACGGAGGACCTATCACTTCTAATGTAGAACGTTTCTATTCATTATCCAATATCATTCAGTGGAATATGACGTGGATGACCTAAAGCTGTTTTTTCGTCATTTCGTGTTAAGTAGTTACAGATTTTGCCGCCTCCATTATGAGTACGTGGCGCTAGCTACGTATACATACATTATCCATTTTGCAGTATATTAGTCATCCTTCAATATTCATCACATCTAATTGTAGATAGGTACTCCGTAATATTGGCAACAGTGTTAACTGCGACAGAAATATTCTCCATGAGGATTTAAATTTTCCATTTCTGAGGTCCTGAAGCGTACCGAGAGCTATTGAAATTATCTCCCAAAAATGTGGAACAAAATGTCGAATAATTGTACTCTCGGCAGTCTGTGAATGACTTCTGTGTACAGTTTGAGAAATTTATGACCGGGATGAATTTTTGGGGATGGAAATTGGGAAAAAGTTTAGTATTTATTGACAATCCTGAGAATCGTCAATTGAGAGATAGGTGAGGTTATAGAGATAAAAAAATAAAGGAAATGTTTCGAAGGATCAATCTTCAAGAAGTTAATATCTGCGCTATGTTATAAATGTATTAGAATAGTTGTAAAAGTGATCTACGATTTCAGAGTTGTGGAAATTTGCACCAGAAAAAAATGATTCCGAAATATCCAAAATCTCGCCTAGAATTATACAATTAAAGAAGCCGCACATTAGGCGGGATGCCTTGGTCAGGGAATCATAAACAGCCACACCATTTCCATCAGGAAATTGAGCAATAGTTTATACAAAATTTATATTATTCGAATTTTCAATCAATCACATAGACACACTTGGAATCAACAAAGCATGAAAATCTCATGATCAACTTTATCAATAGACAGGTCAAATTCAAGTCTCAAATCGTTCAATTCTTTACTTATTTCATACCTCATTTTGATATCGATTTGATTTCATGTCAGAATATTTTGATAGATCTCCATGTATCTCGAATCATTTCATCAAATATACAGGTTGTTTCATTGATATTGTACTAGACTTCAAGGTCATATTTTTTGGGTCGAAATAAGAGAAAAAATTCGTATGAACATTAGTCCGAAAACGATTCGTTTCCGAGGTACAGAGTAATGCATAAATGCATCGTAGAATTGATGCATGTATCGAAGTTCGAGAGGGTCAATTTCAACAACTTTAATGAAATATCGTACCAACCGTATTCACTTTCCCTTCATACTGTAATTCAAAAAATTGAACCTTTGTTGCATATTTCTGGACCTTTTATTCATCATTACTGCTCTTCTCTCCACGGGCTCAGAGAGCATGTATTTGTTTTTAATTCTTTCCCTCTAAAACGAAGCTAGATGGGAAAAACTCTAGAGTCAAAAAAGACGTATTTAATAATAAATTACGAACATTGGAAAAAATCCACTAGGTGCTATCACTTGTGCAAAAAACTTTTGGACTTGTCCTGTTTCATCTCGCTCCTGATAATAATTCATCAACTGTATTAGGTCCAAAAAATATCTCATAGAGATTTCAACAGACATTGTGAATTTCATCACTATTGGTTCAGGCATTTTTTAGAAATTGATGAAAACTCGATTTTTTCAAGAAACTTGAAACGAATCGTTTCCGGAAATATTATGTTTGTATAAACTTTCTTACTTTATTTTGACCCAAAAAATATGACCCCGAAGTTTCGTCCAATATCAATGGAACACCCTGTATATAATGAATCCAGTTTCCCTGTCATTTGTCTTCTCTGTCGTTTTATCATGGAAATTTCTCGTACAAGTTCATCAAGTTTATTTTTCTTTGGACGATAAAAGTTTGGTAGAAACTATTCAATTTGCTGATGATAATGATGTTCTTATTGATAATTTCCCAAGTGAGACAGATAGCTTCATGTATTCCTATAACAATTGTATAATTTTCACACACGCTTTCACAACTATTAAATCTTAATTCATAACATTGCTCTTCCTCTTTAGATATTATCTTCTTGATGCTGATAATGCGGGATTGATCCTACGTAACATGTCCCTTCATTTATTAATTTTTTTTCCTGTGGAGTAAGACTGTTAGTTAACTTCTTCTTCATATCTCACATCCATTATGAGTGATGGGTATGGTATCTCAATAACGTGTAGTCAGATGAAGTAAGGTAAATATAAGAATAAGTATAAGGAAAATTTGAATGAAAGGAAAACCAATTTGTTTACTCATTGAATTGTAATAACTTCTTATCAATACAAAATTGAAACATTTATTTATTCAAGAAATCCGAACATGAAAATCGAATAAAATACATTATTGCTCAGAAAAAAAAAACTAACTTTATTTCAAGATAGCTGCATATGAACTTCTCTTTTATTTTTGTGAATGTTTTGAATATAAACTTTCATTTTCAACCAATTTTTATTTTTTAATATCTCTGGATGCTTCGAGATGAGAGCAGTACATTCAGCCTTTTTTGGAGGTCGGCATTCTTTAATATGGTTCTTGAAGTAAGTAGTCACGATTGTTTTTTGTTGTTCTGTCCAAGGGACGAGTACTCTCTTCTTCCCAATGGAGGGTCTCATGTTTTTGCCATGGTTGTTTTTTGTCATCTCATTTTCTTCTTGTTCTGTAGGGACATCCTACTCTATGAACATATTTTCTCTCTGCTCAAGCTCATCGTTTGGTTGTACCATCAAATCTTCCTCCAGATTCAAATCAAGTTCGTCCAATGTTTTTCCTTCGAACTGGACAGCTTCACCTTTCTCAATCAGTACAAGAAGTTTTGATATACGAGCTGTTTGATAAATATCATCTGGAAGTCTATATGATGACCGGTGAATTCCCAATGTATGACCCATAAAGGAAGCTAACTGCTCCATATCATTTTCGGTCATATTAAACAACTGGGTCAGAGTCGCCAAATGTTTTCTCAATCTGGTGCAAGTGAGGGAATCTGGATTTTTAGCTCCACAAAATGTGGCATACTTCCTCAACACTTTATAACCAATAATTGGTTCACTTGACGCCGGATTTCCAAATAGGTAAACATCGGGTTTTTTGAAAATGATATCCCTATATTTCAAAATGATATCAAAATGCTCTTGGACATCACCACTAATCAACACTGGGACTCCTCGGCCCCTCTTGCCCCTTATCACAATTCTTTTGAATCTGTTCATCAAAATCTTCTCGGTTTCAGAAATTGCTTCTGAAAATTCTTCGTAGGCTTGACTATTCCGATTTGAGATGGCAGATTTATAAGTTTCGAGGAAGAGTCTTTGAAGTTCCCCTGGGCGTCTTCTATTCAATAACAACAGTCGGCAATATATAGTTTCCAACAAAATCATATACGATTTTCGGTCATGACTGTTCTGTTGTAATTGCGATACTGCAGCACTAGCCTTATCAAGAAGACAGTCTTTCAATAGTTTCAAGTCGCTAAACTAACTTTATTCCATTTTTGAAGATTCAAGTCACTTGAGGCTTGACTCGAGATATCGAATCTCCAGTAACCATCTATCAATTGAATCAAAGTTTTCAACTCCCCTTCAACGTCCGCTGACTTAACTGTGAATAGATCCGATTTCTTCAAGGCATGTACGAGAGCTATATCGCAGCATTGTTTAAGAGTTGTCCCCATGTGTAATGCCAAAGAAGGGGACTTATAGCATTGTTTCTCCTCATCATACTTCGAGGCAGCTTTGGTGGCAGCAACTAAAACATCGTAATGCTCGGATCTCAGTGCTTCAAAGAGATTTATGATAGAGGGTTTTATTTTCTTCGCTTCTATGAGGATTCTGGCTAATTCCCTCATCTTCCTCGAGGTGACTATGACAAAATGTTTCTCTCGGTGGATTTTCAAATATCTTGAAGCGAATGCACATATCAGTGGATCTTTCTTGGCAACAAGTGAAATTTTGTCAGCTCTCATGCGAGGAAAAACTTCCGTTTTTCGACTCTCAGGTGACGTAACAAGAAATTTTGTGCATCGGCTTGGGAATTTTTGGCAGTCTCCTCTGGTTGGATTGGCATCACATCGTTTACGATGTCTCCATAAGTTCTTCGCGGAATAAAATCCCAAGCAATGCGTACATGGAAGATAATGAGTATCATAGGAACCTTTTCTTACTGGTTTGTCTACTTTATTGCTATTCAGGTAATTCCCTTTTTTTCTCAGAGCGTAAAGTAGTTTTTTTTTCTCTTCACTTTGAGGATTCAATGCAAAAATTTTCTGTTTTCATTTCTGTTTTATGATTTCGTGATATATGTCTTGGGAAATTAGTAACGGACGATTCACAAAAGTAACAAAAAACTATCTTTCTAGAAGCGGTATTGAATTTCTTCGAAATAGTGTTCACGGGTCCTGAAATGGAATTATCTCTGGGTTGAATATTTCCAGGGACAACTCCAACAGTTACATCCTGGAGAACCACGATTCTCTCATTATTGTCATTGAGTTTATCAATGTTGTATCTGGGAGGCATTTTTTCGAGAGCAGCATTCTTGTTTTCTTCCTGAAATGAACTTCCGGAAGATGTTGGCGACGAGCAAAAAAACTGAGGAGAAGACATTTCCTGAAAAACGAGCCCTTATATTCATTTTTCAGCTTTTGATGGGATTTTCACTCCTCGTTTCTAAAAAATAGAGTAGAAGTTATTAAAAATTATCGCAATATATTTGTAGTAAGGACAGATTTAGGATCTGTCCCAAAATGTCACTGCGCTTGAAATTAAACCTTTAGATACCTAAAAGAGAAATTCTCTATTGGTCAGTGACACCTTGTTTTTGAAAAAATTTGGAAATACAAATATATTTAATAAGAATAAAACCTCCACTTATCTTGGTGGACGTTTCGGGAACGAATCTGCTCCCGTTCTCAACACAATTGAAATATTTTTCTCTTCGTAAACTTTTTTCAATGTTTCCGATCTTGCTTCAAAATGATTCGTGTGCGGCTAACTCTTGCTGAAATTATGTGAGTTCGTCGTATAATATTGTCCTCTTTGGATGCTTGTTGACTCTGAGATACAAGGTGTTGAATTCTCACCAAAAAAATTCAAAGTAACCTATAACTCCGCCGATCAGTGGCGCAGACAGTAAATTGAAGAAAATATTTTCTTTGGAAAAATGTTACGCCACTGAATTTATTCAAAATCTCATTTAATATTGGAATCGATGGCTTTACTTCTGAAAAAATCAAATTCTCTTTGAATGTTTGTAGAGTTCATCGTTTATGAAATCATTACGACTGGAATTATGATTTATCATGAGTATTGAACGTTTTTTCCAATGTTGCGTATAGAGTTCGAAAAATAATATCTCTTCATAATATTCTGAGTTGCAGCAGTAATACCTTAAACACCTTATATCTCAGTCAACAAGCCTCTGAGAGAAAGATGTTATACGATGAACCCTCATTATATATCACTCTTTATTAGCAAATAATGCTCTTCATAGTACAGTCAGTCACTTGAAAAACACAAAACAAAAAATATAAAAATAGAGACAAAAGTCACATTGTAAAAACAAGAAACAAGAAATCAAGACAAATTATTGATGACTAACACTAGAAATGTATTCAATACATTTTCTTTTGAATGAATTTAATGAATCACAGCTTTTTATATGACTAGGCAAATTATTGATTGCAATCAGACCAGAACTATACAAAGAGTCACAACCTATATGCTCTCTGTTGATATAAAAATTTCCCATTCTATTTCTAGTGGAGTGTGTATGAATACTACTTGTGTATGTTAACTGATCACTCAAATAATTTGGCAACATATTGTGCTTAATTTTAAATATAAATAAAAGCATATTCAGTGTTATCCTTTGTTTAGCAGACATAAGAGACAGTGTTTCCAACATGTATTTTACAGATGTGCGTTTATTACAACTCAGTATTGCCCTCATGGATCTGTTTTGAAGCTTCTCTAGTCTGTTAAGATTTTCATTGCTTACAAAATAGAGCAATGTACTGCAATAGTCAAAGTGGGGTGCTATTATTGATTTATATATTGTTAATATATTGTTAATTTTGCATATTTGGTATCATATTTGGTATCGTTGGACTCGTAATGAAAATCCCTATCCGAATATGGAATAAAATACAGGGGTTTCCATTGAAGAAAAGTGTCAAATTTACTCTTGCTCGAATATGTATCATCCTGTATATTTCTAATATGACTAAAAAAATGCGTTGTCAACAAACAAAATCGACATAGCCGAGATTTTTTCGCAAACACTCTGTCAACGGAAATATCGAAATTATTCCATTTGGCTGTTCCACACTGTATGGCATCAGATATTCATTCGTAATTGCATGCTTTTTTCTCCCACTGGTGAGATATGCAATAATAAAAAAAACTATAATCAAATCAAAAATAATAGCAACGCCCTTAACCAATACAGAGAAATAATTTTGTTTTGAGTTTCAATGACCAAAGAGAAAATCTTAACAAATTCAGCACTCTATACACTCTATAGATTCGAAAAATGATTAATCGAAATGAGAAACATCAGATATTGATGACAATGTGGCCGACGCTGACTATTCCCCTCCTGAGAGTTCCATTACCTCGGTAATTGAAGTGTATTACATTCATTTTTCTAGATTGATCTGGGATTTTTATTATTATTTGTATTACATTTCATCAGAAAACATATTTGTACAAGCAATATCAATTATGATTCATAATAATCCATGTGCTGAAGTAATGAGGGTTCATCGTATATCTTTCTCTCAGAGGCTTGTTGACTGAGATAAAAGGTGTTTAAGGTATTACTGCTGCAACTCAGAATATAAAACCAAAATCGACGTGTCCGAAATTTTTTCTTAAACACTCTGTACAAGGGAAATATCGAATTTATTCCATTTGGCTGTTCCACACTGTATATTATCGGGTTTGGACTATTCTATCTTTGGGAAGTTCCGAAATGAATACGGAGGCTGCAATAGAATGGCATAAAGTTTGAGGTCATGTGAAGTGAAGAGAAAACATGAGAGTCGTACCATTTCAAAATCGGAAACTTATGTCATTTCAAGTTATACCTGATTTCCTCGAAAGTTTTGTTACATGAAAGAGTTACAATGGCGTTTGCGAAAGAATATGTTTCAAGGACGCTATAGGTATTCCGTGATCATGTGAATTTTTAAAACATATCATCAGAAAGCCTTCTACCCTATACCTTCTACCAATGAAATCTCTATAATCAATATATCTTCTTCAAAATCAATGTAGTAGAATTCTGGAAACTGAATGAGGTATTTGAAATACCTACACTCATCGAAAGAATATGATTGAAGTTGAACAAAATAGTAAATACTCGATTCAGCTAGTTGTTGTCATTGATCGAGTGATTACGGTATACTCTCTGAACATAAGAACCATTCATCCTCACTTTTTGTTCATCTCATCTAACAATTTCTGCAACTGGGATAGTATTAGATCGATTTTGTAGAGAATCATCAGATGATGTTACTGATTCATCTTGAACCAACGATGTCTTTGGTTTTGGGGAAAGAGCTTTGTTACAAAACCATATATCCTTCTTCTTATTGTTGACGTTGGTAGTGCAAACATCGTACTGCAAAAAACTGTTGAAAAAGAGTTGTGACATTCCTGGTAGGTATACGTACATAATCTGATGGAAATCTGAATGATTTTCGATTCATCCTGATGAAGTAATACGTGTGACCAAGATAAAGTTGCACAGCATGGGGATCTCGGAAACGGTAGGAGATACGACTTCGGTTAAATTCCAACAGCCTTCGAAAATTACCAAAATTATTGACAGTTTTTGAGTTATATCAATAAAAGTTAATTTTTGGAAAATCTCTTTTATTTTTTTACACGTTATTATCAGAGATACAAAACAACTAAAAATAGTTTTCCATAGCCACTTTTGATGAGATTCAGTGTGGTGATATTGATTTCTTTAGGCGACGTTTCGTATTCGTAGAACCATCATCAACTTCATTTTTTCAAGTACGGTCCTGATTGTTTATTCACATATTATTCTGAAAGATTTTTTCATTCTGAGTTCAACCATGTATTAAACGAAGTGGTTTGAATGTGTTTCGACCTAGTTTTAGCCATTATCAATGTTTTTCAAAAATTCCAAAGAAAAAATACAATCAGTATCACTTATTTTGAAGAGAAATGAGTCAACACACTGATACCTCATCAACTGGTTCCAATTGATGAACTCATAAGGATAATAAGTTGGTGCGTTATCCAGAAAATTTCCCGCAAAATAGATTGGCATTCATTCTACAGTACATTGGCAGGCGCGATCGCCTGATTTAACACCGCTGGGTTTTATGTATTTGGGGATACATTGAAAACTTTGTTAACGCAAATGATTTTGATAACGAAGAAGAACTAACGTACAGTGTTATTGAAGCATTCAATTGTATCACCCCAGAAATGCCTAGAAATGTCCTAGAACCAACTATAAGAGAAGATATGTTTGTTTGGAAAATAATGGTTATTATTCTGAACATTTGTTATGAAGGTTATTTTTTTCAATTACTGTTCGTGATGCCAAAGTTTAGCTATTAAGATAATTCGTGTAAGAATCCATGAACATGAAACAATTTGAAGCGCTGCATTGAAATATTCAGTGGAATATTTTTTTCACTTTTCAGTATTGAATAACTATTATATCAATGTTTTTGACATTTGATGATCAGAAATACGAGAAACTGATGGTATTTTTTCTTTGGAATTTCGAAAACACAATGATGATGGCTAAAACTAGGTCGACATACATTCAAATCACTTTGCATAAATACATGGTTGAGTTCGGATTGAAAAAAAAATTCAGAATCTGGGAAAAAACAATCAGGACTGTATTTGAAAATATGGAAGTTGATGATGGCTCTACGAATACGAAACGTCGTGTATAGAAATCAATATCACCACATTAAATCTCATCGAAAGTGGCGTTGGAAAAATATTTTCAGTTGTTCTGTATCTCTGATGATAACGTCGGAAAAAAAAAGTTTTTAAAAAATTCACTTCTTTGACATAATTCGAGAACTATAAATAGTTTTCAAAATGTTCGAAGGCTGTTGGAATGACCCTCTGAATGCGCAACTTTTTTTCCATTGAACCGAACTCGTATCTCCTACCGTTTCCGATATCCCCATGCTGTGTATACAAACTTCTCACAAACGAATCAGACATTTTTTTTTGTATTTGTAATTGACATGATGTCCCCGAAGTATTTGCCAATTTGTTCTTCTGTTTCAAGTTTGTTTGACATCTGATGATGTTAGAATTCTGATATACATCACAGAATTCTGAGACCAAGAATTCTGAGACTGAATGAATGATTGAATTAGAATTCTGAGATACCCAGACACAAGAACTCTGATTCTCAGGATTATGATGTATGTCAGAATTCTGTATTGTCTGAATTATGCAAACGAAAAGTATTATTTCTGTTGGCACAGCAGTGCTTTCGTCTCAGGAAAAGTCATATTTCATAATAGCCGTAGGAGATATTGATTCACTGCTGGCACGAGAGATCATCAACTTCCGATCATCTCTGGATATCGTGAGGGCGGGAATTAGTTAATCAACGTTTCTAGATAGTGATTTCTTCCGAATTTGCGGCAACATTGTCACTGTAGTTGTATAATCTTTAATATACCGGAGGACGTATAGCTCTGAGCTAGCTAACTGAATATACCGATGGATAAATCAAGTACGGTGATATAGTTGGAGTACGCAAACATACCAAAACATATACATACAGAAAAAAATCCCCCACATTTTTCCAGAGACTGCTATTGATGATAACGAATAGTATGATATACTCGAGCAGAATATTATATATATTCAATCTTTCTGCTGGACGACCTATCGCTGGATCTACTGGGGAGGACTTAGCGATAGCAGGATGTATAAATATATATATATGAAATTTATTATCGTTGTTGTTATATTCTATCGATGATATAATCAAACTTGTTTTTGTTAATTTGAAAATATGGCAATTTGATCTTCATAAAGACGTAATATAATAATGCTGTAATTGTTGCTGCTATTTCTGTTGCCCTCACTGCTGCTGCCAATTGTTGTAATGATTAATTACTGGAAACTGTTTGGATTATTCGATCAGTATTTTTCAAAATATCATTCCTTGAAGATGTTACTTGTCATATTTTTCGTCATATGATATGCATCATGTTCTATGATATAATTCATCACAATCTGTTCAATTGATTCTGTGATATCTTTGATTGATATGGTAATAGACAACGAGCTTTTCAAATAATTCGAAATTGTTCGAAGATGATATTGTATATACTCATAGTATCATTATCTGTTATGTTCCTCTCCTCCTGTTCCTCTTGATGATTTCATCTCACGACATTTGGTGATTTCTCTTCGATATTTCAACTGCAAACTATGTACAGATAGCTATGGTCTTCATCTTCATGATTTAATTTCTTCAAATTGTTGTAATATTTTCGTATATCTTTTTTCCGTGACACATTTTCCATAATTCAATTGATTTTTTCCATCTGGTAAACATTCATCATTAGTATCAAAAATAAATACTCAATATTCATCATCATGACATGAAAATGATAGAATTATTTGAAAGAATATCAACAAATCATATATATAAGTACTAATGAAAATCTTCATGAGAATATAAATACAAATACAACTTTTCAATCTGCACTATATAATTTCATTTATTGAAATGTTTTTTGGAAAAGAAAAATAAATCATTCAATATAGGTATCACAAATATTCAAATATATACAAAAATATGCGAGAATCATATTTCAATTGATGATAGTCTAATTAAATTTTCATCACATGAAATGCTGGAAAAACATATATACTCGTCAATCTTCGAAATAACGATATACAGAGTGATGATAAAGTAATGTGTGCAGAAATTTAAAGAAAAAATTTTTTCGTGGCCTAAAAATTTTTTTTCGAGAAAGTGAATATTATTTTCGTTTCCTGCATGTCAAAATACGCCCTATAGAATTCTTCCCGACGATTTTGGTCAGAGTCTCCAAAATGGACCGATTTTCCACGAAATTTTGGAAAAACGTCACGTGACATTTTTTCGGTTTCAAACCACATCATTTTCGTAGATTCCAACACGCTGATCACAAATCTTTTTCCTTTCCGACGATATCTCCAACTGTTACCGATATATCGATTTTCGAAAATGCAAATTTTTGATTTCGAAATTTTTTCATGTTTTCTTGGATTCAAATTGTTATAACAAAAAAAGTATTGCAGATATCGATATGATTTTTGCATCATCCGAAAGGAGACACTCCAGCGTAGAGTGTGTTACATTTTTGTTTTTCAAATGCAATTGTCAACAATACATTTCAAGTTTCTTCTTCTTATGAAGTTCATAGTATCTTCAATAAATTCGGTAATATATTCTTCTCCCGAAACATTCATTCAAAAACATTATTATTTATAATATAGAAATATGATTAGCATAAAGACATATACAAATAATATATATAATTGATTTTCTTCAGTTTTTTTGATCATTCATTGAGAAAAAAAATTTATCATACTATAATTTTGTTATATTCTTCAACTATCAATTTGAATATATATATGAATATGAAAGTTTTTCTCATATGAAGTTCATAGTATCTAAGGTCTTTTGTTGTCAAAGGCTCATAGAACAGCACGGTATGAAAAAAGTGTAGATTTTAATGGTTGTAAATTCTACAATATTTTTGCCGAAGATATCGAGGATTCTTCCAGCTCTCATGTGTTCAAATATATGCTAAAGAAACTGCTGCTTCGAATGAATTGTTACACTTTTCAGGAATTCATCAAACAACTATGAATTATAGACTAAGAAAAACTCATTTATATTCATGATATAGTTGACTAACCCTCTATATTGTTATGATGACAAATTATTCAATTAATTTTATATCTACTCATTTACTTGTTAGTTTTGTTCAACTTCACATTTTTGTATTTATGCTAGGCTCATGACGACACTTCTCCAATTATTGTTCATTGTAACAGTATTGCAACAACTGTACTTTTTAATTTGAGAAATGGAGATATTTTTTTTTTATTTACAAAATTCCGCATCAACCACTAGGGTTATTAGCGGGGTACATTGAGTTTGAGTTCATTTCATGAAAGTTGGTATAATAATATAATAATATATAACATCATGCAACTTACTAAATGAGGTTGATCAAATTCGCTCCTTCTAAAAATTTCAGCACACGGTCTGGGTACTTGTTCAGCGCCTCGGGTAGATTCCTGGGTACCTTGTATTCGTGTCGTAGGTACTCTAGAGTGGGACATTCCAATAATATATGTCGTGTGGATTGTTGTACTTCACATATTTCGCATTGCACGGGAGGTTCTCTCTTCAGAAGATACTGATGAGTAAGTCGAGAGTGTCCTATTTTCAGTCGGGTGATGACAATTTGATTTTTTCCGCTCATTCCGACATGATTTTGATGCTCTATGTTCGGGTTGATATCATATAGTTTGTTGTGATTGTGTGAGTGCCATCTTTGTCTCCATAAATTCTTCATAATTCTTCTAATTTCGAGGTATAAGTCTACGTAAGGTATTTGGGTCGCTACTATCGAGTTAGGGTTTACATGGGCGTTGCGTGCGGCGGTGTCGGCTTGCTCATTGCTGATTATGCCGCAGTGTGATTTATTGGATAGGTGGATTTGAAGCTGAGGTTACTAGAAATTGTTTGGATACGTCGATAGAAGGGTGCAGTGACATTTCGGTTCTGGTTGTAGATTACGGAGAATCTGTTCGAAAATGTATTGTGGTATGCTGGGTTGTTTTTGTTGGCCGATATCCTAGCTGCATATGTGAGGCTAAGGTAATCTCTTCTTATATTGAGTGGAGGTTCACCTGACTCTACATACAGACTCTGAACTGGACTACTGCGATATGCGCCAATTGCTATTCTGATAGCGGTATTATGGATGCTGTCCAGTCGTTTAAGTATCGATTTTTTAGCACTGGTGTATATTATTGAGCCGTAGTCAATTTTGGACCTAATTGTTGAGCGATATATGCGCATAAGAGTTGTGTGATCTGCACCCCAGGAGTGACTCGATAGAATTTTCATGAGGTTGATTCCGCTTTGGCAATAACGTTTCAGGTATTTGATATGTGAGTTCCATGTGAGTGTCCTGTCGAATGTTAGACCCAGAAATTTTATTTCGTCGACGAATTCCAGTTGTTGGCCATTCATGTGGAGGGCTGGGGTTATGTGCTCTGATTTTTTTGAAAATAAGACACCTTTGGTTTTGCTCAGCGAGAACTGTAAGCCTGTATTTTGAGACCATGTTTCCAAACTATTAATAGTATCCTGAAGGAGTTGAGTAGATGAATTGATATTTTTTCCGCTGATGTAAATGACTAGATCATCGGCGTACAGATTGGCTTTTATTGGGGCTTTGACGTCCTGTAAAATATCATTTATTGCTATCAGGAAAAGCGTTGTACTGAGAGATGAGTCTTGAGGCGTGCCATTTATTTGGGTTCTCGTACTAGATAGTTCTGCGTTTCCTCGAACTTTGAAAGATCTGTTGTTTAAAAAATGTTTTATGAAGGTTAGCATGTTTCCGTTGATGTTCCAGCTTTCTAGTCGTTTGAGAACGTAGAGTTTCCAGACAGTGTCGTAGGCTCTGTTCATATCAAAAAATACTGCTATTACTTTCTGTTCATTTACGAAGGCTTCGTGTATTTCTGTTTCGATTATCTATCGTGCTGCGATTTTTAAGGAAACCACTTTGTTCGGGAATAATTAGATTGTTCTGTTCTAAATGGTATGAGAGCCTCGCATTCACGATTTTCTCAAGAATCTTACACATTGTACAAGTGAGAGATATTGGTCGATATGAGTGCGGATCTAATTGTTCTTACCCAATTTCAGTAGTGGTACTATCACAGCTGTCGACCATACGGTTGGAAACTCCTTGTTTTTGAATACGTTGATGAGAATCTTGAGTAGTTCACGCTTGCCTGTTTCTGGTAGATTCTGAAGAAATATATAAGGGATAGTATCAGGACCAGGACTGGAAGGTTTGCACTTAGACAGTGTTTCTTTCAACTTACTCATGGTGATTGTGGCGTTCAATGGGTTTTCGTTATCATCTACTATGTTCAGATCTCCCTGTTTAGTGGCTCTCATTCTCAGAAACTCGTCGGTGTAGTTAGATTCATTACAGTGGTTCTCGAACACATCTGCGAGTATGTTTGAGATAGCCAGATTATCAGAAACAACAGTGTCATTATACTTCAGGGAAGTAATATTGTTATTCGAGTAACAGCCTTTGATTTTATTCACTTTCTTCCAAACTTCGGTCATGGGTGTGGTATGGTTGATGTTCGACACAAATTTCTCCCATGAGATTCTTTTTGATTGTTTGATAGTATATCTCATTTGGGCTCTGACTAGTTTGTAATTGGTCAGGTTCTCGGGTGTATGGTGTCTTTTCAGTTTATTGAATTCAGTTTTCGTAACTTTGATGGCTTCTTGGCACTCTTTGTTCCACCATGGGACTGGAGTACGACCTTTCAGGAGCGTTGTTTTGCCTATAGAATCCGTTGCTGCTTTGATAATTGTATTTGTGAAATGATCCACTAGGCTATTGATATCCTTATCTTGGGTATTCGATTCCAATATGGTAGATTCTATTATGATGCTGTATTTTTTCCAGTCGTCAGCTGTGGCGAGGTGATGTTTCCATTTCTGGGGGATTGGTGTTGATGTTCTTTTATAAGCATTGTTGGTAATCAATATAGGGAAGTGGTCGCTATCATAAGTATATGGAAGTACTTCCCATGTTACTGTGGGGTGAAGTACCGGGTCACATAAAGCCAAGTCGATCGCAGAATGATTACTGGAATTAGGATTGAATCTGGTAATATCGCCAGTATTTAGTATTGTCAGATGAGAGTTGTTGATGAAGTTTTCTAAAATGGTACCTCTTGAATTCGTTGTTGAGCAACCCCAACTAGTGTTATGACAATTGAAGTCACCTAGCATGATTAGCGGTTTTGGAATTTGGTTAACTAGATTTTCAAGAGTGTCTATCGAGATATCTTTGTTTTCTGGTATGTAAATATTGCATATACTGATTTCCTTCTGGAGTGTGATTGACACAGCTGTTGCTTCGAACTCTGTATTGAGTGGGATTTCTTCAGTTTCTATGTTGCGCTTGATGAATATTGCGACTCCCCCACTAGCTCTACCTGCTCCAGTACGATTTCGATTGAAACAATTATAATTTTTAGGGGTGTATGTACGATTATCTTGAAAATTCGTTTCTTGTAGGCTTATTATAGAGGGATCGTGCTCATTTATCAAACGTTGGAGCATTTGGAGCCGGGGGTAGACCCCATTGATATTCCATTGAAGAATTAGGCCGAATAAGTTGAGGAAAGTAGTGTGATGGGGTAATCAGAATGTTCCTTGTGAACAATCGCTTTCATTTTCTGAAAGCGATATGTTGGAAATCGTATCGAGTTCTATGTCGAGTTGTTTCAATATTCTCTTCTTGATTTTTGTGATCCTGGCTTTAATGCTCCTATCTGTGAGTACAGGGTAGATCTTTGTCAGTATTCCAAGTAGAGCATGAATATCTTTAGTATATTTACGGGCTATGTTGAGTGGGTCTGGGGATCCAAAAGAGTTTTCCAGGAAATCGGATATTTGGTCGAAGTTCATTGTCAATGCTGATGATTCTTCATCAAAAAATGATTTGGCTGGTGATATTAGAGATTTGACGGGAGTTGGGGATTCCGGTATAATGGTTTTTTGTTTTTTGGTACTAGGTACGTTGGGTTTGTTGAAATGGGTATTTGGATTAGGTGGGTCAGTTTCCGTAGTGGGACTGGAGAGAGTAGAACTGGTACGTTTTTGCGAATTTGAAGGTATATTTATTTGTGGAGTGGTATTAGTGTTTTGTTGAGCGTCCAACGTTACTAGTTCCTCATTGGTCTCTGGCAAATGATCATCTATTCTTGAGTTTTGTATTTCGTTATCCGGACATGCAGAAGCGATATGTCCGTTCTTTTTACATTTGAAACATGCGGTTAGGTCTCCGGAAAGGAAAATGCGATAGGAAGTAGTGTCGTATTCGATGAGTATTGATTCAGGGACTGATAATTCGACATTAGGAGTATAGTATGATTGACGTCGAAACCTGAGTATATGACTGAATTTTGGATTCGAAATACCTATTCTGAGGAAGGATAATGGACACAGTAGATTGATTCCTAATGACCTTAATTTTTCTTCGATGATGTTGTGTGGAATCGATGGGCAGACATTCGACAATATCAGACGAGTTGCTGGTGTAATAAGTCTTCTGCCTTTGATAGTAGTGTTATTGATTTTGATTTCGCCATTATTCGATAGAAAGTTTTCAACCTTGTCTTTGCTAGACAAATAAACACATATTCGGTTGTTGGAGATTTTGGATGAAAAAATTATGTCTTTTGGATGAACTTTCGTGCCCAGTGATAAAATGTATTCATGTAGTTTCGCCTCCTCGATGGCGGGGAAAATAATTGCTTGATCTTTGTTAGGAAATCTTGGTTGATTTGCAGCGTTAGAATAAGAAATTGGTCGGGTTTTGGTGAGTTCGTTTGGTTGACTATTTTGGGAACTCCTGTAGTCAGAAGTGATCCCTGCGGTAGAGTCCGTCATTTTCAGAATCGAGATTCAGATTGGATTGTATCTGTGAATTCTCATAGCTCTCGAAACCTGAGTGCGGCCCTGCCTCGCTGTATCGGTGATACAGCACTTCCGTACTTGGATTATTGGAACAGTAGCGATTGTATGTTGTTGTTTCGTAAAATAGTTAAATATGGTCCGTGAGGTTACTCACGTTTTTTGGAGATCACTTCAGGACTGCTAGTAATGTCCTTTTCGATTAATTCACTTATTAATTCACACTGTATAGCGAGTATTTTTGGTTTGTTTGGTAAGCGATGAAATGCCTGCCTGCTTGGTTCACTTGCCAGGGTCGGCCTGAATGGAGATATTATTATTATAATTATTATGTTTTTGAAATAAAAACGTATAAAAATGAGATAGTTCAAATCGATTCATTTAATATTATTGAATTTTTTCAGTTTTTACCAAGGTATTTAAATTTCCTCAATAATATTCGTACAATTTTTGATAATTCTAACCTAACCTGATGAATTTCCTCATTCCATTATCATTATCTTTCTGATTTTTTGTCAGAATGTTGGTTTTTACTAAAACGAACATAAGAAAATATTATTATCCTACTATAATTCTGAAATATTCTGAAAATACTGATTCAAAAATGTATATTGATAAGAAAATAATATCATTTTACCTTATATAATCACATTCATCCAATTGTTGTCAATTCATTCCAAGGTTGTTCCTATGAAGTTCATAGTATCACCAATACTTCCAATTATTATGATGATTCTTTTTTGTTCCACATCAATGATTATGGTATTATATTTTTCTGCTGCAACATTCATGAAAAAACTCCATTATTTATAATATAGAAATATAATTAAAACGGAAAGTAATAAAAATGAGAAAGAGTTTATATTAATGTACTTGATATAGTTGTCTCTCTCCAGTTTTTATCAATTCATTTCAAGTTCTCTCAATGTTTGTGAAATTTCTTATAATTTTGAACAATTTGAAGAACCTACTCATTCCATTATCGTTACTTTTTGTAATTCATTCCATAGAATATAGGCTGCTGCATTGAACATTCATCAAAAAAATTATGATCATACTATAATGGTGAAATATTTTGTAACCATCGATTTGAAGATGTATGTTATATCTAGAATAGATAATGGTCCCATTCATCTATTGAGACGCAATACCAATGGCGTCTTAACCTTGGCAGCTGCTGATCTACTTCTCATCATCATGCGACGCAGTTCTGAATCAGCACCCCGATATTATAAATAGACGTCCCAGGACCATCAGCTATTATTCTATTTGCGATCGTCATTCTTAGACGTTAGAATCATATGTATTGAAAATTATAATAAAAGTTCTTGTGAATGAATAAAGTTATAATTTTTTTTAAAAAGATATTTTCCAAAAGGAAAATATAAAATTGGCGCAGTCGGTAGGATACCTCAACATCTTAGAATACGGCAACAGTCCTCACTGGCGGCTTGACAATAGTTGGAACACGGCAAACGGTCCTCACCAGCGGTTGGAGTCTACAGAACACGGCGACGTCCTCACTAAGGTGGCGGTTTCCAAACGCCCAAGGTCCGAAGAACCGAAGCAAGAAAATTCAACAGAAATAACGAAGACCGGCTTCTGTCTCCTGCGGATTAGGAACACCTAGTGAAACCCCTGACAGCGAGATCCAGACAGCCAAATGCAAGGAAAACTTCACATGTAAGCAACATAGAATCTCTCATACTCAAAATTATCCAAATTTGATTCTCACAACACAGTTCGATTAATTCCCATCGCTCACATTCCCATCACATTCGAATTCATACCATTACTATAACAAATCTGGTCAAGGAAATAATTTTCCCAAAATGCCGGATAACGATCAAGAAAATCAACCTCAAATTGAACCATATAAATTATCAGAACTATTTTCATTAATACCTGAGTTCGACGGTGACTCTGTATTATTAGGTGCATTTTTGAACGCTTGCGAACAAGCCTATCAACTTGCAACGAATGATCAGAGAAGACTCCTACTAACTCATTCCAAAAATAAGCTCAAAGGAAAAGCAGCTATTTTAGTAAATTCAAAAAACCCAGACTCATTTAGAGAAATCAGAAATCTCCTGAACACCCATTTCGGAGATTCTCGAGATCTCAATTCGTTGATACAAGATCTACAACGAATGAGACAATCACATAATGAAAACGCAATAACTTTTCATTCCAGATTGCAAACTCATAACGCTAAAATGTTAGCATGTGTCCACAAATCTAATTTGACACCTGAACAAAAATCCGCACAAATTACTCTGATCGATAACATGACAATGAACACTTTATTGACAGGATTAGAACCCAGAATAGGTCAAATAATTAGAGCAAGTAATCCAGTAAACATGATTGACGCCGCATCCCGAATTAAGAGAGAAATGCAACTATCTTATTTCGAAATGCAAAAATCAAATCAACCCAGACAACAAATGATGATGAAACCTAGGACACAATTTAATCAGAGACCCCAATTCAGACCAACACAGTCAAATTTTCGACCGAATTATCAACCAGTTCAAAATCCAAATCAGTCGTATAATCACCAGAGACCTCAGTGTCAATCAACATATCAATCACAAAACCAACAAAGACCTTTTCAACAACCTAATACAAGTTTTCGAAGACCACAATTCAGTCAAAATAATCTTCAGAGACCGCAACAAAATTTTCAAAGTTCTAGTAACCAACAGAGACACTCCACATCAAATTTCAGTCAACAAAGACCTTCTGTCATACAACAAAATCCGAATAGGAAAACACATCATTTCAACTACGGATTCAACGAGAACGAATCTCAATATTATTACGAAGATTATGATGGTTATAGTACAGCCTATAATCAAAATAATGGTTATAATACTGCTTATGACCAACAGCAAAGTGACAATTCTCAATATTATGACGATTACCCCGATTACGACATACCCCAATATGAAGACTATCAAGAAGACAATATTCAATATGATCAATATTGCGAAAAGATACATTTTGAAGAAGAATTCGTACCAACTGAATTCCAAACTCAAAATTTTCAATTAACCAACCAATCAGAAAAACCCCCGCCTATGAATACAACCTCGGAATGCACAACTCAGCATTCAACGACAACTACAATAGACGACCTTGCAACGCAAACACGGACGATGTCTCTCAATCAGAATGCATCACCCAAGAAATCGAAACGCGTGCAACAAACTCAAAAAATGATACAGGGAATGTTCATGTAAAATCAAACTTCACAGTTAGTTCAGAAAATCTATATTATATCTCTGACAGAACAAAAACGTTCAAAATTTTAATTGATACAGGTGCAGGTATTTCAATTTTCAAACCAAAAACGGTAGAACAATTCACAAACAGATACCCCGAAAGTTTATTCGTTTCAGGAATACTCTGATTCCATTTACATTGAATGACCCACACAAAGTCTATATACACACTCTCGATATAGAATTTGACGGAATATTAGGATCAGATTTCCTAGAGCACTACGAAGGTATCGTAGATATAAAAAATAAACAACTGATCACAAATTTCAAAACCGTTCCTCTATTCAAAGTAGAATCAAGAAAAGAACAAAATTCAGAGCCAACGCGAAGTCCAGATGTATTGAATAATATCATAAATATCGAACCAAGAGTTGAAGTTTTCAAAATGAAATCAAATTTAAGAAATAGAGATGCTATACTGTTAGCATGCGAAAAAGACAGAGTTCGACTTCCAAATGCAATTGTAAAAATAAATGGAAAAGGTGAGTTCCTCACAACCATTTTGAATGCAAATGCTATACCAAAAACAATAGAATTTTCAGATATTATCTTAGAACCAATCAACAAGACCGATCAAATTCTGAATTACAACATCAATGAATTTGAAAATCAGTCAGATCAAATAGATAGATAGATAGATAGATAGATAGATAGATAGATAGATAGTTTATTTCACCACGTTACACAATAAAATGTTTGTAGCAAGTCAAAAAATAGCATAAAAGTAATTATATAGCATAAAAGTAATAAAATAGTATAAAAGTAATGATCAGATTGAACAATTGAAATAGTATAAAATGATCAGATTAACAATGAAAATAGTATAAAAACAAGCAAGAAACACAAGTACAAAAATATAAAAACATAGATGACATTATAAACATTTAAAATGATCCACGTATTCTTTGACAGAATAGAAGCAAAAACTCAAAAGATATTTTTTTATTGTTTTTTTGAATTTGGACATACTAAGAATTTTAAAATTATCGGGAAGATAGTTGTAGAGGTTGAAATCCAGAGTATTCTTTTGTGATTTACTCAAACGATAGCGGTTTGTTCGAATTTTGTTACAATGTCTGGTATCATAGTCATGAAGGTCTGATTGCTTAATTAATGAAGTTGATTTTTTATGAATTTCTATGAGAACGTTGTACAAAAATAATGTGGGTAACGGCATTATTCTCAATTTCAAAAAAGAGGTTGACAATGATCTCTATAACCAGAATTTGTTATTATTCTGATAGCTTTTTTCTGCAATTTGAAAATTTTTAAAGCCCCAGATGAGTTGCCCCAGAGTATAACACCATAGCTAATGTAAGAATGGAAGAGGGAGAAATATGTTATTTTCAATGTATCGAAACTAGTTACATTTTTCAGCTGACGCAATAAAAAAAGTGTTCTTGATAGTTTTTTGCTCAATTGGTTAATATGACATGTCCAAGTGAGAGTACTATCGACAACAATCCCAAGTAATTTAACGCTATCTGCACTTGATGTAGCGGCAGAGCTTGTTGAAAACTGTAACTGTTGCGTTTTATCTGTATTTAGTTTGAGTCGATTTGTCACGAACCAACTTTCTGCCTTCTCATCGACTTCATTTGATATTCTAGATAGTTCAATCGCATTTTTGCCCGAGTAAATAAATGTAGTGTCATCGGCAAACAAAACAGATTTATATGGATGCATGAAGTTACTGATGTCATTCACGTAAATTAAGAACAGAAGTGGTCCCAATACTGATCCTTGGGGAACACCATGTTCAACATGTTTAAAATTCGAAATGCAATTATTGCTACTGACTGCTTGATATCTATTCGACAAATATGATTTTATGAGGGATAGAGATACTCCCCTGATGCCATGATAATATAGTTTCTCCAATAATATGTCGTGAGAGACGCAGTCAAACGCCTTGGAGAGGTCGCAGAGCGTAATAGCTGTGTGATTTCCTTGCTCCAGATTGTCGACAACTTCACTCACCACATTGAGAACTGCCTCTGTCGTAGAGCGGTCCTCACGAAAACCAAACTGGGGTTCGTTGAATAATTTATATTTTTCAAAATATGCGTAAAGACGTTGTTTAATAATAATCTCAATTATTTTGCTAAAAATGGATATTATTGAAATGGGACGATAATTGTTAACAAGAGAATTGTCACCGTTTTTAAATAAGGGAATAACTTTTGATAGCTTAAATGCATCAGGAAAAATACCACTTGTGAATTGTGAATATCAAATTCATCAATTCAGAAAGAGGCTGAAACAATATCTCTGAGGTCTCTTTAATGATATCACTATTTAGTTCATAGGCGTCTAAGCATTTGGAATTTTTGAGTGACTTGATTGCATTTTGAACGTCTTCTTCAGTTACTGGGCCCAGAAAAAAAGAGCTGCAGGGTGCTGGAAAATTTCTGAACTTCAGTAAATCCACTTTGCATACCGTTGGAAGAGATTGAATGATATTTTCAGCAATGTTAATAAAAAAGTCATTGAAATGTTCAGGAGATATATCAGTATGAGTTATTCTATTATTGTTTTTGTTTCTCTCAAAATTTATTATTTGTCAACATGCTTTCGCCTTATTTCCCGCTGAATGAATATAATTGTCATAAGCTAATTTCTTAGAATTTTTAAGCTGGGCAATATAATTTTTCTTCAAAGTTCTATATGTTATATAATCCCTTGGTTCTTTAGTTATATCGGCTACAAGTTTCGAATTTGACAAAGACTTTCTCATACTTTTTAGGGATTCATCATACCACATAGCTGGTGCCTTTCCGTTCTTTGAGTTGTATGTTTTTATTGGAAATATTTTTTTGACCAAATCACTATAAGTATTTACAAGATGGGAAGATAGAATTTCAACATCAATAATTGTTTTGTTGAAACCCCACTCTACATTTGATAGAGCTTCTTTTAGCTTTATTAATCCAATTTGGGTTACTTTTCGAGAACTCGTTTTTTCATTTGAGCTCTCTGGTGTTTCCTCGATTATAATATACTGGGCGCGATGATCGGACAAGCAAGGTTCAAAAACTCCGCTTTTCATATTGCTTTCTTCCAAATTGGTAAATATATTATCTATACAGCTAGATGAAGTAGCTGTGATTCTTGTATGTTTATGAATAATAGAAACCAAACCAAATGATAAAATTAGGTCTTGTAAATCTTTTAAAGCAGTTGAGTTTACTTTAAAATCTACGTTGAAGTCGCCAGTAATCACCACTTTACTATTGGGATTGACCACATGGTTCAAGAGGTTCTCTAAATTTTGTAAAAACGTATCAAAATTCCCTCTTCCAGATCTGTTTACAGCTATAACAGTAATTTTTTTATTCAATAATTCTATGCCACAAAATTCGGAATTCAGTTCACTATTGAATTGTTGAAAATCTAAAGACTTTACTTTAATCGAATTTCTAGTGAAAATAGCACATCCTCCATTATGTAATAGTTTTCTGCAGAAATAATTTGCGAGAAAATATCCATCAAGGTTTATACTTTTGAGATTTTGCTCTCTCTGCCAATGTTCGGAAATGCATACTATATCAAAGTGACAATCATACAAGAGAGTTTGAAGTATCTCAATTTTGTTAGATATACATTGAATGTTTATATGAAAAACACTCACCAAGCTATCGCGATTCACAAGATTGAATATATCGTAAAAGTTTTGTTCATACTATATGTCACATTTTGAATGAACTAAGGATTTTCTGTTGAGACACTGATTTTCTGAAAATTTTCTTTAAATCTGAATCGTCTGATTGCCGCACCTCTTGGCCATATATCTGGATGGTAAACGTCATTCAATTTATCCAGAGGAAATGACACTTTGTATGTTGATGCACGATCAGTTCTATTCCATTCTTCGCACACGAAGGCAATGTCGGGTGAAGTTTCCTTAAGCGCTGTTAGAAGATCGTTTGAAGTCATGTCAGCTCCAATCCGTGAGACATGTAAATGTCCTGTTCTCGGAACTGTTTTGAATTCAGTTCTGTCGTTACTACCAAATATTGGTCTATATTTGTGTTTATTGTTTTTACTTGGGGGATTCCATTTGGAGTCCCCACTTGCGTTTTTGTTTTCTTTGTACTTGTCATGTTTTTGCTCTGTGTTGTCTCTATGCTTTTCAGCTTTTCAGCTTTTCAAGGCTGCACTGAAAGTTTTTTGTGGTATCGCCTCGGACTTTTTTGCAAGACTAGATTCTGGTTTAGGAGAATTTGTGGAGTTCAAGTCGTTGTCGATAGATGCCATTATCGGTACCCTTTTATCGCTATTATTAAATTGTTTCAAAAGTAAAATGAGATCTTCCTGCTCTTGAGTTCTTTTTTCCAAATGGAATGTCAGTTTATTCACACAATCAAGCTCCTTTTTCAAAGCACTATGGTTTTTTGCAAGTTGTTCACAATGAATGCAGATTTTATTCTCACTGGTGTTATGGAGTTTATCAACATCATCACTGCCTTGTTTCACATCACTACCGCCAAATTTACTGACGTAGTTAATTAATTGCACATTATTTACCGTCGCTGGTAATTTGAAAGTCAAAATTATGTCTATGAGTTCATTTTTCTTTAGTTTATTTAGCTCCGCTGTCAATACCAACACGAGAAATCGAAATTAAGAAATTATTACGTTTAGATCATTTAAACGAAGAACATGAACTCATTACGGAATTCTGATATATTTTATCTAGAAGGAGACAAACTAACATTTACTAATGAAATCAAACATGCAATTGACACCAACGATGCAAAACCTATTTTTACAAAGTCATATCGATATCCACATGTCCATAAAGGCGAAGTAAAGAAACAAGTATCGAAAATGCTAAGTGAAGGAATAATACAACCCTCAATTTCACCTTGGTCATCACCAGTATGGGTAGTTCCCAAAAAACTCGATGCATCAGGTAAACAAAAATGGCGAGTTGTAATAGATTACAGGAAGTAAAATGAAATTACGGTAGACGATAAATATCCTCTCCCGAATATTACTGATTTATTAGACCAACTTGGAAAATGCCAATATTTTACAACATTAGATTTAGCCTCTGGTTTCCACCAAATAGAAATGAAACATTCAGACATTCAAAAAACAGCTTTTTCAATAGAAAATGGACATTTCGAGTTTCTAAGAATGCCCTTTGGTTTAAAAAATAGTCCCTCTACCTTTCAACGTGTCATGGACAATATATTAGTAGGAATACAAAATGAAAAATGTTTAGTCTATATGGACGACATTATTGTATATTCACCAACTATTAACGAACATATATCCAGACTATCAGATGTTTTCAAAAGACTACGAAAATTCAACCAGACAAATGCGAATTCTTACGTAAAGAAGTAGCATACTTAGGACATATAATCACACAAGAAGGAGTGAAACCAAACCCTTTGAAAATAGATGCAATCGTAAATTTCCCTCATCCAATCAACCAAAAAGAAATAAAATCTTTCCTTGGATTAGTAGGATATTATAGACGATTTATTCCAAACTTTGCCAAAATCTCGAAACCATTGACCAGACTATTACAAAAAGACATAATATTTGATTTCAATGAAGAATGTAAACACTCATTTGAACAATTAAAGCAATCTCTATGTCAATCACCAATCTTAATATATCCTAACTTAGAAGAAACATTTATCTTGACAACAGACGCGAGTAGTTTTGCAATAGGAGCCGTTCTTTCACAAGGTCCCATTGGAAAAGACTTACCAATTGCATATGCATCAAGAACTCTTTGCAGTGCAGAAACAAAATATTCAACAATAGAACGAGAATTACTAGCTATTGTCTGGGCAGTTAAACACTTTAGGCCTTACCTATATGGAAAAAAATTTAAACTATATACTGATCATAGACCACCACCAAGATGGAGATCAAAATTGGAGGAATATAATTATGAAATTATTTACAAACCAGCTAAGATCAATAAGAATGCCGATGCATTATCACGAATCAAAATAAATCACTATGGTGAATGCTCAGCATTACTAAGAAAAATTTTAACATCAAATAATAGTGATACTTCAGACGCTGAAACTGAAATTTCTCCAGAAACATTACAACAAGAATTTGACAGTTTTTCTAAATTATATAAAGAAAAATCACTTATTGACTACTCAAAAATTGAATTTTCACATCAACAACTACTTGATAAATCACATAAACATGTAATCGTGATTATCCAGAAAGATCGATTCACTGACCTACAAGAAAAAATCATAGATGACATCTTTGAAGACGAACCAAATTTTTCTGCAAATAAAATTAATGTTGTATCTAGTAGAAGCGTAAAAAATCGTAAATACTACTTTATTTTATTACCATATGATTTAGAAGAAGCAATTATGTATCTGTTTATATCTGTTTATCTATGTCAAGACACAATTCAATCTAATGAAACATATTTCTTGGAAAATAATTTACATCTCCCAGTACAAGAAATTCTATCGTATATTCTTGCCGATAAAGAAGATTTACGACTAGTAATATGTCAGGACATAACCAAAACACCAGATCCAAATGAAATTCCTATAATAATTGATCAATATCATAGCGGAAAAGCAAATATACACCGTGGAATAAATGAAACAATTAGACGAATTAGAGAAAAATATCAATGGACAGGAATGACGAAACAAATCGAAGATTTTATAAAAAATGCGAAACATGCCAAAAGACTAAGATCTGTCGAACAAATTTAAATAATCCACTAGTGATTACGGAAACACCAAAAACACCATTTGAAAGAATCAATATTGATATACTAGAAATCCCAACTGAAGACTATATTTCAACAATTCGAGATGAACTTACGAAATTCACTCAAGCATATCCTTTACAGGACAAAACAGCAAAAACAGTAGTAAACACTCTCATATTATATTTCCAACACTACGGAACTCCACTACGAATCCATTCCGATTCAGGAAAAGAATTCGATAATACGTTAATGCGAGATCTTTGTACATTATACGGTATAAAAATGTCAACTTCAAGCGTACATCATCCACAATCTAATGGATCACTTGAAAGATTTCACGCGACGCTCATGGAAATGATAAGAATCAATAAAACAGACAACCATGATGAACACCCTCTGACCATAATACCATACGCTGTTATTTGTTTTAATAATACGAAAAATAAAACTCACGGATTCACCCCGTACGAGTTAATATTTGGACATACCTCAGGAAGACCTCCAGAACAATTGTATAATCAAGAACAATTAATCAGCAAGTATGTAAGAGATTTCAATAATAGAATTAGTTATTATTATAAAGTAGCCCGCGCAAGAACTGAGTTAAGCAAAGAAAAAGCCAAAGCTCGATTTGATGAACGAATCAAACATGAAAAACCTCAATATGAGATAGGAACTAAGGTATATGTAAAAGAAAGTCAAATCGGATCCAAACTCCAGAATAAATTTAATGGTCCTTTCGAAATCATTGAATTATATGAGAATTCAGCCAAATTGAAAAATCTCACGACAAATCAAAAAACTAAAGTTAATTTCGATAGATTAAAGCCTTACTATGAATAAAAAACTGAAACTCTATTTTTTTTTATCACAGATTTCTACTTTTATCACCCTGTATAGCCCAGTACTATTTAAAACCAGTGAATAACACTATAGGAATATATCTCAATGAAGAAGATAGTATGAAAATTTCAAATGAAAAATGGACTCTATTAGTATACAAGGATCTTATCCCGGTAAGAAAGGCCTTAGACAATAATCAGAATATCTTGAACAATCTGCTGGATAAATTCGAAACCAACAATGAAAGAATGATGTATTTCAACGCTGAAATAAAAACGCATATCAGCCTACTGGAGCAAACTGCAAGATCCCTTGAAACAAAGTATGATGAAATTCAATCAGACACAATAGACTATTCAAACCGAGAGAAACGTGGTATTATCAACGCTGTAGGAAAGACTACATCTGTTATAAAGAGCTTCAATGAAACAATTCAAAAATTGCAAATTGACGAGGCAACATTTGGCAACAATGAAGATATACAAAATATTGAAAAATCAATTTATGATATTTCTGATAACTTATATTCAGTAGATGCAAAGTTGAAAGTATTGGATATTTGTGAATCGTTAATGGAAAGCTATATATTTCTGGAAGATTATTTAAATGACATTCTGAATTCAATAACTTTTGCGAGATTACAGATCATTCATACATCAATAATTACACCAAGAGATTTACTTCATTCTCTTCAAGAAGTCTCTCAAAATCTACAGAAAAATAATTTACCTCTACCATTGAAAATGTCATCTGTAGCTCAATACTTAGAACTCATTGATTTACAAGCATTTCAGACTGAGTCAAAAATAGTATTTGTCTTAAAAATTCCATTGGTTGACCCTGAAATCTATTCAGTCTTTCGATTATTCCCAATACCTATCCTAGATAATCGAACTGGGTTACATCATATCTTACCAACCAGTATAAAATATATTGCAAGAGACTATGATTCTATGCTGTATACTATTCCCAAGAATTTTAACAATTGTAAATATTTATTTCATGGCATGAAAATGTGTAAAGACTTGTTACCATATCCAATTGACAATGATGCTATTTGTGAAGCCCAAATATTGAAACACTTATTAGGAGTGCCAAGACAATGTCAAACAAATCTAATTTTTGCCAAAAATTATAACATTTATGAGTTACGGAACAATAATTGGCTAATATCAGTATTTGATCCATTACCAGTTACTATCAAATGTCAGAAAAGAGAAACGATAACGAAGATAATCAATACTAATTCCATTTTGAGATTACAACCAGATTGTAATGCTTTTATTGGTAGTACCAGGGTACATCCAAAAATTCTTGTTAACAACAATGACATGTCAATTGATTACAAAAGTCATGAAATTATGATTCCATTCCAATGCTGTAATCATATACCTGAAAAACAAAAACTTCCGGAATTGAAACCATTGAAATTGAATAAAATCAATACTGATGATTTGAGTATTGCTCAATATAAACTGAATCAATATTCTGAAGAATTAGACAAAATTATTAATGAACCTTTTGTAACAAAACATATATCATGGTTTACTTATTTTATTATTGCATTGATTGTTTGCTTAATCTTGCTGTATTTCTTTTGCAAATGTAAACGAAATCGTTCCATCAAAATTGGAATAATGACTTCAAGAAATGATGGTCCACCTCAGCCTCCACCAAACTCGAGAACCAACTTCAAGTTCCTCACCAAACTTATGCCAAAAAGAAGGCCAAGCTACAGAGTGGGAGAACCAGTAGAACCCGAAGACATACAGTTGAAACAACCAGCTCAAAAAGTTATGCCTAAAAGTTGCTGCAATGTGTAGCACCAACTTTTTCATTAAAAGGGGAGTTGTTATATCTAGAATAGATAATGGTCCCATTCATCTATTGAGACGCAATACCAATGGCGTCTTAACCTTGGCAGCTGCTGATCATCATGCGACGCAGTTCTGAATCAGCACCCCGATATTATAAATAGACGTCCCAGGACCATCAGCTATTATTCTATTTGCGATCGTCATTCTTAGACGTTAGAATCATATGTATTGAAAATTATAATAAAAGTTCTTGTGAATAAATAAAGTTATAATTTTTTTTAAAAAGATATTTTCCAAAAGGGAAATATAAAATGTATATAAATAATAAAATAAATATAAATAATAAATATAGGTCGGAACAAAGAAGGCTTGGTCTCTTGGAGGAAAAATTTTCATATGGAGTGAAAAATAAAATAAGAAAATCATCATCAATAATGAACAAGATATCTTGAACATCGATGCCTGAACTAATGCTATTTAAAATTAAAATTTTCATTCTTATCAGATCTATTGGTGAAAACTATTCACATGTTTTTTGTCTCATTAGTTCTTGCCTGCTATATACCTCGAAAGAAATAATAACCTTCTCTGAATAAATCGTTCTACTATCCTAGAATAATAATTTCATTATATTATTGTATTTAACGGAGTTCTTACTACAGCTCTGAATGATGCCTCGTACCGAATGTATTAGTTTGTCCCATTTCAATATAAGATCCCTACTAACCCAATTTGATTGATTTTGATAGTTGATGATGGAAACCAAAACAATAGCTCCTTAGAGACTCTTTGGATTATCGTGAATATATCCGGGAAAAAAAATATGAATAGGTACGCTGTACAGATCTCCAACTATAAATTTAGCAAGTTGTCTGATTGATCTAGAAAACATTATAACGTCAATTATACCAAAATATGACTTCATTATATTGGGTGGGGATTTTAATGTCGATATTCTGAGTGAGACCAACAACAACACGAAAACACTACAGACTTTTCTGGAAAAATATAATCTTATTCTAAAATGTAATGAGCCTACCAGAATAACAGCAACTAGCAGTACGTGTATTGACCTTCTAGTTTCAACGGATTCTGATGTTATCAATAATTTGTCGGTTTTCAAAATGGATGCTATTTCAGATCACTGCTTAGTCAAATGTGAAATTAAATGTAAAAAAGAAAAATTTCAGCCCAAGTTCGTCAGTTTCCGCAATTTTTCCCACTTTAATTATGATAATTTTCTCAGAGACTTGACTAGTATTGATTAGGATTATATATTTGATATGGACGATATGGAATGTTAATGTTAATCATCTTTTTGATATACATGCACCTTTCACAACTAAACGTGTCACCAAACCCCCCGCTCCTTGGCTTACTCCGAACTTAAAACTTATAATGAAATTGAAAAAAAAATCTCCTAATAAATATAAACAGTTGAAGATAGCTGAATCCTTCAACGAATACAAAGAGATGAGAAATTTTGCAAACCGTTCCATTGTAGCCGAAAAGAAAGCATTTTTGCATAAATTCATAAATTCAAGTCGGACCCCAAACTTTTTTGGAAATCCCTGAAGTCTTCAAATATTTCGAAAAAATCCTATGGCTGCGATATTGATATAGATCCTAGCGCTTTCAATGATCATTTTTTGAACTCTGTCCCAGATTTACATCCAACAGATAACAGTATTTTGAGTAAATATGATGGTATATGTACAGAGCTGAACGGCGAAACTTCTTCTCTAAATGCAGTTACGAACGAAGAGGTGGAACAAACTCTTCGCAGAATCAAAACGCAAGCAAGGGGATCGGACGATATCAATCTAAGAATGCTAGAAATTTTGTTCCCGACTTTAACCCCATTCTTAGTTCATATAATCAATACTTGCTTTTCAAATGGCAGTTTTCCGAAAGCCTGGAAATATGCAAATGTTATACCTATTCCAAAAATTGAAAACCCAGATAATGCATCACAATTTCGACCGATTAGTATTCTACCCACTATATCTCAAAAATTATTGAAAGATTAGTATCTGAACAACTATCATATTTCACGCAGAATAAAATATTGCCAACAACACAGTCAGGCTTCAGAAATAAACATAGCACCACCACGGCATTACTCAAAGTCACAGATGATATTTTTACAGCTATAGACAATAAAAAAATTAAAAGTTTAATACTACTCGATTTCAGCAAGGCATCGGTTCAGACGATAAGTCAATAAGTTTTTTCAAAAATTACTTGAGTGGTAGAAAACAGAGGGTCGTGATAGGGGAAAAAATGTCTACGTTCGAAAATATTTCTAGGGGGGTTCCACAGGGAAGCATTCTGGGGCCACTATTATTTACTGCATATACTGCGGATTTTGCTTCCTTTCTAAAATACTGTCAAACCCATCAATATGCTGACGACACACAACTGTATTTTTCATTATCAACATCTGAAAGTTTTCTCGCAAGTGTTAGTATCAACAAAGACCTTGAAACTATTGCCTCAGTGTCGAAATCACATAAATTATCGCTGAATGAATCAAAAACCCAACTTATATTGTTTGGTCAAAATAGTGATGAAATATCCAACGATCAAAATTTTGAGTTAACTTTGAATGAGAATACATTGACTACTGTGTAATGTAAAAATCTTGGTCTTCATCTGGATAAAACATTGGAATTCGAAACGCATGTGTCACAACAAACATACATAGCTACTCTATCCTGAAGTTATTATATATAAATAGATTTTACCTCACAAATAACATCAAGATAATTATGTCCCGTTTGGCATATTGTCCCGAAATATATTAGCCCTCCCTTCTACCAAGGGATAAACATACTTTACAGAAGATACAAAACTCTTGTGTAAGATACTCATATGGAATGAGAAAATATGATCATGTTTCTCCAATCTATGAGAATATGAAAATTTTGAAACTAGAAGAGAGGTTTTTCAACAAACTAGCTGGAGAAACATTTTTTTCGTTTCGAGGTCTCTAGACAGAAATATTCTTGCGTGCCTCTCGTCATTATAATCAATAATGAAATTCTAATCGAACAACGACATACTATTATATCAAACAAATGGGATTCATTGTGACGAAATAGTCATACCCGTATATTTTCATTTCAAGACATCCTATAGGAATCACTGATCCATCCTGATTCCTCATCATTTTGAGCCACCACATGACGTTTTCGACGTTTTTTTTTTATCTGTGGACAACACGAAAGGGAAACCTATGATGTTCGAAGAACATCGTGTTAGCCCGCGGTGGAATTTTGGGAAAGAAGGAAGGTGTTGGATTTTTTCTTGAATGTTTGGAGGTTGTAAGCATCAGGAAAGACTTCACTAGGCAAAGAATTCCACAACTTTGCCGTTCTATTGATGAATGATGCTTGGTATAGCGATGTTCAACAGGTCTCGAGCCTGACAGTCTAGGGGTGACCAGCTTGAGCTCGTCTGGTTTGTCTACTAGGAATCGCGCGTGGTGGCATAATAGATGATATTTCCGTTGAGCACCGACCGTGAAAGTACCTATAAAAAAGGCAAAGATCGCCGACCTTTCTACGATGATCTAGAGAGGTCAATGATTTTGTGAGTGTTGTGTCATCGACTAGGCGAATAGCTCTCTTCTGAATTGAATCTAAGAGCTTTAGCGTATGTTTAGCGTATACTCCAGGACAGGTCGAATTTGTGCTTTGTAGATCATAAGCAGTTGCTGGGATGTGAAGTATCTCTTCGCACGGAAAAGAAAACCGAGTTTTTGTGAAGCAGTTTTCGCAATGGACCTCACATGATCGTCCCATAAGAGAGCACTGTTGGTGGTGACACCCAGCATGGATATTGACGACCTCATAGGAACAGTGGTACCCGACATCATCAAATTGGGCATTGTGTGATCAGCCTTCTTGGTGAACATACAAGCTTGAGTTTTAGTTGCATTGAACTGTACTAGATTCTCAGATCCCCATTTCAGAATTCTTGTCAGATCCTCATTTAAAGCATCAACCTGTCTTCGCCTTGCACCTCTGGCCTCGTTGGATGATATAGGGGCTCTAGAGGAAAAGGCGGAATGAAGTGTACTATCATCCGCAAAGCTATGAACTGGGCTGGAGGTCACATTCAACAAATCATTGATGTTGAGCAAAAACAAAGTTGGTGCCACCATTTTGACGTTTCGACGTGTCGACGTTCACCCCTTTAGGGATTAAAACAACCTTCACCTCCTTCCACTTCCTTAGTATATTAGTGAGGCTTAGGCAGGCCTTTTATATGACTCTAACCATGGAATCGGCAGGTTGGAGACTACCTGCATTTCCGGGAACTTTTTTATTCATCCAAAATTTACAGAGTTTTGTATGCATGTATAAACAAAAACGGACGGGATTACATATATATAAAACGTACATAATAAATATTTACAATACATAACACAGGGTATAATATATATGTTGACGTGAGAGACCGAAATCTTGTAAATGTCTAGGTACACCGGCGAATGTCAACAATCTCAACGTTGCTTGACGTATTTCCGAAAAATTTTTGGAATTTCATTATTTCTAACTTACACCGGCGATTCATCGACATTCAGGATGCACTCATGGTGTATGTTAGAAAGATTTTCTTTCGTGAAATAAAAATGAAAAAAAAAAACAAAAGTTTTTATTTATTAAAATAATATGGGAAAAGGACTTTGTTGAACTCAAAACAAACAGTAGAACATAAAAATATGAAATGAAATATGAAAAATTAGAACAATATCTTATTCATTGCAATAACTTAAACTACCGTGACACTTCGAATTGCACAAAAGTTCCTTGCTTTCACAGCTGATTCAGTCGTGGAAAACTTCCTTTTGCAGTTACAACGTGTATGGCCTTGCCCTCCACTTTTTGAATTAGCAGAAGCTGCTTCTCTCTGCGACATCTCTTTTGTTGAAACTTTTCCCTTAAAATTACGAAATTACGGGTGGAAAGCTGCTTCAAGGTACCATTTTTGTTAGCCAATCTATAAAAGTCTATTCCGCCAACACATTTCAAGGGTCTGTACGACCACGGTCGACATCAGGGACTTGAATTCTTACGGTATCACCAATTTGGGCAGGAGGAAACTATTTTTTTTGAGGTTAGCAACATTTTTGTTGCTTGAGTAGAAAATTCTCTTTTGCAGCTACTCTTTCCGAAGACATTAGCTCGTGTTTTTCAGTCAGTGCTTGAGATGAAGATGTGTTAGGTTGCGGGTCAGTAAGTGCTTGAGATGAAGACTTGCCAGGTTGCGGATCAGTTCCAATGGTATTTTCATAATTCATGACTGTTTCAATATTGTCACTACCCAAAATTTCCTCAACATAAGCTTCTAGCTGTTCTTTGCCAGCGAGGGAGTGATGACGATGTTATACCCCTTTTTGGTTTAACGCCAAACAGGGCTTCATAAGGACTTCGGCGTATTCCTTCGTGATAAGTTGTGTTTTTGGCGAATTGGACAACCCTTCTGACCACTTGTTTCATTCGTTGTCTTGCATCCAAGCAGTTGACATATTTTGTATGTCCTGATTGGCTCTTTCAACTGAGCCTTGTATTTGACTGTGACGAGGCTTTCCGTGACTATTTCAACATCTTTCCACATAGCGCATAGTTCAGATATGACTCGATTACTGCAATGCAATAATAGCGGGAGCACCAGATGTTGAAAAAATTTGGAGAAGGTGATATGCTACTTCTTCCGATCTATTGCTTGCTAAAGGTCATAACTGGACAAATTTGGTTAAATGATCTTGATATACCATTATCGCCATCCCTGTGTGATCAAGTCTATCAAGTCGACTTGCCATCTAGAGTTCAATTCGGAACTGAGCATTGGTTTCACAACAATACCTTTTTTTGGCACACTATGTTTCAGTTGACATTGTTTACACAAATTCAAATACAACATTACAACTTCATAAGTAATATTTTTGTATCTAACTTGCAATTCTTCAAGCATTCGTGTTCTTCCTCCATTGCCTGTTCTTATATGAGTTTCAGAAAGTATTGTAAACAACTCATCATTAATGACCTATCACTGGATATTTGTTTCTCGTGGTTTCAATGGCACAATTAACTTTTCTTCATTCTTCATTCGTTTTAAACGTTTGTAGTCCGAAGGTGTACTACACTTACTTTTAGCAGATTACTTCAGAAACGATTTTAGACTACTTTTCTTGAGAAAAATAAAAACAACTGTCTTCTCGTTTACTTCCAATTAAATATTTTCACATAAATTATCACGATTCACTGTAGTAGCCATTGAATACAAATTATAATTTCTGATGAGAAAATTAAATCAGGTTGGGGAGCGCTGTCAAACGTTGTGTTAGACTGACGAAGACAAAGCTAAGGCTGGGGACACACGAGCGTTATGCAACGGACGTTAAACGGGCGTTATTTTGGAACGCGCGACTATATCTTGCGGCCACATGATCGTTCAGTCACGAGCGTCAGTTTGTTGAATATACATGTGACAGTCATGGAAGATCCGCTTGATGTTGCCGCATTTCTAATTTTGTACCTAGAATTACGTAAAGAAAATTAGTTTAGAAAAAAACGTAAATGGTGGATCCATCCTATAAACAGTGAAAGGTACCTATGTGGATCATTTTATACTCTATATCCTCGCTTGAGAGAAGACAATATCAGTTTTTTTAAATATTTCCGCATGTCCCAAGCTTCTTTTGACGAATTTTTGTTGAAAAAATTAGGGGTGACATAACTCTTCAAGACACCAATATGAAATGTTGGCATTAACTTTAAGGTAAGTGGCACTTTTGAATTTGTGAGATTTCATGAGTTGTAACAACAATTTAGCAAAGCTATATTTCAATGTCACAGACAGTAATATTTAAGAAAAAAAAATCATTCACTCGTAAAATCAGAAAAATATGATCCAGTAGATGAACTGCTGGGCCTAGAGCCCAATTCCATATACGTTCTTCGACTGCTGAATGCATAATTATTTTCATGTGAATAATTATTATTGTTGGGATTGGAAAAAAGTGGTTCATGTATATAAGATGTACTTTGAGGTTTCGCCTTATATCTTAGTAGCAGCTGCAACGCGTCGATCCGGAACTGAAGCTTATCATTGTTCGTTAAACTTTTCAATGTTGGTAATAGCGATGAAAAGAAAGCCATGTCGTCATCACTTTCTTTGGTCTGGGTTTCCTCTTTCTCTTTCTGTCTCTTCAATGTGGCATCGATAAACATAGAAACCTTATCTTCTATATTAGATTTCTTTCTTCTTCTGTTGATTCTCGGGGTGCTCAAGTTTTGTGGCATTTCAGGGGCTTCCACTTCTTCCACTACTTCTGTAGATAGCTCTGTTTCATCTACCTTCTGATCATTTGTGATGGTATCATCGTGCACATAATTCGAAATGTCTCCATCCTCCTCTATTTCGCTATTACTTAGTGAAGCTTCTGTGGGGCGCATTTCACAATTTCACAATCAGAAGCGGAGTTGGTCTTCATAAATATAATGTGGCAGCCTCTTTGCACTACTTCCTGACTTTTTCAGTGCTGCCTTTTTTTACATTCCGTATGAAATTGTCTCGGACCGATTTCCATCTTGACATTACATTTTGAACTGGAACAAAGAGAAACTATCAAATTGGAAGCATAATGAAGACATAACATCAATTGCTAAATATATAAGAATCTAACAAGGATTATTTCAGGTATCTTGCAAGTGGCTGCAGCTTACGAGAAATTCACTATGGTTACAGAGTCGGTCGGTCAACAGCTGGTAAAATCATACAACTAGTCTGTCAGAAGATATGGAATGTAATGAAAACTGAATGCATACCCTTGCCAAATGGAGAAAAGTGGGAGGAGATAGCGGATGGTTTCAATAAAGAAGCCAACTTTCCTCATTGCCTAGGAGCAGTTGATGGAAAACATATACGGTTGATCAAGCCTAAAGGAAGTGCTAGTTTGTATTACAATTACAAAAGCTATTTTTCCATCAATTTGATGGCAGTGACTGATGCCAACTATCGATTTGTATATGTGGATGTTGAATCTTATGGTAACGACGCAGATTCGACAATCTTCGAGAATTACTCTCCATGTAAAGGCATAAAAAATGAAACGCCACACATCCCGTCATCAGAAGAAATCCCAGGTATTGATATATCAATGCCATATGCATATATAGGCGATGATGTGCATGTGGATAACACAATCCATGCTTTTGTTTTATCCTTGAGGTACAGAGGTCCACCTGAATCTATACCTACAACACTGAAAGCTGTGCCACATGTTATTCTGTTTTCAGGTAAAGAAGCGAAAGGTGTCTCTATAGCTTCACTGGTACATCTTTTACATACAAAGCATTTCGAAATAACTTGCCTCACCGATTTTATGCCTTTTGATATCCAGAAGTAGGTCTTTGCCGTTTCTGGGTCTCCCCCCAAAGTCAGGGGGGGGAGTGACCTTGAGAAGCGCTATGACCTTGGGGGGAGTGACCTTGAGAAGCGCTCTTGGGGGTTTTGTCCTTGAGGAGTGGTGTGGGCCATGTATATGACCTTGGGGCGATAGACCTTGAGCGTGTTCCGTGACCTCGAGAGGAAGTTGGCCTGGAAGGTTATTATTGCGTTAGAGAGCGACCTTGGAGATGCACGCCTCACCTCAAGGCCGTTCGGTAGTAGTGGAGGGGCTCCCCCTCTATAAAAATAACTGTCGAACGAATGAGAGCGCACTTTTGTCGTTACGTTAGCTCTCAAGTCAATCCTATTGTTACTATTGATTACTGGTGAAAATGTTATCCTGCAACAATTGTCTCCAGTCTTTCAGACGCACGGACAATTTACGTCGACACCAAATGACAGGAGCATGTGTGGGACATGTAGGCCAACCCGTTGCAAAGAAGTCGCGCCTAAGCGATATCACTTCTCACACATCCAAGTCTAGGGGTGTCTCAACATGCGTTGTTTGCAATAAAGACGTCCCAATGGATAGAATAAGGTCGCATAAAAGGACGTTAGAACACCGTACGAATGCTTGCATCAAATATAGAGATGGTGTATACGTGATTGAAAGTGCATTCAAATGCTATAGACTGGAATGTACGACAAGGGTATTGGATTATAATACGTTCTTCGCTGAGAATAAGGCGACGATATAATCCTTGTTGGAGAATATACTATCCATTCATCATGCTATCAAGGTCAACATGGAAATATTTGGTAGATATGTCCTACAAGCTCAAGATCTTCACGATGTTAAATCTTTCATGGCACCAAATCACATCATAGATTCATCTCTCAATTTAGAAGCCATCGTCGACACATCCAAGGAAATTATAATAAATCAAACAACAGAATTCGAGGAACGTGATTCCGGTGAGTTGAAGACTTAGAATTGATTTAAAATCTGAGGAATACGAGGTGTCTATATTACGGTGAAACTACCAAGTTTCATAGAAAATAAGAAGGCTGTAGTGAACGTAGTGAATCAGGACCAGAATTATTTTGCTTGGGCTGTGATATCTGCGATATCTGTGATATCCAGCAAGCAGCAAACCCTGTGAAATGTCTTCATACCCACACTTTTCTACAGTTTTGAATTTGAGTGGTATAGAGTTCCCGATGAAAGTGAGTAATATTCCAAAGTTTGAAACCCTCAATGATTGTTCCATTAACGTTTACGGATTAGAAGATGTGATTGAGAACCGTCAAGCGAAATGTCAGGTAGTCGGTCCGCTTCATTATTCCCGAAAGAAAAAAGTGAGTAAACATATTAATCTCCTACTCATCACAGATGATTCCGGTAATAGCCACTATTGTTGGATAAAGAATTTATCTAGACTGGTGTCTAGTCAAATTTCTGCAAATGAACATAAACGTTTTTTTTTTTCGATGGTTGTTTAATACATTTTGCAGATGAAACTAGACTGTTACGCCACCAGCTTAATGATTGTAATCACACATTCACTACCACACCATCTACGTCAATGAAAGTTGATAAATTTGGGAGATCGGTACCTGAAAATATTTTGAAATATGAGAATTTTGAGAGACAGTTGGAGGTACCCTTTGTTGTGTACGCAGATTTTGAATCAGTTCTGAAACCGATACATACTAGTGAGCCAGATCCAGGAAGTTCATATACTAATAGAACATTCATACATGAACCTTACTCATTCGCATACATCATCAAATGCTCTTTCGATGATTCAATCACAAAATTTGTTACATTCCGTGGGAAAAAATGCAGCCAAAGAATTTGTATCTAGTTTGGTTAGTGATTCAAAAGAAATATATCACAGATACTTGAAAAATGTAATTCCAATGAAAAAATTAACCGAAGTAGAAGAGGCTGCATTTGATAATACCACAGAGTGCGGTATTTGCGGCAAACCTTTCGTTTGCGGGGATGTGAAAGTGAGAGATCATTGTCATTTAACTGGAAAAATCAGATACGGGGCTGCACATTCGGTATGCAACTTAAATTATGAAGTACCAAATTTCATACCAGCCTTTTTCCACAATATGAGCGGTTATGATAGTCATCTGTTCATAAAAGAATTATTCAACAGTGAAGGAGAGTGGACTGTGTCGCTAAAACCAGTGAAAAATATATTTCGTTCACGAAACATATTTGAGTCGGGGAATATTTAGGAAAAAATGGCGATCACCACGATATCTTTCTGAAACTCCGATTCTTAGATAGCTACAGATTCCTCCAATCACTGGCTGAAAATTTGAATGAAAATCAGTTCACAGAAACTGCCAGATATTTTCCCGATCGTGAGAAATTCGAATATATGACACAGAAAGGTGTCCTTCCATACAGCTTCATAACATCCATGAGTCAACTGGATCATAAGGATTTTCCCTCAAAAGATGATTTCTATGATAATTTATCAAATAAGCATATTTCAGATGAGGATTATCGAAGAGCTGAACGTGTATGGAAGTTATTCGAATGTAAATCACTGGATGACTATTCGGATGTTTATTTAAAATCAGATGTCCTCTTACTATGCGACGTTTTCGAGAACTTTCGAAAGGTTTGTTTGGAAACGTACAAATTAGATCCATGTCGATATTACACAGCACCCGGTTTATCCTGGGATGCTATGCTGAAGTTTACGGCAATCAGATTGGAGTTATTAACAGATATTGACATGATTAATTTTTTCAAAAAAGGTATCAGGGGTGGGATAAGTCAATGCAGCTTGAGAAGTCATGTGGCGAACAATAAGTTCTTACCGAATTTCAATCCAACTGAGCCCTCTTCATACATAATGTATTTGGATGCGACTAACTTATACGGCCATAGCATGTCACAACCGCTTCCCACACGTGATTTCAGGTGGCTCACTAGTAATGAAATAGCGACTTTGGATATAATGTGGATATGTCCTCGAAGTGGATGTATATTATCCTCAAGATCTTCAAAATCCTCAAATCTAAATCAAATCAAAATCTAAGCAGAAGAAACTGATTCCTAATCTATCGAATAAAATGAAATATATTGTACACTATAGAAACCTACAACAAGCCATAAGGAATGGTTTAGTTTTTTGATCAAAGTCCATAGAGTATTGAAATTCAGTCAGTCTAAGTGGTTGAAGAAATATGTAGATTTGAATACAGAAATGCGCAATAAGAGCAAAAGTGAAGCGGATAAGTGTTTATATAAGAATATGGTTAATTCATTTTACGGTAAAACTATGGAGAATGTTGATAAAAGGAGCGATATCAAACTGGTTACTCATTGGGAGAGTATCAAATCGAAAAAAGGTGCCAATGCATTGATAGCTCTCCCCAATTACAAATCCTGCAAAGTATTTCACGAGAATTTTGTCGCGATCCATATGGGAAGAGTCAAGGTGCATTATGATAAACCGCTGTATTTAGGCTTTAGTATATTAGATGTATCGAAAGTCGTTATATATAATTTCTTATATGATTGCATCAAGAAGAAATATGTTTTTTTTTTTATCTGTGGACAACACGAAAGGGAAACCTATGATGTTCGAGGAACATCGTGTTAGCCCGCGGTGGAATTTTGGGAAAGAAGGAAGGTGTTGGAATTTTTCTTGAATGTTTGGAGGTTGTAAGCATCAGGAAAGACTTCACTAGGCAAAGAATTCCACAACTTTGCCGTTCTATTGATGAATGATGCTTGGTATAGCGATGTTCGACAGGTCTCGAGCCTGACAGTGTAAGGGTGACCAGCTTGAGCTCGTCTGGTTTGTCTACTAGGAATCGCGCGTGGTGGCATAATAGATGATATTTCCGTTGAGCACCGACCGTGAAAGTACCTATAAAAAAGGCAAAGATCGCCGACCTTTCTACGATGATCTAGAGAGGTCAATGATTTGGTGAGTGTTGTGTCATCGACTAGGCGAATAGCTCTCTTCTGAATTGAATCTAAGAGCTTAAGCGTATGTTTGGGGGCTGAGCTCCAAACATGTGAACAGTACTCCAGGACAGGTCGAATTTGTGCTTTGTAGATCATAAGCAGTTGCTGGGATGTGAAGTATCTCTTCGCACGGAAAAGAAAACCGAGTTTTTGTGAAGCAGTTTTCGCAATGGACCTCACATGATCGTCCCATGAGAGAGCACTGTTGGGCATTGTGTGATCAGCCTTCTTGGTGAATATACAACCTTGAGTTTTAGTCGCATTGAACTGTACTAGATTCTCAGATCCCCATTTCAGAATTCTTGTCAGATCCTCATTTAAAGCATCAACCTGTCTTCGCCTTGCACCTCTGGCCTCGTTGGATGATATAGGGGCTCTAGAGGAAAAGGCGGAATGAAGTGTACTATCATCCGCAAAGCTATGAACTGGGCTGGAGGTCACATTCAACAAATCATTGATGTGGAGCAAAAACAAAGTTGGTGCCAAGACAGAGCCTTGTGGAACACCAGCATTGATTGTCATTGTATCAGACGATACCCCGTCTACCACCAGTAAAAGTAAAAGTAAAAGACACAGTTGGGGCGGCAAACCATATGACGGAAGTTTCGCTAGGAGGCCTTGGTGCCAAACTCGGTCAAATGCTTTGGAGATATCCAAGGCTACAGCCAGAGACTCCCCATGTTTCTCTATTGACACCTGCCACTTATGTGTCACATAGGTAAGCAGATCTCCAGTTGACCTCTGGTGACGAAAGCCATATTGCTGGTCGTTCACGATTCTTGAGCTCTCTAGATATCGGATGAGCTCGATGTTGATTGCTTTTTCCATTACTTCAGAGATCACAGATAGTGCAATCGGTCTATAGTTGTTAGGGAGGGTTTTCTTGCCCTCCTTTGGAATCGGTTGGACCCTAGCTTTCTTCCAGTTAGAAGGAAATACGCCGAGTTTGTACGAAAGGGTGAACAACCTGCAAAGAACTGGTGTTAGTTCTGGGGCACATTTCTTGAGAACAATAGGCGGTATTCCGTCAGGCCCCATAGCCTTCTTGACGTTGAGGCTAAGCAGAATGTTTCTGATTGTGCGTTGCCAGAAGACAATTTCTGGCATACGGTTATCGATGGTAGCGATTTTGGGAAGTTTCTGGCCTCGTGGATCCAAGGTAGAATTGTCTGCAAACATTTTGGCGAAGGTGTTGGCTTTGGTGATCAATCGCAACTATTGTATACTGATACAGATTCATTGATATTGAAAATAGAAACAGATAACTTTTATAATCTTATGAAGGAGAATATAAGTTATTTCGATACATCTAATTATCCAGCCGATAACGATTTTGATATTCCAATCACAAAATCGGTAGTGGGCAATATGAAAGATGAATTCCCAAACGACCCTATTGTTAGTTCTTACGGGACCGGGGCCGAAGCATATTATGTTCAATCATTGGGTAAAGAACTGAAAAAAGCAAAGGGTGTTTCTAAAGCAGTCGTTAGGGACCAATTAACGGTCTGCGATTATAATAATATCGTGGAAAAGGGTGGTTTGATATTTAGAAAAATGAATTGTTTTCGCAGCGATCGCCACGATATTCATACTGAAATGAAAAATAAAGTCGCCCTTTCCTATCATGAGGATAAACGATTCATTATACCAAATACTGTCAAAACTCTACCGTGGGGACACAGCGATATCGAATTCTATCAAACGAGCCCTGAACGTAATATGCTTTGGTTACAGCGGGCAATAATTTCTAATACGGAAACAAGTCGAATAGTAGATCCAGTTGATAAGTTAGACGAGTTGATAAAAATGTTGATGGAACAGTCACCTACTTCACCGGGAACTCTATACTCTCCAACGTAGGTTTACCGCATCTATGCACATGTATATATTTTGCACCTACCGATGAATACCTTTTTACTATGCATTGCTTTGTGAACGTGAAATTATCATGAATATGAATGAGAGAGAAAATAAATATCATCCGAACACATTTCTTCGTTTCATTTGCTATATATGTATATGTATGAAAGACCTTCAGAAATAGGGTATACCATTTCCCAACAATATCGTGGACTGCATTAACCTTGAAGAAAGTGAGGGGTGTCACGATATTTGCCCTTGAAATGGACACGCTGCTTGTACAAGTGGTGGGAATATTGGTGGGAACTTTTGTATAAAACCAGACCCGTACACATCGACTCCTCATTCTGTTAGCAGATATTGCTCGCTCACTCACCCACCGCTGTACGATCTACCTTTAATATATAGTTTGCACCAGCTCTCGTTGAACCAGCTCTTTTTCTCTTCAGTTCCCGAGGAAAATATTCCGCAAAAGTAAGTACACATTCATTCGATTTCTGGTTACATCACAGAAAAACTATTCAGAAAAGATTTTTGCGTTTATATGAGTGCACAATGTGAAATTTTAATGTTACAGATATGGATGGAGTCAACGGTTTTCGTGAGGAGATGGGATCTGCCACCGAAGCTAATATTGTTGAAGAAGCTGACCCTACACAAACATCAAGTAGACCTCATCTACCATGCGGGTCCCAATTTTGTAAGGACTCGCAGAGGGAGTGGTACAGCCAAGCGGTTCGCCGAATGTCTGCAGAGCGATGGAGCTTGGGGCAGAGGTGACATTGGCGAATTTGATTTATTAGTGCGGTCTCAAGTAACAGGTATTTCAGATTACTCATTACCAATCAATACATTGGGGAGTATTCGAAAACTGGGAAAATATCTAATACACCGAAAATATCTTCACTGTCATCGCCATCGACCTCCTTACCTCAGTTAGATATCATCTCTTATGACTTCGCTGATGATGATGATGATGATATCGCACCACCACCGCCTAAGAAGGCGGTAGGGAAATGGTTGAGAAAGAAATCATCATCGTCGCAATCATCATCATCATCATATAAGGTGAAATCTAAATCCATTTGGCGAGAAACTTCTTCAGGCGGGAAGAATAATAACGGAATATTGGTAACATCAACACCTCCGAGTATTTTGAAGAAGTTTCTCTCTAATCGTGGCAAGATTAACCCGTACCAGCGAGGTGAGAAAAGACCTAGCTTGTACAAAGCCCTAAAATCCGAATCCCCGCCAACTGAATCGAAACAGCATTCGAAGCGCTCTGAAGGAAGGGTTAAACTCATTCGTGTAGATATAGTGCACCCGACCAACAAGGGTGTCGGAGATGATGCGAATGTTGTTAACGATGATGTTAACGAAGACCTTTTGACGAATGTTGATGAAGATGTCGGTGACGAAGAATGTGTGAGAGATAAGCATAATGCGAGCATCACTATGCGCATTCCAGTGCCTCCATCAGCACCATTAGCTGCCATTAGGGAATATGATGATGAATTGAAGCGGTGGAATGCGAATATTTTCGACGAGAATGTCGAGAGAATAAAACTCGCCATCAGCGTTATGATGATCTCAATAGTGAGTACTTGAGAGCGCACTAATTTAATGACTCGGTGAATTTTATAAAGTAGGATATGTATTCATTGTGTTTATAGTTTCCATTCATTCATATATTCATATATTGTATATATATTCATACATTCATATTTGCGTGAATAAAATTCATAAAAACATCACAGTTCCTTATTTTTTAAAAAAATATATTTCGAGCAATTTGTTAAATCTTCTATTGCAACTGCAAACAACGATTGATTTCTTCAAATGAAATAAGCCATTGGCATTAGGTTTTATGATTTTATGGATGTATAATCCGATATTCATCTCAGATTGGCTCAGTTACACTTCAACTACCACAATTGCAAGATGTCTCATAAAACTATCGATAAATTTGGGCGTAAAAGGAGCAAGTCTTTGAGTTTTCTTCAAGGTCTTCCAGGTATTGGTTTCAAACTCGATGGAAATGGGGACTATGATATGCAGGGTAAGCGTTTGACAAACGTTGGAACACCATTGAGAGATGGTGATTGCGCTGTATTGGAATTGTTCCATGAACTTTCTGTAAGAATTGAAGAAGTCGTTACAAACTTTGAGCAGAAATTGAAGAATCGTGTGCTAGCAGAACAAGTGGCTGAAGCTGAACAGCAATGTTTTCACGCATTAGAAAGATGTGAAGCAGGTGGAGGCCGTAAAATGAGACGCAAGTCCGAGCAGTCAGAGAAGAAGAAGAAGTGTTGATTCGAATATTCATGATGTAATCATATTATTTTGTCTCATTGAAATCATTTGCATACATCAAATTATGAATTATGAATGAAAATAATAAATTGGAAAATTCATTGAGAAAGAATTTTTGAAAAAAATTTTGAAAAATTTTTACAAAAAAAAAGTCCAATGTGTGACCTCTAGTTTCACCTCCGCATGAAAATTTCAATATTTGGAAAATTTTGAACTTTGAATTTTGAATTTTTTTCGGACTTTTCTCTATCGATCCCGCATAGTCCATGAAACACCTATTTTCCTTCATTTCCCTAGGAAATATGGCATTTTGAAAAAAAAAAGTTTTTTTAAAATTGATATCAAATTCGTATTCAATAACCTCGTTTCATTCTAGACGTTTTTAGGTACCGGTATTCTTCCATAATGTGAGCGGCTATGGTACCCACAACTTCCATAATGTGAATGGTTATGATAATCCCCCATTTTTCCCTAAAACGTCGAATCGATGTCAAATTCAAGTTCAATGACCTCGTTATACCATAGATTCACGAAAAAAAACGGAAATTTTCATAAAACCAAATTTACTTCTATATTATATATACATATTGATAGCTGAGAGTCCTATATCTATTATTCTATATCTATGATTATCACTACTGAAATTTATCACAAATATAGATCTTAAACTAACACTTTGTCCTCACTACAATTACATAATGGACATACTTCCAGCATATGGATTTGATGAAGAAATGTCTTGGAATGTCTAAGAACTCCGATGTGGTATGCGCCGAGGACTGTGCATAAAAATCGATGACAGCGGGCAGCATCGCATATCGTCTAAAGCAGGTGTGACAGAGATATTCGTCACCCTCACTGGTTTCCACCGACCACATCGACACTGTCGTGCAGTACATTCTGTCCATGTGGTTCCTCTTGTATACTTCGGCGTCTTAATATTCTGTGCGGAGTCTAACAAATCTTCCAGCCTCACTGCCAACATCGCCAAATCCCTCATCCTCATCAGAGTTCTCCTGCTCCGCGACATCCTCTTCCTCCACTCCACCGAACTCATTTTCTCCCATCTCCGTGCCGAAAGGAATTAGAGTGTGATGAATTGATCGATATGTTTGAAGAATAGTGATGACAGTAGATGAAATAGCGAACGAATATATCAATCCTTACAGCGACAGAATTATCTATCAGCGACAGCTGTTCTAACTACTCGATTGTGTGATTCAGTTCAGCATCCACCTCGATTGGTAGATCAGTCGTGTTATCTTAGTCGTATCAGCAGAGGAGAGTACTGACGTTCTGAAGCCTGTCGCGCGGTTTTTATCATATTTTTTCGAAAGAGGGGGTAGGCGGTTTTCTGACGATTAACGGCGGGTAGCGGTAGTGGGTAGTCCTTAGATGGCAAGCTCTCATTGGCGGAAGCGGAGGCGACCTTGGAGATTAGCTCTCATTGGCGGAAGTGAAGGCAATCTTGGAGATTAGCGGTTCTATGGTAGAAAGTCCTTGGATAGTGAGGGACTCATTGGTGGAGGCGGAGTTGTTCCTACCACTCCAAGTCTGCGCAATAATGATAGCAGTCATCTGGAGTGGGACCAACTCGAGTGTATTTTGAGTATTTTACATCATTCACAAATCTTCTTGAATCTCCATCGTGTGCATATCAGTCAGACAAAAAAAGTTCGAGAAAAATGACGTATCCGCAATCATGGGACGCCAAACCAGTAGTGCTAGTTTACCCGTTTAGGGTGGATCAATACGTGAGCTGCCACAACTGCGATGTGTGCTGGCCAGCCGTCGAGATGAACGTTTGTACAGGGGTTTGCCGAATATGTGCGGAGCGAAATCATGCGATATCGCCAGATCCACTTCGTTTGAACACCCGTTCAGAGCGGGGAGTTGGCCCAAGGTGCAAGAAATGTGCAAAGCTGCTGCGGAACACGAATATGGGAATATGCAGAGGTACTTGCAGGGAGTGTAGCATGACGAAGAGATTGCTGCTCCAAAGGTGTCATAGCTGCACGCAATACAGAAATGATTGCTGGAACGGAGTGTGTTCCGGATGTTCGAGGACCGGCTACTTCTGCGAAGTTGTGGGACACCTGTTCACAAACGCCGACCACCATTTCAAAGCATGTTGGTGTCTTCCATACGAGAGGCGTGTGTTCAGAAGGAGTCTAAAGATGCCGGCACCACCTCTGTACTTCGTGGGGGCCTGATTTTCCAGTCATGAACATTTTTATTATTGTATGGACTTTTCTATGCATCGACCAATTTACACTTATTCTGAATATATATATATTTATATATATATATATATATATATATATATATATATATATATATATTTTGATATAGCATACCATTCTGAACCAGTCGTCGTTAGTTCCACATACAATCCTGAACCACTTTTTCATACCTGAACCATCATACTGGTTCAGGATCGTTTTTGCTTGCAAAATAACCCAGCGCTCTCTATGAGTCTCTGAACTAAATTCCAGCTGGCTCAGGTTCGTATGAATTGTAATGAAGTGTTTTCTCACCAGCTTCATTACTAGGCTTCGGTGTACGAGCCTCATACGGGAAATGAGGTTAAGGCCATTTTAGAGTCACCCTGTATACCTGATTGACAAATTCATGAATCAAGGAACTCCTTTGGCTAGTATTTTGAGCCACCCAGAGAGCTCTACCCCAGACTAACCTTGTTTAGCCCCGTTGCACCCTGCTGAGGGTAATCAACTTCATGACACCCCTGCCTCCGTTTCGTAAAGCACTACCAGGCTAATGATTTCATACATATCATGTTCAGACTCTTGATATTAGTATTGGTAGGATTTGATTGCATAATGACCGTCCAGAGCCCTGGGAAATAAGAAGTCCAGTATGCTATCCGTTTACTTGCTTTATTCATCTTGCAATGATTTTTGCATCCGGAAATCCTGATCAACCCAGAGACTAAGACTTCTTATTGCCTATGGAGAGTGTATTTATGATTTTGGAAAGAGCTAGAATGGTTTCCATACCTGGAAAGACATTTCAGGGTCATGTGATATTGTGTAGATCATAACTTTGTTATCCTTCGTAATTTTGCAATCAAATTCGCTCAGTAGCACAAACATGGAATGCCAAGCACTTTGATACTACCGGTTTTGAGGAAAAATGATTTCCACCGCAAGTTTCCAGACCCAAGGGCAAGTAGTGTTCACTTTTTCCTTGAGAAAACAAATCATGGTCAGCTCGAGGCCAGACCAGCCCGACCAATCAGAATCCCGACCTCGCTCTGTTTTTTGCCAAACCTGAAAAGAGTATAAGTAGCAAAATCCAGAGGCCCGAGGAGTCTTTTATCGACAGTTATAGAGAGATAGATAGATAGTTAGATATATTCCATTTGGCAGTGATTATTCTGATTCAGTCCGATTCTTACCGTTTGATTCAGTTCGTATAACCGTTATAAAAAGTGATCAAGGTGCTCGAAGTTTTTCCTGTATTGACATCCCGTTTTGGTGTTACACAAAGTTGAAAAAGTGAGCCAGAGCTTTTTCTGCCGACGATTCACCCGTGAAGTATATTACCAGTCAAGTGTGAGTTAACTGCATTTTGATTTCACTGCATTTTCTCATAGTTCTATCAAACTGCAGCTTAACTTCATAGATCAAATAATTTTCCAGTATAAATCCAGTTGTTGTGACATTTGTCGTGACGGTTGACAGCGGCCAGTGAAATTCAGAATCCAGCACAGAGTAAGCATTGGAACTGCCCTGTTGTATATATATGTATCATTTGTAATGACCTGCAGGATAAGTTCTGTGGTTTGAAATCCTAACGTAAAGAGTTTCATCAGGAAAACAACCCTTGTAACGGTCGAGGTTCTTGGTCTGCGTAGCAGTCAACACCAAGCGTCACCAGGGTTGTGAGCATCCCGGTCTCCTGGTCGCATAAGGCTTATAGTCAGCGTCGAGACCACCCTGATAGTAATCATCTTGCAAACCCCAGAGGGGTGAAGTCTTTGTACATTGACCAGAACTTGTTTTGCAGGGGTAGAGCTTCTTAACTCGCATAGGCGCTTCCCGGATGCACGTTGCACGGCTTACTCTTTGAATACCAGTCAGATTAGCTGTCACCCTGCTTAAGTCACCCTGCTTAATTAATTGTCACCCGTAGATATATGTGGTTAGGATAATCTACCCTGAGATTATTTGATCTGTGGAATTTTTGCTATCTTGTGACTGACACCTGTTGACATATTCTGTCATCCGAATTTCCTCGTGGTCGTATTTTCTTGGTTATGATAATAATCATTGTGAGAGATAAATTCGATCTGTTAATTGTTTCCAGTGAATAAACCTGTTTAAGTGTGAATTTTAGTTCTGATTATTTGTTCTGAGTGATATACCAAACACCCGCAGCAACCCGTATACCAGGGTGAAACCAAGTGGGTGAACTTAAAGCCCTCACCCCCTTGTGATCTTTTCATTGTCCATAAGGCCTTCGACCCCTGGCATACCGTCGCTTCGACTGTGTTGCTACCTAGGCCTCCCAACAAATCCTGGTTGGGAGAAAGTGGAGTTCACCACTATAATCCAACTGGCGCTCGAGGCAACCCCGGTCTATCCTAGATATAGACATACCCCGTTGAGCACCACCTAGTAACACCCCCCCTAGAAGGAGGAGACGTTACAAGTGGCGCCCGAGCAGGGACCGTTTTGAAGAAGAAATCCAGAGAAAGTCCTGAAGGTATACAGAAAATCAGAACTTGTGTTTTCCTGACAAATTTTGAACTTTGCAGTGGTGGATAGTTCCCAGGTATTTCTAAAGTTAATTGTATCGATGGTTTGGTCTGTTATTTCACCAGAAATCGTTATTGTTTTCCAGCTATTGCTGAAGCCCGTCAAATTGTGATTTCTAGATATCGTTTGTGTGTTACGAGGTGTATTACGTTTCAAACTCTGGTGGATATCTATTTACATTCCAGGCAATTATATCTCACTGTTTTCATTTCCCCTGAGTGAATATAATTGCAGTCCCGTTTGTTTCGTACACACAATTTTCTGTTGAATGATCTGATTCTTTTTTGATACCTAATTTGATGATTTCTAGGTTAATCAATCCGGTGAGTTTTGCTTTTGCATACTTCTTTTCCTCCTGGAATCTATTTCTGTTCATCCTGCGAACAATAAACTGTTTGTTTGTTAATCTTTGTTTGGTAGACAATCCAGTTCACAATAGGAAAATGACTGAAACGCAAACAACCAGAGAATCCAGTGAGCTTCAGCTCGCTCCCCCTGAAATTACCAGGACTAGCCGAGCAAATTCTCCTGATCCCATGTTTCAGTATTTGGTCGATGCTTCCGGTCATATCCCCATACCCTATCTCCTTATTCCCAACCCAAACCGCCCATTTCAGCTGAAGAAAAATCTAGATGATGAATTCTCCTAGGGTAAAACACTCCGGAAGTAAAATACCTCTCCATTCGGATTTCCGGGCGAGAGGTGCTCGAGGGGGTTCACCATCGAAACATCTGAATTTAAAAATAGACCTTTGTAACATCCGAGGTCTGAACAAAAATATAAACGATGTTCATTACCATCTACAGGCTGAGAAACCAGATATACTGGCTTTAACTGAGACGCAGGTCAACTCATCAACTAATACGACCTATATGCTCTGCCCTGGATATGAGCTGCATACCCGTTTCAGATTCAGAGGAGGTTTATGTCTCTTTTCCAGAAATGATCTCTCATGCCATCGTGAGGAGGAACTGGAACCGAAAGAATTCGATGTAATGTGACTCAAGATCGATAACCACAAACAGACAAAGTTCATCTGCTGCCTTTATCTATCACCAAACGAACCAACTCCTGGTGACCTCTTCGAATTCCTTTCTCTGAAACTTGATTTCATCCAACAGAATCACCCAGCAGCTGAAATCATCATCATGGGGGATTTCAATGTCCACAACTCCACCTGGCTCAAATTCTCGAACAAAACAGACGACGCAGGACGTCTGGCTGAGGCTTTCGCTATCACCTATGGTCTTGAGCAACTGATAAACGAGCCCACTCGGATCCCTGATATCAGCAATCATCATGCCAATACGCTCGACCTGTTCCTCACTAACAATCCGGAACCGTATGAAGTGAAAGTCCGTGCACCACTAGGAAACTCAGACCACACACTCATCTCCACGATATGTCCTTACATCACTCCGCGAACCAGTCCAACACCCCCACGCACTGTTTGGCATTACAATTCAGCCGACTGGGATGGCCTTCGCATGTTTTTTTCTGAGTTTCCTTGGAGGAGAATGTGTTTTGAATCGGGAGATCCTACGCAATGTGCTGAAGAGATCTCGGAAATCATCATGCTGGGAATGGAAACTTACATACCACATAGCACCAAATCACGAACCACTGGTGAACCATGGTTCAATAGAACCTGTTCTAGGGTTGTCGCACTGAAGCAAGCAGCATACCGTCGTTGGCGCAGAAACCCAAGCCCTCAAACTAGAGCTGAATATGTTGAAGCTAGGAATACATGCAATCGAACGATAGATGAATCTAAAGAGGCATACAACACGAAAATAAGATCGAAGCTCATAGAGTGTCCAAATGGTTCCCGTTCATTTTGGACGTTTGCCAAGGCAATCGGGAGAAATTTCACTTCTAGCTCATTTCCTCCCCTCACAAAGGATGATAATACATTGGCTATAACACCTCATGAAAAAGCCAACACCTTCGCCAAAATGTTTGCAGACAATTCTACCTTGGATCCACGAGGCCAGGAACTTCCGAAAGTCGCTACCATCGATAACCGTATGCCGGAAATTGTCTTCCGGCAACGCACAATCAGACACATTCTGCTTAGCCTCAACGTCAAGAAGGCTATGGGGCCTGACGGAATACCGCCTATTGTTCTCAAGAAATGTGCCCCAGAACTAACACCAGTTCTTTGCAGGTTGTTCACCCTTTCGTACAAACTCGGCGTATTTCCTTCTAACTGGAAGAAAGCTAGGGTCCAACCGATTCCAAAGAAGGGCAAGAAAACACTCCCTAACAACTATAGACCGATTGCACTACTATCTGTGATCTCTAAAGTAATGGAAAAAGCAATCAACATCGAGCTCATCCGATATCTAGAGAGCTCAAGAATCGTGAACGACCGGCAATATGGCTTTCGTCACCAGAGGTCAACTGGAGATCTGCTTGCCTATGTGACACATAAGTGGCAGGTGTCAATAGAGAAACATGGGGAGTCTCTGGCTGTAGCCTTGGATATCTCCAAAGCATTTGACCGAGTTTGGCACCAAGGCCTCCTAGCGAAACCTCCGTCATATGGTTTGCCGCCCCAACTGTGTCTTTTACTATCGAGTTTTCTTGCAGATAGATCACTCTACGTGGTGGTAGACGGGGTCTCGTCTGATACAATGACGATCAATGCTGGTGTTCCACAAGGCTCTGTCTTGGCACCAACTTTGTTTTTGCTCCACATCAATGATTTGTTGAATGTGACCTCTAGCCCAGTTCATAGCTTTGCGGATGATAGTACACTTCATTCCGCCTTTTCCTCTAGAGCCCCTATATCATCCAATGAGGCCAGAGGTGCAAGGCGAAGACAGGTTGATGCTTTAAATGAGGATCTGACAAGAATTCTGAAATGGGGATCTGAGAATCTAGTACAGTTCAATGCAACTAAAACTCAAGCTTGTATGTTCACCAAGAAGGCTGATCACACAATGCCCAATTTGATGATGTCGGGTACCACTGTTCCTATGAGGTCGTCAATATCCTTGCTGGGTGTCACCACCAACAGTGCTCTCTCATGGGACGATCATGTGAGGTCCATTGCGAAAACTGCTTCACAAAAACTCGGTTTCCTTTTCCGTGCGAAGAGATACTTCACATCCCAGCAACTGCTCATGATCTACAAAGCACAAATTCGACCTGTCCTGGAGTACTGCTCACATGTTTGGAGCTCAGCCCCCAAACATACGCTTAAGCTCTTAGATTCAATTCAGAAGAGAGCTGTTCGCCTGGTCGATGATACAACACTCGCCAAATCATTGACCTCTCTAGATCATCGTAGAAAGGTCGGCGATCTCTGCCTTTTTTATAGGTACTTTCACGGTCGGTGCTCAACGGAAATATCATCTATTATGCCACCACGCGCGATTCCTAGTAGACAGACCAGACGAGCTCAAGCTGGTCACCCCTACACTGTCAGGCTCGAGACCTGTCGAACATCGCTATACCAAGCATCATTCATCAATAGAACGGCGAAGTTGTGGAATTCTTTGCCTAGTGAAGTCTTTCCTGATGCTTACAACCTCCGAACATTCAAGAAAAATTCCAACACCTTCCTTCTTTCCCAAAATTCCACCGCTGGCTAACACGATGTTCCTCGAACATCATAGGTTTCCCTTTCGTGTTGTCCACAGTTAAAAAAAAAAAAAAAGAACATGTTCCAGCATATCGACCGCCCCTGAAACCGTACCACTGGAATTTGCATTTTGATTGCAGCACCGATCCAGTGGCGTTCTTGGAACGCCTGGAAGAAATTGGCAGGGCAGAGAAGGCCCACCCCGAACAACTCCTGGATGCTCTACCCAAACTTTCGCAAGGTCGAGTACTGTTGTGGTACCGTTGCAATGCACGCTTCTGGAACTCATGGGCATTGCAGCTTCTCACGTACCGGGCGATCTCGTGGAACATTCCAGGCCAGTAGTACTTCTGGGTGATTCTAGCCGTGGTTTTGGCAATGCCCATGTGTCCTGCAGTCACGTCATCGTGATTCTCCTTCAGTACCTGTGGTCTAAGGGGTTTAGGAACACATAATTTCCAGGGATCGTCCATCCCTAACTCACTCAACTTATTAGCATCCCAAAAATGGCGGAAGAGGCGGTCTTCTTTCACACAGAAGTCGGGAAAAGCAGCGGGGCGCTTCTCCACTTCCACCTTCTTGTTGCGGTACCACGTACATCTTTGTCCAGCTTCCTTCTCCAGCTCCAAGGTGCAGCACAGGGCATCCGTTGATTCAGCCTCCTGACTAGACAGGGGAAGAGGCTGTCGGGATAGAGCGTCGGCAACTCTATTCAACGTTCCCTTGCGGTATTTGACCTCGAAGTCAAATTGCTGCAGGTACATAGCCCAGCGGTCTATGCGGCCAGAAGGATTCTTGATGGACTGCATCCATTTCAGGGAGAGGTGATCAGTTATCACCGTGAAGTGGTAACCCTCCAGGTAGGGTCTCAGTTTCTCAATGCCCCAGACGATGGCCAAACATTCCTTCTCGGTAACGGAGTAGTTTCGCTCTGGAGCACTCAGCATCCTGCTGGCATAGGCGACAACCTTCTCCTGACCATCGATCATCTGGGTGAGGGCGGCTCCAAGTCCACAGTTGGAGGCGTCCGTCTGTAACACAAAAGGCTGGGAGAAATCTGGGCAAGTCAAAGCAGGGGCTTGTATAAGACAAGTCTTCAAAGTAGCAAAGGCGGTTTCCTGAGCTTCAGTCCACTTCCAACGGACATCCTTCTTCAGGAGTTTGGTTAGTGGAGCAACTATGGCGGAGAAATTTGGAATGAACCTCCTATACCAGGAAGCCATTCCCAGGAATTGTCGTAGCTTCCTCAGGGTTGTAGGCATCGGCCACTGGACGATGGACTCAATTTTATCAGGGTCCGTCTGGATGCCCGCAGGAGTGACCATATGTCCTAAATATCTAAGTGAATTCAAACAGAACTTACACTTATCCGGATTCAACTGGAGATTAGCTTCCCGTAAACGGGTGAATACTTGCTTCAAATGCTCCAGGTGTTCTTCGAACGTTTTGCTTAGTACAATTATATCGTCCAGGTATGCAAAAGCAAAAGGTTCCAGGTCGGGTCCGATGATGTTGTCCATCAGTCGCTGGAAAGTTGCGGGGGCGGAATGCAACCCAAACGGCATCACTCGGAATTGAAACAGGCCCCTTCCAGGCACTGTGAAGGCTGTGATGGGTTTGCTATCTTCGGTGAGCGGGATCTGCCAATAGCCTTGGCGTAAGTCCAGGCTCGAAATGTACTTAGCTTCCCTAAGTTTATCCAGGATTGCATTGATAAACGGCAGGGGGTAGGCATCTTTCTCGGCGACGTTGTTGACCTTCTGGAAGTCAATGCAGAAACGTGGTTTCCCATCCTTCTTCTTTACAATCACCACCGGCGAACTCCACGGGCTTCTGGAGGGCTCGATGATTCCTTCGGCCAACATCTTGTCGACCTCATTGTTGATGACTTCCTGCATCTTCGGATTCTGGGGTCGGTATCGTTGTTTGATCGGTTCGGAGGTTTTCAGGCGGATCCTATGTTGGACCAAAGGTGTAGGTCCCTTGATCTGTTCGAAGGCAGGCAGTTCTACCTCCAGGAATCTTTCCAGAGTTAGCTTCTGCTCTGCTCCCAGGGCTTGGTGGTCCAAGCTGGGTTCTGCGGGCGAACCGCAGGTTTCTCTGGCAGGCTGGCCACATCAGCCTTGCTCGGGGTGTGGCGGGGCGGCCTGACTGACCGTCTTTTCCGGCGGGTTTTCGTTTTTACGGAGCCTCTCATGGTTGCTACATCAGCAGGCGTCTTCTCGGGTTGTTCCTGGGATTTTACAACTGAAACAATTTTCTGGTTACAATATATGGCGGCCCTGGTAAGATCTATGCCAAATCCGTGTTGGCGAAGCATATCCATACCCAACACTAGCTCAGTAGACAGGTTTGGAATGATCAACAATTCATTTGTCAAACACTTGTCACCTACTGTCATCCAAACCTTGTATCTTCCGGTGATCCTAGTGACTGATCCATCTGCCTGGGAAGTCTGGATGGCATCATGGGGGTATTTCTGGAAGCTAAACTGCTCACATTTGTCCGCAACAGCGCTGCTGGCGAAGGACCTTGTGGCACCGGTGTCTACCAGGCCCAGGAACTGTTGGTCTCCAATGATAACGGGCACATACAGGCGGTTATCATCTGGTCGAGGCGGTTTTCGTTTCTCCGGGATGTTTAATTGCTGGAGCCTGACTGTCCTCGGTTCAGTCGGGCTCCGGGGTAGTTTTCCGACCTGGTACAGGTACAATCTCTGGACAGGATGCCGTCACGTCCACAACGTGAGCAGAAAATTCGGCTGCATTCCTGCAATCACTCCTTCGGTGTCCAGGTTGTCCACATTTCCAGCAGTTGTCGGTCCGGTTATATGCCCTTTGTGGCGGGGATGCAGGCGTTCGGGGTGTCTGCTGTTCCACAGGGCGCATGTGTCTCACAGGTAAGGGGATGTCGGCGGGCGGAGTAATTCTATTCCGGTTACTCTGAACCAGAGGAGTCTGATGTGAATTGTCATTCTGGGTTGGTTCTGGTGGTGAATTCCTGGGCACGGTTGGTGGCATCATCCTCGGGGCAGTGTCAATCCTAGCTGCTGGGTGACGGGAGTGCATCTGCCTCAGTTCTTTCCGCAGGTTCTGGTACTCTAGAATCAGGGAAATCAGGGATTGGATATCATGGTAATCAGTCCTCTTGATATACTGCCTGTAGTCAGGTAGCAAGTTCCGGTACAGCCAACCTAACTCCTGTTCAGGTCTGAGGCTTCCATGTCTTCGGATGAGTGTCTGGAGATCAACTATATAGTCCATGGCTGGCTCATTTTCCCGTTGCAGGCGTCGACTGATGGCCATCTCCATGTCTTCCTGGAACCTCAACGGGAAATAGGATCTCTTGAAAACATCCTTGAACGATGCCCATGAGTTCCAGAAGCGTGCATTGCAACGGTACCACAACAGTACTCGACCTTGCGAAAGTTTGGGTAGAGCATCCAGGAGTTGTTCGGGGTGGGCCTTCTCTGCCCTGCCAATTTCTTCCAGGCGTTCAAAGATGTTTTCAAGAGATCCTATTTCCCGTTGAGGTTCCAGTTGTGGAATTGTGGAAGTTGTGGAATTCTTTGCCTAGTGAAGTCTTTCCTGATGCTTACAACCTCCGAACATTCAAGAAAAATTCCAACACCTTCCTACTCTCCCAAAATTCCACCGCTGGCGAACACGATGTTCCTCGAACATTATAGGTTTCCCTTTCGTGTTGTCCACAGATAAAAAAAAATTAAAAATAAGGTTGTTACTGGAACAGACGAATTAGCATTCATTTTCCAGTTGTTCATTTCATCGAAAAAACATGTCACAAACGTTCACCATCTCTGGAGATGATAGTATTTTGAGTGTCGACTTCTATCCACCCATAGAGCTCGATGCGAAGAAGAACTACGGATTAGGATTGCATGGTTTCTATTCATACAATTCCATACTCATATATATATATATCATATATAGATGAGACGAATAATACATTCGGTTATTGGGTTGAGTCAAAATCTGATGTCGAGTTGATAATGACTACTATACCACCAGGTGTGTATGTGATAGAAGAAATAAATAAAGCTATACAAAAAGCGATAGCTCGTAAAACACCGCCGGCTGAAGGTGAGAGTATGGATAATATGTTTCTCCTTCGAGCTAATAATAATACACTGGAATGTGAAATGAAGTCAGTGTTTGCCATAAACTTCTACGGATCAAAGTCCATTGGGATTCGAAACGAGGTATTACTCAAATAATGTGGTACACGAATCTACGTTACCGATGAATATCATCAAGGTGAGACTCATTAGAGTTGACTGTAACATTACTGCAGGAGCTTACCTCAACGGTGTGGAGGTACATACACTATACGAGTTCGATGTTGATGTGGAGCCTGGGTATAAGCTATCAAAAGAGCCAGAAAGTATTATATATCTACCAATCAGTCCGACTGGGCGTCAGTATATCGACAACATCACGCTAAGAATTTTGGATGATAACGGTCTGCTAGTTGATTTTCGAGGGGAAAATATTATAGGGAAACTAGAACTCAAAACGCTCACATAAATCTACATCGAGAATGGGTTTCTGCTTTGGGTACCAATCAAAGCGTGTGACAGTAGCTGAAAATAATACCAGCAACCAGAATATCAATAAGAAGGGGAAGCAACGAGGTGGTGGATTCATTCGAACAGAACTATCCAGACAGGATAGACGTAGATTATCTGTGAGCGACATCGATTTTTTGAAATCTATCGGTCTGAAGCTGCGACGAAAAAGCAAAAACTGAAGAAACTATGGTTGCTTCAACATCGACAAGCTTACATCTGGAAGTATTTGCTGAACCAATTTTCGATCACTCCCTGATAAGTCTACATGAGCACACTTACAAACCATATGGTTCACCATCATTCAAGAATTCCGATGAAATAAGAATCGCCATCAACTTTCAGGATCTGATACTCGATATTGCTGAAAGCTATATTTATATCGAAGGAAAATTCATTCCCAATGATGTGACTATGCTATCTATGCATAATAAATAAAACCTCTACTTATCTTGGTGGACGTTTCGGGAACGAATCTGCTCCCGTTCTCAACACAATTGAAATATTTTTCTCTTCGTAAACTTTTTTCAATGTTTCCGATTTTGACACTGAAAAGGGACAGGTTTTATTCTTATCAAATATATTTGTATTTCCAATTTTTTTTCAAAAACAAGGTGTCACTGACCAATAGAGAATTTCTCTTTTAGGTATCTAAAGGTTTAATTTCAAGCGCAGTGACATTTTGGGACAGATGCTAAATCTGTCCTTACTACAAATATATTGCAATAATTTCTAATAACTTCTACTCTATTTTTTAGAAACGAGGAGAGAAAATCCCATTAAAAGCTGAAAAATGAATATACCACCTCCTCGAAGAACTTACAGACAGTATTTACAAGGAACAGATTACACTTTATCGCACTTTCAGATTCTCACTTATCTTGGCAGATTATGTATTCAGTATGTTTGCTGCTGTGAGAACTATGTTGTGTGTTGTGTAGATGGAAAATATGGTATTTATAGGAACTTCGATATGTGACGTAGCAATACCTCACTACTACCGAACGGCCTTGAGGTGAGGCGTGCATCTCCAAGGTCGCTCTCTAACGCAATAATAACCTTCCAGGCCAACTTCCTCTCGAGTTCACGGAACACGCTCAAGGTCACTCGCCCCAAGGTCATATACATGGCCCACACCACTCCTCAAGGACAAAACCCCCAAAAGCGCTTCTCAAGGTCACTCCCCCCAAGGTCATACCCCTCTGACTTTGGGGGGAGACCCAGAAACGGCAGAGACCTTCTACTTCCAGAATTTTTCCCTGAGAATACTCAACAATGTTTGAACTCCTGTATGACAATTGAGTATATGATATTCTTCTACGAGTCTATTTTCGATAACACTAGGAAGTAGAATAGGATATTTGAAATTTTCTTGGAAGTCTCCCAGAACGAGCCTTGTTCGTATTCTCAATAGTTTCTTTTTGTTTTTTTTTTTATCTGTAGACAACACGAAAGGGAAACCTATAAGGTTCGAGGAACATCGTGTTAGCCAGCGGTGGAATTTTGAGAGAGTAGGAAGGTTTTGGAATTTTTCTTGAAAGTTTGGAGGTTGTAAGCATCAGGAAAGACTTCACTAGGCAAAGAATTCCATAACTTTGCCGTTCTATTGATGAATGATGCTTGGTATAGCGATGTTCGACAGGTCTCGAGTCTGACAGTGTAGGGGTGACCAGCTTGAGCTCGCCTGGTTTGTCTACTAGGAATCGCGCGTGGTGGCATAATAGATGATATTTCCGTTGAGCACCGACCGTGAAAGTACCTATAAAAAAGGCATAGATCGCCGACCTTTCTACGATGATCTAGAGAGGTCAATGATTTGGTGAGTGTTGTATCATCGACTAGGCGAATATCTCCAAGTTCAATGAACCAACATCATGACTGAAAACTTCTTATTGTACCATCCTCAGTAATCGAGTTTTTGCTTCATCGATTTCATCACATGTGATCTCACTAGCTTTCTTCGAATTTCTTTGCCTAGGGTTGAATGCAAATCTCAATATCCATGCGATCATCCTCAAAATTTTGGAGTATTTTGAAAAGTATTGGAATTTTTCATTTGTCGAATTCGTTTTTGATATGAGAACTTGTGCTGTCTCTCTCTGTATCTCTTCTGTATTCGTTTCTGCTGGACAAATGATTTCATTATGAGGCCATTCTTCTGGATCTTTCTTTAACCATGTTGGCCCAAACCACCACTCAGTTCTCAGCAAAGTTTCAGCATCAAATCCTCTGGAAGCAATGTCTGCTGGATTCATTTTGCCTGGAACATGATACCAATCATCAGTATTTGTTTGTAATCTCATTTCTTTCACTCTGTTCTCTACGAACGTTTTCCTCTGTCCTTTCGTTCGGATCCATGTCAAGGCCACCATTTAAGTCTTTATATCACGAAATTCGTTTATTTTTTCAACACTTATGTATAATCTGACACCCAATAAGGCCGCTAACAATTCTAGCCTAGGTAAAGTGATATTTTTTGGAGCTAGTCTAGATTTAGCAAGAACCATACTGACTGAAGTTACTCCATTAATAACAGTTCTTAGGAATATGCAACTTTACTCGCATCGCAAAATACGTGGATGGTTGAGTCTGAAGAATCTTCTAAATTTGAATTCTGACAAAGTGTCCTTGGAATTAGACAATAAATCAATAGTTCTAATTGTTATGCCCAGCATTTAAACTTCTGGGATATTTCATTAGGCTATTTTTGATCCCATTCGATATTCATCTTCCAAGTATCTTGTAAGAATAATTTCAGGAATCAGTAATACTGGACACAAGAAACCTATTGAATCAAAATTTTGTGCCACTGATAGCAAACTCCGCTTTGTTAATATAGGTTGTGAATCAGACATGCTATGGATATCACAAAATAATGTATCATCCTGTATATTCCAAAGTAATCCTAGTATCCCAACTATGTTCACTTGATCAGAAGTTTCTTCGGATTTCTGTTTATAGTATATCCATCCTCGTAAGTTGAACTTTGCCAACAACATGATGAAAGTTGCTTCTGCGATGAATTTTGCGCATTCCGATTCATTTCTTACACTTGAAACGCAATTATCTACGTAAAATGAGATTTTCAACTTTTCCGCCGTCTCTTCAAACTATATTTCAACATTATCTAAATGATGAATGGACTGGACTTGACACCGAACACTACTCTGCAACGCCTGTATATCTGAGTTTCATTCTGTGAATATTTTTTCCACCAAAAAAATCTTGAATAATCGCTATCTTCTGGGCGAATACTTATTTGTAAGAACGCCTTTCAATATCCAGAATTTCTTCCTGAGAATACTCAACAATGTTTGTTTCCTGTATGACAATTAAGTAAATGATATTCTTCTATGAGTTCTACGAGTCTATGTACAATAACATGCTTACTAGGAAGTAGAATAGGATATCTGAAATTTTCTCCAAAATTTTTCTTGCCTCTTTTGAACTTGCTGAATATAATGCTGCCGCTGTGTATAATCAAACGTATCCTTTCTTTCCGGTTGGTTTATTGCAGAAACTTGATTGTGCCAAATTTATTCGTTTTTCTGATTCCACCTCGCTTCGTAAGAAATCTAATAAGAATGACAGATTATCAGAACCATAATTATTTTCATTTGCGTTCCCGGTTTCATTGGGATTAGAAATGCTGTTGACTTCATCTGTACTGCGATATCTCTCCAATTCTTTCAATGTATCGTTTGGTAATGCAGACTCTACAAAAGGAAATAACATCGCTGCATATTTTTCCTTTGTCACCCCCTAGAGATTCCAATGCCTCTAGTTGTGTTTCCAGCTTATCATATAGATTGGAAAGTGACATACCTGTATTATCTATTGCCTATCTATTATCTATGGTCGATAGTTAACGTGTAATTGGCCCCTGATGGAGGAAAACTCTCCACTAGTTCTCTTGCAGCTGAATCCACTTCTGTTGCTTGTAGTAGCTATTGGAATTTGTCTTCGAGATCGATTTCCTTGTCCTCATGAATTTTTCGGAATTGGCCCCAGAATCCAATCCAATTTTTGAAATTTCCGTCAAATTTTTGAAGTTCGATTTTGGGAAGGCGGTATTACCTCTTGTGCTTCTCACTGCTCCATTCTTGGGATGTTGCTCGGTCTTCTGGTATCTTCTTCAACTGAACTTCACATCTGGATCTTTGCATTATGAGCTCTTCTCGATAGAATTCTACCTTGTCAAATTCCTCTTCCGAATCTGCTTCTCCGGCACCATTCGTCAGTAGCATACCTCTGATATTATCATCTGCAGAGAATAATCGGTCACCCTTGTCTTCTAATTGTCTCAAAAAGGCTACCACGTCGTCTTTGTTCTGTTCTTTGTCGCTCATTTCCAGGTCGATTCCTGCAGATGTTCTCTTGAAGTGTTTTCTAATTATATCTCGTTATTTCTTGAAACTATCCATTATCACGGTTGCCAAATGTTGTTTCTTAACTTATTTCTGCGAAAAAAGTGTAATTGATGATACTTTTGAATGTTTTCGAAGAGTCATCTATTTAATATGACATCTCTCTAGAAACACTCGAACATGGGAACTGTGGAACGATATACAGGGAATAATGAAAACAATAAAATCAATCTATTTCCAACACATTTCCCCTCAGGCCCCTTGGACACCATTCAGTGGACAGACTCATTCAAGACCTTTATTTACACCAAATATACATCTTTTCAAATCAATCGTTAGACAAAAACGGACTTCACAACATACATGTATGAAACGCGCAATTTAAATTTTTACAAATACAGCACATAAATGTATATATATATATAAATAAATAGATGAAAAGACGTCACAACATATACGTAAAATATCAAAGATCAAAGGTGTGATCACCCCCAGTATGTCCCAGGGGCGGCTAGTGTCGGCCAAGGTACTTAATCGCCCGTGTTTGAATACGTATGAAACAGACGAGTTTGACAGATCACCTCCTAGGGCTAGCCCTTCATGTGATCGATCTGGAGGAGTTGCTCAGAGGAGCTCAATTCGACAGTTAGTTGCTGCCACGGTCTCTCCAAATTAACATCGACGAGAGGAAAAGAAAAATAAAAAACCTCTTATACTTGCTATATATACTGCATGCGCCTACTGATGTTAGTATCCATTGTCGAGTTTGTATTTGTATATCCATTGTGAATTGATTTTCGTGCTGATCGACTGACGAAGTGTTTCCACCTCGCCTTTCGATCAGCACAAATGGTCGATGGGGGCGGCCAAAGTAAATCCCGACCAAGCGTTGCTACCGTGCTCTGATTTTTGTCGCGGATTCGCTTCGGTTCCACCCGCAGAATCCATGTTGAATAAGGTTGATTAGAAAATCAACAAAAGAAAAGTAGAAAGGAGACCTCAGGGTTGGGATTCTATAGCGAGGGACGCGATCTCACGCTCCAACCAAATCAGGGCTCACCAAAGGAGTTGGCAATAAATTAGCCGAACTCGAGTCGGCTAAGTAGTGCGCCTAGCGCGAGCTACGCTGCGATGAAGTACACAGCCACGGTTCAGGGGCAAGCTAATAATATTCCCTAACAAACAAAGTTTAACTAATCTCCCGAAATACCTCTGTGCTACACCACGGTGACGTTGCGTCGGATTCCACAGAGTGCCTTATCGATACCTAGTAGCAAATAGCTGAAGGCTATTCTAATAGAAACACAATCACGGAAAACCGCCGCGAACGAGTGCCCCGCAGGAAACACAGTACTGCGTTTTGCGTCGCTCAGACTAAGTGCAAGGCTTTCGTTCCGCAAGAACTACTAACATATAGACCTGAGGTAGACGGCGTTAGAGTTCTTTTCCGGAAGAACAATAACACGCGACCAGGTAGGGCACGGCCAGACTCAGCCGTGCTGGGTAGATGTCTTTCCAACTACCTGGTATACGGCAGCTCTTCAGAAAAGGTAGGAAAAGGATGTTTATTTGGTAGGTGGGTAATGTGCGTAACTCCTCCTCCACTCGACGACACGATAGATTTCCAAATGTCTCGAGAACAACGAATTTCTTCCAAGTGTCACTGGTAAAAGGATACTGTGCTGCACTAACAATAGTGGGTGAAATAAAACACTCCTAGTGATAACGTGCGTACTGTTCAGCGAACGAATTCTCAGTCGAATTATTTGGGTGACCTGTCCGGACGCACAAATAACCAACTGGCTGTAGATCGCCGGTATTCTCGTTGTGAAGCAACGTCGATGAGGCACTAGCTCTATAGTTGTCGATTCTGTACAGTGTACTCCAGTAGTGACTGTATCGCCGAATAAATCTAGCCAAACTTTGACATAGATTTTTGCCCAACTATAAAGAAGCGCGGAACTGTACTGTTTCTGGAGAAAAATGCGCTATCTTTATAGTCTCTCAAGCAAAAGCCAGAATTACAATAGGCTCCGCCTCTAAATTGCGGCACCGCGATTCCGCGGTTCCGCGCTGTAATTGGCTGAAGGCGTGGTATAAATATTACAGCTCTGGGCGGCCTAATTTCACCATTTCGGTTTTTTTTTCGAAATTTTGTGATTCTACAAACACTCTTAGGTGTTTCCAAGTGATTCTACGTTATTTGGGCTAGGAAAGGGCCGAATTGATGACATTTTTCGACCGCCGCCAAACCGTAAAATCTTCCGTCCGCATGGACGGTATACCTTTCTGTGTGACATGGATTCGCATCATTGCCTCGGACGGAATCCATAACTTCGATACATACACCTAAGTGTATAGAATATTATAATTACTCTCAGGGGATCTGGACCTTAGTCCCGAGGAATGCGTCCACGCTCGCCATCCAGGTAATGTTCGCGGGATTTCAAGGGGATAGTTTTTTTTTTTTTCTATCGCAAAGTTTTTAGCTAAGCTCCCGAAATACCTTTGTGCTACACCACGGTGACGTTGCGTCGGATTCCACAGAGTGCCCTATCGAACCTAGTACAAGTAGCTGAACACTCTACGCCAACGAGTGCCCCGCAGGGAACACAGATCCTCGTTTAACGTCGCTCAGACCAAGTGCAAGGCGTTCGCTCCGCAAGAGCTACTAACTTATGGTACAAAGGTAGACGGCGTGAGAGTTCTTTTCCGAAGAACAATCACACACGCTAGTGTGGGGCACAGTCAGGCTCAACTGTGCTGGGCGGCAAGTCTTTCCAACCACACTAGTTCTGCAGCTCTTCAGATAAAGGTAGGAAAAAAGATCTTTATTTGGTAGGTGGGAAAGTAAGTTTAAAGACGAATTCCTCCTTACCACAGAAGATTAATGAAAGGATACACGTTATCATACGCCACTCCAAGTAGGTGGGTTAAAGATAACTGTAGATATGAGCGTATGTACAAATTTCTTGAGACAGATCAATTGATCAATTTGGGTGACACACATACGACTAGCTGGCTGAAGATCGCTTGGAAGCGGCTCTGCTGCGCTTATCTAGTTTGGCCCGAAGCCTTGGTTGTGTCTCTATGTTAATGCCCCACTATAAAGAGGAGTACGGTCAAGACCGATGATGACTCACTCAATACTGGATAATAACTCCCTTGATTCCCTGAATCGCTAATCTTCATAGTGTCTAGTCCGAAACGTCTAGGCTCCACCTCTTCATTGAGCTGTGATTGGCTGAAGGCCATACTACTTATGTTAACTTTTGCAGAGGCTTATCACAGCTCTGGGTGGACCGATTTTGACTGTTTTGGTCTTAAAATGAAGCTATGAATGCGCTTAGGCAATATACAATGAATTTTGATTGATTAAGGGCTTGAGAGAGGGCCGAAACTATGACACCTCCCCCCTTCAAACGATCGCTAGCTGGTCGTAATGTGTTCCGTCGGGTCGGCTTGAAAAAGCCTGTTTGTGTGGGCGAGCACACGTACCGCTAATCCCTCTAACTGGAGCGGAAACATAAATTCAGAACGAAATGGTGACGCACACTAACCTATAGTTACGCACTAAAATATCTGACGCGAAGGTACAGATCCGCACACGGGTGCAAAGGAGGGGATCAGGGTAATAAAAATATTTACGCCAACAGCTGAGAAAAAAAAACTGTATAAAAGCCTAGCTTCTACCTGCAACAAGACAGAAGATTAACAATATTCTATATGGTACACAGGGTTATCAATGTCGAATTGTCCAAAACGAAATTGTCACGTGTAGGCGCAAGAGTCTCTGACACTAACACTTCCTAAGTACTGTAGGAGGATCAACGGCAAACGAACCTATCAGTGACCTGCCGTCAACGGACGAGCCATGAGCCATCAGGACACCTATTAATCCCCCAGCAGCACACAATGGCTGGCTGGCGAGTAAGAGAAGCCTACGAGATGCCTTACGGATCCAAACGTCTGTTAAGGCTAGGATCTAATTGCTCTTGGCCGACTCTTTCTACGGGAGCAGGGCGAAGATCATCTACGTGGACTACCGTCTCCAACCCTTCCTTATTCACAAGGTAGGTAGTCGGACCTAGTCTACGAACTACCTGATTGGGGCCTAGCCACGTCTGTCCAAAGTGAGCTTTCCCAGCTTCACTATTACGGCAGAGTACCCATTGATCGGGTTGGAACTCTGCGGGCAAAACAGCATCCCTATCTGGAAATAGATTCCTTTGAAATACGATTCGCCGTCTATTGGCCTTCTCGACACGGTCAGCAAGAGTGGCCGGAGTGTTTTGAGGGACCACCTCTCCCCTGGAGGATCCTCAGGAACCACCTCCTCCCTAGCTTGCTGCTCTGGAGTAGCGAATTCTCCAGGTCGAGGAATCTCGTAACCGAGAAGCAACATCGATGGGGAATAATTCGTTGATGAATTCCGACGACTGCGAAGATCTAACAGCATGTCCGGGACAAACGAATCCCAAAGGTTCTTTCGCTTATAGATGAGTTTGGCCCTCAACCACTTCTTGATTTCTTGGGCGCGTCGTTCAACAGGGTTTGCTCGTTGGTGGTGAACAGGAGAAAACCGCACCTCAATGTGATTTTTCCTAGCGAAACGCTCCCAAACATGACCTCCGAATTGACCACCATTATTGGAAATGATAGCTTCCGAAAATCCCCATCTACAGCACACGAAATCTTTGAAAAACCTAACTGCTGTTCTCGCCTCTGCATCAGCTGCAGGCATTACTTCTACCCATTTAGAGAAGCAATCTGTCGCCACGAATAAAAACCTATTCCCCTCCTTAGATTTGGGATACGGTCCCATAACATCGATCGAAACTATTTGCCAGGGTCTGGTTGGTTCGTTAGGACGTTGTGGTGCAACAGCCTGGGGCTGTGCACGTTTGGTTGTGGCACAAACCAAGCATTCCTGAACGAACTTTTTGACCGTTGAGGCCATTGCTGGCCAAAAGAAATGTCTAACAATTTGACAAAGAGTTTCATCCCTACCTGGATGACCAGTCTCTTCGTGAATGACCCTTTGCCATTTGCGACGGGGAATGATCAGCTGACGCCTACCATCAGGTTGAATCATAAATTAAAAGACCGTCCAATGAAATATCCTAATCTGCAAACTCGGTGTGATCTGCCTCTACATCAGCATGATTCTCTCGAATCCTTCGAATAAATCGCTGCACGCCTTTGCTCTTCTTCTGCGCTACTTCCATCTCCTGGTAGAAGGTTAATAGTTGGTTGCAGATCTCCACCGGTGATGACAATTCCTCATGATCGAAGGCCTGGACATCTTCGATCAACTGGTTCAGCGCGGAACTATGGGCAACCTCAGTATTATTATCCTTGCAAGGGAACAGCATCCTCTCCAATTCAAGTTTTCCATCTAAACCTGAAGTTTCCACACCTGGATTACGGGACAAATAATCAGGAAGCTAGTTCAGCCTCCCTGGAATATGTTTCACTACGAAATCATATTCCTGTAACAACAATGCCCACCTGGTTAACTTGGCTTTGGAATCCTTGAACTTGTCCAACCAAAGTAATGCCGAACTATCTGTGAAGAGTGTGAAAGTACCGTCCTGAAGATAATGTTTGTACTTACGAATCGCCCATACGACTGCTAAACATTCGATTTCGTTGATGTGATACTTGCGTTCAGCTTCAGTAAGCTTCGCGCTGGAATAAGCAATCAGATCACGAACACCATCGACTCTCTCTTGAAAGAGAACAGCACCTAGTCCTAGATGACTAGCGTCTGTTTGCAAACAATATGGCCTATCGGGATCAGGTCTAGCCAACTTGAGTGGTCCAGAAACTAGTTCTTTGATTTTTCCAAATGCCTCTGCCGCTTTCTTGGACCATATAAAACGCTTCGTTTTATCAATGAGGTCAGTAAGAGGGGCAGCTACCTCAGCAAAATGGGGAATGAATTCGCGAAGCCACCCTGCGGTACCTAAGAATCCTCGCAGTTGCTTCAACGACTTAGGAGTTTGGAAATCTTGCACATTCAGTACGTGAACCTCCTGCGGATAATTCCCATCTGACGTCACTACACGACCCAAATATTCTAACTCCTTTGCCGCGAATTGGCATTTTGATTGGGAGACCCATAAACCATGACCACGAAGTCTCTCAAAAACCATCTTAAGGTGATCTAGATGCTCCTCGATTGTATCAGAATACACTATGATGTCATCTAGATAAACCTTGCAAAATCTATCGACATAACCTGCTGAAACGGAAGATGTTAGATTCTGAAATGCTGCTGGACCATTCTTCAACCCGAAAGCGAGAACATGAAACTCGTACACCGAACCATCTGGAACACCGAACGCAGTGTATTTCTCAGATTCCGGACTTAATGGAACTTGCCAAAAGCCGTTTCTAAGATCCAAAGAAGTGAACCACTTTGCCTTGCCCATTTCTCTAACCGTTTCCTGGATTAGGGGCTTCAGGCACAATCAACTTGTTGATTTCCCTATAATCAACGCAAAACCGTAACTTCCCATTCTTCTTCGGAATCAATACTACTGGGCTACAATAAGGCGAATTACTCCGGTTAATAACTCCTGCTTCCAACAGCTTCCTTATCTCCTTATGGATGATCTGCTTCCTGGCATCTGACATCTTAGAATACCTCGTCTGTCGAAACGGACGCTCCTTTACGACCTGAATCGTATGAACCGCAGCATGAGTCACGGGTTGCCGAATACTTTCCTCAAAAATGTCTGAAAATTCCTGAAGAACAGGTAGAACCAAACATTTAGTCTCATCCGAGAACTGCGATGGAGTAACCTCCAACGTTGAAGAAGAGGCAGACGACGGTCTGACCCTACCTTGGCTTACGAAGAAGACCGTCTGACGAGGCGCCTTTCCAAAATAGATGCACTTCCTCAGAGCATCGATAATAGCGACATTTTGCTCCAACCATGGCATTCCTAAAATCAACTTCTCCTGAAGTTGAGAAACCACAGTAGCCTCAATCGCCGATGATTTTCCTTCAATCATCACCTCAAAATCTACAATACCCAAACTGGCCGATGAACTATTTTTGCATCCTAACAAAATATATCCTGGATCACGTAAAGCCGTGAGATCTAAATCGGGGATTGCATCGTGACGTACAAAATTACTGCTGGCTCCAGTATCTATCAGCGCAAATAAGGGCCCACCTTGGTACTCTACCTGAATCCTGGGCAAGCTCAAAGAGCTACGGATTAGGTTTTCTTGAGTGGAATTAAGGGACATTAGGCCTTGAGCGCACGATGGAAATGGTTCCATAGCAGCTTCGTCATAATTCCAATCACGCTGTGCTGGACTCCTGTCCATCAACAACTGACAGCCGGACAACATTTCGACAACACTGACTGAAGACACCTCTGCTACATCATCGATTCTTATCCCATCATCACCGCTACATGCTACTCCATTTTTATTGCCAGTACTACTACAGACAAACTCTGGAAGAATTGAGTCTTCAATAGATTTGGCTCCGATACACAAATCCGTCTGTAGAGTCGAAGTTGAGAATTATCAACTCCATCAACTCCGTTGGAAATTTCAACGATTGTCACCTCGTGACCAGGGTACACGACACAAGGGGGAATACCTTATGTAAGAGAGCCAACGGCACACGAGCCTGCCAATAACCTGCCGTCAACGGACGAGCCATTAGCCATCAGGTTACTCAAGGCTGACTCTCCTACTACCTCTACCTCCTGGGAATCGTCGAAAAACTCAACTATTCCAAGTTGAGAATCCAGAGGAGACTTCTCAACTCTCACATTCTCAACTTCAACAATCTCCTCTCAGGGAATGCAGGGGGAACATCAACTACTGATTCTTCGAAAACCTGAATCGCGTAGCCATGTTCAAAAGAAAGTTGACAACTACGTTCAACTTTTGTCCACTTTTCAACAATTGACAAGTTGAACTCTGGGGACTTGGGGTCTTCCTGAGACAAAAGGGACACACGGTGGTCTTGAATAGCGGGAGCAGACGACTCAACTACCACACTATCAACTTTGTCAACTTTATGAAGGTTCATTAGGGAGGGCACAACCGTAATTGAGGCTACTTGGGGACTATTCCAGTTAGCGGGAAAGTGATCCCTGGGGGAAACCCACTCCAATACCATGTTATCAACTCTATTCAACTCAACTCTATTCAACTCTCCGAACTTTTCAACAATTTGATTCCGGTTCATTGAATCAGTAAAGGAATCCTGGCCATAATGCTCATCTTCACTGAAATAATCCTGGTCTCCAACAAAACCTGATTCAACTTTTCTCAACTCTTCAACTCCTGTAATTTCTTCAATAGAATCTCCAGAAATAGAGCTATAAGAGAACCTTGACTCCTCGTCGAAACCAGACTCATTCTCGATCTCCGAATCGATATGAGAGAACTCGTTGTCACAATCATTTTGATCGAATAAGTCAGAATTATTCTGATACAAAATAAAGTTATCACCCTGTACAGACGACTGCGAAAAGTCCCGTTGTATGGTCTCGATGTAAAAAGGGTCGCTTCGCTTGGATTCCTCGTCCACAAGCGCGCGATTATCGATTTTTTTGTTGCCTCCCTTCCTAACCGGTCTAAAAGGAATTCGGCGATCGCTCTGAGTCACGCCGGCACCATCTGTTGCATTTGCGACGTTGCCTATTTCAAAATCGTGTAGAGACTTTTTGCTTTGGACTGGCACATATGCTTTTGCGAAAAATGGATATTCGTGAGTCTCTACAATGATTTCTTCATAGGACGAGCAGGGAGGAATACAATTGGAAACAGCTCTCCCTATTCCTCGTTTCCCGACCTAGAATTAGGTCGACGAGTAGCCACGTTATTAAGTCGCGCTGGCGGCCTTCCTCGAGCTGAACTACGTCGCTCTCCGCCACGCTCATTACGACGACGTTCCTCTGTACGCCAGTTAGAACTGCGCGTATCTTGAGGGGGTGCTTCTATAGCACGCCTAGGCGAGATTTGAGGGCATTGGGAATTGCCCTGGGCTTCGATAGCCCTACCGAGATTCATCGAGATCCAACCCTACTATTTTGCCTAAATGAATTCGGCCTTTGTACAATATCGCCATGGCGAGGCACTGCTCGCAACGATAACAACGCAGTATCTCTTGCAATAAGAGTACACCTCCGTGCTAATTTCTCGATCGTGAAGATATTTCCTACGTCAAGAAATACCCTTATTTCGGACTCAAGTAGAGGAGTTATCAATTCTACTACATCCTCCTCCGTAAGATGCGGTGCCACCCTCCTGGCCAACGCATTCTTCTCGCAAATAAAACTTTCAAAAGTCACGTTGACCGCTTGTATTTGCCCGCTTGTATTTGCCCATACAATTTAGACGTGAGTCTAGCAATCACCACTTTACTGTTGAACTTTTCTAAGAGCCTATTTCCGAAAAACGACCATTCGATGCGATTTGTACCGCCAAACGCAGTGTTGTACCACTGTGCGGCCTCTCCTCTCAACTGCTTCCTCGCAAGTTGAGTCCACTGGGATCTCCTTGTGTTTTCCCAATTCTCCCTCACATTCCTCCAGAAATTCTAGAGGATTTTCGGCCTCTTCACCGAAGAACTCCGGGAGAATCACTTTTGGAGCCGATGATTGCAGTTGCAATTGTTCGACTACCTTAGTTAGTTGCAGCATTGGATTGATAAGTTCGTCAGAACGAACATTATGGCGCCATTGACTTCCATTATTCCCCGAAGTCAAAAGGGGCTCGTTGGGACCTCTATTCGGCCGTTCCTGGCGGAATAATTCCCGGGAAGGGTTCATCTCGTGCACCTGAGTGCTCGACATGAAAGAAAATTCATTCCCTACCTGTGGAATGTGGGTTCGCTCGCTGTTCCTAGCGAGATTTATATCATCAACCGTCCTATACTCAGAGAAACCTTCATGAAAACGAACGGGGGGATCTACTGATGGAACAAAAGGCACAAAACGTTGGTTGCCATGACATGGATTCGCATCATTGCCTCGGACGGAATCCATAACTTCGATACACTTATACACCTAAGTGTATAGAATACTATAATTACTCTCAGGGGATCTGGACCTTAGTCCCGAGGAATGCGTCCACGCTCGCCAGCCAGATAATGTTCGCGGGATTTAAAGGGGATAGTTTTTTTTTCTATCGCAAAGTTTTTAGCTAAGCTCCCGAAATACCTCTGTGCTACACCACGGTGACGTTGCGTCAGATTCCACAGAGTGCCCTATCGAACCTAGTACAAGTAGCTGAAGGCTATTCTACGAAAAACACTGTACGCGAACGAGTGCTACTAACTTATGGTACAAAGGTAGACGGCGTGAGAGTTCTTTTCCGAAGAACAATCACACACGCTAGTGTGGGGCACAGTCAGGCTCAACTGTGCTGGGCGGCAAGTCTTTCCAACCACACTAGTTCTGCAGCTCTTCAGAAAAAGGTAGGATAAAAGGATCTTTATTTGGTAGGTGGGAAAGTAAGTTCAAAGACGAATTCCTCCTTACCACAGAAGATTAATAAAAGGATACACGTTATCATACGCCACTCCAAGTAGGTGGGTTAAAGATAACTGTAGATATGAGCGTATGTACGAATTTCTTAATACATATCAATTTGGGTGACCTGTCTGGACGCACATACGACTAGCTGGCTGAAGATTGCTTGGAAGCGGCTCTGCTGCGCTTATCTAGTTAGGCCCGAAGCCTTGGCTATGTCTCTCTGTTAATGCCCCACTATAAAGAGGAGTACGGTCAAGACCGATGATGACTCACTCAATACTGGATAATAACTCCCTTGATTCCCTGAATCGCTAATCTTTATAGTGTCTAGTCCGAAACGTCTAGGCTCCACCTCTTCATTGAGCTGTGATTGGCTGAAGGCCATACTACCTATGTTAACTTTTGCAGAGGCTTATCACAGCTCTGGGTGGACCGATTTTGACCGTTTTGGTCTTAAAATGAAGCTATGAATGCGCTTAGGCAATATACAATGAATTTTGATTGATTGAGGGCTTGGGAGAGGACCGAAACTATGACATGTGACGTGGATTCGCATTATTCTCTCGGACGGGATCCATAACTATCACGAATCATATACACCGTAGTGTATAGCTGACAGAAAAATTATGAGAATCTCAGGGTTTGGATCCTAGTGTCGGAGAATGAGTCCACGCTCCATCAGCCAGGGAATTACACGGTTATAATGAATTTCGCCTAAATCGGGGACATGATATATTACTGCGCCAAATGGCAACTTTGAGTACCCGCGGTACTCTGAAAGTGCTCACGGAGGGACGCGAAGCTACGCTATGGCAGTACACAGCGTTCACGAACTAAATAATTTCCCAAACCAAAGAATTTATCTCAGCTTCCGAATTACCTCTGTGCTACACCACGGTGACGTTGCGTCGGATTCCACAGAGTGCCCTATCGACCTAGTCACAAAAGCTGAAGGCTATTCTATAGAGACACACACGATAAACCGCTCGCGAACGAGTGTCCCGCAGGTACACAGAACTTCGTTTAACGTCGCTCAGACCAAGTGTAAGGCGTTCGCTCTGAAAAGCTACTAACGTATGGTACAAAGGTAGACGGTGTTAGATTTCCTTTCCCGAAGAATAATAACACACGCTAGTGTGGGGCACAGTCAGACTCAACTGTGCTGGGCGGCAAGTCTTTCCAATCACACTAGTACTGGAGCTCTTCAGAAAAAGGTAGGAAAAGGATATTTATTTGGTAGGTGGGATAATGCGCTACCTTGGCAGATCGAATTTTTCAGCTTAGATATATGGGCGACCCTCCAGTCACTATAATAATATCAGTCACTGCAATATATAGATCACCAAATTCCTGTACCATAGTTCAATAGAGGAATAGTGAAATACTCAGAAACGATGAAATCGAGCGATATTCAAATTATTACAGGTGACATATATATAGATCTTCTAACCGAACACGATTACGCGGAAGATTATAAAAATATAATGAATTCATTTGGATTCGTATCGTATATCAATGACGTTACGCGGCCAAGTAGCGGACCATTTTTTTATAAAGAATACATCCGAGATAGATTGCAAATCATTCATTATAGACTACAGTATAACAGAGCACTTTCCGATTGGACTATCAATGAATCTGGGGAAAAATCAGGAACTCGAAAACCCCATGGGTAGAAATAAAAAAATTACCAACCACAGGAAGCTGAAACAAGAAATAGGGGAATATATGTGGTTAGATATATATAGAGGAAGAAGACACAGAAATAGAAGTTCAATCATTTATAGAAAAACTCAAATTTTACATTGAAAAAAATACAGTTGCCATAAAAAAAAATAAAAATCGCCCTAGATCTAAATGGATTACATCTGAAATCATCGATATAGCGAATGAAAAAAAATGAACTCTATAAAAAACTCAGAAAATCTCATGAGGACATAGAACTCCGCGAAGAATATAAAGAACAGAAAAATAAACTGAATAGATTGATAAATGCAGCTAAAAATGCATATGCAAATAAAATCATCGAATAGAATAAAAACAATACAGAAGGTCTCTGGGACAGTGTCAACGAAATTTGCAATAAACAGTTAACTACAAATATAAACCAAATTAAAGTAAATGATCAAATGAAACATAATCAAAACGAAATGTCTAATAGTTTCAATAAATACTATAGTGAATTGGAAGAAAAATATGCAAATAAAATCATCGAACCTGAAGAATTTGTCAACATTGAGTCAAAAATTGAAAACACTCTGTATTTATACCCTACTAATGAAACTGAAGTGGAACAAGCAATAATGGAGTTGACGCCAAAAAAATCACCAGATGATGAGGATATCCGCGCTGAAACACTAAAACAGATAATAAATGAAATCAAAACTCCATTAACATATTCAATAAATCGATGTATGGATACAGGGTGTTTTCCAAAAATTCTCAAAAAGGGGCTTATTAAACCATTATATAATGAAACAGAATGATAAAACAGAAATGATAAATTACCGACCACTTTCTCTGATCTCAAATGTGGCAAAAATAATAGAAAAAATACTAAAAAAGAGGATATTGAGTTTTTTGAATAAATATGGAGTCATTTCGAACAGGCAGGATGGCTTCAGGGAAGGTAAATCGACGGAAGATGCAATATTTGCTTCAACTCCTTACATTTATGATGCACTCGATAAAAAAATCCACTCTATGTATATTCGTCGATTTATCCAAAGCATTCGATACTGTCTGTCACCAGAAACTCCTTAAAAAGTTGTCATCCTATGGACTAAGAAGAAAAGTATATAATATACTGAAAAGCTATTTATCTGGAAGAGAACGAGTAAGTATTGATGGAATAATAGGTGAAACTGAGACTGTTTCCTATGGAGTACCACAGGGAATAGTATTAGGACCATTATTATTTACAATTTACATAAACGTCCTACTTGAAATGAAAACTAAAGGTAACATATTAAGTTTCGCCGACGATACAGCTATTCTTTATGAATCTAATACATAATCCGTATGGGTACGGATCAAGAATTTCCCCATGGTAAATCCTGCCTGTCGTAAGAGGCGACTAGACGGATACCCATAGGTGGAAGATGATGGTTCCCATCATCGCCCGGTGCGACACCACCATATCGACAGAGGTGCTGTGAAATGGGTAACCCATGTTTCAGTATTTGGTCGATGCTTCCGGTCATATCCCCATACCCTATCTCCTCCTTCCCAACCCAAACCGCCCATTTCAGCTGAAGAAAAATCTAGATGATGAATTCTCCTAGGGTAAAACACTCCGGAAGTAAAATACCTCTCCATTCGGATTTCCGGGCGAGAGGTGCTCGAGGGGGTTCACCATCGAAACATCTGAATTTGAAAATAGACCTTTGTAACTTCAATTCTAGTTGTTACTAGCCCACAATCTTCATAAAGGCTAGTGGGGATTTGCCGCTCGCTCTAGTGGAGATAGGGGGGGTTGTTATGTGATTTCACTAATGCAGGGGATGGTAATAAGGGCGCCAGGTATATTTACCCCGTTCAGATACCCACAGTATTTATTTCTCTCCAAATATACCAAATGAGAGTAAACAACAAGTAATCAAATACAGATATATTCAGATTTCAGGGCTATAGATACAGCAAACAACAAAAAATATATATATATTCGAGCCAATATGAGAGAGAAAAAAAAGGTAAGCAATAGCAAAAGGCACTGAACATAGCATGAAGACAGAATGACGCACAGTAGAGGTCAATATGCATATGTCATAAATCGAAATCATAAAGCAGAAATCATCAAGCAGGAAATAACAATATTCATGCAATCTTTCAGTGCGCAGGAATTAAGCAGACCAAAAAAAAACAAGCGTCGCTTGGGCCCAGGCGCATGCGCGTAATTATGCAATCCACTAATGGTTAACCTCAAGAGGTAAAGCTCAATTTGCGCTGCGCAGAAAATACATATTTATATATATATAGATATACAGGGTGTCCTCAAAAGGTCTTTACAAAAAGCTACCACATATTCTTCAGACCAAAACAATTCGATACAAGCAAACTTACCTCAGTAAAAAGTTGCTTAGTTTGGGCGCTAGACGGCTCTGAAGTTGAAATTTTCAAATCGATTTTGCTTCATAACTTTTGAACGGCTCATGAGATTTTTTTCAAATTTGGTACGTTGGCATAGACTCATCGGGCAATGAAACTCATATCATAATCATAATGAATATCATTATATGGGCGTAGAACTTGATTTTTTCAGTAAATAAACATCTAAAACTCCTACGCCAATGGAAAAAAATTAGTTTCAATATGAAATCTAAATTATTCAACTCATTCACTACAAAAAAGGTACTCTTGACAAAAGTCGATTCCTCTCATGGTTTCGACAAAATTTTAATTTTAGTGATTTAGAGCATAATTAATAATAAAACGATTAACAGATATTTCATAAAAATTGTTCAAAATGTTCACCATTTTCACGTATACAAAAATTTATACGACGCAAAAAGTTGAAATGTACTCTTTGCATAACTTCTTCATCGCCTGTAAGATTATTCGTCGCCTGTTGGATACGTTGCCATAATTGTTCTACAGTATTCACAGGGGTCTTGTAAACCGTAGACTTGAGATAACCCCATACAAAATAATCCATCGGTGTTAAGTCTGGAGAACATGGTGGCCAATTCACGGGTGCATCATTACCTCTACCTATCCATCTGTCTGGGTACTGTTGGTTTAAAAAATTCCTAACATCCACCGAAAAATGTGGTGGAGCTCCATCGTGCATAAACCACATATCTACCCGATGTTGGAGTGGTAAATCTTCCAACAAATTTGGCAACGTATTTCGTAGATGTTGTAAATACATGTCTCCTGTTAATCTTTGTGGAAGTATGACAGGACCAATTATAAAATTTCCTATTATTCCAGCCCAAACGTTGATTTTGAATTCGTGTTGAAAATGGTTTATTTTAATGGAATGAGGATTTTCAATTGCATAAACGTGTTCATTATGAAAATTAGTTATTCCTGTTCTCGTGAAACAGGCTTCATCAGTGAACAAAATATTCTTTCCAAAGTTCAGATTCATTTCTCTTTGCAAATTAATGAACCTACAAAACATCAGACGACTTTGTGAATCATGGATTAATAAATCTTGAACTGGCGTCTTGTGGTATGGGTATAATAATTGTTCTCTTAGTACTTCATGAACGGCATTCCTAGAAACTTCGAGTTCATTACTTATCCGTCTAGTACTCAATTCTGGATTTTCTTCAATACGGTCTAAAATTTCTACTTCGACTTCGGGAATCCTTACATAACGCTGTCTTCCATAATCACCAGTTCTAGGAGCAAAATGACCGGTCTCCCGAAGACGTCTCTCAACTGCAGCAAAGGTTGGGTGGCTTGGTACGCGACGATTTGGAAACCTTGCCGAATACACCCTCACACTCCCTCGACCATTTCCTTGACAATATCCGAATACCAATAACATATCGGTGTATTCTTCATTGGTGTATTGTACGGCCATGATAAATCAGAAAAGTCCGATATCAACAATCAACGTCAATAAAACTCGACAAATCAACACAGATGAAACTATGGAAACCAAGAATGTGAATATCACTGTTTTCGAGCAGATAATAATAGTCTTCAGAAAAAAAAAACAGTGCTACTTATTTTCAATAGAAATAACCTATGCAAAAAGTACATCTCAACTTTTTGCGTCGTATAAATCTTTGTATACGTGAAAATGGTGAACATTTTGAACAATTTTTATGAAATATCTGTTAATCGTTTTATTATTAATTATGCTCTAAATCACTAAAATTAAAATTTTGCCGGAACCATGAGAGGAATCGACTTTTGTCAAGAGTACCTTTTTTGTAGTGAATGAGTTGAATAATTTAGATTTCATATTGAAACTAATTTTTTTCCATTGGCGTAGGAGTTTTAGATGTTTATTTACTGAAAAAATCAAGTTCTACGCCCATGGTATAACGTCTCCTCCTTCTTGGGGGGGTGTTACTAGAGTGGTGCTCAACGGGGTATGTCTATATCTAGGATAGACCGGGGTTGCCTCGAGCGCCAGTTGGATTATAGTGGTGAACTCCACTTTCTCCCAACCAGGATTTGTTGGGAGGCCTAGGTAGCAACACAGTCGAAGCGACGGTATGCCAGGGGTCGAAGGCCTTCTGGACTATGAAAAGATCACAAGGGGGTGAGGGCTTTAAGTTCACCCACTTGGTTTCACCCTGGTATACGGGTTGCTGCGGGTGTTTGGTATATCACTCAGAACAAATAATCAGAACTAAAATTCACACTTAAACAGGTTTATTCACTGGAAACAATTAACAGATCGAATTTATCTCTCACAATGATTATTATCATAACCAAGAAAATACGACCACGAGGAAATTCGGATGACAGAATATGTCAACAGGTGTCAGTCACAAGATAGCAAAAATTCCACAGATCAAATAATCTCAGGGTAGATTATCCTAACCACATATATCTACGGGTGACAATTAATTAAGCAGGGTGACTTAAGCAGGGTGACAGCTAATCTGGCTGGTATTCAAAGAGTAAGCCGTGCAACGTGCATCCGGGAAGCGCCTATGCGAGTTAAGAAGCTCTACCCCTGCAAAACAAGTTCTGGTCAATGTACAAAGACTATTCACCCCTCTGGGGTTTGCAAGATGATTACTATCAGGGTGGTCTCGACGCTGACTATAAGCCTTATGCGACCAGGAGACCGGGATGCTCACAACCCTGGTGACGCTTGGTGTTGACTGCTACGCAGACCAAGAACCTCGACCGTTACAAGGGTTGTTTTCCTGATGAAACTCTTTACGTTAGGATTTCAAACCACAGAACTTATCCTGCAGGTCATTACAAATGATACATATATATACAACAGGGCAGTTCCAATGCTTACTCTGTGCTGGATTCTGAATTTCACTGGCCGCTGTCAACCGTCACGACAAATGTCACAACAACTGGATTTATACTGGAAAATTATTTGATCTATAAAGTTAAGCTGCAGTTTGATAGAACTATGAGAAAATGCAGTGAAATCAAAATGCAGTTAACTCACACTTGACTGGTAATATACTTCACGGGTGAATCGTCGGCAGAAAAAGCTCTGGCTCACTTTTTCAACTTTGTGTAACACAAAAACGGGATGTCAATACAGGAAAAACTTCGAGCACCTTGATCACTTTTTATAACGGTTATACGGTAAGAATCGGACTGAATCAGAATAATCACTGCCAAATGGAATCTATCTAACTATCTATCTATTTCTCTATAACTGTCAAAAAGACTGAGAGCCCTCGGGCCTCTGGATTTTGCTACTTATACTCTTTTCAGGTTTGTCAAAAAACAGAGCGAGGTCGGGATTCTGATTGGTCGGGCTGGTCTGGCCTCGAGCTGACCATGATTTGTTTTCTCAAGGAAAAAGTGAACACTACTTGCCCTTGGGTCTGGAAACTTGCGGTGGAAATCATTTTTCCTCAAAACCGGTAGTATCAAAGTGCTTGGCATTCCATGTTTGTGCTACTGAGCGAATTTGATTGCAAAATTACGACGGATAACAAAGTTATGACCTAAACAATATCACATGACCCTGAAATGTCTTTCCAGGTATGAAAACCATTCTAACTCTTTCCAAAATCATAAATACACTTTCCCTAGGCAATAAGAAGTCTTAGTCTCTGGGTTGATCAGGATTTCCGGATGCAAAAATCATTGCAAGATGAATAAAGCAAGTAAACGGATAGCATACTGGACTTCTTATTTCCCAGGGCTCTGGTTGGTCATTATGCAATCAAATCCTACCAATACTAATATCAAGAGTCTGAACATGATATGTATGAAATCATTAGCCTGGTAGTGCTTTCGAAACGGAGGCAGGGGTGTCATGAAGTTGATTACCCTCAGCAGGGTGCAACGGGGCTAAACAAGGTTAGTCTGGGGTAGGGCTCTCTGGGTGGCTCAAAATACTAGCCAAAGGAGCTCCTTGATTCATTAATTCATCAATCAGGTATACAGGGTGACTCTAAAATGGCCTTAACCTCATTTCTCGTATGAGGCTCGTATACCGAAGCCTAGTAATGAAGCTGGTGATAAAACACTTCATTACACACCCCTCCTACTTGCGGAAAAAAAAAGAATGATTGTGTAACAATCATTATTATTTTTTTTTTTTTATCTCAAAATTAAACATCTGGGAAAATCTATGATGATACTCATGTACTAGTGCTGTCTTCAACGGGAGTGTCTCGGGCGTACTCCTTCGCACGAGCAGCGGTTGCATTGGACTCCCTTGTCAGCGACGGTGGGGGTTGATGTCTGGGTGCGCTGGTTCACTTTCGCTGGCTTAGAGCGGGATGATCGAGGATACTCGGGGACGAGTATCGGGTACGGCGTCGGAGCTGCTGGGGGTGTCGGGGCTCGGGCTGGGGTTGTCTTCAATCGTCGTGGACAGGGACAATCGCTTGACCGGATGCGATCCCGGCCACATCGGGAGCAGAACAGCCTCACGGGACGAGCACAGGAGTCCCGTTCGTGGCCTGGCGTGCCACAGCGCCAGCACAGCCTCTCCTCTACAGGCAGGTAGAGTGGAGGTGAGCGTCGTTGTCCAGCGGAGGTTGGCGGGGTTGACTGGCGGTTTTCCGGGTGGAGGCCTTCCAGGGACTTCAGCATGATGTATTGGAGGCCTCGTGGTGCGAAGTCTCCTAGCGGGACGGCGAGTACCCCACCTCGGTGGTCGGTATCACCGGGGTCGGCTTGTCTGCCGGCTGTGGAACTAGTGGAGTCGGGGCTCAGGTTGCCATGGCCAAGGTCTGCGGTGTCAGAGCCTGCGGTGCCGGGGTGTGCGGTGTCAGAGCCGGCGGGGTCTGCGGTATCAGGGCCTGCGGTATCAGGGCCAGCGGTATCAGGGCCAGCGGTGTAGGGGCCTGCGGTATCAGGGCCTGCGGTGTCAGGGCCTGCGGTATCAGGGCCTGCGGTATCAGGGCCTGCGATGGCTGGGACGGTGGTGTCAGGGCCAGCGGTGTCTGGGCCAATGGTGTAGGGGCCTGCGGTGTCAGGACCAGCGGTGTCTGGGCCAATGGCGTAGGGGCCTGCGGTATCAGAGCCTTCCTCGGCCGCGTGGTCACCTGGGAGTGGGGACGTGTCCAGGATCAGGACCTCCATTCTAATTCTGAAAAAATATAAAGTAACTGGGTTATCCTCAGAAGGACGTTGATTATCGGTACAGGTGGCTCAATGTTTACTTTACGGGGAATGGAGATCCAGACTGGCTTGCCCTCGGCCGGATAAAGGCGGACCCGGCAACGCCGATTTGGGTCGGATCCCGGGGGTCTCAAGGTTTGGACGAGTGCCTCCATCATGGGCGACCAGTCCCGTCTCGTCCGGCAGCGCAGAAACTCCGCCGCAATCCACTGCCGGACGGTCCGCGGCTCGTTGAGTGCCGGGGGGGTCGGGAGCGGGAGGCGTCCCTCCCGCTGCCTGACGGCAGGACAGGCAGCTGGGACATGGGCGGCCGGCGTTAGGAGCCGGCGTAGGATGGAAGGGGGGGAATCGGATCGAGTCAGGAGGGATCGTAATATAGGCGCTCGCCGTTCCTCGGGGGAGAGTTCCCGAGGACGAAAACAGGGAATTTTTTAGGCGGGTTTATCGGAGCGTACTCCGGGGGCGTCGGTGAGAAGTTGGGGCTCGGCACCGGAGTGATCTGCCCAGGAAAAACAGGAATTGGACTGGGAGGGGGGTCGTAGTAGACGGGGGGAAGCAGGAATTCTTCTGCCGGGTCCTCCAGCCGAGGGGTGAACAGGTCTCCTGGGCCCTCCTGGACGGCGTCCTGGGCACGCGGAGGGGTTTCCAGGGCGTCGAGGAAATCAAGGTCCTCCATCGGGATATCTTGGGCCGGTGCCAAGATGACATCCTGGATGACCTGAATTTTCGTGTCGTCCGGCGACATCTCCTGGAATGCAAATAGTACGGGTTATTGGTTCTGGTCATGGTAAAACGGCTTCAGGTCTTTGATATGAACTCGGTTGAAACGCTTCCCAGTTGCACTTCTCAGGTCGTATACAACGGGGGAAATCACTCTGGTGACGGTGCAGGGTCCTGTATACTTCGGGGCCAACTTTGCGGCATGTCCACGGATTCCAGAAGAGAGATTATGTTCTCTTTTCATGACTTTGTCTCCTAGGTGACATCTCCACTCTCGGCGTCGCAGGTTGTAGTAATGACTCTGATTGTTGAATGCCTTAGCCAAGTTCAAGCGTACTAGCTCGTGAACTTCTTTCAACTTAGTCATATGTGATGTCCAACTGGAAGCGGCATCTTCCCCTTGTTCTTCAGGTACAGGTGGTCGGAATAAAGCTTGGGGCGGTTCTAATTCTCTGCCAAACATCAGGAATGCGGGAGTGAAACCGGTAGAATCATGTCTGGCGGTGTTGACGGCGAATTGGAGTTCTGACAGGTGTTGATCCCATTTCCGGTGATCGTTCTCACAGTATTGTGAGATCATGGTCTTGACGGTCTTGTTGGTGCGTTCCACTGGGTTTGCCTGCGGGGTATAAGGAGGAGTCAATCTGTGTTGAATTCCTAATTCCTTCAACAATTCCTCGAATACTTTACCAGTGTACTGGGTACCATTATCGCTAATGACCGTAGCGGGGCGTCCAAACCGGAGCACTATGTCCTCATAGAACGCTTGGGCTACAGCTCTAGCTGTTGCTTTACGGAGTGGTCGCATCTGTATCCACTTGGTGAAACGGTCCTGGTAAACGGCAAGGTAGCAGTTTCCTTTGCTTGACCTTGGTAACGGCCCTACTAAGTCGGTGGACACGGTGTCCCATGGCTTAGTGTTCAGGGATGGGTGCATCTTTCCGGGCGGTTGCTGCTGGGACACTTTATACTCCTGGCAGGTTTTGCAGCTTCTCACGTACCGGGCGATCTCGTGGAACATTCCAGGCCAGTAGTACCTCTGGGTGATTCTAGCCGTGGTTTTGGCAATGCCCATGTGTCCTGCAGTCACGTCATCGTGATTCTCCTTCAGTACCTGTGGTCTAAGGGGTTTAGGAACACATAATTTCCAGGGATCGTCCATCCCTAACTCACTCAACTTATTAGCATCCCAAAAATGGCGGAAGAGGCGGTCTTCTTTCACACAGAAGTCGGGAAAAGCAGCGGGGCGCTTCTCCACTTCCACCTTCTTGTTGCTGTACCACGTACATCTTTGTCCAGCTTCCTTCTCCAGCTCCAAGGTGCAGCGCAGGGCATCCGTTGATTCAGCCTCCTGACTAGACAGGGGAAGAGGCTGTCGGGATAGAGCGTCGGCAACTCTATTCAACGTTCCCTTGCGGTATTTGACCTCGAAGTCAAATTGCTGCAGGTACATAGTCCAGCGGGCTATGCGGCCAGAAGGATTCTTAATGGACTGCATCCATTTCAGGGAGAGGTGATCAGTTATCACCGTGAAGTGGTAACCCTCCAGGTAGGGTCTCAGTTTCTCAATGCCCCAGACGATGGCCAAACATTCCTTCTCGGTAACGGAGTAGTTTCGCTCTGGAGCACTCAGCATCCTGCTGGCATAGGCGACAACCTTCTCCTGACCATCGATCGTCTGGGTGAGGGCGGCTCCAAGTCCACAGTTGGAGGCGTCCGTCTGTAATACAAAAGGCTGGGAGAAATCTGGGCAAGTCAAAGCAGGGGCTTGTATAAGACAAGTCTTCAAAGTAGCAAAGGCGGTTTCCTGAGCTTCAGTCCACTTCCAACGGACATCCTTCTTCAGGAGTTTGGTTAGTGGAGCAACTATGGCGGAGAAATTTGGAATGAACCTCCTATACCAGGAAGCCATTCCCAGGAATTGTCGTAGCTTCCTCAGGGTTGTAGGCATCGGCCACTGGACGATGGACTCAATTTTATCAGGGTCCGTCTGGATGCCCTCAGGAGTGACCATATGTCCTAAATATCTAAGTGAATTCAAACAGAACTTACACTTATCCGGATTCAACTGGAGATTAGCTTCACGTAAACGGGTGAATACTTGCTTCAAATGCTCCAGGTGTTCTTCGAACGTTTTGCTTAGTACAATTATATCGTCCAGGTATGCAAAAGCAAAAGGTTCCAGGTCGGGTCCGATGATGTTGTCCATCAGTCGCTGGAAAGTTGCGGGGGCGGAATGCAACCCAAACGGCATCACTCGGAATTGAAACAGGCCCCTTCCAGGCACTGTGAAGGCTGTGATGGGTTTGCTATCTTCGGTGAGCGGGATCTGCCAATAGCCTTGGCGTAAGTCCAGGCTCGAAATGTACTTAGCTTCCCTAAGTTTATCCAGGATTGCATTGATAAACGGCAGGGGGTAGGCATCTTTCTCGGCGACGTTGTTGACCTTCTGGAAGTCAATGCAGAAACGTGGTTTCCCATCCTTTTTCTTTACAATCACCACCGGCGAACTCCACGGGCTTCTGGAGGGCTCGATGATTCCTTCGGCCAACATCTTGTCGACCTCATTGTTGATGACTTCCTGCATCTTCGGATTCTGGGGTCGGTATCGTTGTTTGATCGGTTCGGAGGTTTTCAGGCGGATCCTATGTTGGACCAAAGGTGTAGGTCCCTTGATCTGTTCGAAGGCAGGCAGTTCTACCTCCAGGAATCTTTCCAGAGTTAGCTTCTGCTCTGCTCCCAGGGCTTGGTGGTCCCAGCTGTAGTTCTGCGGGCGAACCGCAGGTTTCTCTGGCAGGCTGGCCACATCAGCCTTGCTCGGGGTGTGGCGGGGCGGCCTGACTGACCGTCTTTTCCGGCGGGTTTTCGTTTTTACGGAGCCTCTCATGGTTGCGACATCAGCAGGCGTCTTCTCGGGTTGTTCCTGGGATTTTACAACTGAAACAATTTTCTGGTTACAATATACGGCGGCCCTGGTAAGATCTATGCCAAATCCGTGTTGGCGAAGCATATCCATACCCAACACTAGCTCAGTAGACAGGTTTGGAATGATCAACAATTCATTTGTCAAACACTTGTCACCTACTGTCATCCAAACCTTGTATCTTCCGGTGATCCTAGTGACTGATCCATCTGCCTGGGAAGTCTGGATGGCATCATGGGGGTATTTCTGGAAGCTAAACTGCTCACATTTGTCCGCAACAGCGCTGCTGGCGAAGGACCTTGTGGCACCGGTGTCTACCAGGCCCAGGAACTGTTGGTCTCCAATGATAACGGGCACATACAGGCGGTTATCATCTGGTCGAGGCGGTTTTTGTTTCTCCGGGATGTTTAATTGCTGGAGCCTGACTGTCCTCGGTTCAGTCGGGCTCCGGGGTAGTTTTCCGACCTGGCACAGGTACAATCTCTGGACAGGATACCATCACGTCCACAACGTGAGCAGAAAATTCTGGATGCATTCCTGCAATCACTCCTTCGGTGTCCAGGTTGTCCACATTTCCAGCAGTTGTCGGTCCGGTTATATGCCCTTTGTGGCGGGGATGCAGGCGTTCGGGGTGTCTGCTGTTCCACAGGGCGCATGTGTCTCACAGGTAAGGGGCTGTCGGCGGGCGGAGTAATTCTATTCCGGTTACTCTGAACCAGAGGAGTCTGATGTGAATTGTCATTCTGGGTTGGTTCTGGTGGTGAATTCCTGGGCACGGTTGGTGGCATCATCCTCGGGGCAGTGTCAATCCTAGCTGCTGGGTGACGGGAGTGCATCTGCCTCAGTTCTTTCCGCAGGTTCTGGTACTCTAGAATCAGGGAAATCAGGGATTGAATATCATGGTAATCCGTCCTCTTGATATACTGCCTGTAATCAGGTAGCAAGTTCCGGTACAGCCAACCTAACTCCTGTTCAGGTCTGAGGCTTCCATGCCTTCGGATGAGTGTCTGGAGATCAACTATATAGTCCATGGCTGGCTCATTTTCCCGTTGCAGGCGTCGACTGATGGCCATCTCCATGTCTTCCTGGAACCTCAGCGGGAAATAGGATCTCTTGAAAACATCCTTGAACGATGCCCATGAGTTCCAGAAGCGTGCATTGCAACGGTACCACAACAGTACTCGACCTTGCAAAAGTTCGGGTAGAGCATCCAGGAGTTGTTCGGGGTGGGCCTTCTCTGCCCTGCCAATTTCTTCCAGGCGTTCCAAGAACGCCACTGGATCGGTGCTGCCATCAAAATGCAAATTCCAGTGGTACGGTTTCAGGGGCGGTCGATATGCTGGAACATGTTCTGGAACATCTGAGTTATTCACGGGGTTTGGAAACGGCATATTTCCCTGCAGCAGGGGTGGATATGTTGCGGGTTGACCTGCTGGCAAAACAGGTGCGGCTGGAGTGTCCACAGGGCATTCCAGGAATGGTTGTACAGGGGGTACAACATGTCCCGTCGCTGGGTGTCGGGCTCCCACTAGCTTGGGCAGTTCTTCCCTCAAGAACCACACAAGTCGACGGCGTAGTTCCATCACTGTACCATCAGCATTCAGTCCATATCGCTTCAACTCCTCCGTCAGGTCTGGTTTCTTCAAACGGTATATCCATCCAACTCTCGGATCCAAGTTGGCCAGATAATCATCTCCAAATTCTTCCCTTTCTGGATCAGGAGAATTTCTTCGGCTAGTCCTGGTAATTTCAGGGGGAGCGAGCTGAAGCTCACTGGATTCTCTGGTTGTCTGCGTTTCAGTCATTTTCCTAATGTGAACTGGATTGTCTACCAAACAAAGATTAACAAACAAACAGTGTATTGTTCGCAGGATGAACAGAAATAGATTCCAGGAGGAAAAGAAGTATGCAAAAGCAAAACTCACCGGATTGATTAACCTAGAAATCATCAAATTAGGTATCAAAAAAGAATCAGATCATTCAACAGAAAATTGTGTGTACGAAACAAACGGGACTGCAATTATATTCACTCAGGGGAAATGAAAACAGTGAGATATAATTGCCTGGAATGTAAATAGATATCCACCAGAGTTTGAAACGTAATACACCTCGTAACACACAAACGATATCTAGAAATCACAATTTGACGGGCTTCAGCAATAGCTGGAAAACAATAACGATTTCTGGTGAAATAACAGACCAAACTATCGATACAATTAACTTTAGAAATACCTGGGAACTATCCACCACTGCAAAGTTCAAAATTGTCAGGAAAACACAAGTTCTGATTTTCTGTATACCTTCAGGACTTTCTCTGGATTTCTTCTTCAAAACGGTCCCTGCTCGGGCGCCACTTGTAACGTCTCCTCCTTCTTGGGGGGGTGTTACTAGAGTGGTGCTCAACGGGGTATGTCTATATCTAGGATAGACCGGGGTTGCCTCGAGCGCCAGTTGGATTATAGTGGTGAACTCCACTTTCTCCCAACCAGGATTTGTTGGGAGGCCTAGGTAGCAACACAGTCGAAGCGACGGTATGCCAGGGGTCGAAGGCCTTATGGACAATGAAAAGATCACAAGGGGGTGAGGGCTTTAAGTTCACCCACTTGGTTTCACCCTGGTATACGGGTTGCTGCGGGTGTTTGGTATATCACTCAGAACAAATAATCAGAACTAAAATTCACACTTAAACAGGTTTATTCACTGGAAACAATTAACAGATCGAATTTATCTCTCACAATGATTATTATCATAACCAAGAAAATACGACCACGAGGAAATTCGGATGACAGAATATGTCAACAGGTGTCAGTCACAAGATAGCAAAAATTCCACAGATCAAATAATCTCAGGGTAGATTATCCTAACCACTTATATCTACGGGTGACAATTAATTAAGCAGGGTGACTTAAGCAGGGTGACAGCTAATCTGGCTGGTATTCAAAGAGTAAGCCGTGCAACGTGCATCCGGGAAGCGCCTATGCGAGTTAAGAAGCTCTACCCCTGCAAAACAAGTTCTGGTCAATGTACAAAGACTATTCACCCCTCTGGGGTTTGCAAGATGATTACTATCAGGGTGGTCTCGACGCTGACTATAAGCCTTATGCGACCAGGAGACCGGGATGCTCACAACCCTGGTGACGCTTGGTGTTGACTGCTACGCAGACCAAGAACCTCGACCGTTACAAGGGTTGTTTTCCTGATGAAACTCTTTACGTTAGGATTTCAAACCACAGAACTTATCCTGCAGGTCATTACAAATGATACATATATATACAACAGGGCAGTTCCAATGCTTACTCTGTGCTGGATTCTGAATTTCACTGGCCGCTGTCAACCGTCACGACAAATGTCACAACAACTGGATTTATACTGGAAAATTATTTGATCTATAAAGTTAAGCTGCAGTTTGATAGAACTATGAGAAAATGCAGTGAAATCAAAATGCAGTTAACTCACACTTGACTGGTAATATACTTCACGGGTGAATCGTCGGCAGAAAAAGCTCTGGCTCACTTTTTCAACTTTGTGTAACACAAAAACGGGATGTCAATACAGGAAAAACTTCGAGCACCTTGATCACTTTTTATAACGGTTATACGGTAAGAATCGGACTGAATCAGAATAATCACTGCCAAATGGAATCTATCTAACTATCTATCTATTTCTCTATAACTGTCAAAAAGACTGAGAGCCCTCGGGCCTCTGGATTTTGCTACTTATACTCTTTTCAGGTTTGTCAAAAAACAGAGCGAGGTCGGGATTCTGATTGGTCGGGCTGGTCTGGCCTCGAGCTGACCATGATTTGTTTTCTCAAGGAAAAAGTGAACACTACTTGCCCTTGGGTCTGGAAACTTGCGGTGGAAATCATTTTTCCTCAAAACCGGTAGTATCAAAGTGCTTGGCATTCCATGTTTGTGCTACTGAGCGAATTTGATTGCAAAATTACGACGGATAACAAAGTTATGACCTAAACAATATCACATGACCCTGAAATGTCTTTCCAGGTATGAAAACCATTCTAACTCTTTCCAAAATCATAAATACACTTTCCCTAGGCAATAAGAAGTCTTAGTCTCTGGGTTGATCAGGATTTCCGGATGCAAAAATCATTGCAAGATGAATAAAGCAAGTAAACGGATAGCATACTGGACTTCTTATTTCCCAGGGCTCTGGTTGGTCATTATGCAATCAAATCCTACCAATACTAATATCAAGAGTCTGAACATGATATGTATGAAATCATTAGCCTGGTAGTGCTTTCGAAACGGAGGCAGGGGTGTCATGAAGTTGATTACCCTCAGCAGGGTGCAACGGGGCTAAACAAGGTTAGTCTGGGGTAGGGCTCTCTGGGTGGCTCAAAATACTAGCCAAAGGAGCTCCTTGATTCATTAATTCATCAATCAGGTATACAGGGTGACTCTAAAATGGCCTTAACCTCATTTCTCGTATGAGGCTCGTATACCGAAGCCTAGTAATGAAGCTGGTGATAAAACACTTCATTACAATGGAATGATATTCATTATGATTATGATATGAGTTTCATTGCCCGATGAGTCTATGCCAACGTACCAAATTTGAAAAAAATCTCATGAGCCGTTCAAAAGTTATGAAGCAAAATCGATTTGAAAATTTCAACTTCAGAGCCGTCTAGCGCCCAAACTAAGCAACTTTTTACTGAGGTAAGTTTGCTTGTATCGAATTGTTTTGGTCTGAAGAATATGTGGTAGCTTTTTGTAAAGACCTTTTAAGGACACCCTGTATGTAGCAGAGAATATTGTATTGCTCAACAACCGATGAATAAGGAGAAGCCAAGAATGCAATTGCAGTTAAAAACTTGCGTGCTATCCTGATCCTTGGACTCGCTCGTTGCCGCAGGTACTCTATGATGGGCATGGGTCACCCTGCATATGGAAGCACTGAGTCATCATGTACACATTCATTCACCCCGTACATATGTCACAAGCGACGGCTGGTGATGTAGTAGGATTTCTCTAGTACAAAAAAACCCTGTGGAAATGAGTCAAATCAGCAGTCTCCCAAAATAACCAAGATACATATAGATTTAAAAAAAAAAAAAAAGAATCTGACAGGCACGTGGAAATCAAACACCCTGTTGATCTCCCACTCCAAGTACTGTACCATGGAATGCACAATAAAAAAATAATTCCATAATTGCCAGTTTATGAAAAATCCCCGAAATAATAGACGTGGCAACCATGTGTCCCGAGAATTAAATATATCAGAATTGACACCATATCACTTGTGGATAATATTTGAATAGATTAATGGACACACAAAACTATTCAACAATGTTTTTTTTTTTTTTTTTACTTTTCATAAAAAGTAACTCGGTCGGTAGCCGTGAAAATGAAAGAAAAATAACTTTCGGTATTGAAATCCATCATCTAGTACTAACACAGTATGAAGGAAAACTTTTACTGCTGCAACCACGTAACAAAATAAAAGTTTTCGAATACTATAGCGGCAAAATTTATAACAACAAAAGACAGATTACTTATTTAATCTAAAAGAAAGGTTTCCTCACCCTGGCCAAGAGGTTTTTTTCATTTTTTTCCAATTAGGTAGGGCTCCAGTAGGGTGTTAGAATGCCCTGCAAGCGACTAAGGGCCTTTATGGTATCTATTAATAGAGAACGAAATATTAATACGAAAATATCAACTAAGTGTATCGAAAATGGATTGAAATCTGAAGGTGAGTGAGTGAGCCAAATTATAGGATAAGATAAAAGGAAAGATAACGTACCTGATCTAATGATGACGTCGTGCCTAAACGATCAACTAGTGTGATGGTGTGTAAATCCTCGTAACGAGAGAAATTTCGGGAGACGAACAAAAATACCAATACGCACAGGCGTCAAATATTCCCAAAATCAACTTGAATATATCCAGGACAGAACCCAGTGAAGGATGATTAGAAAAATCACGAATTCCTGGAAGTATTCCACACACCCACTATCTTTGATGAATAGTCCCGACTTCACTTCCAAATTGTCCCAGAGGGACATACTCTCGATCTCCTACCACTTACCTTCAGAAGACCTACTATCATTCACCAATAGATGGAACTAGTAGTGAGGTACGTATTTTAACGAAAATTAAATGAGATTTTCAGCCAAAACCGAGCCGTATGACCCACTTGTCCCTAACTTCTCAAACACAATGGAATTTCATAGTGTTCTCGATACACCCGTTGACCTCCCTATAAAATAAAATTCACACATCAAGGAATTACCCGGAATGAGCTTGGCAACCCCGCAATTTCTGCGCGAATGGTTCTACACTGATAATATTACTGGGAATTGGTACTCTTTGCCCGCATGACAGAGGATACTTCAAACAGTCAACATATCAACAAATGACAACAATGATCAAACAGGACGATTAACAACAATTGGTACGTTGAATTTATCTACATGGCACTAATCAACTTTCAACCAAATGCAAATACTCTTAGCTTCCTACCATATCTAGACAACGTTACTGATAACCACATCTTTTCCAGGCCTCCGTAGAATCAACCATGCATTGGTCGCAAAAGAAACACCCGTCGATACACTCCAGGCTCTCTTGAGGATACACTCGGATTGTGTTTCCAATAAACAATAACATGTAATGAAAGGTATGTAATAACTGATCGATATATATCGTTTTATATCAACGTAAATAATGATTTCAGGCTCCCGCTGTGTCACAGAGATGCGCGTCTTAAGCAACAAGAGATGTGACCTTTGAAGTGCGCACAGTCCCCACTAATTGTTATATTATGATTAAAATGACAAGTACTTTGGGGTATTATTCAGATACTGTGTCATACAGGGTGTGATATAGGAAAGATAACGTGAAACCAAAATTTAACGTTACACCTTTGTAACATCCGAGGTCTGAACAAAAATATAAACGATGTTCATTACCATCTACAGGCTGAGAAACCAGATATACTGGCTTTAACTGAGACGCAGGTCAACTCATCAACTGATACGACCTATATGCTCTGCCCTGGATATGAGCTCCATACCCGTTTCAGATTCAGAAGAGGTTAATGTCTCTTTTCCAGAAATGATCTCTCATGCCATCGTGAGGAGGAACTGGAACCGAAAGAATTCGATGTAATGTGCCTCAAGATCGATAACCACAAACAGACAAAGTTCATCTGCTGCCTTTATCTATCACCAAACGAACCAACTCCTGGTGACCTCTTCGAATTCCTTTCTCTGAAACTCGATTTCATCCAACAGTATCACCCAGCAGCTGAAATCATCATCATGGGGGATTTCAATGTCAACAACTCCACCTGGCTCAAATTCTCGAACAAAACAGACGACGCAGGACGTCTGGCTGAGGCTTTCGCTATCACCTATGGTCTTGAGCAACTGATGAATGAACCCACTCGGATCCCTGATATCAGCAATCATTAGGCCAATACGCTCGACCTGTTCCTCACTAACAATCCGGAACCGTATGAAGTGAAAGTCCGTGCACCACTAGGAAACTCAGAGCACACACTCATCTCCACTATATGTCCTTACATCACTCCGCGAACCAGTCCAACACCCCCACGTACTGTTTGGCATTACAATTCAGCCGACTGGGATGGCCTTCGCATGTTTTTTCCTGAGTTTCCTTGGAGGAGAATGTGTTTTCAATCGGGAGATCCCACGCAATGTTCTGAAGAGATCTCGGAAATCATCATGCTGGGAATGGAAACTTACATACCACATAGCACCAAATCACGAACCACTGGTGAACCATGGTTCAATAGAACCTGTTCTAGGGTTGTCGCACTGAAGCAAGCAGCATACCGTCGTTGGCGCAGAAACCCAAGCCCTCAAACTAGAGTTGAATATGTTGAAGCTAGGAATACATGCAATCGAACGATAGATGAGTCAAAAGAGGCATACAACACGAAAATAAGATCGAAGCTCATAGAGTGTCCAAATGGTTCCCGTTCATTTTGGACCTTTGCCAAGGCAATCGGGAGAAATTTCACTTCTAGCTCATTTCCTCCCCTCACAAAGGATGATAATACATTGGCTATAACACCTCATGAAAAAGCCAACACCTTCGCCAAAATGTTTGCAGACAATTCTACCTTGGATCCACGAGGCCAGGAACTTCCCAAAATCGCTACCATCGATAACCGTATGCCAGAAATTGTCTTCCGGCAACGTACAATCAGACACCTTCTGCTCAGCCTCAACGTCAAGAAGGCTATGGGGCCTGACGGAATACCGCCTATTGTTCTCAAGAAATGTGCCCCAGAACTAACACCAGTTCTTTGCAGGTTGTTCACCCTTTCGTACAAACTCGGCGTATTTCCGTCTAACTGGAAGAAAGCTACCGATTCCAAAGAAGGGCAAGAAAACCCTCCCTAACAACTATAGACTGATTGCACTACTATCGGTGATCTCTAAAGTAATGGAAAAAGCAATCAACATCGAGCTCATCCGATATCTAGAGAGCTCAAGAATCGTGAACGACCGGCAATATGGCTTTCGTCACCAGAGGTCAACTGGAGATCTGCTTGCCTATGTGACACATAAGTGGCAGGTGTCAATAGAAAAACATGAGGAGTCTCTGGCTGTAGCCTTGGATATCTCCAAAGCATTTGACCGAGTTTGGCACCAAGGCCTCCTAGCGGAACTTCCGTCATATGGTTTGCCGCCCCAACTGTGCCTCTTACTATCGAGTTTTCTTGCAGATAGATCACTCTACGTGGTGGTAGACGGGGTCTCGTCTGATACAATGACGATCAATGCTGGTGTTCCACAAGGCTCTCTCTTGGCACCAACTTTGTTTTTGCTCCACATCAATGATTTGTTGAATGTGACCTCCAGCCCAGTTCATAGCTTTGCGGATGATAGTACACTTCATTCCGCCTTTTCCTCAAGAGCCCCTATATCATCCAACGAGGCCAGAGGTGCAAGGCGAAGACAGGTTGATGCTTCAAATGAGGATCTGACAAGAATTCTGAAATGGGGATCTGAGAATCTAGTACAGTTCAATGCAACTAAAACTCAAGCTTGTATGTTCACCAAGAAGGCTGATCACACAATGCCCAATTTGATGATGTCGGGTACCACTGTTCCTATGAGATCGTCAATATCCATGCTGGGTGTCACCACCAACAGTGCTCTCTCATGGGACGATCATGTGAGGTCCATTGCGAAAACTGCTTCACAAAAACTCGGTTTCCTTTTCCGTGCGAAGAGATACTTCACATCCCAGCAACTGCTTATGATCTACAAAGCACAAATTCGACCTGTCCTGGAGTACTGTTCACATGTTTGGAGCTCAGCCCCCAAACATACGCATAAGCTCTTAGATTCAATTCAGAAGAGAGCTATTCGCCTAGTCGATGACACAACACTCACCAAATCATTGACCTCTCTAGATCATCGTAGAAAGGTCGGCGATCTTTGCCTTTTTTATAGGTACTTTCACGGTCGGTGCTCAACGGAAATATCATCTATTATGCCACCACGCGCGATTCCTAGTAGACAAACCAGACAAGCTTAAGCTGGTCACCCCTACACTGTCAGGCTCGAGACCTGTCGAACATCGCTATACCAAGCATCATTCATCAATAGAACGGCAAAGTTGTGGAATTCTTTGCCTAGTGAAGTCTTTCCTGATGCTTACAACCTCCAAACTTTCAAGAAAAATTCCAACACCTTCTTTCCCAAAATTCCACCGCTGGCTAACACGATGTTCCTCGAACATCGTGTTCACAGATAAAAAAAAATGGCAAGAATTGAAAACGCTGGTGGAGAGTGATTCAGATATAATAAGCTGACGTTAAATTTCAATAAAACAAAGTACTTCCCGTTTTCCTCTTATACCAGCGGCTAACCAAATATGGGTCCGTTGAAAATAGGAGAGAGCTATGAAATCCCAGAAGGCACATCAATGAAATATCTTGGGATCATAATAGATCGCCATCTGCGGTGGGACCTGCAAATAAAAAATGTTGTGGGAAATGTGAGGGGATTATTGCATAAATTAAAATATCTGAGAGATTTTCTTGATATTCGAAATTTAAGAACATTATACCATGCACTAGTCGAGTCTCAGTTGCAGTATGAATTAATCGGATGGGGAGGGGTGAGTGAATATTGTGCAAAAATATATTCTTAAAAGAATGTATCGAAAAATACCTACTTACCCTAGTGACGATTTATATAAAGAATCTGGTATACTCGACGTGAGACAACTCTTTTGTTTGAGTATTTTGAAAAATAATTAAAAAAGATCTATCACTTCACAGTCTACGAACCATTGCCATGATACTAGGAACAAAAAAAATAATGTATTTCATCCTCGATGCGAAAAATATATAGGCCAGCAATTTCCTTGGACCTCGTCTTTATGAAATTCTACCGATACCTATAAAAGACATTGAAAAAAAAATAGCTTCAAGAAAAAAGCAAAAATATGGATATTGAACGGAAGTAGATCATTTTTTGGAGACTTCATAAATCAGGTAAAATTCTGACATTCATCAATGTTCACTACTCCCTGTGATCGAGTTATTTTTATGAACGTAGAATTCAGCTTCAAATTTTGTGAACGTATGATTTTTAATCTAATTTTAATGTGTTATATATATATATATATATATATATATATATTTATGATGTCGAATTTCGTGACTGTTCGTATACAATATTCTTCGATCTTCGTGGGAAGCAGTCGTTGTGACCAATTTATTAAATTTTTTTTGTATGGTGTCGAGCTTTCGAAAATGTTTATTTTATTTGTCAAGACAATGAGGAATATAATGAATAAATATTCACTGATGATAATTGAAAATTACTTACTAACATGAAATATTATATAAAATCAGCTACAAAAAGAAACATAGATGTATAAATGAAACTGTAAAATGCATTGACAAAACTGTCGATGCATTGATCGATGACATTGATTCGAAACTATATGATTGCTAAGAGTGATGTAGAAAATATACAAAATGTTTGAATGAATGAACTCAAGGTGGACGAGGTGAAGTATTATTATCTTTATATAATTTTAATAAACAAGTATAGATCGAACTGAGGTCCTTGATATCTGTCCTTTTATTCATTGTTTTTTCATTATTGTTGATATGTACCATTTCAAGAAAAACCCGTTTATATAGATTTTTTTCGTAATCAAGAATTTTTGCATTATCATAGTTCATCTTATGATTCTTATCAATAACATGTTCAGAGAGACTACAAGATTTAACACATCTCCTACAATCACTTCTATGTGAAGTGATTCTATCTTTGAGCATTCTACTCGTTTGACCGATATATACTTCATCACAGTCTGTGCAAGGAATTTCGTATATCAGATTTCATTTATTTTTCATAGGTATCGAAGTTTTCAATTTGGTATGCAGTTGTGATATCGTTTTCGAATTAGTTTGTGCTATTTTAATGTTATTTCCATTTTTGAATAGATTGATCAATTTGGGAGTTAGTTCGTTTATATATGGCAAAAATTCGAAAATGGTTATTTGATTGTTAGTTTTTGGTGGAAGATTGATATTGGAAGTACTGAAAAGAATTTTATTAATCAAAGATTATGGATATGAAGCATTCATTTCTGAAAGTTATGTGAGTGACTTTTTCTACTCTGTTCTTGAGATTACAGATTAAGTTAATTTTCATTTTCATTGGATGGTGGGAACCAAAGTTTATAAAACGGTTACTATTCATTGGTTTTCTGTACCATCTAGTGATGATCCTATTTGTACATGTTCTAATGAGTTTCATATCTAGAAATGGAACTGCATTATCAGTTTCTCTCTCAACTGTGAATTGAATATTATCATCAAAACTGTTGAAAATGTTAAGAGTGTGTTCTATGCAATTATTTGGAACAGAAAGAACCAGATCATCTACATATCTTTTCAAGAAGGGAATTTCGAAATTCATCTTATCCATACAATAATTCAACAATTCATCTAAAACGTAGCTGGATATAAATATTTGTTTATAAAATATTATTTATATATGTAGAGTCGAAAATGAAATCAATTATATTCAGAAACGTTCGTTTATCAATATTGCAATAAGTCTTAATTGTATCCCATTTATTTTCAATGCAACTTTTCCACTCGTGTGTGGCATTTTCGCGGGCCGACCGGCGCTCAGTGGAGAGATCCGCGATCTTCCACCCAGTTTGATATTGCGGTCCGGTCCATGGCGTCCAACACATTCATTTTTGCTTTGGAAAAATACGTCCTGGACAATGGAAGGAAAGGTATATTGCATTTCATAAATATTGTATTGCTGTTTGATAAATACATGAATTGTAGAGCTCTGAGATACAGAAAAAATATAATTCTCCTGAGTATGTACGGGAATTGATATCTCTATTCAGAAAACACGAATGTTTGTGGAGAATTAAATCGAAAAGTTATTCAAACAGAAACCTCAAAGGACAGGCATATAATGAATTAGTGAAATTCACGAGAACAATCGACGAAAATACTACAATTGATATAATCAAGAAGAAAATTGCTGCCTTACGTAGAGCATTCAGGAAGGAACTATTGAAAGTTAGAGATTCGAAGAGAACTGGTTCTGGAGCAGATGAGATATATGAACCTAACCTTTGGTACTACGATTTGTTATTATTTTTGAGTGACCAGTGTAACGTCTCCTCCTTCTAGGGGAGGTGTTACTAGGTGGTGCTCAACGGGGTATGTCTATATCTAGGATAGACCGGGGTTGCCTCGAGCGCCAGTTGGATTATAGTGGTGAACTCCACTTTCTCCCAACCAGGATTTGTTGGGAGGCCTAGGTAGCAACACAGTCGAAGCGACGATATGCCAGGGGTCGAAGGCCTTATGGACAATGAAAAGATCACAAGGGGATGAGGGCTTTAAGTTCACCCACTTGGTTTCACCCTGGTATACGGGTTGCTGCGGGTGTTTGGTATATCACTCAGAACAAATAATCAGAACTAAAATTCACACTTAAACAGGTTTATTCACTGGAAACAATTAACAGATCGAATTTATCTCTCACAATGATTATTATCATAACCAAGAAAATACGATCACGAGGAAATTCGGATGACAGAATATGTCGACAGGAGTCAGTCACAAGATAGCAAAAATTCCACAGATCAAATAATCTCAGGGTAGATTATCCTAACCACATATATCTACGGGTGACAATTAATTAAGCAGGGTGACTTAAGCAGGGTGACAGCTAATCTGACTGGTATTCAAAGAGTAAGCCGTGCAACGTGCATCCGGGAAGCGCCTATGCGAGTTAAGAAGCTCTACCCCTGCAAAACAAGTTCTGGTCAATGTACAAAGACTATTCACCCCTCTGGGGTTTGCAAGGTAATTACTATCAGGGTGGTCTCGACGCTGACTATAAGCCTTATGCGACCAGGAGACCGGGATGTTCACAACCCTGGTGACGCTTGGTGTTGACTGCTACGCAGACCAAGAACCTCGACCGTTACAAGGGTTGTTTTCCTGATGAAACTCTTTACGTTAGGATTTCAAACCACAGAACTTATCTTGCAGGTCATTACAAATGATACATATATATACAACAGGGCAGTTTCAATGCTTACTCTGTGCTGGATTCTGAATTTCACTGGCCGCTGTCAACCGTCACGACAAATGTCACAACAACTGGATTTATACTGGAAAATTATTTGATCTATAAAGTTAAGCTGCAGTTTGATAGAACTATGAGAAAATGCAGTGAAATCAAAATGCAGTTAACTCACACTTGACTGGTAATATACTTCACGGGTGAATCGTCGGCAGAAAAAGCTCTGGCTCACTTTTTCAACTTTGTGTAACACAAAAACGGGATGTCAATACAGGAAAAACTTCGAGCACCTTGATCACTTTTTATAACGGTTATACGAACTGAAACAAACGGTAAGAATCGGACTGAATCAGAATAATCACTGCCAAATGGAATCTATCTAACTATCTATCTATTTCTCTATAACTGTCGAAAAAGACCCCTCGGGCCTCTGTATTTTGCTACTTATACTCTTTTCAGGTTTGGCAAAAAACAGAGCGAGGTCGGGATTCTGATTGGTCGGGCTGGTCTGGCCTCGAGCTGACCATGATTTGTTTTCTCAAGGAAAAAGTGAACACTACTTGCCCTTGGGTCTGGAAACTTGCGGTGGAAATCATTTTTCCTCAAAACCGGTAGTATCAAAGTGCTTGGCATTCCATGTTTGTGCTACTGAGCGAATTTGATTGCAAAATTACGAAGGATAACAAAGTTATGATCTACACAATATCACATGACCCTGAAATGTCTTTCCAGGTATGAAAACCATTCTAGCTCTATCCAAAATCATAAATACACTCTCCATTGGCAATAAGAAGTCTTAGTCTCTGGGTTGATCAGGATTTCCGGATGCAAAAATCATTGCAAGATGAATAAAGCAAGTAAACGGATAGCATACTGGACTTCTTATTTCCCAGGGCTCTGGACGGTCATTTTGCAATCAAATCCTACCAATACTAATATCAAGAGTCTGAACATGATATGTATGAAATCATTAGCCTGGTAGTGCTTTCGAAACGGAGGCAGGGGTGTCATGAAGTTGATTACCCTCAGCAGGGTGCAACGGGGCTAAACAAGGTTAGTCTGGGGTAGGGCTCTCTGGGTGGCTCAAAATACTAGCCAAAGGAGCTCCTTGATTCATGAATTGGTCAATCAGGTATACAGGGTGACTCTAAAATGGCCTTAACCTCATTTCTCATATGAGGCTCGTACACCGAAGCCTAGTAATGAAGCTGGTGAGAAAACACTTCATTACACACCCCTCCTACTTGCGGAAAAAAAAGAATGATTGTGTAACAATCATTATTTTTTTTTTTTGTTCGCTGGATATGACTCAAAATTTATACATCTGGAAAAATCTATGATAATACTCATGTACTAGTGCTGTCTTCAACGGGAGTGTCTCGGGCGTACTCCTTCGCACGAGCAGCGGTTGCATTGGACTCCCTTGTCAGCGACGGTGGGGGTTGATGTCTGGGTGCGCTGGTTCACTTTCGCTGGCATAGAGCGGGATGATCAAGGATACTCGGGGACGAGTATCGGGTACGGCGTCGGAGCTGCTGGGGGTGTCGGGGCTCGGGCTGGGGTTGTCTTCAATCGTCGTGGACAGGGACAATCGCTTGACCGGATGCGATCCCGGCCACATCGGGAGCAGAACAGCCTCACGGGACGAGCACAGGAGTCCCGTTCGTGGCCTGGCGTGCCACAGCGCCAGCACAGCCTCTCCTCTACAGGCAGGTAGAGTGGAGGTGAGCGTCGTTGTCCAGCGGAGGTTGGCGGGGTTGACTGGCGGTTTTCCGGGTGGAGGCCTTCCAGGGACTTCAGCATGATGTATTGGAGGCCTCGTGGTGCGAAGTCTCCTAGCGGGACGGCGAGTATCCCACCTCGGTGGTCGGTATCACCGGGGTCGGCTTGTCTGCCGGCTGTGGAACTAGTGGAGTCGGGGCTCAGGTTGCCATGGCCAAGGTCTGCGGTGTGAGAGCCTGCGGTGCCGGGGTGTGCGGTGTCAGAGCCGGCGGGGTCTGCGGTGTCAGGGCCTGCGGTATCAGGGCCAGCGGTATCAGGGCCAGCGGTGTAGGGGCCTGCGGTATCAGGGCCTGCGGTGTCAGGGCCTGCGGTATCAGGGCCTGCGATGGCTGGGACTGTGGTGTCAGGGCCAGCGGTGTCTGGGTCAGCGGCGTAGGGGCCTGCGGTATCAGAGCCTTCCTCGGCCGCGTGGTCACCTGGGAGTGGGGACGTGTCCAGGATCAGGACCTCCATTCTAATTCTGAAAAAATATAAAGTAACTGGGTTATCCTCCGAAGGACGTTGATTATCGGTACAGGTGGCTCAATGTTTACTTTACGGGGAATGGAGATCCAGACTGGCTTGCCCTCGGCCGGATAAAGGCGGACCCGGCAACGCCGATTTGGGTCGGATCCCGGGGGTCTCAAGGTTTGGACGAGTGCCTCCATCATGGGCGACCAGTCCCGTCTCGTCCGGCAGCGCAGAAACTCCGCCGCAATCCACTGCCGGACGGTCCGCGGCTCGTTGAGTGCCGGGGCGGTCGGGAGCGAGAGAGTCCCTCCCGCTGCCTGACGGCAGGACAGGCAGCTGGGACATGGGCGGCCGGCGTTAGGAGCCGGCGTAGGATGGAAGGGGGGGAATCGGATCGAGTCAGGAGGGATCGTAATATAGGCGCTCGCCGTTCCTCGGGGGAGAGTTCTCGAGGACGAAAACAGGGAATTTTAGGCGGGTTTATCGGAGCGTACTCCGGGGGCGTCGGTGAGAAGTTGGGGCTCGGCACCGGAGTGATCTGCCCAGGAAAAACAGGAATTGGACTGGGAGGGGGGTCGTAGTAGACGGGGGGAAGCAGGAATTCTTCTGCCGGGTCCTCCAGCCGAGGGGTGAACAGGTCTCCTGGGCCCTCCTGGACGGCGTCCTGGGCACGCGGAGGGGTTTCCAGGGCGTCGAGGAAATCAAGGTCCTCCATCGGGATATCTTGGGCCGGTGCCAAGATGACATCCTGGATGACCTGAATTTTCGTGTCGTCCGGCGACATTTCCTGGAATGCAAATAGTACGGGTTATTGGTTCTGGTCATGGTAAAACGGCTTCAGGTCTTTGATATGAACTCGGTTGAAACGCTTCCCAGTTGCACTTCTCAGGTCGTATACAACGGGGGAAATCACTCTGGTGACGGTGCAGGGTCCTGTATACTTCGGGGCCAACTTTGCGGCATGCCCACGGATTCCAGAAGAGAGATTATGTTCTCTTTTCATGACTTTGTCACCTAGGTGACATCTCCACTCTCGGCGTCGCAGGTTGTAGTAATGACTCTGATTGTTGAATGCCTTAGCCAAGTTCAAGCGTACTAGCTCGTGAACTTCTTTCAACTTAGTCATATGTGATGTCCAACTGGAAGCGGCATCTTCCCCTTGTTCTTCAGGTACAGGTGGTCGGAATAAAGCTTGGGGCGGTTCTAATTCTCTGCCAAACATCAGGAATGCGGGAGTGAAACCGGTAGAATCATGTCTGGCGGTGTTGACGGCGAATTGGAGTTCTGACAGGTGTTGATCCCATTTCCGGTGATCGTTCTCACAGTATTGTGAGATCATGGTCTTGACGGTCTTGTTGGTGCGTTCCACTGGGTTTGCCTGCGGGGTATAAGGAGGAGTCAATCTGTGTTGAATTCCTAATTCCTTCAACAATTCCTCGAATACTTTACCAGTGTACTGGGCACCATTATCGCTAATGACCGTAGCGGGGCGTCCAAACCGGAGCACTATGTCCTCATAGAACGCTTGTGCTACAGCTCTAGCTGTTGCTTTACGGAGTGGTCGCATCTGTATCCACTTGGTGAAACGGTCCTGGTAAACGGCAAGGTAGCAGTTTCCTTTGCTTGACCTTGGTAACTACTACTAACTACTAAGTCGGTGGACACGGTGTCCCATGGCTTAGTGTTCAGGGATGGGTGCATCTTTCCGGGCGGTTGCTGCTGGGACACTTTATACTCCTGGCAGGTTTTGCAGCTTCTCACGTACCGGGCGATCTCGTGGAACATTCCAGGCCAGTAGTACCTCTGGGTGATTCTAGCCGTGGTTTTGGCAATGCCCATGTGTCCTGCAGTCACGTCATCGTGATTCTCCTTCAGTACCTGTGGTCTAAGGGGTTTAGGAACACATAATTTCCAGGGATCGTCCATCCCTAACTCACTCAACTTATTAGCATCCCAAAAATGGCGGTAGAGGCGGTCTTCTTTCACACAGAAGTCGGGAAAAGCAGCGGGGCGCTTCTCCACTTCCACCTTCTTGTTGCGGTACCACGTACATCTTTGTCCAGCTTCCTTCTCCAGCTCCAAGGTGCAGCACAGGGCATCCGTTGATTCAGCCTCCTGACTAGACAGGGGAAGAGGCTGTCGGGATAGAGCGTCGGCAACTCTATTCAACGTTCCCTTGCGGTATTTGACCTCGAAGTCAAATTGCTGCAGGTACATAGCCCAGCGGGCTATGCGGCCAGAAGGATTCTTGATGGACTGCATCCATTTCAGGGAGAGGTGATCAGTTATCACCGTGAAGTGGTAACCCTCCAGGTAGGGTCTCAGTTTCTCAATGCCCCAGACGATGGCCAAACATTCCTTCTCGGTAACGGAGTAGTTTCGCTCTGGAGCACTCAGCATCCTGCTGGCATAGGCGACAACCTTCTCCTGATCATCGATCATCTGGGTGAGGGCGGCTCCAAGTCCACAGTTGGAGGCGTCCGTCTGTAACACAAAAGGCTGGGAGAAATCTGGGCAAGTCAAAGCAGGGGCTTGTATAAGACAAGTCTTCAAAGTAGCAAAGGCGGTTTCCTGAGCTTCAGTCCACTTCCAACGGACATCCTTCTTCAGGAGTTTGGTTAGTGGAGCAACTATGGCGGAGAAATTTGGAATGAACCTCCTATACCAGGAAGCCATTCCCAGGAATTGTCGTAGCTTCCTCAGGGTTGTAGGCATCGGCCACTGGACGATGGACTCAATTTTATCAGGGTCCGTCTGGATGCCCTCAGGAGTGACCATATGTCCTAAATATCTAAGTGAATTCAAACAGAACTTACACTTATCCGGATTCAACTGGAGATTAGCTTCACGTAAACGGGTGAATACTTGCTTTAAATGCTCCAGGTGTTCTTCGAACGTTTTGCTTAGTACAATTATATCGTCCAGGTATGCAAAAGCAAAAGGTTCCAGGTCGGGTCCGATGATGTTGTCCATCAGTCGCTGGAAAGTTGCGGGGGCGGAATGCAACCCAAACGGCATCACTCGGAATTGAAACAGGCCCCTTCCAGGCACTGTGAAGGCTGTGATGGGTTTGCTATCTTCGGTGAGCGGGATCTGCCAATAGCCTTGGCGTAAGTCCAGGCTCGAAATGTACTTAGCTTCCCTAAGTTTATCCAGGATTGCATTGATAAACGGCAGGGGGTAGGCATCTTTCTCGGCGACGTTGTTGACCTTCTGGAAGTCAATGCAGAAACGTGGTTTCCCATCCTTCTTCTTTACAATCACCACCGGCGAACTCCACGGGCTTCTGGAGGGCTCGATGATTCCTTCGGCCAACATCTTGTCGACCTCATTGTTGATGACTTCCTGCATCTTCGGATTCTGGGGTCGGTATCGTTGTTTGATCGGTTCGGAGGTTTTCAGGCGGATCCTATGTTGGACCAAAGGTGTAGGTCCCTTGATCTGTTCGAAGGCAGGCAGTTCTACCTCCAGGAATCTTTCCAGAGTTAGCTTCTGCTCTGCTCCCAGGGCTTGGTGGTCCCAGCTGTGGTTCTGCGGGCGAACCGCAGGTTTCTCTGGCAGGCTGGCCACATCAGCCTTGCTCGGGGTGTGGCGGGGCGGCCTGACTGACCGTCTTTTCCGGTGGGTTTTCGTTTTTACGGAGCCTCTCATGGTTGCTACATCAGCAGGTGTCTTCTCGGGTTGTTCCTGGGATTTTACAACTGAAACAATTTTCTGGTTACAATATACGGCGGCCCTGGTAAGATCTATGCCAAATCCGTGTTGGCGAAGCATATCCATACCCAACACTAGCTCAGTAGACAGGTTTGGAATGATCAACAATTCATTTGTCAAACACTTGTCACCTACTGTCATCCAAACCTTGTATCTTCCGGTGATCCTAGTGACTGATCCATCTGCCTGGGAAGTCTGGATGGCATCATGGGGGTATTTCTGGAAGCTAAACTGCTCACATTTGTCCGCAACAGCGCTGCTGGCGAAGGACCTTGTGGCACCGGTGTCTACCAGGCCCAGGAACTGTTGGTCTCCAATGATAACGGGCACATACAGGCGGTTATCATCTGATCGAGGCGGTTTTCGTTTCTCCGGGATGTTTAATTGCTGGAGCCTGACTGTCCTCGGTTCAGTCGGGCTCCGGGGTAGTTTTCCGACCTGGCACAGGTACAATCTCTGGACAGGATACCATCACGTCCACAACGTGAGCAGAAAATTCTGGCTGCATTCCTGCAATCACTCCTTCGGTGTCCAGGTTGTCCACATTTCCAGCAGTTGTCGGTCCGGTTATATGCCCTTTGTGGCGGGGATGCAGGCGTTCGGTGTGTCTGCTGTTCCACAGGGCGCATGTGTCTCACAGGTAAGGGGCTGTCGGCGGGCGGAGTAATTCTATTCCGGTTACTCTGAACCAGAGGAGTCTGATGTGAATTGTCATTCTGGGTTGGTTCTGGTGGTGAATTCCTGGGCACGGTTGGTGGCATCATCCTCGGGGCAGTGTCAATCCTAGCTGCTGGGTGACGGGAGTGCATCTGCCTCAGTTCCTTCCGCAGGTTCTGGTACTCTAGAATCAGGGAAATCAGGGATTGAATATCATGGTAATCAGTCCTCTTGATATACTGCCTGTAGTCAGGTAGCAAGTTCCGGTACAGCCAACCTAACTCCTGTTCAGGTCTGAGGCTTCCATGCCTTCGGATGAGTGTCTGGAGATCAACTATATAGTCCATGGCTGGCTCATTTTCCCGTTGCAGGCGTCGACTGATGGCCATCTCCATGTCTTCCTGGAACCTCAGCGGGAAATAGGATCTCTTGAAAACATCCTTGAACGATGCCCATGAGTTCCAGAAGCGTGCATTGCAACGGTACCACAACAGTACTCGACCTTGCAAAAGTTCGGGTAGAGCATCCAGGAGTTGTTCAGGGTGGGCCTTCTCTGCCCTGCCAATTTCTTCCAGGCGTTCCAAGAACGCCACTGGGTCGGTGCTGCCATCAAAATGCAAATTCCAGTGGTACGGTTTCAGGGGCGGTCGATATGTTGGAACATGTTCTGGGACATATGAGTTATTCACGGGGTTTGGAAACGGCATATTTCCCTGCAGCAGGGGTGAATATGTTGCGGGTTGACCTGCTGGCATAACAGGTGCGGCTGGAGTGTCCACAGGACATTCCAGGAATGGTTGTACAGGGGGTACAACATGTCCCGTCGCTGGGTGTCGGGCTCCCACAAGCTTGGGCAGTTCTTCCCTCAAGAACCACACAAGTCGACGGCGTAGTTCCATCACTGTACCATCAGCATTCAGTCCATATCGCTTCAACTCCTCCGTCAGGTCTGGTTTATTCAAACGGTATATCCATCCAACTCTCGGATCCAAGTTGGCCAGATAATCATCTCCAAATTCTTCCCTTTCTGGATCAGGAGAATTTCTTCGGCTAGTCCTGGTAATTTCAGGGGGAGCGAGCTGAAGCTCACTGGATTCTCTGGTTGTCTGCGTTTCAGTCATTTTCCTAATGTGAACTGGATTGTCTACCAAACAAAGATTAACAAACAAACAGTGTATTGTTCGCAGGATGACCAAGAATAGATTCCAGGAGGAAAAGAAGTATGCAAAAGCAAAACCGGATTGATTAACCTAGAAATCATCAAATTAGGTATCAAAAGAATCAGATCGTTCAACAGAAAATTGTGTGTATGCAACAAACGGGACTGCAATTATATTCACTCAGGGGAAATAGAGAAAAATCAAAACAACAAAGAAAATAAAATATCACATCAACAGTATAAAATCCAGATGTAGAAATCGGGTGGAAAATCAAGTAGAAGCAGGGTAGTGTAGATAAATATGTATGTCACACTCTGAACAGGAACAAAATTAGGATTCAAAGAAAATAAAAACAGTGAGATATAATTGCCTGGAATGTAAATAGATATCCACCAGGGTTTGAAACGGAATACCCCTCGTAACACACAAACGATATCTAAAAATCACAATTTTACGGGCTTCAGCAATAGCTGGAAAACAATAACGATTTCTGGTGAAATAACAGACCAAACTATCGATACAATTAACTTTAGAAATACCTGGGAACTATCCACCACTGCAAAGTTCAAAATTTGTCAGGAAAACACAAGTTCTGATTTTCTGTATACCTTCAGGACTTTCTCTGGATTTCTTCTTCAAAACGGTCCCTGCTTGGGCGCCACTTGTAACGTCTCCTCCTTCTAGGGGGGGTGTTACTAGGTGGTGCTCAACGGGGTATGTCTATATCTAGGATAGACCGGGGTTGCCTCGAGCGCCAGTTGGATTATAGTGGTGAACTCCACTTTCTCCCAACCAGGATTTGTTAGGAGGCCTAGGTAGCAACACAGTCGAAGCGACGGTATGCCAGGGGTCGAAGGCCTTATGGACAATGAAAAGATCACAAGGGGATGAGGGCTTTAAGTTCACCCACTTGGTTTCACCCTGGTATACGGGTTGCTGCGGGTGTTTGGTATATCACTCAGAACAAATAATCAGAACTAAAATTCACACTTAAACAGGTTTATTCACTGGAAACAATTAACAGATCGAATTTATCTCTCACAATGATTATTATCATAACCAAGAAAATACGATCACGAGGAAATTCGGATGACAGAATATGTCGACAGGAGTCAGTCACAAGATAGCAAAAATTCCACAGATCAAATAATCTCAGGGTAGATTATCCTAACCACATATATCTACGGGTGACAATTAATTAAGCAGGGTGACTTAAGCAGGGTGACAGCTAATCTGACTGGTATTCAAAGAGTAAGCCGTGCAACGTGCATCCGGGAAGCGCCTATGCGAGTTAAGAAGCTCTACCCCTGCAAAACAAGTTCTGGTCAATGTACAAAGACTATTCACCCCTCTGGGGTTTGCAAGGTAATTACTATCAGGGTGGTCTCGACGCTGACTATAAGCCTTATGCGACCAGGAGACCGGGATGTTCACAACCCTGGTGACGCTTGGTGTTGACTGCTACGCAGACCAAGAACCTCGACCGTTACAAGGGTTGTTTTCCTGATGAAACTCTTTACGTTAGGATTTCAAACCACAGAACTTATCTTGCAGGTCATTACAAATGATACATATATATACAACAGGGCAGTTCCAATGCTTACTCTGTGCTGGATTCTGAATTTCACTGGCCGCTGTCAACCGTCACGACAAATGTCACAACAACTGGATTTATACTGGAAAATTATTTGATCTATAAAGTTAAGCTGCAGTTTGATAGAACTATGAGAAAATGCAGTGAAATCGAAATGCAGTTAACTCACACTTGACTGGTAATATACTTCACGGGTGAATCGTCGGCAGAAAAAGCTCTGGCTCACTTTTTCAACTTTGTGTAACACAAAAACGGGATGTCAATACAGGAAAAACTTCGAGCACCTTGATCACTTTTTATAACGGTTATACGAACTGAAACAAACGGTAAGAATCGGACTGAATCAGAATAATCACTGCCAAATGGAATCTATCTAACTATCTATCTATTTCTCTATAACTGTCGAAAAAGACCCCTCGGGCCTCTGGATTTTGCTACTTATACTCTTTTCAGGTTTGGCAAAAAACAGAGCGAGGTCGGGATTCTGATTGGTCGGGCTGGTCTGGCCTCGAGCTGACCATGATTTGTTTTCTCAAGGAAAAAGTGAACACTACTTGCCCTTGGGTCTGGAAACTTGCGGTGGAAATCATTTTTCCTCAAAACCGGTAGTATCAAAGTGCTTGGCATTCCATGTTTGTGCTACTGAGCGAATTTGATTGCAAAATTACGAAGGATAACAAAGTTATGATCTACACAATATCACATGACCCTGAAATGTCTTTCCAGGTATGAAAACCATTCTAGCTCTATCCAAAATCATAAATACACTCTCCATAGGCAATAAGAAGTCTTAGTCTCTGGGTTGATCAGGATTTCCGGATGCAAAAATCATTGCAAGATGAATAAAGCAAGTAAACGGATAGCATACTGGACTTCTTATTTCCCAGGGCTCTGCACGGTCATTTTGCAATCAAATCCTACCAATACTAATATCAAGAGTCTGAACATGATATGTATGAAATCATTAGCCTGGTAGTGCTTTCGAAACGGAGGCAGGGGTGTCATGAAGTTGATTACCCTCAGCAGGGTGCAACGGGGCTAAACAAGGTTAGTCTGGGGTAGGGCTCTCTGGGTGGCTCAAAATACTAGCCAAAGGAGCTCCTTGATTCATGAATTGGTCAATCAGGTATACAGGGTGACTCTAAAATGGCCTTAACCTCATTTCTCATATGAGGCTCGTACACCGAAGCCTAGTAATGAAGCTGGTGAGAAAACACTTCATTACACCAGGAAATTCCACGATCGGGTATATCAAATGTAGAAGAAGACAGCGAGGTTGCGGTTGAATTGGAGGATGGTAATTCTTCAGACGAGTCTCGATCGACTCATCAGGTGACAGAAAATTCAACAGTGAATTCACAGGTATCAGATTTTCATTTACCCAAATTATTGATTATTAAAACGTTCTTACGTTTTAGGGCGCAAGTGTCGATAATTTGAAAACTACTCGTGAATCGAAACGAAAACGAAAACCTGATGCAGTATTACAAGAGGCCTATAAAATACTCGCGACACCCGTCGAGCCCCCAAGAGAAAATGATGAATTTGATATAATTGGATTTAACGTTGCCACATAATTTCGGAAAATGGATGAGACACAACGCATATATTGCGAGTACATTATAAACTATGCGAGTTTGAAAAAATTGAACGAACTTTCATCAGTAGTTCTGAATGCAGGTGAAATACGTCAGGTGCAAGAACCAACAATATCTGAAAATTATCCACCCTATTCTTACCAACAAGACAATAATCATTTATCTAATAATCCATCTTTACACTGCTCTTCATCGTATGCAAATGACTCCACCCAGCCACAGAAAACATTTCTGAAATTGCAGCCCCTTTCAAATTCCAATTCTTTCAATATAAATGCACTACTAAATTATCCTTCTATATTAAATAATGATACGGAATTCACAGAATGATTCAAGTTGTATAGGTCATTTTGAATAACTATTAATAGTGAATTTGATAGTTAGTAGAATATTTTAAATTCTCAGTTGTTTCCAGGATAGGTGTTCATTTATTATATGTTTAGAATGATTCAAGTTGTATAGGTCATTTTGAATAACTATTAATAGTGAATTTTATAGTTAGTAGAATATTTCAAATTCTCAGTTGTTTCCAGGATAGGTGTTCATTTATTATATGTTTATAAGAGTTTATGTGCAACAATTGTGATTTTGAACGTTACCTTTTCTGTATAAGCCTTGTTTCTATCTAAAAGTGATGTCACAATGAAAAATACATGGAAATCTGATATTTTATTTGAAATACTTGAAGATACATTGGTGAAAACATAATTGAATATTTCTATGTGAAAATCGTTAACGATTGATTATTTCATCTTGCCATGGTACTCTCCCAATTGTATTGAAATATATTGTATAATTTTCTCTACATTGTTTTGCACTTTCAGTAGGATTTCTTGCATTATTAATCTGCAGAGAATCTAAATGATTACCATCATTACGCCATGTTCCAGGTGTAACAATATTGTCATCCACATTTTCGTGATCCAATAACCCAACACCCACGTAATGTTCAGATTTTTTTCGCAGAAAATTGTGTAAAGTACATGCTGTCATAACAATTAAATCTACTCTATCTGGGTGTAAATTTATGCATGTATGAAAAATTCTAAGCCTTGCAGCCAATATGCCAAATGCATTTTCGACAACTCGCCGTGCTCTTGATTGACGATAATTGAAAGTTCGTTTTTCTTTAGGCAAATTTTTTTGAGGGTATGGTTTTAATACATTTTGATGTAAAGCGAACGCATCGTCTGCGACGAAAACGAAGTTCAAATTTTCTGTATTATAATGACTGCTTGGCAAATTCAAATCATTGTTTATAAGATTCCTATAGAAAGATGTTCGCTCAATAACGCCTCCATCCGTAACTCTGCCGTCAACACCAGAATAAACGTTAATAAATTCATAATTGGCATTAACAATAGCCATCAAAGTGATACTGAAGTATACTTTGTAATTAAAATAATATGAGCCACTCTTTGATGGTTTCGTATACGAATATGTTACCCATCGATAGAACCACCACAGTTGGGAAAATTCCATCGAGTACAATATTCGTGCCCAATCTTTAGCCATTCATGTGTAGTGACTGGGAACTAAAAAAGACATTAGTAACTTTTCACATGAATACAATCTTATGTACAAGATTTACCTACTCACCTTCATATACTCTGCATGTAGAACCTAAAAAATTGATTGGCATGTTTCCGGATTATTTTGCTCAACGCTTGAGGTGATATAAACGCAGAAAATTTCAAGTCCTCGTAGGACCTGCCTGTTGCCAAAAAACGCAAAGTTACAGCAAGTCGATCTTCTACTGATATTGCTTCTCTCATAACAGTGACATTTTTTTCAATCATAGGCTTAACTTTATTCAACAGTAATAAAAACAGATCTTCGTCCATCCTCAGAAAGTTTCTATAATCGTCAGTACTTGTCAATCTCATTTCATTTAGGAGATTCATATGGGACCACTCACATCGTTTTAATAACCACTTTTTAGTCCACACTGTACGTTTTTTGCGTTTCGAAATTTCATTAATAACAATGATTGCCGCTGCAATTTGATGTTTTCTTTGGGATTCCATCGTTATGCCCGCCGACAATTGACTGTTCGTGTGTTGGCAAATTTTATGGCGGGCGAGTTCGCGGATCAATTCTGCGGATCGGACCGCTCATCATGATGAATTGGTGTGTAGGCCCTTTCAGAAAGCTTTGCGCTTGAATAAGCTATTACATCACGACCGCCATCAGATTTCTCCTGAAATAAAACAGCACCTAGTCCTAGATGACTAGCGTCTGTTTGAAAACAATAAGGACTGTCGGGATCAGGTCTAGCCGATTTGAGTGGTCCAGAAACCAACTCCTTAATCTTCTCGAATGCTTCTGCCGCCTTCTTTGACCATACAAAACGCATCGTTTTGTCAATGAGGTCCGTAAGAGGGGCAGCTACCTCTGCGAAATAAGGAATAAATTCTTTAAGCCAACCTGCGGTACCAAGGAATCCTCGCAGTTGCTTAAGAGACTTGGGAGTTTGGAAATTTTTCATGTTCATTACGTGAACTTCCTGCGGTTAGTTCCCTTCTGACGTTACCACTCTACCTAAGTATTCCAACACCTTCGCCGCGAACTGGCATAACCCATGAGCACGAAGTCTCTCAAAAACCATCTTAGGATGATCCAAATATTCTTCAATCGTATCCGAATATACAATGGTGTCGTCGAGATAAACCTTGCAGAATCTATCAACATAGCTTGCTAAAACCAAAGAAGTGAGATTTTGAAATGCTGCTGGACCATTCTTCAAACCAAAAGCGAGGATACGAAACTCATAAACCGAACCATCCGGAGCGCCAAACGCAGTATATTTCCTAGACTCAGAACTTAATATGTAACTTGCCAAAAACCATTCCTAAGATCCAATTGCCACGCCCATTTCTCTAACCGTTTCCTGTATCAAGGGTAGGTGAGGGGCTTCAGGCACAATCAACTTGTTGATTTTCCTATAATCAACACAGAAACGTAACTTCCCATTCTTCTTTGGAATCAATACCACGGGACTGCAGTAGACAAGATTTAACCAATCATTATTACTCAAGAGGGTTGGCTCACATCTCTTTCTATCATCTGATCAGTTGTTGGTTCATCCCTAAACAGGGTTTCCTACGACAGATTCTCATTCTAAGTAGTCTAAGTTCCACCACATGACAATAATATCGACACCTACAAGCGATAAATGTCTGACCGTTTCAAAAATGGATCTTTACGACCTACCATTCCTGTTGAAAACATGATCCCTAGATTTGTCCTAAGATAATATCTCTTAGATTTTAACAACCATGACTAATCGATAGCACAGCAAAAAGTATCGAATATAACTAAACATATTGTTATCCATTTCCCTCTCAAATATTTTATGGGACATGACCACCGTCATGGGAAGGGTTCCCATTGTTTATTGCCTTCTTACCGAGAAAACCTCTCCAGAAAAACTCGTTGGCATATGTCGCTATTTCTATACAGATGTTTTCGAATAACTCTTCTGGAGTATCTATTTCTGCTTGGAGTAGCCGGTAGTTTTTATTGCACCCTATAATGCTCTTAAGGATTAAGTATTATGGTCTACCAAACCCTTGACTTCGCCACTGGTGGCAATTTAATAGTATGGCATTCATTATCTGGTTACATGGGAACGAACACCCACAGATTCAAAAGGGACCATGACAAAAAATATTGAGAATGCAATTGATTTAGATATACGAGGGATATCGTTTCCTAAAAAAATACTAATAGATATTCGACAGAGATTTCAACTTTGTTACATCAAGAGCAATTACTTGAATAACTAAATTATCAGAATGATCCCATGTCCTGGTGTTATCGACCGTGACCCACCCTGGGGTGGGTCACAGTGATGTATACAGGGTGAGTCAAAAATGTGTACCGAGCTTTCTGGGGGTGATAGTACATTGGAAAATAAGTATAGTATGATCAATAAACTTATGGCCCAAAATGCATATTAAGGGAGATTCTCTCCGCATTACTTCTAAACGGTGTAAGCCACCAGATTGAAACTTTCTGCATAAATGTATATCGTTAAAATGCATTTTTTCATTACACTTCTACATTTCTCATATTGTTATAAAAGGTTTTTTTAGAAGGTGACTCTTGATTTTTTTGGGACATCTAATTTCCTTGTTTTCGTTTTGGTGAAAAAACGGAAACATTCGATAGAGCGAAAAAAGTTACATGAAAAAGGTACGCTTATCCAAATACAAAAAATTGAACCGTTTTCGAGATAGTTGAGTTTTTTTAATCACATGATGTCAGCAGATTAATTCACAAGATTCATAGGTAACGATATTTTGGCAGGCCATGAATGATTCATTTTGTACTCAATTTTGTCGATGATATTACCTTCCTGTGCCGTTAATAAGCAATAAGAACATAACAACAAGTCTGTCCCAACAAGGTTTGGATAATAATAAAAGTTTGAAAACGTTTTCAGTAGTTTCAATTGATAATTTCGAATGGAAAGAGAGTGATAAAACAAATTGAATTAGCTGTTCGAGTTGTCCACCGTTTCCGGTAGTACAGATTCTGAGGCGTTTACGTAAATTATTCATCAAACCGTTCATAGTTTGGTGATCACTTTTCAACAACGTAAATTCATTTGAAATTTTTTGCCTCAGCTCCTCAACATTTCGAATTCCAGTTGCATAAATCCTAGATTTCATGTAACCCCATATCGAGGAATCTAGTGGATTAAGGTCAGTGAACTAGGAGCGTCTATGCCTCGTCCTATTCACCTATTAGAAAAATTATCATTCAGCCAATCACGTACAACTCTTACGTAATGAGGTGTTGCTCCATCATGCATAAAGTAGATTTCCCTACGTATGTTAAGAGGGATGTCTTCTAATATCGTACTCAACTCATTGAACCATTCAGAGACCCTGGGAACATGTAGTATCCAACGAATTTGTTACCTAAAGTTGCAGCCCAGACGTTTACTTTGAAATTATATTGAAAATGCGTAACTTTAACTACGTGTGGATTTTCGTCAGCCCAGAAATGAGTGTAGCGCGAACTGAAAACACCGTCCTTGGTAAAAGTTGCTTTATCTGTGAACAATATTTTTTTCAAAAACTCAGGACATCTTCGAGTTCGTTCCAGCAACTTTTCGCAAAATCTCACCCTTATTTTGTTGTCACGCGGTAACAGTTCTTGTACCTGCAAATAATTATAAGGGTGTAGCTGTTGCTCTTTCAGAATCCTGGCAACATTCGCTTGTGTTGTGTCTATTCGTCTTGCTAATTTCCTGGTACTTATTTCCGGATCCTGTTCCACAGTATTTAATACTTCTTCTTCAACTTCTACAGTTCTCGCACTTCTTGGTCGGCCATCATTTGTATTATTCATTTTGAAACATCCTGTTTCACGCAGTCTTTGCACAATCCTCAAAACTGTTTGGAACGCGTCGAGCGGGAAACATCTCTGCATAACGTCTTACGGCAGCATTTGCATTTCCGAAGCACTCGCCAAGCATTGGAAGCATATCACTTTGTTCAGAGAACGAATAACCTGCCATTTCTTGAAATTTCAGTTGAAAATCGCAGAAAAACCACACAAGGAAATTAATTACAAAATTGTTGATGTACTGGATCAGGCGTGCAGAGCGAAAACACAGAGTATCATGGAAACAATAGTTAGATCGAAAACGGATGTGAAACGAGAAATTGCAAATCAATGGCAAGAGATATGGAATAACTCGGATAAAGCAAAGAGAGTACATGAGATAATACCAATACTAAAAGAGATACCAAAGCAGCTCAGCCCAAGTCCGGGATTAGTACACTTAATAACGGGACATGGGTATTATCTGAGTTACTTACATAGGTTCAACATGAAAGAAAATAGTCTGTGTGAATGCGGAGAAGAAGGCACGCCTGAACACGTAGTTCTGGAATGCTGATTGTACAATGATCTAGATGACTACAGAATAAGACTACAAGGACTAAATCTAGGGACATGATTGAAGATAGCAACAACTATGAGTTACTCAACAAGCTAGCACAGAAGATCTCCCTGAAACAACAGGAGATCTCCAACGCAAGAAGACAACAACAATAACAATAATACACTACAATAACTACACCATACTAACTAAAAACTAGCCATACGCGCAACTGATCGAGGTGGAAACGTTCTGGACAAGGGTCAGAGGCTCGCCGAACTACCTGAAGAAGAAGTGCACATGTCTGCCGACCTGCAGCAGGGAGGTAGAATGAGTAGAAATTGCATGTTAAGTAGAAAAACTGCATGAAAAGCATGCAAAGCATCTAGTAGAACTAGAAGTAAAGTGGAAACTAACATACTAACATAGGATTAGTAGTGTTGGAATCAAGCAAAGCATGTAATAAAATCCAACACTTAGTAGATTAGGGCTTTTTTACTGACAAATTAATCATATTGTATCCATTATATTTCCATGAAAGATATCGATTCAGATTGAGAATTAACTTATTCACTTATTTGGCATGAACCGATCTGTTCTGAAAATTCCAGTTAACAGATTGAAAGACTTACAGTAAATGCAAAAAAATGTCCCTACTCACTGCCCTCGGGCCAGTGATTACTTGTTGGAGTATCACTGTTGGAAGCTTTTTTGCGATCAAGAGACATGAACTGATCAAAAAGTTTTCAAACCGACTGTCTTCAGTGTGTACTGGGCAGTACGGAAAAGTAGATAGTGGGATAAAGTGCCACCTCCTCGTGGTCGGGGGCGGAATCCACTCAGTGGCAATTAGTCGGGGTCCTCCCGCAATAAGCTCCAAGGTAGCTCAAAGTGCACTGAAGATCTTTTCGTGGGTAGGTTTCGGCAGAGGGAATCTCGTGAAGAGGGCCTCCCGGGAGGGAGACCCCTGTAAAGGGCAGAATGATCAGCGACATGAGAATTACTACTAGTTGTAGTAATAATGCATTCTGCAAAGAGGCAGACATGTGCAAGAAAAATGCAAACAAGATAAGCTGAAATTATTAACTTCATCAATAATGAAGGACACCAGCAAGCGACTAACGAAAGAAGGGAGAGAAGGACTCATTGAAAGAGTCCAAGAGTGGGGACTTGAACAGGCAAACCTAGAAGGCCAGATTAAAACACTTGAAGATGAAAACGAAAGGTTGAGGAAAGAACTGAAGCAGAGTGAACAGAGACCGATGCCGGTATCATATGCGACAGTAGCGTCAAAACCAATTCCAAAACTCACAGAGAAAGAAAACATTATTGAAAAGAACAGGCAAAAACCAGAACACACGTTGTTCGTTACATCGGACAAATTCAATAACGGCAAAAAAGTACAGGACGAGGTCACAAAAATACGATACAAAAAATATACCAATGTATTGTACTCATATTTCATAATTCCACTCCCACAAAAAAAAAGGAATTTTCAAAAACTCTATTGACCGAAATCAATAAAAATATAATGATATTCACTTATTCACTGGTTTTCCATTGAATCGAGGCAAGGTTGGCACCAAGCTTTGAGGTGAGAGAGACATACAAATTTTTTACACTTTTCACAGTAAAATCTGGTTTTCCAGTCTTTAGTGCAAAAAAAACACCTCTTTCTTGTCCCTGGAATAACTTGGTTGATTGGTGGTGGTTGTGGTGCATCACTTTCATCAACACAATAATTCTGCCTGCGTTCTCGTACTGATCGTGGTACATTCGACTCCAGTGAACGACGTTGTATATGTTCATTAGTGAGATCTATTGACAGCTCCCTGAGGTATAATCTTCTGATGATAGAAAAGTTTTTATTATCAGAAGCGTGAATGAGTTGCGAGTTAGCGCCTGCAATATTCAACATGGCATAAAATGTCAAAATGTCACAACATTCCGACAGATGTCACTGAACTGGAGGGACTATCAAAACAAGTGTTCGACAGGAGAAAAGAAGTCTTGGATCTTGAAGAACTTTGTAATAACACATGGCAGAATAGCCTTTGATCACACCAAAAGCTGGCCTCAGTGTCACATACATCTAAGATCCCCGTAGCTATCCGAATCAGACAGATCAACTGTATGCGCAGTGCTGCAGTTGGTCACGAGATAAGGAGAATTGCGGAGGAGAATAAACTGGATATGGTATGCATACAAGAACCATATACCAGAAATGGGAAGATCATGAACATGCCAATCACGGCACAAATACAAATTATGGGGCAAAATCCAATGGCAGTAACTGTATCGTTCAACAAGAACCACAGACTATTTCTGCTGAAACAGTTCAGCGATGAGCACTGCGTCTGCATGGAACTGGAACATGGACACATATTGGGAAATTCATCATCGCAAACATATACTGCCAATTTAATGAAGGAATTGAAGCTTACATAGCAACAATGAGAAGGATCAGTGTTGTGGCACTCTGGAACAACAGATGTAAAGGGAGAGATACTGGAAGACATGATAAATGAACTTCAGTTAGAAGTTCATAACAAGGCAGGCAATCCGCCGACTTTCCAGAACAGAGCTGGCGCCACGAGTAACATTTTTTTTTATCTGTGAACAACACGAAAGGGAAACCTATAATGTTCGAGGAACATCGTGTTAGCCAGCGGTGGAATTTTGGGAGAGTAGGAAGGTGTTGGAATTCTTCTTGAAAGTTTGGAGGTTATAAGCATCAGGAAAGACTTCACTAGGCAAATAATTCCATAACATTGCCGTTCTATTAATGAATGAAGCTAGGTATAGCGATGTTCGACAGGTCTCGAGCCTGACAGTGTAGGGGTGACCAGCTTGAGCTCGTCTGGTTTGTCTACTAGGAATCGCGCGTGGTGGCATAATAGATGATATTTCCGTTGAGCACCCACCGTGAAAGTACCTATAAAAAAGGCAAAGATCGCCGACCTTTCTACGATGATCTAGAGAGGTCAATGATTTGGTGAGTGTTGTATCATCGACTAGGCGAATAGCTCTCTTCTGAATTGAATCTAAGAGCTTCAGCGTATGTTTGGGGGCTGAGCTCCAAACATGTGAACAGTACTCCAGGACAGGTCGAATTTGTGCTTTGTAGATCATAAGTCGCTGCTGGGATGTGAAGTATCTCTTCGCACGGAAAAGGCAACCGAGTTTTTGTGAAGCAGTTTTCGCAATGGACCTCACATGATCGTCCCATGAGAGAGCAATGTTGGTGGTGACACCCAGCATGGATATTGACGACCTCATAGGAACAGTGGTACCCGACATCATCAAATTGGGCATTGTGTGATCAGCCTTCTTGGTGAACATACAAGCTTGAGTTTCAGTTGCATTGAACTGTACTAGATTCTCAGATCCCCATTTAAAGCATCAACCTGTCTTCGCCTTGCACCTCTGGCCTCGTTGGATGATATAGGGGCTCTAGAGGAAAAAGCGGAATGAAGTGCACTATCATCCGCAAAGCTATGAACTGGGCTGGAGGTTGCGGTGAAACGGGGTTCTCAGGGGGTTTGAAGAAAAAAGTCCGGTTCTGTTTGAGGTACCCACACCAGGTTTAATTCACGATCCCTATACGTCCCGATGAATACAGAGCAAGGGGAAGTTTATAGTGGCACTATGCAATTCTGCAAACTAATAAATATATATAATAATACAGTGAAACGATAATATGCATCACAGGTTGCCATCAAAACAATACTGAAGGACTCTTTATAGTTGAAAAATTCGCTCCCAGAATTCTTTGGTGCCATAATATTGATGTGCTTCCCATCTATAGCACCTATACAATTTGGGAGGTTCCATCTCTCAAAAAATCCTGTAGCAGTGTTTTGAAAATCTTCATTTCTGGGTTCTGGGAGTTCGATGGGCTGCAATTTATTCCATATGATCTTGCAGGTGTCTTTTATTATCTTATGAGCAGTTGTTTCGCCTATGCGGTAGCCCCATGCAATTTCCTGCATGGAAAAGCCCTCTGCCAAATAGCTGAAAATTGATGAAATAAACATTGATAATTTCAGGTACTGGTGTTCTCGAGAATTGTCTTGAACTCACTGTATTGTCAACATCAGTCGCTGTCTTGATGAAATTTTCAATTTTCTCTTAGTTTGTTTCAATTCTCTAGATACCAACTTGGACAGATAATCGAATTGTCTCAAAGTCATTCGCGTATATTTTCGGAATTGTTCTTCATCAAACACAGCCATGTCCATAATAAGGGTGGCATATAGTCCTTTAGTGTCCCTGTTGCGATTGATGGGCCTTACACCCCAACGCCTTTTTCGTCTTCTAGTTGTGATAGCAACGACACTAGTAGTCATTAATGTGAAGAAATAGGAAAGTAGTGGTATCAATACTTTCGTCTTCATTTTGAATATTGCCAAGAAAAATAATATGATGAAAATAAGGATTAAAATAACTTTGGAATGTTGATTAAGTCACAGAAAATAAATATTTAGAGTGACAGACATGACAGAGGGAACTGTCATATGCCACCGGCAGCTATGATAATGCTTATGAATTAACGAAGCAGTAAATGATCAAGATGTTATGCGTTATGCATTAGAGAAGCTCCAACAGTTATGGACTGTAAAATAATGTAAACAAAAAGCTTTTGCATCCACTAAATCCGCCTTTACCGTGCAGAATATGCCAGAGATATGATGTTCAGTTTGAATGTGTTGTTGTCCCTTTCACACTAGCACAGTGTATTATCTACACTACACGATATGATATATTGTGTAGTAGCACAGTTTACCCTGTAGTAGCGCACAAGGATTTTGATATTACAAATTACAAATAGCGAGAACGAATGAATACTAATAATGAAGACTCAGTGAAACAGAAAAAATCCAAAACAAACTCAAACTCGTAATCAGTGTAATCACACAATATAGAAATGGCGACGACAGCATAGAATCACGCAATAGAAGAAGTGTATTAGGTGACAGATGACAGATCACACTATCGCGGACGTTTAACGAGTTCTGTGGTTCAACGTTTCGCAGACACAGAACTTAAGTGACAAGACTCCCTCTATCGCTCTCTTACTCACGTGAAAATAATACTAGACCAACTGCTGTCTCTGTCAATGCATCGCGGTATTTTCGAATTATCCTATTTGAATTCATGGACATCATATAAATGAAATCTCAGACGAATGAGTAAATCAAGAACGATTGGGAACTGAAAAAAAAAATACTATTAAAATTGATTATAATGATTTCTCTCTGAACCTAACTCGTACATCATATAGTGAATATATATGGAAGTGATAATAAGTCCGATAAAAGTAGGAACTTTTTATTTTTTCATCAAGAACAGACATTCAACACGCTCGAAAATCGAATACTGGTCTCTTATTGTTCACTACGCAACGCTCTGATACATAAATGTATAGTGCGGTCAGAGTTTAGAAAATCTGAGAGTAATAAGTCAATTATGATTGCGTTCACGTGTATTCTTGGAATATTTTTGATTTTCATCATTAGACATGATCACGACGTCTTCGAGACGAATTCAAGGATGTGAGAATCAGATATATTTAAAACGTCTAGAGGAAGACATCTTTAAGACGTCTTATTCAGGGACTAAGACGTTCACACTGAGATATGATATAATTCAGACGTCTTAAAGACGTCTTGTGCTATTTGTGTAATTGATGCATGAATTCGCAAACCCCAATGGACGGCCTTGTAGGGCATGATATGTAGGTATATGCATATTTTAATAACAAATAATTTTTCTTCAATATATTCTTTCGATCCAATGACGGGTCCTCTTTTTTCCTGCTTTGACGTCCTATGTCTGTTGTTACTGCTATGACACTCTGTATATGTTAAGAATAGTTCAACCCAATATGAAAATGAAGGAAGGTCCTTGCTTTGACTGAACAAGACGATATTTTCGTCGAAAAAGATATTCCACACCTTGGTGAAAGAATTAATACATGGGATACTCATTTTCACCGGTTTATTCTTCGTTTCATTGTTTATGACTCTTGAATCAACGACTGAAATCTATCTTATCTGAGTGAGAAACCTAATCGCCCAGTATTTTATAATTTTTCGATTACCTTGTATACACTGAAAATTCTGCACTTTCAGTTTGGCTGAAAATGAAATATGAACTAGTCTGATGAAAGTTCCTTCTTATGGCTGAACTAGACGATATTTTTATCGAAAAAGATATTCCACACCTTAGTGAAAAAATACATGGGATATCTCAGAATGAGAATGATCGTTCTATCTTTTCTGTTTACTGTTTTTTCGGGGGTGTATTATTTGTTTCATTTTTTATGACTGAAATCTGTCTTATCTCAGCAAGAAACCTAATCGTTCTGTATTGTATAATTTTTCAATCACCCTGTATACAGTCTCAGTTTGGTTGGAGATGTTTTCTCTAATAAAATATGGGCTAGTCTGATGAAAGGAATAATTCATCTGATATTTGCGAGATAAGCTCAATTATTCCAAAGTGCCGCGATGTATGCTGACTAATGAGAGAATATTAAATTGGCCTCATGAATGCGTCTGCATGTATCGAAGATCGAGCACCCTGATGAATTCTCACAAATCTCGAACATGTTCCTCTATCTGACAAAATAAACACACCCTGTATTGTATAATTTTTCAATCACCTCGTATACACTAAGCTCTCAGCTTTCTTATATTGGGATAGTCACAGTATAGAGAATACTAACAGTAGATCGACTCTGGCCTACGTGCTCGCTTACCGGTTCCCTTTCCCTCAGGCCCCTCGGACAATGTTCGGTACCCAGACCGCTACGCAGTGGCTAACGAACAGTTCTGCGCTATAGTGTAACGTGCCGTGGGCTATAAATATAGAGTGCGAGAAAATAACTACGTATCATAATTCTTTAGTGCTCGTTTCTGATTTTATAATAATGCCTGTGGTGTATTGTCCTGTGGGAAATTGCACGTCAAGACCGAAATAATCCAATGATCACATTTTCTCTAACAATTTTCAAAAAATAAAAGTGAAACTGGCATCTCAGGTTTTCAGTCATTCGGTTGCAGTTGCCATGTCAACATATATTGATTTTCAAATTTTACCGAAAGGAGCAAAACATACCATGGATTTTATAAGGAAAATGATTTCATTTTTCGACATTTTGAATTCGAACACTCTTTCTGATTTCAGAGCCTATATGGGAACTGAAGAACAAATTTCCGTTTTGAAATAGATGGTTAATTTGTTTGAAGATTCACAAGTAGAAAATATTAATGGAAAAAATGTTACCAAACAGCTGAAATTTATTTTTGGTTGGCGATTGACAATTGATTCGATTCTTATTTTATTTAGAAAATTACAATCCAACGGGTTTAAGTTTTTATTCACTCGAAATCTCAAATCAAGATTGTTCAGAATTTTTTTTTGGACAAATCAGGAACACTTGTGGTGATTTAAAAATTCCAACTCCCATACAATTCAGTCGTTCGTTTGAGAAAATGTTCGCATTGAAATATTTCGATCAAACCGACGGTACTAATTGTATGGAAGACATAAATGAAGTTTTATTTAGTATCGTTTCAAAAAATATCGTCAAAAATGTCAATCGAGATATAATTCTCAAACCTACGTATATTCCGCTCAAAGTATACACAAGGGATCATCGAAATCTAGAAACTCCTGAAGGCAACTCATTAGTATATGTAACCGGCTATTTTTTGAGGAAATGTCTTTTACAACATTCTTGTGAAATTTGCTATGATTTCAGTAACTCAAACACTTCGAATGAGAGAGAAACCGCGTTCTGCGATCTCAAATCATATAGTAGCACAACATCAGGGGGTTCAGTTGTGCCCTCCAGAAATATCGTCGAGTTCGTTATTGCGCTAGAGGATATTTTCACAAGTGAATTTGAGGAACTGGTTTCCCAAGTTGACATTGGAAACACATTTGGAAAAACATTTCGCAAAAATATATTTCAGTCATCCATGTGACAAGTTTCCTTTGGACTACTTCATCAATTTGTATTGCAGAGTTCGTATTTATTTCACATTGAAATTTGCCAATCGAAAAATGAAAACAGGAAAAGCAATATTACAGCATTTGTGATTTTTCTCAATGTATTTCAATATATTATAATAAACGGTTCATTGTCCAATTTCGTTTTTATTTATCTGTACTTTGGAAATTTCCAAAATTTTGACAGTGTCTTTTGCTAACAATCAGAAGAAGTAGGTAGCGGCGCGCTTCCGATCTCGAAATATCAAAATCATAGTAAATATTATATAATTATAATATTGTATGCTTTTAATTGTGTCTCTATTCAGAATCCAGTTCAGTTATGATTCTGGCTTTGACATTGCCGCTTGTAACTCGAACAATTGTTTTTTTTTGAAAATAAAGTTTTTTAAAAACTGTTTTCGAAAGCTCCCAACCAAAATTTGTGGGACCATGGGACCATGTCACAGCTTCGCCATTTCCTATCTACTAGTTGAACGATTTTCACCATATCACATCGTGGCAGTTCTTATTTCAACCCTTGCAAAAATTAATTCATTTTGGGAGTGCCATATGAAATATATCCATTTGAAACGGGTTGCGGGTGGATTTGAAGTATGAAAGTCATTGTCATGATATAGTTGAACGATTTCCACCATTTCACATCCCTACAGTTTTTCTTCCAACCCTTGCAAAAATAATTCATTTTGAGGGTGCTATATGAAATATATCCATTCGATAAGGGTTGCGGGTAGATTTGATGTATTCAAATCATTGTCATGATAAATTCGAATGATTTCCACCATATCACATCGCGGCAGTTTTTCTCTCAGCCCTTGGAAAAATTAATTCACTTTGGGGGTGCTATATGAAATATATCAATTTCATAAGGGTTGCGGGTGGATTCGATGTATGCAAATCATTGTCATGATATAGTTGAATGATTTCTACCATATCACATCGTGGCATTTTTTCTCTTGACTATTGAAAAAATTATTTCTTTCTGGGGGTGCTATACGAAAAATATTCATTCGATAGGGGTTGCGGGTGGATTTGAGGTATGTAAATCATTGTCATGATATAGTTGAATGATTCCCACCGAATCACATCGCGGCAGTTTCTCTTTCAACCCTTGAAAAAATTGATTCATTTTGGGGGTACTATATGAAAAATATTTATTCGATAGGGTTTGGGGGTGGATTTGAGGGATGCAAATCATTGTCATGCTATGATTGAATGATTTCCATCATATCACATCACGGCAGTTCTTTTTCCAACCGTTAAAAAAATGGAATTCAGTTTGGGGGTCTTAGATGAAAAATATCCATTCGATAGGGGTTGCTGGTGAGTTTCAAGTATGCAAATCATCATGATATAGTTGAATGATTTCCACCATATCACGTCGCGGCAGTTTTTCTTTCAACCCTTGGAAAAATCAATTTAGTTTGAAGGTGCTATATGAAATATATATATTTGATAAGGGTTGCGGGTAGGATTTGAGGTAAGCAAATCATGTCATGATGAAGTTGAATGATTCCCACCATATCACATTGCGGCAGTTTTTCTTTCAACCCTTGATATAATTGATTCATTTTGGGTATGCTGTATGAAATATGTCCATTTGATAAGGATTGCGGGTGGATTCGATGTATGCAAATCATGGTCATGAAATAGTTGAATGATTTCCGCCATATCACATCGCTGCCAGTTCTCTTTTAACCTTTGAAAAAATTAATTCTTTCTGGGGGTGCTATATGAAAAATATTCATTCGATAGGGGTTGCGAGTGGATTTGAGGCATACAAATCATCGTCATGATATGGTTGAATGATTTTCACTATATCACATCGCGGCAGTTCTTCTTTGAACCGTTAAAAAAATGGAATTCAATTTGGGAGTGTTAGATGAAAAATATTCATTCGATAGGAGTGGCAGATGGATTCCATGTATGCAAATCATTCTTATTATACAGGTTGATGATTTCCGCCATGTAACTGGAATTGCGGCAGTTTTCAACCTTTGATAAAATCACCTGATTTTTTGTTTCATTTGGGGAAATAAGAGATTCTCATAAATAAGCGAATCATTCATATTCAATTCGTTTTTTCTTCATTTCACCGCAATAGTTTGCTTCCACTCTGAGACAATAAGTATTCGATGATTATTCACCATATTAAATATATCACCTTTTTACATTTGCAATTAGCCTCGTATGTATGAAAACTAGAAGTAAAGTCTGTTGACGTTGTACCTTCGAAATTTTATCATATTTCATCAATAACGACTCAGAAGCGTTCACTTTGAAATATATTCCCACAAATTCTCTTTGATAAAATTTTATAATACACTATGATACTTGATTATTATTATTTTTTGGCAGGTATTGGCATATTCATAACCGGACGCTACTGAGCTGAATCTTCGGTTGTGGTCGGAAATAGTGACCGCTATCTTTGGCTGCTGTTTTCACACAGCTTAATGATAGAAATAGAATATAAACGAACCAAAACAAAATGAATTCAGAAGTCAGAAGATTCCATTGAAGCCTCGCCTCATGGTGAGTAAACTTATATATTTCTTTTGTTGACGTTATTTACTTTTCACTTGATTTTCAGACACGATTCTAATTAGATGTCATGACAATAGACAATGGATGAATGATCGATCGGTGCTGATTCTGAGAGCAGTCGGCTAGATTATAAAAAATGGTGTGCTGTGTGTGCTAAGTGATTATGAGAATCATCCTGAATGAACAGTGAGTTACACTTTGTTTTATTACTTCTACATTTGGCATTGAAAGTTCTTCAGATTGGCCATCAATATTTTGTTCATTTTGTGAACAAAACACACCTAATACTTTGAGCACTGTTTATTGATCAATTAACACATTGACACAATCCTGAAATCTGCAAATCAAGCATATAGATTTATAGATCATTTGTATATATATATTCATAATTAGTTTATACAATGCAATGATCATGATTTTGAAGAGATAAATATGTTTATACATTTGAAGATCAAGCACTCATTGAATGTTTGGAGCCCACACTATTGAAAAAATGCTGATCGTCATGAACAACCATTTATGAAACTGCTGAGTTAGAGATCATGTGGTACATACCCTCTCCAATAGAAGTTGTGAAATTTATCTATTGATTTTTTCATGAAGAGGAAACTAATTATATTCTTGAAATCTGTTAGAAAGAATGTAGGTTGATCAATTTTGAGAAATTATATTTCCATTTATCTATCACTATGAAAATATTTTTTTGAACTTCAAGAAAGCAGGCATAAAACTTTTGTACATGAGTTTTTCCAATATGCATTGAGTTTCCAAGAGTCTGCACCATATGGGGAACTTTTATATAATTCATTTGGTGGAAGATTTTATTCCTGATGAAACTCGGTGTGTTGCAAATGAATTGCATTTGTGTTGTCAAAATCTTAGATTTTCGAACGTTGTACAGAAGAGAACAAAAATTAGTTATTTTCCTTCATAATATATAGATAGATCTCTATTCATCACATTAAATCACATCACAGCAATACCATAAATCACAAGTAATTACACAATAATCGTAATAGTACACAAAATATATATAAAAGTACAAATATAAAAATTACAAATATGAAAATATGAAAATATAAAAAAAAGAAAAACATTTACAAGATGGTGTTGCAGATAGGTACCTATGAAATAATAAACACAGAAAAGACTAGAAGAATGAATACTGTGGTGTCACTGATTCTGTATATAGTTTTTAATGTTATTTTTGAATTTGATCAGTGAATTACTGTTTCTATTTCTGATTCAGGTAGTTGATTAAATTCGTTGAATCCTTTGAGAAATAAGGAGTTCATTGTTTTTCTATAGTTTGTTTTAGGGATGTAGATATTATTGAGGTTTCTTGTGGAGTGGTTATGAACATCTCTGTGCAAAACTATATAGGGATGGAAATACGTGGGACCCAAATTATCGAGGGGTAAATCACTGAGCAAATTCGTGTACACGGGACTGCCATTCATACTCGGACTGCCCGGACTGCCACCGGACTGCCACGGACTGCCCGGACTGCCACCAGACTGCCACGGACTGCCACCGGACTGCCCGGACTGCCACCGGACTGCCACCGGACTGCCACGGACTGCCATGGACTGCCACCGGACTGCCATGGACTGCCACCGAACTGCCACGGACTGCCATGGACTGCCACGGACTGCCATGGACTGCCACGGGACTGCCCCATCACTCAATCATGAAATCCAATAATATAAAGCTGTGTTTTGGGGTATCCAATTCACCACAAGAACGACTGAAGAACATAAAGTACTAGAAATGCATTCCCGATGGTGTCGAACAAAGAAGACATAAATTATCAACTATGACCTGCGATATGAAGATCTCACTGAAAATTTATCGCATAAGAAACCGATTGGGAATCATACATACATATACATACAGGGTGGACCAATAGTGTGGCAAAGTGAGTTAACGGCTTCGCTGTTTGAGATAGATGAACAAAAATTCTTGAGACGGTGTAGGTTCATGAATAGCACATTTATAGAATATTTTTCGCTACACAGGGTGATTTAAAAAATGCGTGTCGTATCAAAGTTATACTTCGAACACCATGTATTCCATTGCATTTGCAGATTTTCCCTTGTGAGCTGATTTCATTGATCGATCACACTTGGGGTCTATCGGGAATGATTACAGAGATATAGGGTGTTGAAAATGGAGATTTTTCAGCTTTATGAATTTTTCCGACGATTCGCCTGAAAATGTTCAACACAAGACTTGAATATTACGAATTTCGAGTGAAAATTTTGAAAGTGAGGATATCATATATTTATAATTATCTGGGTGACATTTGGTGGGCTGGTGGCGAGCTGATGGCGAGCTGGTGGGCTCCTTAATACGCAATTATATCCCAATTATTCAACTTTAAATATCTCACGGTTGTACCATGCAATGGCGAGAAATGAATTTGATACACCCGAAGATGAATTTTATTGTTCATTAAATATAAATGAATGTTCAACATAGACAGAACGTAATTTTGATGATATAAGAGATTTTTTTTTGTTTTATAGATATATTTATCTGATGTGTAGGGTGGGGATCGATAAAATATGTCAAACCCAGGGCGCCAAAGTAAGACCTATAATGCAGTTGACGGGGCACTGCGAGAACTGAGTAAAGACCTCGGTAAAGACAAATATTTTTGGACTCTCTTCTTGAAGGACTTCAAATTGTAATCATATGGAAATAATTCATTGACCTCTCTGGAACATCGGAGAAAGGTGGGCGATCTCTCTCTCATAGATATTTCCACGGTCGGTGCTCAACGGAAATCTTTTCTATCATGCCACCACGGGCGATTCCAAGTAGACAAACTAGACGAGTTGGTAATCCATACATTGTCAGGCTCGAGACATGGCAAACTTCTCATTACCAAGAATCACAGAACGGCAAAGTTATGGACTTCTTTGCCCAGTGAAGTCTTTCCTGATGCCTACGACCTCCAAACTTTCAAGAAAAATTCCAATACTTTCCTTTTCTCCCAAAATTCCACTGCTGGCTAACACGATGTTCCCCGAACATTATAGGATTTCCTTTCATGTTGTCGAAAATAATAATAATAACATATATATATATATATATATATGTGTATATATATATATATCCTCGGTTAGTGAATTCCGAAGTGACGATGTCCTACAAAAGAAGGAATTCTCATGAAACGATTTCCTGGGTGTTTCGAATTTGACTGCATAAGGGTGTGAAACTTCAGCCAGCCGAGTTCATCGGGCGAATGTAATTCCTGAAGGGACAATCGCTGATGATTCATTAGAGCACCTTTCATGATAGTACCGATAAAATCAAGATATGCCCTCAACGTTTCTTCCATGTTGTAAAACCAAGTTTCGTATCTTCAGCTTAATATGAAGAGAGAATAAAATAGAGAAACCATGTTTTTCAAGGCGGAAGGGTGTAATATTTCCGAGAAGAGATTTCTAAAAAAATATATACCAAACCCTCCTTTATTATCATCACAGAATCACCCCTCACATTGTATATTGAAGATTGATACACAATATTCGTGAGTATTGATTCTCGAGAACCCAAAGTGATCATTGTTTTTAGGCGATCCGAACAATGAATGATGAGTCGTCCGTCACCTTGCAGACGCCATCTTGAATTTCAAAATCATATTTATGACAACTCGAAGAATAACTGAAGTCGTTTGCCCGAGCATCCGCCACACTGCAGAAGTCATCTTGAATTTTCAAATTTGGACTCGAAATTAGGAATTTGCCGACCTCGAGAACCACTATACCTGTACACTTTGAGGCGAATCGAAGAATAAATAACTTTTTTTTTTTTTTTATCTGTGGACAACACGAAAGGGAAACCTATGATGTTCGAGGAACATCGTGTTAGCCAGCGGTGGAATTTCGGGAAAGAAGGAAGGTGTTGGAATTTTTCTTGAATGTTTGGAGGTTGTAAGCATCAGGAAAGACTTCACTAGGCAAAGAATTCCACAACTTTGCCGTTCTATTGATGAATGATGCTTGGTATAGCGATGTTCGACAGGTCTCGAGCCTGACAGTGTAGGGGTGACCAGCTTGAGCTCGTCTGGTTTGTCTACTAGGAATCGCGCGTGGTGGCATAATAGATGATATTTCCGTTGAGCACCGACCGTGAAAGTACCTATTAAAAAGGCAGAGATCGCCGACCTTTCTACGATGATCTAGAGAGGTCAATGATTTGGTGAGTGTTGTGTCATCGACTAGGCGAATAGCTCTCTTCTGAATTGAATCTAAGAGCTTAAGCGTATGTTTGGGGGCTGAGCTCCAAACATGTGAGCAGTACTCCAGGACAGGTCGAATTTGTGCTCTGTAGATCATAAGCAGTTGCTGGGATGTGAAGTATCTCTTCGCACGGAAAAGAAAACCGAGTTTTTGTGAAGCAGTCTTCGCAATGGACCTCACATGATCGTCCCATAAGAGAGAACTGTTGGTGGTGACACCTAGCAAGGATATTGACGACCTCATAGGAACAGTGGTACCCGACATCATCAAATTGGGCATTGTGTGATCAGCCTTCTTGGTGAACATACAAGCTTGAGTTTTAGTTGCATTGAACTGTACTAGATTCTCAGATCCCCATTTCAGAATTCTTGTCAGATCCTCATTTAAAGCATCAACCTGTCTTCGCCTTGCACCTTTGGCCTCATTGGATGATATAGGGGCTCTAGAGGAAAAGGCGGAATGAAGTGTACTATCATCCGCAAAGCTATGAACTGGGCTGGAGGTCACATTCAACAAATCATTGATGTGGAGCAAAAACAAAGTTGGTGCCAAGACAGAGCCTTGTGGAACACCAGCATTGATCGTCATTGTATCAGACGAGACCCCGTCTACCACCACGTAGAGTGATCTATCTGCAAGAAAACTCGATAGTAAAAGACACAGTTTGGGCGGCAAACCATATGACGGAAGTTTCGCTAGGAGGCCTTGGTGCCAAACTCGGTCAAATGCTTTGGAGATATCCAAGGCTACAGCCAGAGACTCCCCATGTTTCTCTATTGACACCTGCCACTTATGTGTCACATAGGCAAGCAGATCTCCAGTTGACCTCTGGTGACGAAAGCCATATTGCCGGTCGTTCACGATTCTTGAGCTCTCTAGATATCGGATGAGCTCGATGTTGATTGCTTTTTCCATTACTTTAGAGATCACAGATAGTAGTGCAATCGGTCTATAGTTGTTAGGGAGTGTTTTCTTGCCCTTCTTTGGAATCGGTTGGACCCTAGCTTTTTTCCAGTTAGAAGGAAATACGCCGAGTTTGTACGAAAGGGTGAACAACCTGCAAAGAACTGGTGTTAGTTCCGGGGCACATTTCTTGAGAACAATAGGCGGTATTCCGTCATGCCCCATAGCCTTCTTGACGTTGAGGCTAAGCAGAATGTGTCTGATGGTGCGTTGCCGGAAGACAATTTCTGGCATACGGTTATCGATGGTAGCGACTTTCGGAAGTTCCTGGCCTCGTGGATCCAAGGTAGAATTGTCTGCAAACATTTTGGCGAAGGTGTTGGCTTTTTCATGAGGTGTTATAGCCAATGTATTATCATCCTATATGTCGCCTGGCACCCTGCAAACTCCATCTTGCATTTTCAAATTCAGACTAGTTTGTAATTCTCGCCTTCAGAATACGAGAGACCACCAAACTACCCCAGACCGAAACTCGGACTGCCATCGGACTACAACTGGACTGCCACCGGACTACAACCGGACTGCCACCGGACTGCCACGGACTGCCACCGGACTGCCATGGACTGCCACCGGACTGCCACCGGACTGCCACGGACTGCCACCGGACTGCCATAAGAATGTACACCGGACTGCCCCAGTGATTTACCCCTCGCAAATTATTAAGTATTTTGAAGACAAGAATCATTGTGAAATAATATAGTCTTAGTTTGACTGAATACCATTGTTGTGTATTATGCATTAGAACAATAGGAGTATCACGACTCGTTTTCAGAATCACCCTCATACCGCGATTTTGCAATTTCTGCAGTTGATTGGTTTTATTCAAATCTAATGTATACAATACCGACGCACAGTAGTCAAAATGGGGTTGAATAATTGTATTATATATGGTGATTTTAGTATCAGCTGTTAAGTTTTTGGCAATTCGAGTAAAATAATACAGTTTTTTTGTTATCTTTCTTAAATATATTGAAAATGGCTATCGAATTATCCAACTGAAATCCCAAGTATTAAACAGTTTGAACGATTTCAATCCTTTCATTGTTAATAAGTAATTTTATATCAGTAACGTTAATCGAGTTATATTTATATTTAGTTGTTATAATCATTCCTTTTGTTTTTGCGACATTTAATTTAAGTTTATTGATGTTGAAGTAATCGAAAACATCTATCAACACTGTATTCATTTTTTGAATTGCTTTTTCCAAATTTGTATCACTACATGCTATCAACGTATCATTGGCAAAAAGGTTGATAAATTCACAATTTACAAATAATTCGATGTCATTTAAATGAAGAATGAAAAGCAAAGGACCTAAGACGCTGCCTTGCGGGACTCCTACATTGATATTTATTTCTGATGAGCACAAGTTGTTGAAACTTTCTGTTTACGATCATTTAGGTAATTCTTCAGCCGAATACGAATACGAATACCGTATTGAGTTAATTTTGACATTTATATTTTACAGTCTATGGTTTCAAAAGCTCGCTTCAAATCTAAGGAAACACTGACGACATACTTATTATTATCCAATTCATTTTTGAATTTACACAGTGTTAATTGTAGTGATGTTTCGCAGGAGTATTTTTTTCGAAAACCGGATTGATTATCAATTGAAATATCATTGTACGAGATATGTTTTAATAATTGTTGGTAAACGGCAATTTCTAAAATCTTTTCTATTGGAGGTGATGTATTTATAGGTCTGAATTCACAAGCCTTTATAGTACCTGCAATTTTTTGAATTGGAACAATTGTGCTAACTTTCAATCAGTTTGGAACTTCACCTGCATCAAGTGATGTATTTATTAAATTGAGTATGACATTACCAATTGTTTGAAATATTTCTTTGATTTCATTGAGTGAAAGCTTAGAATCCAGGGTATGAACAATTTGCTGCAATTCTTTCAATGACAATGCTTTGAAACTGTTGATTTCTTGATACATGTTATTGTTTATATTCGACCATACTTCTGAAGTGTCTATACGTGCAATGATATCATTTATGCTCTCCACAAAATATTTGCTGAATTCATTTGCTATAACTGAATCTTCTCTTATAATTGTTTGCTCATCATCAGTTTCGAATTGGATACATTTTGGCGCATCGTTCATCTTAGTATCAACTATTTTTTTCAAAGTTCTCAAAGTTCTTCAAAGTTCTATGTTTTTCTTCTTTTGATATCATCAACAGAGTTTAGTTTTCTGCTTTTCGTGGAATTTTCTCTCCTCGTTTCTGAAAAATGAAGTAGAAGTTATTGAAAATCATTCAATAAACTTGTAAAAAGGAAAGTTTTGTGATCTACCCCAAAATGTCTCTGCGCTTGACATAAAACCTTCAGAGACCTCAAAGAAAAATTCTGTTCTTTGAAAAATTTGTAAATATGAGTATATTTAATGAGGATAAAAAACTTCAACTCATCTCAGTGGACGTTTTGGAAAAAGAATATGCTCCCGTTTTCAACACAATTAGAATACATTTTTTTCCAGCTTTTTGTGGGATTTAGTGATCTGCCCCAAAATGTCATTGCAATTGAAATCAAACCGTACCTAAAAGAGAAATTCTTGTTTTGTCACTGCGATTAAAATTAAACTTTAAGATACCTAAAAGAGAAATTCGGGAGAGAAATTTGGAAATACGAATATATTTAATGAAAATAGAACTTCTGCTTATCTTGGTGGAAGTTTCGGAAACAAATCTGCTCCCATTATGAACACAATTGAAACACTTTTCTCCCTGAAATCATTCAACGAGTAGTTGGTTTTTGACACTGAGAAGTGACAATTTGGCAGACGGAGGAATTCTGGTCACAAGATGTTTTCTATAAATTGATATTGAATTTGCCATTTTTCCAGAAAATCTAAGAGTCTGTTAGCATTCTCTTGAACGCTGACAATAATATTGCTTCTTGTTCAGTTGACATAGATTGAACTTGGCACCCACTTCTCAAAACTGAATATGAGAATGGCAAATTCAATATCACACTTCGTAACCAGAATTCCTCCGTCTGCCAAATTTTCACTTTTCAGTGTCAAACCCAGATCAATTCTCATTAATAATTAATTAATAATAATTAATTCTCAATAACTCCTACTTTATTTTTCAGAAACAAGGAGAGAAAATTTCACAAAGAGCTGAAAAATCGAATGTACCACCACCTCGAATAACTTACAGACAGTGTAATCAACACAGTTCAATTCGAAAGAATTGTTCAGGATTGAAAACAATATTCGTATTTGAAATCACAGTCACCTGAAAAAACTATAGAATACCTCATAGAATATCACTTAGGCTCCTCCCTCAAAGTCTATGAAGACATTTCAAAGTCAAAATTAGGTGATCATACTATATTATAGATTATTTGTACTAGAATATCAAGTTTCGTTGAAAGTGATTGAAATTTTTACTGTTTTTTGTGCAAGGTCAATATTTCACACTGCATTCTAGTACAAATGCTAAATTGGACCAATTTTTGCATTGCAATATTATTATATTTGAAGGACATGCCCGAAGTGTATTATAAAATACATACTATGAAAATAGGAGAAAAATGCTGCATGCAGTGATTTCAACTTTGAATATTGTTTTCAATTCGAGTTCCAATTCTAACCAATATTTGAAATTCAACCAGAAAATGCCTCAGAGAGGAATTCTGTATTCATCAGTAGAAAACAATTCTTTCAATTGATAATGAATATCAAAACTTTTTACTTATTTATCTTGGTAGACATAATCTACTTGATTCATATAATATGAAAACTACAATTTCTGAACCAACTAGATTAACACATGCTACTTCCACATGCCTGGACAATATATATGCTTCTAGTTTTCATACCTACCATTCAAAAGTTATCATTACGAACATATCAGGTCACTATGGCCAATACTTATGTATTGAAGAAGATCAGACGGTATTAAAAAGCAAATTTGAATATAGGCGTATTCACAGTCACGAAAATTATCAAACACTTCATCAATTCTAATATAATGAAACCTGGCTACCTGTTCATGAGGCATTATCTTCAAATTGAATGTACAACAAGTTTATTACCATATTTACAGGACATTTCACCATAGCTTTTCCTTTAAAAAAAATTAGCTACCAAAATAACAATAAACCGAAGTGGATGTCTGAAACAGTTTAGAGGGCAAAGAGTACCTTCTGTCATAAATGTACCTCCCTAATCAAATATCTAAGACTCAACCACAGGAATTCAAACAATACTACAATAATCTACTGGCGTCAGAGAAAAAAAAATCTATGGTGATAAAATTGCACAATCAGACAATAAGTCTAAAATGGTATGGTCCATTGTAAATAGAGAGATAGGTAAGTCCAAACAAAACTATCCATCATTTGAGGGAATTGAATTCAATGACGAACTTATATCGGGTGGCGAAAATTTAATTGAAAGAAGAATGATACACTCACGAAGGCTCGGCAGTGAAATTTGAGGTGAGCAAATGTATCAATAAGATAAAGATAGAAGCAGGAACAAGCAGAGATGCTCCTATAGCTATAATTTCGAGACATAGTGCTGGATTAAGCGAAGCTGCTTCTTTTGAAATGCCATCAATTTCAAGCTTGGGACGCAGTATTAGATATACCAGAGAAAAAGAAAATATTGGTCCAACTGTTCCACTAAGAATGCAAGATTTTGTCTTGCCACAACAATACCAAAAGACCGAGAAAGGTGAAAACTTTGTTATTTTCCGTTCATCATCTATTGAAGAGAAGTTTATTTTATTTGGGACAAAACGAAACCTTGAACTTCTTGAAAAATCCACTGCCAGCATATGGATGGTACTTTTTCAATTGTACCTGAGCTGTTTCACCAGTTATATACAGTACATGGGTGTATAAGTGGAAAAACGTATCCCTTAGTATATGCATTGCTTACCTCAAAGATAGCAAACATCTACAAGAAAGTATTTGAGCAATTGCGAATGAAAATGGAAACAGTAATAGTTACAACAATTACAACAGATTTTGAGTTAGTAGCAATAAAGGCTTGTCAATTACTTTTTTCAATGGCTGAAAACCAAGGAAGTTTTTTTCATTTCAAACAGTGTCTATATCGACAAATTCAAAGATAGGGGCTCAAACGGCAGTATGACTCCGATGCAGATTTTCAACTGGAAATCAAACTTTTAGCAGCGATAGGGTTTTTACCATTTGAATTCGTTGTTCCAACTTTTGAAGTAATTTCCAAAAATAATGTTATTCGTGAAGACGCTAAGGATTTTTTTAACTACTTTGAGATACTTGGATAGGAAAGTTTGAGAGAAGAGAGAGAAGACAGCCTTGTTTTGATCACAAACTTTGGAATTTCTACCGTCGAACTCTTGAACATCGCTACAAAACTAACAACGTCGTTGAAGGATGGCATAGAAGTCTGAAAGGACAATTCAATGCGAAAAAACCATCTATGTGGAAATTCATAGAAGGGTTACTTCGAGAACAGAGCACGATGGAACTAAAACTACAACAACAAATTTGTGGAGGTGCTGAACTACAAGAAAGAACAAAAAAGTTCTATAAGGACAAAAATAAAAGACTTGCTGTAGTTGTCAGACGATTCCAAGACAATTTCGAATTCAACGATATTTATTTCTTGCAATATGTTAAAGCTGTTGCTTCTAACATTCAGTTTCTAATATTTTTTTTTTCATTTGGAGAAAGTTGCATCAACCGCTAGGGTTATTAGCAACGGCATAATACAGATGGTCAATTAGTAAATATTATTTGAAATTAATTTATATATGTTGTGAAATATGTATATCATTGAGGAAAGCTATCAATTGTTCAGTGTCACAATTCTCACCAAGTATGTCTTTCATCGTTTGTGGGATGTGATGAGTAAGTCTGTCTATGTAATAAAGCACGCATTCTGTCAGAATATGTTTAACACTCAGGTCTGTTTCACACACTTCACATCTTGGTTTGTCACCACCTGTTATGAGGTATCCATGTGTTAAGCGGGTATGTCCCAGTCGCATACGTGTCAGTATAACTTGGTGTCTTCTGTTTTTGGGGGTATTTTTCCATGGGAGTACTGATGTTTTTACTTCTGCTAGCTTAGAAGTGGAGTTATACCATTGATGTTGCCAATTGTTGGTGATTTCTTGTTTGTAGAAAGATTTCAGGTCATTGTGATTTATTTTGGGTTCAGTAGCAGTCAATGGATTTAAGATGGCTGCTTTCGCCAGTCGATCTGCCCTTTCATTTCCTGGGATACCCACATGAGATGGGACCCACATGGATCTGATCACTGCTCGGTTTTCTTTGAGTACATGGAGCTCTTGTTCAATGAAAAGTATAATGGGATTTTGGGTGTTTGATTGATTCATTGCCAGAAGAGCACTTATGGAATCTGTTATAATGAGGCATTTCCCATTTTTTTTTTATATTCATGTACTTCAAGGCTTTCCATATAGCATATGTTTCTCCAGTGAATACCGAACTCTCTGTTGGTAGTTTGAACGAAGCTTGAAAACCTGCAATAGTGAAAGCCGATCCGACTCCATCTATAGTTTTGGAAGCATCTGTGTAGAGGACGTTAAAGTCTGTATAGTGTTCTAGAAGACGATGAAATTCTGCATTGATCTCTTCATGGTTCATCTGACTTTTATCATATCGTGAGAGGGTATGGTCAATTGTGGTTTTGGAAATCTGCCAGGGTGGAAGGGTTGGGATATTTGAGGCAATGAATGTTTTTGGTCTCTGGAGGTGTAAACTAGTTTCTAATTTCGTCGTTTTTTATGTTTTATTAAATACTGCTTATGTTATTTCGATTCATAGATGTTTCTATAGATTGTATTTTCTATAACTTATGTTTCTATCAAATGCATTTTCGATCAATTAAGCCTCTATCAAATGTATTTTCTATCATAAAATATTCGATCAAATGCGCTTTTATCAAAAATACTTTCGATTGAAAGACTTCTATCAAATGTTTTTCTATCATTTATCTTTCGATTAAATTTCCGCCACCCACTTATATCGACACCAGAAAACACGATTGAAATCTTGAATAACTTTTTCATTTCTGCAGCTTCCAACCTTTTGGGAAATACTGAAACAGATACTAACCTAGAACATATGAAGGAATGTCAAAACTCGATTTTTGTAACAGAAATAACTCAGAAGGAAGTTTTGGAGGTGATTGAGAGCTTGAAAACTAAATATTCAACTGGTGATGATGAAATTAGCAATGTATTGGTAAAAACTATTTGTCACTACTTTATAGATCCCTTGACTCGTATTCTGAACAAATCATTCGAAAGTGGTAGTTTTCCTTATAGGTCGAAAACTGCAATTGTAAGGCGGTGATTCAAGAAAGGGGATCCTTACCTAGTTGAAAATCATGGGCCAATCGGTATTTTATCTAGATTTTCCAAATCATTCGAAATTTTGATGCGTAGACGAATGGTTTCATTTTTGCAATCAAACAATATCGTATCAGATATTCAACATGGTTTTCAAAAAAGGGAAATCTACTATTACTGCCATTTTGACTGTACCAGAGAATTTCATTTCTTAGATAATGAATATGTTACACATGGCGTCTTTCTAGACTTATCAGGCTTTTGAATAAACCATGACACACTTCTCATTGAATTATTCAAGATGGGTACCCGTGGAACAGCATACGCTTGGTTTTCTTCTCATCTCATCAATAGATCGCAGAAAGTTTGTATCGAAGATGGTGCAACCGATCATTTTTCAGGCACACAAACTATTTCTATAGGAGTGCCACAGGGCAGTGTGCTTGGTCCCTTATTGTTTATACCATATATGAATGATTTCAGTAATATTGCCAATTGTCCTTCTATCACTTCAACAAACTATGCAGATGATCCAAACATTCTAATTGCTCACGAGTGTTTCAATGAATTGAATAGTCTCCAACTGGTTTCATGAGAACTCTCTACTATTAGAAACAGCAGAAACTCACAGACTTTTCCAGAAAACAGAAATTTGAGTAATATTCATATTTCATATGCCAGCTCTACGAAATTTCTGAGTTTTTTTTTTTTTTTTTTTATCTGAGGACAACACGAAAGGGAAACCTATGATGTTCGAGGAACATCGTGTTAGCCAGCGGTGGAATTTTGGGAAAGAAGGAAGGTGTTGGAATTTTTCTTGAATGTTTGGAGGTTGTAAGCATCAGGAAAGACTTCACTAGGCAAAGAATGTTCCTACATGAATTCATTCATCTATCAAATGTATATCTTTCAAAAAAGCATACCATTTCATAACTGTTATAAATTCTGCGCCTCAGCACTTGCTTGACTTTCAACAATGCTATTAAGGAACTTAGAATTCTGAGTTTTTGGACTTCAGGCTTATCCATCACTCTCTTCCATTTCGGAATGTTCTCAAAGTCATACCACTTCCAGGTATACCGGATGTGACCACAAACTTTCTCATTTCGAATGAAACACTTATAGCATGTAAATTTTTGCTCATCTACCATTTTGTTTGGTTTTCTAGTTTTTAACTCTGAATTGAACTGTGCACCATGGATATTGTATTTTCTCAACTTTCCAGAAAAACATTTCGAATGGTTCATATCGATGAGCACACATATGTAGCTAGTCAAGTATCTTAATGGTTACAATGCTAATACAACTCAAAATTCACCTCCATACTTCTGATGAGTCCACGAATCACCTAAGAATGTAACATGGTGTATTATTTTCGGATGCCAAAGTTGGAATTATATTTGATATTCTGATTGAAATTGTTGATGTACTATATCATCATTTCCAATTGTCAGCAGTCCATCGCAATGTCAGCCTGTTGTCCGACATGTGTACATTGCATCCTGCCCTTCATGGGTCGAATGTAGGTAGGTACGCAAGATACACCCGACATTACTTGAAGACTTTATCCTGGATACACTATGCCGTTTTCCACTCGTCGTACTGATCGAATATTTACCGCCCTCAACGTATATTTCTTTTTGTTGCACGCCTATCATAAAGAGTATGAATGACTCCCATCGATGACTTATAGACACTTCCTAATAGCAAAGAATCTTTTGACTTCAATCTGGACTGATGTGGAGGTTCTTGGTAATGTTTCTTGATGACGTTCCACTCTGGTTTCACTGTGAGGTTCGGTGGTTACGTTGTAGTTTCGTCGTCTGATTTAACTGGGTTCCAACCATCAGCTGATCAATTTTGAATTTGCTGCCGCATATGGAAGATTCTGGAACGATGACACATGACGTATGTCCGATTTTTTTTTAACGAGTCCTGGGGCAACGCTCGTGAGGAAGGGTGCGGTGATTTCATTCTTTGGGAACGTGCTCCGGCTCGGATTAATAGCAGTTCATCCTGGATCCCGTTTTCGTGTTCTGATCCCTCCTGAGATGCCTTCGGGAAAGCCAATCCAGAATATACATTCAGGAATAATCTCTTCTATTCGAGCCAGTGGCCAAATTTTTTATGTTGTTCATTCCAACTAAAACTATATCTCCCAATCTGATATCTTTGGCATTGTTATCCTTCGAAAAGAATTTCAATTGTCCTAGATATTCTGTCCGAAATCTTTTTTGCAGATCTTTTTTCAGTTTGAGTCTATACTTCAAATGTTTCCTGAGATCAGTTGCTTCTGTTGCATCCACATCCGGAACACCGACATCTTGAATTTCACGTAAAATAGCAGGTGTAAACGGAACCAAATCCCTTATATACTCATGGAAATAAGTCAATGGTCGGGAATTCACCACTAATTCGGTATCACAAATAATTGTATAAGATCTTTGACGATTCTTATTAATCTCTCCCACCAACCGCCTCACCATGCAGCAGTTCGGGGGTTAAATTTCCACTCGATTCGGTGGGCTGAACTGTAGGTAATTTTCTTATTCCAGTCCAAACGTTTGAAAGCATCATCAGTTCCAACGAAATTCGTACCATTATCACTATAAATCAGTGTTTTTCAATCTGTGAGTCGCGACCCCTAGGGGGGTCGTGACGGTTCATTCGGGGGGTCGCTGGCTAAAAGGAAAAGTCAAGGTTCTTACACAATAAAAACGCAATTTTAGTGAGAAGGATGTGCTTATTCATTTTTCAGAAGTTCATAAAATTGTGGTGCTATTTTTGAAACGTTGATAATCAAATAATTTTCTAATTGCAGTCTATTTCTCTTTTCGGTTTTGATGTCTACCATTGAAGAAAGTGTCAATTCACACAAGTAAGAAGTGGCGAATGGCACTAATAATTTAAGAGCTTCTTTTGCCAGCCCTGGATATCCTTGTTTTCTTTCTATCCAAAATACTTCGACACTTTGTGAATAAAATTCTATTTTTAGCATGCCATCAGCAGCTGAATCTAGAAGACATTCTTTAATTTTGGTAGTGACATCAGCCAGATCTGTTGATCTGCCCAAAAAAGGGTTTAGAATCCATCTACACCCATTGTCAGTTTCATAGAGCAAGTTTGGAGAGTATGTCAAAAGTTTCTCTTGTAAATTATGCATGCTCAGTATCATACAAAGAATATGAGCCGATACTGCAAAACTTTGGTCTGTTGCATTATCTTCAATTATCTCTTGAACACATGGAAAAGACTCGAACAATTCGTTTTGCAGAGAGGTTGACCACAAACGAAGTTTTGCGTGAAATGCTTTTACTTTAACTTTGGCTGTATATTTTCTCCTCTTCCTTGAAGGTTCTTGTTCGAATTGTCCAGGTGGCTGAAAAGATCTGCCAAAAATGCTAATTTCAAGATCCAGATAGGGTCAGAAAAACGAGAAGCATATTCAGCTTTTAGATCTTGTAAGAACATTAACAATTCAGCTCTCAGTTCCAGAACTCTTGTCAATACCTTTCCTATGGATAGCCACCTGACCTTAGTGTGATGAAGGCGATTTTGATGAAGCGAGCCCATATCTTCACAAACGTTTCTGAATAGCCGGGTTTGCAAAGCTTTGATAGAATTCACAATTTTTATGACCTCCGTGAGCACGTCGTTCAAATCAGAAGATACTACCTCTGCAGCAAGAGCCTGTCGATGAAGAAAACAGTGTGTCCAGGATATGTTTGGCATTATCGCTTTTAATCTTGCAATGAGTCCGCTATTTCTGCCAGTCATAGCTTTAGCGTCATCGCTACAAATAGCGATACATTTTTCCAATCAATATGGTAGTCGCAAGTGCTTTCTAAAAACATATCGTACAAACACTGGCCAGTAGTGTTTGCAGAAGTGCTTTGCAAAATACGATTTCTTCCATGATACTGTGTGACAATATGCGGTTCTGCAGCTGTCAGGGTCAACAGTTATGTGAGGACGAGAGGTTATTCAGAATTAAAAACACCATCTTCATATGAATATATTCCAAAAACCTGAAAAAAAGAAACAACGGGAACATGAGAAAACGGAGACACAATCCAAACCATGAGAGGAAGACAGGTTAGACGAACCCAACTCCCTTGAAAACAGTTGCGGCACTCACCTGAAAAATGCAGGCCAACCCGTATCAATATTTGATGCAGTTCAAAACCAGGAAGCACTTCAAGCTTTAAAAATAAACGATTAATCTGGTCTAATGATTTCCCCAACACGTTGCTCAAGAGTAAAAAGTAGTAATCTGACGATGACAACACACTCGACCTGCGCAAATCCGCGTGGGCGAACTACCGTGTCTCGTTGACCGCAAGGCGGATGAATACACTGTTACATCTGCCCCTGTTCTTGTGGGGGTAAAGAACTGTCCGATGAACCATCACAAGAAGTTATGTATTTTTTCAAATGGCTAATGTGGAATGTCCCCCGCTCTTTGTCCGAATCCGGCAACGACAGAACATAGGTCTTTGCACTGAGCACCTTTTTGACGCGGAAAGGCCCCTCAAAGAGAAGTAAAAACTTCTTAGTCTCCCGCAGGGAGGCAGAGGATATGGGGTTAGCTTTTAGTAATACGAGTTCCCCGACTGAAAACGAAACGAAAGGTCTTCCCGGATGATTCAGACGACGGCGGGCGGCTCGGGACAATAATTGCTCGCGAGCTAAGAATAGTTTTACATGGTTTTCGACACAGACATCACCTGGGAAAGAAATATCCTCTCGAAGGGGAGGCCGAGAAGACCTTCCAAATTGCAATTCAATGGGTGCAAACCCGGTAGACTCGTGATGAACATTATTCAATACCTCAGTCAGTTTCGGAACTTCTAACGCTTCAGTGGGTACAAAGCGACGAATTTACTAAAAACGTCCATAATGACAAGCAAATATGAAACTCCCCCTCGGGAAGTCGGAAGAGGTCCATACAGGTCCACGGCGACCAAGTCTCCTGGTCCTTCGGGAATAATAGGGGTCAGCCCAGGCTTAGGCAAGATAGAATTTTTTGTTTTCTGACAGAGATCACACGATTTCAGCACCTGCTTGATTTTCTTATGGAGTCCACGTCTTATAGACCCCAAAATGGGCAAAATATTCATGGTAAAATTTAATTGATTCGACAATCCGTACTTTAGGAACACAAACCCGAAACTTATCATCACTGCCAAAATACAACATATCTTTGTGCAAATAAAACCTGTCTGATGAACCGTCCTTTCGTATTTTTTTCTATTGCCAATGCTAATGACGGGTCTGCCAACTGATCCTTCGACAAATTGTTCAAAAAAACCTGAAAACCCACAGTTTCACCCAACACCGGGCATATTTTAAAACATCTACTCTCTGGACTAGGCAGGCGCGTAGGGGGGTGTCTAGAAAGAACATCCGGAATGAAGTTTTGGGTACCCTTGATGTATTCTAAGTCAAAAGAAAATTCTTGACAAACCAAGACCCAACGGGTGATTCGAGCGGACAACAAACGACAAGAACTCAGATATGAGAGGGCTTTGTGATCACTCAGTACTGTGAAATGACGGCCGAGAAGATAAATCCGCCATTTACTGAGCGCAAACATGACGCCTAACAACTGCTTTTCTGGTACGGAATATCTTCGTTCTCTATCAAGGAGCAATCGACTTGCATAGGCGACGACACATTTTTTCAAACCATCCCTCTGAAAAAGGACGGCTCCTACTCCAAAATCACTACTGTCCGTCTGCACAATGAACGGAAGATCTGCCCGAGGGTGGTAAAGCATCACCTCTTGCGACAGAATATATTTGAGTTTTTCACTCCTTGCGCCTCTCCCCAAACCCAGCGGTTCTGTTTTCGAAGTAATGAAACCAATGGTTCGGAAACACTAGCGAAATCTGCCAAAAAACAACGGTCGAAGTTACAGAGTCCTAAAAATCCCTGTAGTTCCCGAACATTTTTTGGAGGTGGAAAATCCTTAATGGCCTGGACCCGCTCCGGATCGGCCATCCATCCATCTGAGTTGAGTACATATCCGAGGAACTTCATTTCCTTTCGGAAGAAAACACAGTTTTTCAAACGTAGAGTTAGGCCTGCTTCTATCAACCGAGTGAGAACTAGGTCCAGGTGTTCGATATGGTCCTCAAAAGACCCTGAAACCACTAGCAGATCATCTACACATGAATGAACAAAAGACTGAAAAAAGACACCAAGTATCCTATCCATGCAACGTGTGAAGCTGGATACGACTGTCTTCAGTCCAAACGGCAACACGCGGAAATGGTAACATCGGGTGCCATATCGAAACGCTGTGAATTTTCAATGTTCCGCCTTAATAGGAATTTGCCAGTATGAATTGGTACAATCAAGAGAGCTCAAGAACTGTATACCCGAAAGTTCCATCATGATCTGCTCGATTGGCCTGGGTAGTTCATTTTCGGCTTCCATGACCTTAATCTCCGGGCAACGAGACAAACCCGCACAGTACCATCTTTTTTCAATACGGTTACCAAAGGGCTACAGAACGGGCTATTGGAACGCTCAATCACCCCCCAACTCTCCATTCGATCTATCTCCGTCTGCACTGCTGACCGATGCGCTACTGGAACCGGGTAAGGTTTAACGACGAATGGGGTGGAGTCAGTAAGGGTAATGGTGTGCTCATACTCGGCAGTCAAACAAGGTTTCTCCGAGAAAATACTCTGATGTTTTTGTAGTAAAGCCGAAAAAATGGCCACTTGCTTGGGACATAATAAAGCATGACCAACCACTTCCGTCAACTCGACTGCGGCATCCATTTTGCTCGCAAAGGCCTCAGGGTGTGAATGGCTGATAGCGCACAGACGAACAGCCCTTACTGCCTCTGATTCCCTATAATGATCCTCAATATATTCTGGTACCTCAATTTTTTAATTATCAACCAATAGTACCAGCTTTGCCTGTTCCAGGTTAATAATTCCCTGATAGATCCTCAAAAAATCCACACCTAAAATAACAGGGTAGACCAGCGATGGAATGATTAGAAACTCACCCTGGAAAAATTGGTGGGTTAAGTGAAATGGGACATAGGCTTGGTGAGATACTCTTTTTTGTCCCGCCTTGAATGCCCCCGTGATACGAACGCCACTGACTTTGAAGTATGGTAGATCAGGTAATACAAAATGGAACTGCTTGAATACCTCCTCAGAAATACAACTAACTTCACTTCCTGAATCAATTAGGGATGGGAAAGTTAACCCTCCCATCGTGATCTGAACAAACGGAGATCTAGGGAGGGGAGCTGCATGATTATTGTAATCACATTCCTCAGCTAATAACTCTCCCACAGGATAAAGCATCGTGAGATTGAGTAGTCCCTTTAACAACCCCTATCACCGGACCAGATTGGTAGTTTGTCATTAGTTTTCCGTAATCAAACCCTCTTCGTCAACATCATTCACAACCGAAACATTCCTAGAGCCACCTAGTAGATCAGCAGGAACATTTCCCCTTTGCTGACGTCCGTACCGTCGGAACTGACTTTCTCTTGGATGACGCTCAGAAAAAGAATTTGAGCGAAGTAGATAATCAAGAGGGTTTCTACGTAATTTTGGCACATGGCCCACCTAATGGTATCATCTTTTATTAAGTTGAATGTCTCGTTCAAGTTAAATGTCTCGTTCACTCAATTAAAATGAAAAAAATGCGAATTCTTCGTGGGATTTGAACCCGGACCTGTGGGTTGGCAAGCCAACACGCTACCTCATCGCTACCGAGGCCCCATGGATATATTTGTGCTACCAAAGGTACTGTTGCTTCTCTTTCTCTCTCTCATCAATGGCACTATAACTATTTCATTCGGAATGAAAAGATTTGGTGGTCCATCACTCATGATAAATTTGGTATTTCGGTTTGTGTTAGCAGATGACTGTTTGATGCGAGTCCGTTGGATATCTTTGTCTTAACAAAGTTACTGTTGCTCACAGTTCTCTTTCTCTCATCAGTGGGCTATATTATTATTTGGAATGAAAATATTTGGTGGGTAGTTCATCACTCATAATGAAGTTGGTATTTCGGTTTGTGTGCTAGCAGATGACAGCCCCGCCCCCCCCGCTTAATTCTCTCAGTGGGGTAATTGAATAGGTATCGTATGTAATCGCATAGGTGGAATAATCTATAGTATCTGAAATAGATGTTAGATTTTGTGAGTGAGTTCATCATTGTTGATGATAAAAATGTAATAAATTGAATATTTTGGATCGTGTGTTAACAGATGACAGCCCCCGTTCCATTTTGCCAGTGGGTGATCAATGTTCTATCGCTTATGCTATACAAAAATAGGGGTATTTGTTGAATGAATTGATACGCTATTTAAGAAATTGGGAGGTGCATCGTATGCATCAGTCATCATTTTTCGAAAACAAGAATGTGATGACATTTTCGAAAGATGAATAAAAGATAGGTGGATGATGGAATGATAAATTCATTACATCATCCGAGTGAATGGCAAAAGAGAATGTTCAAGTGGTGAATGTCTTGGTCAGTTCGGAGGAGGTGATGGTTGTATCAATAGTATATATACGAACAAATTTTGTTCACAGATCAGAAGTATCTGACTGTTCATTTACGTATATTGTTTCCAACAGTAGTAGTTGTTGTACCAAGAAGCAACGGTGAGTTGATTTTTGTTGATATTATATTCCCATGTCCGTTCCCTTCAATCCACTGTTCCTAGACGAAAATGTTTGTTTTTCATATTTCAACAATAATAATCATTCATTGCAGATAATGAGCTCCCAGTATGAAAAAAATGTTATTCCGTAAGTAATTCTTAATTTTGATATCATATGTAAATTCAAAAATGACTTGTAGAAATCCAAATGAAGATTATTGGGGACTCATTCCTGATGTAGGTGATGATCATGATGATTACGATGATTATGATGAAGAAAATTTTTTGTGAGTTCAAAAGATACATATACTTTATTCAAATTCATGGAAAAATATTTGTAGAAACAACGGCAGGTGTAGATATTGTCCGGAACACTGGGATTTCTGTGCCTGCACGGGTCAAGAAGATTATACTCCTCCTCCTCCTCTTCCTCCTCCAGAAAATTATAAAAATCAATCGATAAATCCTTCCTCTACCCCCACCACTAGCAATAAAAGAACAAACTCGGAATCCCCACAGCCTCCTTCCAAGAAATTGAAACTTGAGAAATAAAAAATATGAATCCTATATTGCGTTTTTTTTTTTTTTAGATGGATCTTAATGTTTTGAACTCAATCTCTCTTCTAGAAACAGATAAACCAGTAATCAAGCTACAGGATTTAGTTGCGAATAAACCATACAAAATATATTCGGCAAGATTGGTAAAGACGAAGTTTGGAGAGTCAGTCCTGCTGGAATTCGAGAACAACGTTGTGTTCCTGCCTCAGAGAGTTACCAACGACTATAGGCCCAACATACAACATTTCGTAGCAGAAAAGTACGGACTAATATTTAGAGGGACCAAAGACGTTGGAAAACCTCATCCTGCAGCATACTTTGAAATCATTGAATTGAAATAGATTGTTTTGGTGAGTACATTTTTCATATAAATAATTGGTGGTACATCATGGATGAATTCAGAGGAACATTATCGAAAATTGATGAAACGCTAAAATTAATCAAAGGAAATTCCGCTGAGAAAAATGGAATCAAATTGATCAATAGACACATTGGAAAGTGTAATAAAGCTTTAGACAAATTAAATCTCACTGTGGGACAGAAAAGTAAAATTATTACGAAAATTGGTCAACTGAAACGATTACGATATTTACTTAAAAGTAAAAATGGGGGTTCGAGGCGAAAAGTGCGTAAGGTTTATTGGGAAAATGTCAATTCTTGTTTCAAAAACAGAGTAAAGACAGGAGTCATCATCAATGTGAAGCATAAAGAAATAAAAGCATTCTTTGCCGACAGCTTCCATTTGTTCAGACAAATCATAAACAGAATCCTAAAGGAAATGCCTGCTCTGAAAGTGAATACCACTCTTTGGGGTGATTTTGTGAAAAAATCAAATGATGAGGAAATAATTAGTCAAAAATATTTTGTATCACCAAATGCAATTTTGGATCAAGGAACGGATATTGTAGTGTGGTACCGAGAACATGTTGTTGATTACATCTTGAATAAATTGTCAGAGTTTTCGGAAGAATCAAGTGGTTGGGCATTACAAAAAATTCTATTGTTGGAAGTTGCAATTAACAAATATGAAATTGGTAATGGAACATCTTTCATCAAAATACCTCCACGAATTTCAAGAAAAAAAGCATGCATCAATATTCAAAATTATAATGATGAAGCATGCTTCTTCTGGAGTATAGTTAGTGCCTTATATCCCCCCACAGGAGACAACCGATACACAACATCCTATCCGCATTACAGTCTCGTCTTGAATACTGAAGGTTTAGAAATGCCTATGAAACTGAATCATATCAATAAATTCGAAAGATTGAATAATATTTCCGTAAACGTTTATGCGTTGGAATTGAGTCTCACCAGCAAAGGTTCATCTTATGAAGTAGTGCCCGTAAGGCTTACTAAAAATAAATTAGAACGTCATGTTAATCTGCTATTGCTTCAAAATCATTACTTTCCCAAACTGAATGATTACACTGCACCGATACCAGATGATGATGATGATGACGATAAAGATTCAGAATTAAAGTTTCACTATTGTTGGATCAAAAATATGTCACGTCTAATATCGATGCAAGTGAGCAGAAGAAAACAAAAAATTCATTTATGTGATCGCTGCCTGAATTATTTCCATAGTGGGGAGAAATTACGAGAGCATTACGTGTTGTGTGAAAAGGAGAACGATTGCAGAATATCATTTCCAGAATATGACTTTGTAGAATTCAAAAATTATATTTATAAACAGAAAGTACCTTTTGTAATCTATGTTGATATTGAATCCATTTTAGAACCGTGTAATTCAAAATTATCCCAAACAACAACGAAATACCAACTTCACAAAGCATTTTCGGTGGGATATTACCTGAAGTGTTGTTATGACGATTCCATTTCTCGTTTCAATAGTTATGAAGGTGAAAATTGTATGGCATGGTTTTCGACTGAAATGGAAAATATTGCCCAATTCGTAGAGAACAAATTAACCAATATCGTACCGATGATAGAAAACCCCAGAAGAACGACAAATTTTGGAACATGTCATATTTGTGAGAAAATATTCAAATCAAATGATGTCGTTGTAAAAGATCATGATCATTTAACGGGGCAATTTCGTGGTTTCGCACATCAAAAGTGTAATTTGATTTTCAAAAAATTGTTTGTCGTGCCAGTCATCTGTCATAACATGTCGAATTATGATGCACACTTTATGATAAAGGATTTAGCTCAAAAGGGCTCTTTGAGCGTGCTTCCATTGAATAAAGAAAAATACATTTCTTTCACGCTTAATGAAAGTGAAAGTAAAATAAAATTTAGATTTATTGATTCTTTTAGATTCATGGGTGCGGGTCTTAGTGAACTCGTATCCACCTTATGTATGGATAATCTTCAAAATTTGAAGCGAGAGTTCAAAGATTTGGATGATAAAACATTCAAACTGTTGACTAGAAAAGGGGTATTTCCCTATGATTATTTGGATAATGTTGAAAAATTAAATGATAATCAACTTCCACCGATCGAAAAATTCTATAACAAATTGAATGATGAAGAATTGTCCGCCGAAGATTACCTTCATGCACAAAATGTATGGAGAGCCTTCGGAATGTCAACCCTAAGAGAGTATAGTGACTTGTATATGAAAACTGATATTTTGCTACTTGCAGATGTCATGGAAAATTTCAGGGTAACCGCTTCAAACACTTATGGTTTAGATCCCGCTTGGTATTATACAATGCCTGGCTATACCTGGGATGCTATGTTGAAATATACAAAATGTAAATTACAAATTCTAAAGGATGTTGATATGATATTGTTTATAGAAAAGGCAATTAGAGGTGGGATTTCGGTTTGTAGCAACCGATTCTCGGAGGCTAACAATAAATACATGCCCAACTATGATCCTTCGATACCTACAAAAACACTTCTGTATCTTGATGTGAACAATTTATATGGTTGGGCTATGTCTCAACCATTACCTTCTGGAGACTTCAAATGGGTCGATACAAATATTGATGTAACAATGATTCCAGATGATTCATCGGTGGGATATATTTTACAAGTTGACTTGGAGTATCCCGAAAGATTACATGACTTACACAAAGACTTCCCATTTTGTGCAGATCATTCCGTTCCTCCAACATCAAAATTGCCAAAATTGATAGCTGATGTACATGATAAGAAAGGGTATATTTTACACTATAGAAATTTGAAACAAGCATTGGCGAACGGTTTAGTTCTAACTAAAATACATAAGGTGTTGGAATTCAAACAGTCTGAATGGTTGCGGCCATATATTGAACTTAATACTCGCTTAAGGGCTATGGCCACCAGTAACTTTGAGAAAAATCAATATAAATTAGCTAATAATGCAGTTTTTGGAAAAACAATGGAGAATATAAGACTTCATAGAGTCGTCAAATTGGTGAATTTTTATGAAGGCCGTTATGGAGCTAAGAATTTGATTGCTAGTCCGCGTTTTCATAGTAGAACAATTTTTGATGAAGATTTCATTGCAATTGAATTGAAGAAGGCTGAATTAATTTTCAATAAACCTCTTTACATTGGTATGGCCATTCTAGACATTTCTAAACTTTGTATGTATGATTTTCATTATAATTTTATGTTACCCACAGTCGGATCGGACAGTTGTAAGTTAATGTACACTGACACTGATAGTTTCTTTTACGAATTGACTGGTTCAGATGTTTATAAAGATGTAATCAAGAAACATATCAACAAATTTGATACCTCTGATTACGAGAAGAATAATGAGTACAATATTCCATTGGTGAATAAAAAAATACCCGGATTGATGAAGGATGAGACGAACGGAAGGATTATATCACATTTTGCTGGTCTTCGTTCGAAGATGTATGCTTTTAAGACACTTGTCACTCAGCAAGAAAGAGATCATCTGAAGAAAAATTTGTTGAAGGGGGGTGTTAGTAAAAAACGAATAGATATTGCGATGAAAAATTTGGGTATCAAGAAAAAATCTAAAGGGGTGAAAAAGTATGTAATGAAGAATACAATAACTTTTGATGATTATGTTGCTTGTCTTAGAGAATTCAAAGACAAAGCCATATCACAACAAAGTATCCGTTCCTATGCCCACAATGTTTTCAGTATAGAACAAACAAAAATTGCTCTCAGTCCACATGATGACAAACGAATCATTATTCCTCATTCATTTGATACACTTCCATGGGGTCATTATAGTGTGTAGATTTTATTTTTTGTCATGTTTCAGGAAGTGACATTATTATGCAATCATTGAGTGAACTGTGTATCAAGACGATTTGCCAAAATATTCAAACTCTACGAAAGTTTATGGATAGGCGATTATTACCTTCGAGTTTGACTTTAGAAATTGTTAGAAAATTTAGTCATTATAGATGGATGAAAATTTTAGAATGTTCGAAGGATGGTAGCGATGATGCTTTCATTCCTGAATATATGTTATACAAAAGTATGATTTTCACATCGAAGGCACAGAGTGCAGTTATCAGTTATTGTAATTGGGAATCAAGATATCCTGAATCAAAATATTGTATATGGGTTCATAGAATTTGGATTGAAAATCTCAATTTATATTTATGTAAACCGTGTTATAAATGGCTTTTGGTAATGCTGGAATTCAATAATATAACTGTGAATTTGCATGTTATAAGAGATCATTTCCATTTGGTACACGATACACGTGACATCCACACCATATATCAAAATAGTTCTATGTGGTGCCAAAATGATTTTATGGAATTACTATTCAGACTCAAACCACGTTCTGAATGTGACATGAATTTACATAACATGAACAATAGATACAAACGTTTCATGGATTGCCACGAGGATGATTATGATGATGATTGATGTATCACAATTATTTATGAAAAATGTTCTCTCACCAGTGATGTAAGTTATCAATTCATGAAAAATAAAAGCCAAAAATACATATTTTTTTTTTATTCATCCACTTCTGAATTACAATTGTTCAAGAGCAAATTTACATAAATGACATCTCAATTGCGATGGCGGTGGACCGTCTACGTGCGATTGCCATTCAGGCCGATTGTAGTGAATGAAACAGGGTAGTTTCACTTGTAAATCAAAATTAAGTCGGTAGTCTCGAGGTAACTTATTCCAGGCATATAAGAGTTCGATTGGTTGTGCTTTTTCAATCAAATAGTGTAGGGGAAACTTTGCAAGTTCTTCTTCACTAAAGTGATGTAAACTTCGTTTAAGATGCCATGATCTCTCAATGGATAGGTACAGTAGCATGATTCTTGATTCATTTTGGCCGTCTTTGAGTGTCACAAGAGAGCAAGCAAGCAAGCAAGCAAGCAAGATATACACTGCTACTACTACTGTACTGGTTCAATAAAGTCATTTATAGGAGGAAAATATGATTCATATTGATGGAGTGGGGGGGGAATTAAGAAGGCATGGCGAGAGGAAACGTTGAAACAAGCAAGGAAAAAGTTATTAATTGCTAATATAATTTATTCATCTATCATCATGCATTATGAAATGTTCGTACAAATAGTAAACATTTGATAAAGCGCACACGCATTCATCTATATTATTATTATTATTGTGGTAAAAACATTTTGGCACTTCCTTCCTCAATGGTGGATGTTCATCCAATTCATGCACTGAACAGCTGCAATATTTCTTGATGAAGTTGAATTTTTCTCTTCCCTTTACATACACCGCATCTACGCCCTTGGTCAGATACCGCATTATATTCTCAAATTGATGCGAAGGAGTGAATCCTGCATTCCAATCTATGCAATGATGGTTTTTCATCAACCATGATGCTTGTTTTTTCAAATCGTGTGGTAGATTGTTGAGAGGAAATGGCGGTTTGAACAAGTAATGGCTAATACGATGATGGTCATCGAAACAGGCCAACTCTTTCACTAGAAATTTATTATTTTCCAGTTTGAAGCCTTGAAAATCAATGACTAACCTCATAACTGTAGATTTTCAAATTTTTTTTTAATCAATTTTTTCGTCTCGTAATATTCAATTTCAGCTTTGAGTTGCTCCAGCTGACGAAGGAATTCAACTAACCTGCATCTGCATTGAGCTATCATTATCAACTGACTGGCTGACTGACTGACTGACTTTACTGTCGCACCGTTTTATTCAATGGATTGTAATAAAATTCTTTTTCGTGTAATATTAAGCAATATGCAGACACATTGTTTCCTGTTGGTTTTGAAGTTTCGAATTCAATACGTAAAACGACAGATCCGCTTTGAATAATTTCTTTTTGGTGGGAACAGTCAATGTGAATAATTGGAGCTTTGTCTCTGAATTCTTTAGGGTTGAATATAGGTTGGTTGGTTTGGATGTGATAATAACTCTCTTGAAAATTGGCAAACATTTCATAAAGCGATGCAAATCGATTCGTATCGAAATCCAAATTCAAATCTTGATACGGAAATCTCTCACTGTTTAAAAATATTCGCACATTTGACAGATTGCAGTGATTAAATTCACTCATATCTTTCAATAATTGACCTTTACAAGCATCTTGAAGAGCAATGATGATGTGTCGAGGACTCTCTAATTGAGTTGAAGTTTTCACAGACCATGTGTGACGTGTTGAGTCATTCAAAGTTGGATATTCTATCAATTCCCAACTTCTAAATTTGATGGGCAATTCCACGTTACTACGAACTATTTTATTCAAACGTAGTTGTTCGTTGATACTCGGTGTTATATGGGGTACGTTCCAATACAATTTGGTGATTTGAATTTTTGGTTTCTCCGAATTATCCGTTCCAATGACAGCATCGATGTCATCTTTTTCTCGGATGAGAACTAATTCTTGTCTCATATTCATTATGATCTTTCGATAGTCTTCGAAAAATCCCGACAATAATTTCATTGGTATGCACACATTGAAATTACCCTTTACGTCAATCAAAAGTGATTCATTATCTTTTGGAAACCACCCCGCATTTTCCATTAGCCTGCTTTCATTTTCGTTTAACGATAGGTAATTTTTCAAAGTGGAAGCTAGTCCCACATTCCGAATGGAATCTATCACAACGCCATTCAATTCATACCTTAGTTCTCTGAACAGATAAGCTATGCCATTATTGATGAATTTAAATTTGGTAGGTACTTTGTTTTGATCCGTTAATATTTTTCCCTCGATATAAATGAAGCTGTTACATGGAAGTGTGTATGCATCTAAATCTTGTACGGAAATCCGAACTTCATCATTGTAGTTAAGGGCTCCGCTATTGTATGGCTGGTAAGTGTGGAACTGGTAATCTTCTATCGTTGTATCACTAAAAGGTTCACCTGTCACGTTCAATAAATCCATTATACAAGGACACGAAAGCCGAGAGAATTCAAGAAATGACGATTTTCAGGTGTTAACGTTTTCATTGGTATTGAAAAACCATCTGACTTCTTAGCTCGTCGCTTCATCTTTTTATGGTTTTTGTGTGCTATTGTGTACCGATGGAATTGTAACACCATAACTATTCAATTTTTCTAAGATGCAAACGAACTGTAATTGTTTCGCCACGAAAATTCACCAAATTACTATCTTGATCGAGCACCCTCACTGTTATATTGTTTATTGTTTTGATACTCACAGGAAAATAGAGTACAGTGAGAGGTTGCTCTACTATTTTATAGCCGTTTGGAACTTGAGGGAAAAATTGATGGATTAAGTGAACAGGTTTTCCATGTAGAAATGATCCTACGGCAATGTTGCAATCCACACAAATTGAATTAACTGCCAATATATTCACTTTATTATTTGAAGTATAATGTTTGTTGGGTTGGAGTTTGGTTTTCGGAAATCCCAACAGATTTCCAATGGAACGATCAATACTGAAATTGATTCGATCGCTGCTTTTAATCGAAACTGTGAATCGCTTCGTGTCTGTCGTAATATGGATCATGGTTCCTCCCTTCTCGTACATTTCTTCCTTTATAATCTTCAAAATCTCTCCAATTTCGTAAGACCCTATGGGAATTTCAATTTTGAATTCATCATTCGGACCCCATACCAATACATTGTTTGTTTCATTAACATTTGGAATGCTATTGAATGTATCAAAATTTACCAATCCAATTTCATAATCATCATTATCATTCAAATACAATGGCGGATTGAAAGAATCGCTCAAAATTGATGAATTTACACTGAGCGTGAAAGTATATGACATTACTGCGATGGTTTGAAAACAAATGAAATGATATTCATTAGTAGTATTGATTATATAAGAATTTCAGGCAATATTGACCGCACTGATACGAATTGAATTTTTGTATTGATTCATAATTATATCTGATGATCACATCTCCATTGCTCCTGAAATATTTCACTAATTCAATAGGCGGTGGTAAATTACCGAAACTGTCAAAGTAAATGACATTTTTATTTTTTTTGGAATATGCTGTCCAATGAGTACCAGGCCCACTTTCTACATCAAGATTGATAATACCCGATTCATTTGCTGTTGAAATTCTTTTTGGTAATGAATCGCGCATAAATATACCTCGGAAATGGGGAATTCTCAATATTTTTGCATACGTGATGAGATCTCTATCGGACATTATACGTCGAGGCAATTTTATTTCTTTTGTTTTTTCCAGTATGGGCTTGGTCGCTGAAACCCCCTTGACTGTCTTGTTGTTGCTTTCTTCTTTTTCAAACCGTATCCCTTGTAAGGTCTCAGATAGTATCCTTTTCCAGATTTTTGCTGCTCGAGAGCTAGGTTATGTCTTTTCTGTTCGGCCAATTGTTCACGATTGGTTTTTGCATCGTTCACCGCTTTAGCAATGCCCGCACCGCCACCTGCCACAGCCCCCAAGGCCCCCAATGATGGCAGTAAAAATGGTAAGAATCCTCTTTTTTTGGGAGCACGAATAATGCGTTTTCGTCGTGACGCCGCCGTCGATACCACTCCTCTTTTCTTTTTCAGCCCCATTCCAAGTTTACGTTTTCCCTTCATCGCAGTTGTAACGAACCAAGCAGCTGCTTTCTCCCCTAATTTAGCGTCTTTCGCTTCAACTCTTTCCCAAGCTTTGTTTTCCAATATCTCGTCAGCTCGATGTCTATCACTGAGAACTTTGCTTTTAGAATAGGCGATATCGTGTTCTTTACATGCAGTATCCAAAGAATTGATGCCCAAATCTCCACGTTCTAATCGTTGTTGTAATTTGGTTCCCGCTACAGAAAGAATATGATGAATAAATAAATAGAATTTTGATAATGTTAATCACTAACGTCCACAATAGTTGTATTTTGGCAGATGCAATTCAAAAGGTAGTTTATCTATTAGAGAGTTGACAAAACCACTTCCTCTCTTCCGTCTGCTATGAACTCTCACTCCGTTTTTGTATTCAACCATTCTAATCTGTCATATATGTCAGCACACCTTTATATACATCCCAGTCTCAGTCATTATGAGGTTACGAAAACAAAACGTCACCTTACCTATCAGCAATTATGATTTGCAATGTGATAAGCAAAACGTTGGCAAACATGGCGTACTATTTGGGGGCGATTCAAAACGGGGGTTGATCGTTGGTAGTAGAGGGTGTGGCAAAACTAACATCATGTTGTCGCTAATCGAGCATCCAAATGGGTTGAAATTTGAAAATATCTATCTATACTCGAAATCTTTGAAACAGCCCAAGTATCAATATCTCCGTACTTTGCTTCAACCACTCAGTGAAATTGGATATTATGAATGCAGTGAGAGTAAAGACGTTCCTCCTGCAGATAGCATTAAAACAAATTCCTTGATCATATTCGATGATGTGGCATCTTGTGATCAAAATATAATCAAAGATTATTTCTCTTTTGGACGGCATAAACAAACAGACTGTTTTTATATATGTCAAACGTATTTTGCCATCTCCAAGCAACTGGTACGTGAAAATTCTAATCTATTGGTCATATTTCCACAAGACATCACCAATTTGAAACATATGATGATCACGCAAATATCGATATGGACTTTCAAAAATTCAGAGAAGTAGCATCTTCCTGTTGGAAAAAAAAGTTTGACTTCTTTGTGATTGACAAAGATTGCGATTTTTCTTCGGGCAGGTATCGAAAGGGGTTTGATACATACATTCTTATATAAAGATGGGCTCAAGGAATACCACAATTAGTTAAAATGGACCCTCCATTAGCAAAACAGCTTGTGCGAGCCAGACACGCTCTTAAAAAAAAGTATAAAATTATAAAGGGCGACACAGCTAGATCACAAAATCTCATGGAAAAATCATACCAACCAATTACTCAATCATTACAACAACTGGTTTCAACATTGAGCGATGCGACGACGGCGGCGGCGGCAGAACCCAAAACCATCAAACCAGAAAAGTTTGAAAAATTTGAAGAGTCTGAAAGGACGCTACTAGCATCGCCAAAATCGTAAAATCAATTAACATTTGTATCTCCGGCTGCTACTGAACATGAAACTGGTACAGAGCTACCGAGCTTTTCAAGGAACGAAGAAACTTACGAATCACGCAACGAGGAGGGCGAATTGCCCGATAGAACGAGAGAAGACGAATTCATCGATGACACCCTATCTCAATTTTATCAGACAATCACAAATCCAGATGTTTTGCAGGAATACTTTGATCAATTCGAAGCGCCATTACCACGAGAATATATTAAAGGAATGATAAGAGATACAAAAAGTGAATATGATCATATTTTAGGCCTTTTCCATAATCCGATGGAAGACAAATTTTATATAGGAGATTCGCAAGTCGACTTTATAGGATCCAATGTTAAAGTGAGAGGTATCACTTACAATGGAACTGCAGGACTTTATGAGTTACTTTTTTTAAAAAATCCCATTTCTTACACCAAACAAGACATTGAAAATTATGTAGATATTATAAAGAGAACTAATGCATATCGTCGTGATAATAATGCCGATTTGCCAATCAGAAAATTTCCCGAAGATACCAAAGAAAAGTATGTTTACATTATAAAGCCCTATCTAGAGAAAACTCGTATCAGATCCGGTTCAGTACCGGCATCTTTATTGAAAGGCGTGCTCACCAGAAAGATGTCGAAAAGAGGGCAAGGTGCTAAAATGCCAATACTGACGATGATGAAATATGATGATAAGCCAATTGATTATAAATATTTTGACAATTACAACGAGCTTGTAGATAGATTGCGTTTGCTTGTAGCTTCCCAAGCAGTAGGCAACACTACCGGTCACAACAATGAAATAATTTCAATCATTGAAGAGTTACGTGAAGGCGCAATAATTTCATAAATGAATGTACCTCCCAGTTATTCATATCAGTATTCAAAATGCCTTTGAACAAATTCAATCAACATTTTCTTACCACTCCTTCTTCTTCTTCTTCTTCTTCTACATCAAAAAATATTGTCTCGTCAGCTAGACAACTACCCCCAAATCTTCCATACTTTATCTGCCAACCTTCTAAATTCCATAGTAAATGTATCTTAACTATTCGTGGTACAAAAAACATTTCTTCTAGTAAATCACATTATATCTTGGATGATAATAGTACTACTTATACGATTCCTGTTACAGGAAAAATTGAAATTTATAAATGTTTTCCCAGTACCTTGAAAATATCTCATCAGAATCAAAACGATTTTTTGACCGATCCTTTGGAGGAATACATTCTCAACAAAGGTGATGTTATTCAATTTCCCCTAGATCCCCTTGCATCACATCATTTATACATTGAATTTGTAATTCAATGTCCTTTGGAGAAAGATAAATAATATAATATGAAGGGACAAATAAAAGTTTTATTTATAAGAAAAACGATTATTAACATTTTTGAAAACTTTTGTTTCCCAATTCTTTTCCTCTTGCAGATTCATAATCTTTCTAAGATCTAACTCATGCCAGTGATGGGGATCCTCCTCCTCCTCCTCATCTTTCACCTGATGTTCCTCCCTATTCTCATCTCTATTATTCTTCATTTCCTTTTTCTTCTTCTTTTTCTTCTTTTTCTCCTCTAGCCACTTTTGAAACCATTCAATTCTCTGATTTTGTTTACTGTCTGGAAATGATTCCATTTCCTCCTCCAATTGTTCAAAACGTTTCATGCACAGGCGAATATAGTATTCCTAGAGGATCTCCTTTGTATCTACAGATCACTTTTATGGGTCTTATTTGCATACACCAACTACAAAAACCGAGCACCAAAATGGGCCTACTAACGAAAAAGTTGGCTCGTAAGTATTGAAGCTTAGTAGTTCTACAAATACAACAAATTCTTGACTGAACTACACGGTACATAGGTTTTTACTTGCTCTCGACGTGAATCTAAATATATATATATATTCTAAATTTTCCCACTTCATCCTCATTCGAACTGTAAACGATCCTAAACACAGATTGACTCTCTCTCTCTCAAGGTTAAAATTTTATATTTTCCATTCTATTATGCCTCTGAATAGATTCAATCAACATTTTCTTCAAACACATCAGAGAGAAGAAGTTGAAGGAGAAGAAGGAGAAGGAGCTACTTTAGCCTCACCACTACAGCCACAATTGAATTTTCCTTTTTATGTTTGTGATTCCTTTAATTACCACGTTAAAGTTTTGATTCGTTTGTCAGGCACCAGAAAAATCAGTTTGAATAAAAATTATTATATATTAGATAATGGCAGTGTTGTATTTAGAGTTCCTATGTCTGCTATGATAGAGAGCATTACGCAATATAATGTTCAACATGCCGGAGATGGAGAAGTTTTGATAAATAATAATACATCTTTGAAATTTCATCAACTAGCAAACAAGTCGATTGCGAAGGGAGATGAAATAATATTTAAACTCGGAACCACTCCTACGATTTGTATTGAGATATTGTTACAGTGTCCGTTAGTTAAAAATGAGTAAAGCGCAAATTGTAGCTGAACTTCATAAACCGGTTCGAATCAATTATAAAAGACGACATGTTATAGTTAAAGATTTACATGACTTGATACAAGCTGATTTGGCAATCATGAATAAATTTTCAAAAGAAAACAGAGGATACAATTACATTCTTGTTATCATAAATGCCTTTTCTAAATACGTTTGGGCCATACCGGTTAAGAAAAAAACTGGAAAAGATATAACCGCTGCTATGAAATCTGCATTAGCCCAAATGGCTACCACGCCAAAAAACTTACAAACTGATATGGGTACAGAGTTTTATAACAGGGACTTTCAAAATCTCATGAAGGAATATTGTATAAATCATTATAGTACTTTTTCGAATTTGAAAGCCAGCATTGCTGAAAGAGTCATAAGAACTCTGAAATCATCACTATGGAAACAGTTTAGCTACCAAGGATCCTATAAATGGCTCGACATTCTTCCTGAAATCGTTGAAAAATATAATAATACCAAACATTCTACCACGAAAGCAATTCCTAGCAAAATTAATGATAAAAATGCCAAATTTATAACCTCATTCCAACACTTGAAAACTGTTGACCCAGTAAAGCCCAAATTTAGGAAAGGCGAACGTGTTCGCATAAGCAAGTATCGACATGCATTCAAAAAGTCCTATACTCCAAATTGGACCACTGAAGTGTTCACAATAAAACAAATCAAATTAACAAATCCTACTACTTATATTCTAGAAGATAGCAGAAAAGATACAATACAAGGGGCCTTTTATACTGAAGAGTTACAAAAAGCGATGCACCCCGATATTCATTTGGTGGAGAAAGTTATTCGTAAAAAAGGGGACAAACTCTACGTCAAATGGCTGGGCTTTGATGCATCACATAATTCTTGGATCAATAAAAATGATATAGTCAATATCTGAATGTAATGTAAGCATTCCATTAATGAATAAAAAACAGTTATATATAGGTATTTTATTTGTTCGCACACCCTTGTTCCTATCATTACATCAGGAAAACGATTTAAACATGTGACTGCTGCCATTTTGTTAATGCTTGCATCTTGATCTATCACTTATTTCCATGTTTAAATATGTTCATCTAGAAAGAGTTTGGGATGGCGATACGTCACTTCCAATCCAAGAGTATGTACAGGATTAACTTATTTTATTGTATCAAGTATTTTCAATGACCAATCAACTAGATTCTTCTTCACTTCCAATTGTACCATAGTCATGAAAATATCAGAACTTGATGATTTCAAAACATCTATCCTATCCTGAAGAATAGGTATGAGAAGCCATAGTTTCCGAAGTGATTCACAATTCAAACGAATACTAGAATCACCACTAAAAAGTCTGATATCATTTGGACTTTGTTCAAATGGTTTATATTCAATAGCAAATCTTCCAACATCTATTGGATCAACATGTAGTGCCGTTGACACCAGTAAACTATCAATTGCTTCTCTATTCTTCACTAGATCTATCCATTCCTTTTCCGAGAAGACTAAAGTATCACCACCATCATTGTCTGTAAGAACAACACAAGGAACATAGCCCAGATGTACTGATATGCAGATCGACACATACTTCGATTCATCAGAGTTTAAGTGAAATCGACGTTCACCCAAAAATATATCTTCTCTGTCTTCGAAAAAATTCATTTCAACTGACACTATGTGTTCTCGTTCTTTCGTTTTATTTATATTACCGGAAGAAGGTACGGTTTTTTCCCTCAAGGTTCAATCAAACAACAATCTCTTCAATTATTTATTAACCTTGATTGAGTAATCTCGAATTCCTCATCGACAATTGATTAGGTATCGAGTGAAAGGTATACTTTGCGATCACCATTTTCAGTAAAATCATGAAAAATATAAAAATTACTTAAACAAAGGTCATACATAATATGAAATATATGCTGTGTGATTCGCATTGCACAACCACAGTCTCATTTTTTTTATATAAATTCACAGTTTGCCATTCTCGGAGATCGCCTTCAGAATTGTCTTGAAATATTATTTTCAATTTATAGTTGATATGAGTTGCGTTCGTTTCTGGAATCCTAATTTGAAATGCGGGCAATTTACCATCATTTTCGTGGGTTCGACTCAATATTTTCCATGTAGTTCTATCGCATTCTATTTTCATATCTTTCATGTCAAAACATATTGCAATATAATGAGAATCTTTTGGCACATTTGTATATAGTATACCATCCATAATAGCTACCAATATTATAAAAGTTGATTTTAGCAGAGCCATTTTTCCCCAATGAGAAATATTTGTCTTCACTTCTTCGTGAACTACTCTATACTAAAACTATTCCATCATTGAGAATCATTTAGGGGAATGTCAGACGAGCCAAATCCTCTTTCCCCTCTCCCAGTGGCGCCCATAGAATTGACTTCTTCAATAGTTGGAATATAATAACGTTCACATATCAATTGACCTATTTTATCTCCTCTGGTAAAATCAACTTTTTCCAATGATGAATTATATAACAATATTTTAATAGACCCCCTGTAATCTCGATCAATCACACCAGCAAGAATGTCTATTCCAAACTCTAGTGCCAAGCCTGATCTTGGTGCTATTCTCCCGTATGCTCCTTCCGGGAGCTGTATTTTCAATAAACTATCTACGAGTAATCGTTCACCAGCAGGAATAGAAAAATCTATTGGACTTCTGATGTCGCAACCGGCAGATTCAGAAGTTGCTCTGGTAGGCATATAAGCGGCTGAATTTGTTTTCAACACTTTCAGAACCTTAAAATATTGATGTGATAATTTGAAATCGAATGCAAATGAAAATATTACCATTTTTTCGTTATTGTCGTTCATTTTTCGCAATTAATGATGTCAATTTTTGTTTATGTCTGTCTCACACCTGAAAAAAATTCACGAGACTCAACCAAACTCTCTCAATGTCCCAAAAACGAATTATTAAGAAGAACACTCACCTCGATTAGTCCGACGATACCAAACTCACTTATTTCTCACTTATTTCTCACAGTGTACTATGCACGTTATATTTCAATCGAATATAAATAGTCTTCCTCTACATGAAACATTCACTTTTCACAGAAAAAATGATAAATGACTGCCTTCAATTCGATTTCCTTATTCCTCCTAACTGGGTACTTTCACGCACGACTGGTTGCATATCGTGCGGATGTTGTTTTACGGCGACGCCGAATAGCTGATGCAATCAATTTATCATTATTCGATCTTCTACCTATCTTCTTGTTCCACAATAACAGCATGATGGTTGATGCATACGATGGACTTTGCAATCCCCTGAATGAAGTATTATTTCATCTAACAATAGCTCCAAACATATGCGATGGACTCTACCAAATATGATATCTATTCAATTACCCCACTGAGAGAATTAAGCGGGGGGGCGGGGGCTGTCATCTGCTAGCACACAAACCGAAATACCAACTTCATTATGAGTGATGAACTACCCACCAAATATTTTCATTCCAAATAATAATATAGCCCACTGATGAGAGAAAGAGAACTGTGAGCAACAGTAACTTTGTTAAGACAAAGATATCCAACGGACTCGCATCAAACAGTCATCTGCTAACACAAACCGAAATACCAAATTTATCATGAGTGATGGACCACCAAATCTTTTCATTCCGAATGAAATAGTTATAGTGCCATTGATGAGAGAGAGAAAGAGAAGCAACAGTACCTTTGGTAGCACAAATATATCCATGGGGCCTCGGTAGCGATGAGGTAGCGTGTTGGCTTGCCAACCCACAGGTCCGGGTTCAAATCCCACGAAGAATTCGCATTTTTTCATTTTAATTAAGTGAACGAGACATTTAACTTGAACGAGACATTCAACTTAATAAAAGATGATACCATTAGGTGGGCCATGTGCCAAAATTACGTAGAAACCCTCTTGATTATCTACTGAGCGAGATACATAATCTGCCTGAGACAAAATTTCAATAGCACTATGAAATGTCTTAGCCGCTATCAAAGCAGCCGCTATAGACAATGGAAAATGTCTGGCAATCATGGTCACTAGGACTGGTTCTGGTAGTGGGGGTAACAAATATCTACACTTACTCACCAAGTTCAAAAAGTAATCTACATATGATTCTTCTGATAATTTATAACGCCCTGTCTCAAGACGACTACGTACTTCAAGCTGGCGAGCATCCCCCCAAAAATAGGCCAAGAACGACCCCTTCATTTCATCAAAATTTGAAAAATTATATAACATAGCATCAGCCCAAACTCTGGCTTTTTTCCTGAAAAGTGCATGACACCAATGTGGAACTTGACTGACAGGAGTTCTCAAATTATTTATAGAATATTCCAATTTCTGCAGAAATAGTACTGGGTGTATGCCTTCATTATCAAAAAAAGGTAAAATTTTAGTGGCTTCCAAATTTGTATAGATTGACAGGTTCTCGAACTGAGTTTCGACTCCGCCTCGTGGACTTGGATTATTTCTCCTAACACGATCTGTATCTGTAACTTGAGATGCACTGACACAAACATTATCATCATACATAACATGTGAATCAACATTATAATGAGGATCACTTACATAGACATTAGTATTAGAAAAAGAAAATGCATTTTTATTACAGTGTGAACAAACATTTTTTTTTCGAATCAAGGTGTGAAAACTGTGGGGGCCTTGTATATGCACAATCACCTCTACTTTGCCCCTGTGGGACCCTACTAACACAAACTACTTGCTTTCCAAACAAATCATTCTGGCCATTAATCATATTACCATGGTACAGTGGTACATCATTTCTTTGTTTTCCTGCACAAAAATCCCCTTCTCCGGTACTTTTGCAACCCCCTGTATATGTGGTAAATTCTGATGCCCCTGCACACAAGATGAACTATGATGACCCTGTACATTAGGTAAACTATTATGCCCCTGTATAAGGCTGACGCTGCCTCTGGATCACTTAATCTAGTCATACCTTGTATCAGATTCACATCACCTTCTGCAGACAACACAGATGGACTTCTACTATCCTCCGAGGTCCTGCCAGGGCTCCTCGCAGTTGGAGTTGTAGAAAATCTGCCTCTTCCCCTAGCTCTTGTTTGATAGGGGTAAGCAGCTGATGGAGTTGGTGTATGAATAACTGTCTGTCTAGTATGGAAGTCTTGTCAGACTTCTTGTTTTACGTTGGTGAGCCAAGATGTGACAATATGCGGTTCTGCAGCTCTCAGGGTTAACAGTTATGTGAGGACGACAGGTTATTCAGAATTAAAAACACCATCTTCATATGAATATATTCCAAAAAATCTATTTATTGCAAACCTGGAAAAAAAGAAACAACGGGAACATGAGAAAACGGAGACACAATCCAAACCATGAGAGGAAGACGGTTAGACGAACCCAACTCCCTTGAAAACAGTTGCGGCACTCACCTGAAAAATGCAGGCCAACCCGTATCAATATTTGATGCAGTTCAAAGCCAGGAAGCACTTCAAGCTTTGAAAATAAACGATTAATCTGTTCTAAATGATTTCCCCAACACGTTGCTCAAGAGTAAAAAGTAGTAATTCGCGCCAATTTTCTGACACCTCTGACAGGACGTGTGGCATCTGACGATGACAACACACTCGACCTGCGCAAATCCGCGTGTTACAACTGTCATCTGCTTCAAAGCGCAGGAATACTACAAACTGTGCACAGTCGGAAACATCTGTAGATTCGTTAAACTGCAAAGCAAAATGTTGGCTGTTCTTCAATTTTTCGACTACTTGTTCTTGAATATTCTTGGCCATATCGTTTATTCTGCGTGAAATAGTATTGTCAAAAAGTGGTATGTTTTTCAATTTGTTAGCCTTCTGCTTACTGACCATAATTTCAACCATATCAAGTGCTGCTGGCAAAATGAGATTTTCGGCAATTGTACGTGGTTTCCCTGCTTTAGCAACTCGATATGCGACTTTGTAGCTAGCTAATAATGATGATTCGTTGACACTGGATACCTGAAAATGAACAAATCCCTTTCAAATAAAAACAAAATATCAAAAATATCAGTCCACAATTGACGGAGAAATCGGCAAACATACATACAAAAAACATACATAAAATAACATACATACAGTGAAACATACAACTCAAAAATACCAATAATTAGAATAGACTCGCCACAAGCTCACCGCTTAAGTGCATTGAGGGTCCTAACAACACTTCGTGGAGACTAGGAGAACATTATTTCATAACTTACTTACCTGAATAATAGTATTTTGCTGCTGACTAAGAGCTTTCAACTTTCGTTCAAAGGAATCCAACAGCTTATCAGCTTCATTTTTATGATTGGTTGTGAGATGCCGCATAAGCTTTGACGGTTTCATACTCTCACGTGATGAAACATCGTCGCAAATTACACATTGAGGTTTATTATTCATGACTGTGAACCCATATTTCAAATAACTATCATCGTAACGTCTATTTTTTTTTCGGGTTTAATTCACCACCACCGCTATTGACACTCGTACCAGATATTGAAGGCTGCGATCTTTTGAGAAATTTATCCATTTTACAAAAGCGCGGAGTAAGCGAAACTTCCTCGTGATTGTGAACTACTATCTGATTCACTAGATTCACTTATATAACGAGATCTTCTTGTTCGTCTTTTTTCTACTGCTGTCAATCTTGATTCAATTCTCTTTAGTAATTTGTAAACACCTATCTGAAGACGAGCTCCGGCATCTGCGGCGTTTCCTCGGCGAAACGGCGTTTCTTGGCATCCTATTCGGATGAGACGCAAGTACATGCGAATAGTCTGGCACAAAAACGAAGACTGGTACGGATGGCGAACGGGACACAGTACTGGAGGGGTGCGGTATTTCAGCGCTTTGAAGTTTGTGGATATTCTGGCCTGGGACGGGGGTACTACACGTGATTTATTCATGATACGAGGCCGAATATGATCATAATATATCGTATGTTTCTTCAAAAAATGAAAGTAACACTAATAAATTCAACACTCAAGTACAGCAATATTGACTTTCAAAATCCGTGATTATTTCTGAAACATTTTCAAATAGCTACTGAAAAAACAACAAAAATAATAATCACTTTTACATTAGTCATACATAAACTCAAAGAACAAACATAATTTGATGGAAATTATCGTCCAGATATAACATCCAGAATGTACTCTGGCCTAAAAAAATATGATTTAGATGATTTTCCATTCATAAAATCTTCACCTACCTTGAAAACGGAGCGGGCCCTGAGAAATCAGGAGAATTTGAATTTGTATTTTTAGTGGGTTGATTTGAATAATTAATAAAGACAAGATCTACATGATGATAATTTTATATGCAAAAACCCAATCGGCTTGCCCTCTGGGTATGCGCCCCTGGAAATTCTGGATCGAATCTGGATGTGGATCATAGTTTTCAGTTTAGTTTTATTTTCCCAGAAATACTACCTAATTGTAGTATACTACATATTAAATGCTAAATATTTTTTGAGTTCACATAATTATTTTGTACAAGCACATTCATGATTTTGCGAGAGTATCTCAGCCTCTGCAGAGGCATCGGGAAAGAAGAATATAATATATCCAACACAAAATACAATTCGCAAATATTAGACTATAACCTAATACCTATATTCACATAGTACGTAGTAGGGAGGTTATATCTAGAGGAAAATCATTGAAAATTTAATGTATGTTGATTATATCCTACGCCAATGGACCCCGATGGGGTTAAAGCAGTTTTAGGAATCGAAGAATTCTTCTAAACTATAAAAAGTATTTTGTTTCAAGAAATTTTACATCTCACGTTTGAATTGGGTCATGGAGAGGGATTTTATATTATCAGGTAGATGATTGTAAATTTGTATACCAGTATAAAGCGGACCTTTTCTTGTTTTTTCGTATTTATACGTGGGTAAAATGAATTTTTGATTCCTGGTTGGATATGGGTGGATATCTAGAGGTCTTGATAGTTCGTTTCTTTTTTTATGGATGATCAATGCTAATTTGAAGGTGTACGTATTGTATAAGGTATTACATTACGTACGTACTTCTGTACTTTTCAATCAATCAATTTCTTTATTATTTTTTATCATGTCACTGTCACATATTGTTACGGGTTGATTTTGGCAAGAATAAATTATGCATGGATGATAAAACTTTATTATTTATAGATAACATCAGTATAAAGAATCCCCCCTCTGGACCCGTCACTGGCCCTCTGTAAGTCAGCTGATCACAGTTCTATTAGTGAAATCTACTTATTCTTCTTCTCGCACTTATCTTCTCTTCCAAGCTGAAAAATTAAAATGAGTTCCACCAGGGTTAACTATTTCCTTGAAATGCCAACTCACCAATATCTGCTGATTCCTCAATCCATTCGACTAGGTCTTCTATACTATTCCGCTTTGGTCCCATTTTTGCATGGCATGATTGACACCGGTCATGTGTCTGACTTGTGATCTGACACCATGTTCATCCATGTCGTGGACTTCTGACAATTTTTTTGTCACTTTTTGGTAGCCATTTTGAGATTACTGAATTTCAGAAGACGCTCTCCGATTTTTCGGATTTTCGTAAGTGAGATAAGCCCCCACAGATCAAAGAAAATAGTTATTATCTGGCATTTGGATGCTGATATAACAATCAACGTACTTGTTGGAATTAAATTGGTTAATTGGGAAAACCTAACTCACTAATCTCGGTCCAGACATGGACATCACTCTTTAGGCCTCACACCATCAAGGTAAGATGTTTAGAAGCTCAGCGTATCATGCTTAATGAGACCTACCTCTAGCTTGTTACATATTTCGATTTAGATCTTATTCTCATTGGACATATGTGCTTTCAGGCCTTCACCGCTCTGCCTCAGCTTTATGACTCCTTCAATAAGGCTTAAATGCTTTGCTGTAGTAGTAGAATGCTTAGTAGTCAGTAGGCTGTAGTTCGTATACTCCGGAACTTAGAGTTTGTTACGTAGTGTAGACAAGCTGTATAGTTAGTCCCGGAACCATTGTCCCTGACAGACTTCGAGACTTCTTGGGGCCAGCAGCATAAACAGATAAGCCTAGGAATAAGATATCAGACACATTATTTTCTCATATATTTAATAACTCAGAGCCATATAACATTGTGGGAACATTTTTTTTTATAGTGATGAAGAGTTCACTCTGAATTCTTATCTTCTTTGACAAGCCATTCCTCAGTTCTGGTAACTTATTAGTTGGAGCCACCTTTTGACCCTTACGGTATATTGTTGATAGGCTCACTTGTAATCTGAAACAGACATGATTTTGGTTGATTCTCATTATTGTACATAAAAGTTAAAAGGATTATTCTACTTCAAGATTTGCCTCAAGTGCTCGTATACATTCAATTAGTATAAGCAAAGTCAGTGGCTGAAACTAATAACCAGGTTCCTATTAATGAAATACTTCATAGATATAAGAATGTACATTAGATAGATTCAATACTCACATCAAGTACACGGACCCCTGTTAATACTGGCGGTATAGCTATACCCAAGGTAAGTCCTGCTGTATGATTGAACTCTTTATTGATATTAGTGGCTAAACCCCTCGTGCATTTCGCATTTTCCCCTCATAGGTACTGTAGCCAGCATTGATTGCAATCGTATCATCTTGTTGTTGTATCGATACCCCAAATATCCTAACCCCACATTGCACACGCTTCACACTTCTCGTTCAGTTGCGTTCCATTGTTGTTCGGTGCACATACGAGTACACTAGAGTAGGTGTAAGATTTCTTACCAGGTCACGATATACCACAGTCAATAATTATTATACGTATATATGAATATATGAATAATTATTATATGCAAATGATACCACCAATCCGAGTTTCATTACATCACCAAGGAACCTTGAATACTAATACCCTCACCTGAATAAAAGGGAACCTTTCACCCCTTGAGATACTACTACCCCATTTGGGGAAGTAACAAAGTGGCGCCCTCAACGTGTTTAATCAGTGTACAGGGTGTGTTTTTTGGTTTGGCTGAGACTCAGGTTGGTAATATTTGAGTAGGCACAGAATCGCATTTTTTTCAAGGGTAACTCTCATCAGATTTATATACGGAACTTTGGGAAGTTTTTCGAATTTATTTCTTGAAGTCGATCCGGATACTGAATCATACTCTTTCGGAAGGGTAACGCTTTACACCAAATAATTGAGAATCGTTGAAAATTGCATTTAGGGTTTTTTTTTTTCAAGTATGGTTAGATGGTGAATGGCTTGTCTATACAGGGTAGGTGATATCCAATTTCGTAGCTGCTTGTTTCCTTGATAAGCTTCTGTCTTAGGTTGAGGCCTTACTTTTTCGTGATTATTGTATATATTGTCGACTTTGTTTCGGCCTTTGGGGTTTGTTTTTTTTTTCTTCTCGTGGTAGGGGTGGGATCTGTGTTGGAGTAAAAGTGCCGAATATATAGTTTTAGTTTAGTATTGAATAGGTCTGAAAGGTTTAGAAGATAATATATATAAGTTTATCATTATAATATAGATATAATATAATATAGAGACTTCTGGGTGATGAAATCACCTATGAATTGCAAATTAGGGGTTTGCCTTCTACAGGTACAGTTAACGAAAAACGTGCTCAATTTCGGGAAGTACTTCGAATGGAACGTGCAGGTGACATGAGCCCACCGCAAATAGTTAATTTGGATTCTGATTATGAGCTATCGATTTGTGAAGGGAAATTAGAAGACCTGGCTGATCTCACACAAAATTTCGATTTGGGTAATAGAGATAACGAATTTAAAATAATATATTCTCGACTTCTGCATTTGAATTCTCGGTTGAGTAGATTACAGTGCAGTGCCCCTCAGGCAATGAAACGTGACTCGATGTTGTCTTGGTGTAAACAATTGATTGCGGAAGCAACTCTTGCACTAGAGGGAACGGTCCCACAACAAGTATCCACTCAACCAGTACTGAATCAGTCAATGTCCGGTGAACCCGTACCACTCATACCTGAAGTAGTTCATAATGAACCATCAAAGACTAGGGAATTCGAATCCCATTCACTGATCCACCTAAACCAATGCTCTTCAACGACAGCGACATCTAGCGACCAGGCAGGTCGAGATGCGGATACACGTGACGTATTTTGCTTAGGAATTCCTAGTTCACGCGAAGAGTCTAGAGCGTCTACTGACCACTGTTATACGATGAGTAGGGAAACTATTTCGAGGGAAGCACCGACTTTACTCCGACGATCTAGTAGCGTACGATTTCGCGATGACGTATCAGGACTGAATGACTTTGATGATAGACGATATGATATCACCAATCGTGCTAATTCATCACTTGATTTTTCCACTCGATTGAGGAATCTTCAGTTATCCCCATCTCATGACAACTTCTCGAATCCTATTCCACACCGTAGCAACGATTTTTCTGATTCAGTGGAACCAAAAACTTCCACTTTTGGGAACTCTAACTATTTAGACATAAGTAAATGGAATTTGCAATACGATGGCGTATCAAGCGTGACAAATTTCTTAGAACGTTTAGAAGAGTTGAGAATGTCTAGGGGTATTTCGAAAGATAGATTATTACAATCCGCACCGGAATTATTCAAGAAGGATGCTCTCCTATGGTATAGAATGAATCGGTTTACTTCTTGGGAGGACTTGATTAACAAACTTCGAGATTCATTCCAGCCTCATGATTATGAGCAAACGCTTTGGGATGAAATTCGTCGACGGACTCAAGGCTCTCAAGAACGGATCATAAACTATGTCTCGGTGATGGAAAACTTGTTTAGGAAGTTGAGGAACCTACCTTCAGAAGAAACTCGGGTTCAGATAATCAGGAGGAATTTACTGCCTCACATACAAACGCAATTGTCGATCCATAATCTGGATTCAATATCTTCCCTAATCCGGTTGGCAAGGGCAATCGAGGAGACCGAATGGAGAGTCCAAAGGTTCTGTCCACCACCAACCAATTTGCGAAGTTTGATTGAACCAGACTTAGCTTATCGTCGGGGTGCTGGAGTATCAGTCGTCTCTTCCAATAGAGAAAGCCTGTTGGATCTTGAAGTAAATGCTGTCGTTAACGCAAATAGAGCAGAAAGTAGGAATGGTCAGTCACATGTGGAGCAGAGTCCAGTTTTATGTTGGAATTGTCGAGAACGCTGTCACAGGTTCAAACGTTGCAAAGCACCGCGGAACATTTTCTGTTTCAAATGCGGTCGTCAAAACGCTACCAGCTCAACGTGTTCAAATTGTTCAAAAAACGTGAGGCGAGCGGAGCAGTAGGCCAACTGTCTCCCTTGACTGTCACTCAGGAATCAATGGCCAATAATACTAGTAATAAGATTATTTTGAATTATCTACTAGCACATGCTAGGAACGACGAACGTCCCTATCTCAACGTGTCAGTTTTTGGACAGAACTTGCTGGGGCTCTTGGACGCGCCTCGCGAACGGTATTGGGAGGGCAAGGTTGGAAAATTTTTTCTAGTCTTTGTCGATTGGAAGTCAGTGATCTGAAAAATTGTACGGTAGCAAATGGGCAAAGTTGTAAGATTATCGGTTCCCTTTCCCTTCCTATCCAACTCAGGGATCGTACACGGGTTCTCGATGTGTTAGTTGTTCCAGATATTCCACATAGTCTAATCTTAGGAGTTGATTTCTGGATTGGTATGGAAGTCATTCCGGACCTTAGGACTGGTGATTGGCACTTCAGGTCAGAGGAAACGAGAACTAACATTCATTTGGATGACTCTGATTCTTTGTCGGGTGAACAGCGGGAGAAACTGGGTCGTATAGTTGATGAAGCTTTCAACTCGATGAAAACTGTACTCGGCTGCACACATCTCGTTGAGCACGAGATCCGTACGACCTCACCACCTTTAAAGCAACGGTACTATCCAATTTCGCCCTCGCTTCAGAAGATAGTGAATATAGAGTTGGATGAGATGTTGTCGAAGGATATAATCGAGCCATCAACGTCGCCATGGTCGTCTCCCATTGTAATGGTGAGAAAGCGAGATGGTGGGTGGAGGTTTTGTGTCAACTATAAGAAGTTGAATGCCGTAAGTGTTCCAGACGCATACCCAATACCTTATGTGAGTGCCATCCTGGACAAGCTCCGTGATGCCAGATATCTGTCAACATTGAACATTAAGTCTGCTTATTGGCAGATCCCTGTCGCTGAGAGTTCACGCCCCTTAACAGCTTTCACGGTCCCAAATATATAATATCAATTCAAAAGGATGCCATTCGGCCTCCACTCAGCGCCTGCCACGTGGCAGCGTTTGATCGATCGGGTTATAGGTGCCGATTTGGAAAATTTTGTCTTTGTCTATTTGGACGACCTCATTATTTGTACTCCCGACTTCGATAAGCATCTTCAAGTTCCGAGAATAGTATTTGAGCGATTGAGGAATGCGGGCCTCACCCTCAATAAAGATAAATGTATTTTCTGCCGTCCCGAACTCAGATACTCAGGGACGTGGTAAACTCTTCTGGTCTTTTAGTGGATCCGGACAAGGTGGAAGCCGTTTTGAATATACCTACCCCTCGGACAGTTTCAGAAGTGAGAAGATTAGTTGGCATCGCTTGGTATAGGCGGTTCATTCCTTCCTTTTCAACCGTGGTTGCTCCATTGACCCGTCTTACTCAGAAGAATCGAACTTTTGTATGGGACAAAGACTGTGAGGAAGCTCTCAACGCTGTGAAACAACATCTGGTGTCAGCGCCGATCCTGGCCTGCCCAGATTTCAATCTTCACTTTTATGTAGAAACAGATGCTTCGGATTATGGTTTGGGGGCTATCCTATCCCAACAGCATCCCGATGGAGAGAGAGTTATTTGCTATTTGAGCAGATCTCTCACGAAAAATGAGCGGAAGTTCTCCACCACAGAGAAAGAGTGCTTGGCGGTACTCTTCGCAGTGGAAAAATTGAGACCCTATCTATAAGCCACAAAATTCACTGTGATCACCGATCATTGGGCACTCAAATGGCTTTTTAATATCAAAGAGCCTACGGGACGTATCGCTCGCTGGGCCCTTCGGCTCCAACAGTACGATTTTGAGGTTTGTCATAGAAAAGGAAAAGAACACCTTGTGCCGGACACACTGTCAAGGGCTGTTCCTGTGATTGATCTCCTTAATGATACGGTTGTTGTCGACCCCAAGGCCTCATTAGATAAATGGTACTCAAGGATGTGTGAGAAGGTATCAACCCTGCCAGCCAAGTATCCTCTCTGGAGAATACAGGATGGAAAATTATTTCGAAAAACAAAGATCCGGTACCCAGGTTTGGCCGTATCTGAGTGGCTTATAGTTGTGCCTCGTGATAGCCGAGGAGGCCTCATCAAAGACCATCATAACCCACCCACCAGTGGACACCTTGGTGTGTCGAAAACAGTTGGACGTATAGCACAAACTTATTACTGGCCCAAGATGCGAGTAGATGTCAGCAGATATATACGAAAATGCTCTACGTGTATTGAAACGAAGCCTGAACAAAAAACTCCTAGGGGGCAGATGCTCTCTGCTCAAGTGGTAGCAACTAAACCATGGGAACTAATCAGTGCCGATTTAGTGGGACCACTTCCTCGCTCTTCTTCGGGGTTTTCATACATTTTCTCGGTGATGGACTGTTTGAGCAAATTTGTATTGCTCTTCCCAATCAGAACTGCCACGGCAGCAAAAGTCGTCAAGTGGTTAGAAGACCACGTAATTCTCATTTACGGTGCTCCTAAAAGCATAATCGTGGATAATGGCGCACAATTTAGGAGTACTATTTTCAAGAACACCATGGAGAGGTATCGTGTCCGCATAAAATTCACCGCCAATTACCACCCTCAGGCGAACCCTGTTGAAAGGGTTCATAGGGTTCTCAAGACCATGTTGACAGCCTATGTAGCTGACAACCAGAAAGACTGGGATAAATACCTAGCTAAAGTAGCTTACGCCTTACGTTCAGCAAAACACGAGGTGACGGGTGTGACCCCCAACCTGATTAATTTTGGAAGGGAAGTCCATCTTAATAATGTGGAGGATACTAACATTACCACGACAACCCCATTCGACATGGATCAGAGAAGAGAGGCGTTGAGTAAGTTAGTTCAAGATGTCCGGCAACGGTTAATGAATGCTTATGAAAAGAGTAAGAAAACCTACAACTTACGGCATAGGGATGAGAAGTTTTCTCTCGGTCAAGTGGTTTGGAAAAGGAATCACACATTATCGGACGCGTCGAAAAATTTTACTTTGAAACTAGCACGCAAATTTACAGGCCCCTTAAAAATAATTCGTGTTGTGTCACCTTGGTCGTACGAACTTGAGGATGAAAAACATAAGTCGGTAGGCGTGTGGAACGCTGAAGATCTCAAGTCACATCCTCCGGATTAACCTGTTAACAATTCTAAAGCTATTTCTTCTTTCAGTTTCATTGTTTTCTCTCCTGTGAATAAATGACTTGAAAAGTACCTTCGGAACTTTCTCCAGGGAAGGGTGGTGTTGTTACGGGTTGATTTTGGCAAGAATAAATTATGCATGGTTGATAAAACTTTATAATTTATAGATAACAGCAGTATAAACAGATAAGCCTAGGAATAAGATATCAGACACATTATTTTCTCATCTATTTAATAACTCAGAGCCATATAACATTGTGGGAACATTTTTTTTTATAGTGATGAAGAGTTCACTCTGAATTCTTATCTTCTTTGACAAGCCATTCCTCAGTTCTGGTATTTAACTTATTAGTTGGAGCCACCTTTTGACCCTTACGGTATATTGTTGATAGGCTCACTTGTAATCTGAAACAGACATGATTTTGGTTGATTCTCATTATTGTACATAAAAGTTAAAAGGATTATTCTACTTCAAGATTTGCCTCAAGTGCTCGTATACATTCAATTAGTATAAGCAAAGTCAGTGGCTGAAACTAATAACCAGGTTCCTATTAATGAAATACTTCATAGATATAAGAATGTACATTAGATAGATTCAATACTCACATCAAGTACACGGACCCCTGTTAATACTGGCGGTATAGCTATACCCAAGGTAAGTCCTGCTGTATGATTGAACTCTTTATTGATATTAGTGGCTAAACCCCTCGTGCATTTCGCATTTTCCCCTCATAGATACTGTAGCCAGCATTGATTGCAATCGTATCATCTTGTTGTTGTATCGATACCCCAAATATCCTAACCCCACATTGCACACGCTTCACACTTCTCGTTCAGTTGCGTTCCATTGTTGTTCGGTGCACATACGAGTACACTAGAGTAGGTGTAAGATTTCTTACCAGGTCACGATATACCACAGTCAATAATTATTATACGCATATATGAATATATGAATAATTATTATATGCAAATGATACCACCAATCCGAGTTTCATTACATCACCAAGGAACCTTGAATACTAATACCCTCACCTGAATGAAAGGGAACCTTTCACCCCTTGAGATACTACTACCCCATTTGGGGAAGTAACAATATCTCATTTTATATACAAGGTGTATTATGATCAGTATCTTTCTCAACATTCTACCCCCTGGTGAAGACTTCTTCGCAAATTACTTCATAAATTCACATCCAGTTTGCAGAGTTTCACGACACGTCGTCGGTAGGTGCCATACTGAGTTTTCACGTCTACAACCCTAACGGTGCCGTCGCGTCCAGGATATGTCTTGATTATTTTTCCAAGAGGCCATGTATTCCGCGGTAGGGAATTATCCACAATGAGTACGATGTCATCTTCGTGGAGATTCTCGGCTTTCTTGAACCATTTCGTCCGCTTATTCAACTCAGGCTTATATTCCTTTACCCACCTCTTCCAAAAATGTTCCGCTATAAGTTGAACTGCTTTCCATTGCTTTCTGATGACAATATTATGATGATCTATTGTGTCCGGGAAGTAACCTCCAGAAGATCCAATCAGGAAGTGGTTTGGAGTCAGGCTTTCTGGTGCATTAGGGTCATCTGATACGTAGGTAAGGGGTCTTGAATTTAGCATGTGCTCGATTTCTACAAAAGCGGTTTGTAATACTTGATCCCGTGGATATTTCTCTTTCAATATAACTTGTAGACTTCTCCGAACTGATCGTATCAAACGTTCCCAGCAACCACCCATATGTGAGTCTGCGGGTGGGTTGAAATGCCAATTAATTCTTCTCGAAGTCATTTCATTTTCTATAGCATTTCCATCAAATTTTTTCAAAAGTTCAGAAAGTTCTCTTTCTGTCCCGTGAAAATTGGTGCCATTATCCGAGTAGATATCTGACACCGATCCTCGTCTTCCAATTAATCTCTTGATTGCCATTATGACAGAGGCTGTATCCAATGACCAAGTAATTTCAATGTGCACAGCTCTGGTAGTCAAACAAGTGAAGATAGCACCATATCTTTTCTCGTGTTTTGTACCGACTGTCACATACAGTGGACCGAAATAGTCTAAACCAGTTTTACTGAAGGGTTTCATATATGCAGCCAATCGTGCTTCTGGAATCATACCAATTTCTGGTGTAACAGGTTGTGCTCTTCTATTTTTGCAAAACTGACAATCTTTCCATATTTTCTTGACGGAATTTCTTAATGGGGGTATCCAAAATTTCTGTCGAATTTCATTTATAACGTATTCGTATCCATTGTGTCTTGATTTCCGGTGGTAGTCTTCAATGAGGAGTTTCGTGAAAGCGTGTCTGGCGTCCAAAATGATGAGATTCATTTCTAAATATTCGTTATACGCTTCTCCCGATATCCTTCCTTTCATGCACATGATATTGTCTTTCATATATGGCGACAGTTTGTATATTTTATTATCTTTCTGGATTCCTTGTCCTTTTTTCAAAATTGTGATTTCTGCTGCATAAAAATCATTCTGAACTTCTTGATACCAAAATTTTTCCGATCGTTTGATTTCTGTCACCGATAGAGGATTCTTGTTTCTCACGTTAGTTCTACAATTTTCAATGAATCTTGTCACCCATGCTGTTGTTCTAACTAATTTTTCGTGAGATGAAAATCTTTCTATTTTCGGCAGGAACTCTGGTATCTGATACTGAAGTAATGTCAGCGACTTCTTGATTTCTAACTCCTCTTCAGGAACATGCATATCGATAACATTTTCATCAGGCCAATGAACTTTTCCTTTTCGTAAGAAATGCGGCCCACGGAACCATCTTTGCGAAATCTTCAGTTCCTTGTTCAACCTGGTGGCTTCATCAGCGACGTTCTCCTTGGTGGTGATCCAGTGCCAACTATTTTTGTCTGTAAGATCTCGAATTTCGCCAATTCTGTGAGCAACGAATATATTATAATCGATGTTATCGGCTCTTATCCACCGAAGGACTGTTTTGGAGTCTGTCCAAAAATGAATTTCTTTTATTTCCACTTCCAATTCTTCTAAAATCGTATTTGTCAGTCGAGCAACCAGAAGAGCAGCTTCCAGTTCCATTCTTGGTATCGACATGCTCTTCAGAGGTGCCACTCTAGTTTTCGCAGCTACTAACGATACTTCAACGGCCTTGTTTTTCTCTAGCTTCAAATAAACAGCAGCCGCGAATGCTCTTTCGCTTGCATCGCAAAACGAATGTATCTCTACATGATCACAATTTTCCAGACTCATACTTTCTCCATAACATCTCGGTATTCTAATGGAAGGTATTATTTTCTGGAGATTGGAGACCCAAGAACACCAAAATTCATTCAGGCTTTGTGGAATTTCGTCATCCCATCCAATTTTTGTTTTCCAAATTTCCTGTAGTAAAATCTCGATCGAAACTACGATGTTCCCTAAGAATCCCAAAGGGTCATAAATTGACATTGTGAATTTCAGTAGTTCTCTTTTCGTGGGAATTTTTTGTCCATTCAAAATATCCCTATTCACTTTGTTGAAATTGAGTAGAAATACGAAAACATCTTCCTCTGGCATCCACTGAAGTCCAAGAACTCTTTCTACACAGTGAATTCTCCAAATTTCTTCGTAGATTTTGATCTCAACTTTTCTGGGATTCTTTCAAGCACTTTTCTAGAGTTAGACGTGAAATTGCAAATTTCAAATCCCCCTCTTCTGAACTCCTTTCACGCTTTTCACTTGTTCTATTGCTTCATCGTCAGTACATTCGCCTTTGATGCAGCACTGAAGTCTTTCTCGTGTTCCTCGGTATTTTTGTTCTTTATGAATTGTGCCAAACATGGAGAACAGGTGGCCCCAAAGGTCATCACCGTCATTTCATAAATTTTAGGGTCATTCTGCCGATTGTGTCCCCTCCAGAAGAAACGCTGGGCTGTTCTATCTTCTTTTCGTATTTCCACTTGATGGAACATTTCCTTTATATCCCCAATGAATCCCATTTTATTCTGACGGAATGTTATTAGCACTCCAGTCAATGGCCTCAAGAGATCTGGACCCTGTAATAATTCAGTGTTCAAACTTACTGACTTCGTTTTAGAAGCAGCATCGAGACAATTCTCAATTTCTTCTTGTTTTCGTTGAACACCCCGAAGTGCGGTAGATACCAAACTCTCCTGCAGTCCGTAGTAATTTCTTCCTCATGTAGTTTCCTCGCATATCCTTTCATCAGGTAATCATCTATTTTTCTACAATATTCTTCTGCAAAGCTCTCATTTCTGTCCATCTTTCTCTCCATGCAATATAATCTGCTCAGGGCATTGTAACGGTTATCTGGAAACTTGATATCATCGGTTTTCCACAATAGGCCTGTTTCAAATCTGCAACCAATTCTTCTTGTTGTTTCTTCCATTATCCTTTCACATCGTAGGTTTTCTTTGGTTTTTATCAATTTCTCTTGAACCCTAACTCCGAACGATTCAGTACTGAATGATTTTTTGACTAAATCATGCAATTCTGCGTAGTTACCTCATTGCAGATATGGTACAAGAATTCCCTTTGATTCGAAATATTTGCTTCCATCCTACCATGAACTGTCCATCCTAACAGAGTTTTTGAGATGATTGGACCATTATGTTGCAGTTCTACAGTTCTGCTCTGACTAAGCATGCGGCATTGATCTTGGCCAATGAGAAGCAATGGTTGTTCATTGTAGTAGGATTGAATGAATTCTAAATAGGGTATATTCGGATATCTACTCTTCAGTTCGCCGATGTCCAGTGTTTGTCTCGGCAGTTTCATATTCTTGATGGTTCTCACGCCATTCAATCGAAAGTATTTAGACGAGCGTCGTGGATCTGATATATCGATATTCACCTTCTTAGAATCATCATCTTGATGAGTTATACCGTTGGTCCACTGATAGCATAGTGGCTCTTCTTCACCATCTAATTCTAATTCTTCCGCTAGATCGGCGTCTATCAAAGATATCTTAGATCCATCATCATAAAAGGCATATATCAATATTTCTTTCTTCTGGGATCTTATCGTAACTGGCAGAATCTTTAGAAGAACATTGAAATCATCATTTCTTGTCAAATTCACTTGTTCATTTCTGATTTCTTCGGAACTACCACATCTGTCGGTTGTACTTCTTCTTTTATGGAGTAGGGGATGATGAGAACGACTGTAATCGTCGATTCCGCAGCGAATTTTCTTATAGCAATTAGATTTGAAATGATTTGCTCACAGACAGCACATGCATAGTTTACCCTCTGTTACAATTTTCCATCTATCATCTTCCGATTTATTCTTGAATTCCTCACACTCATGAAGCTGATGACAGCTGGGACAGCTTTTCTTGACATTTTCAACCTTTGGTTTGGAAATCGATGAAACAGTATCTCTTCTTGTATAAGATGATTGCCCTCTTCCATAGTTTTCTATTCTCGCCAATGGACTATCGATATAACAAGAAATCTTAGCTTTTTCTTTCAACCATTCAGAAAACACTTTCAAATTGATGTTGTTTGGCGTTTTTATGAGTCGTTCTCCCCAGTCGTGCCGTAGATAGTATGGAATTTTTCTTGACAATTCTTCCAACAGTTGCATGTTATTCATATGAGTCTTTATATCAAGTGCATCTATAGTGGATGTTAAGTTCGACACTGCATTCGAGAAGTGTATCAAAGAATTTGATCTTCCTTTGCCGGGTGATGCTACTTTCCTTGCCTTATCTATCAACATGGAAATAATTATATCAGGTCTTCCAAAGTTCATCTCCAAAGATTCAATGATAGTTTCCAAATTACTCGAACTAATCAACAAGGGCTTGACTATTTCTCTCGCACGACCACGAAGACATTTCTGAAGCCGTATCAAATTCTCCTCTTCAGAAAATTGACAAGATTTGGTTGATCTTTTGAACTGTGAAATGAATAGAGGCCATTCTTCTGGATCACCATTAAATATAGGTAATTCTTTGATCGACTGAGGAGCAAAAAAGGTTTCTAAATGTCGACTTGTAGTCTTCTCTGCACTTTCGTCGTGTTTTTTATCCGAATGATCATACATCAGATGTTTTTTCTCTTCGAAATTTATCTTACCTTCATCGGGTTGAACTTCCTTTTTTTCTGGAACGTCTTGTTCGTATTCCGTTTCAGTGTCTTTTGGAATACTCAACCAATTATTTACTTTTTGAATACTATTCATTGCATATTCATTTCTATTGCCAGCCGTCCTAGAACTTTCGCTACCTGCAACACTCAGTTGCATATCTAGTTCCATGTCTATCAATTCTTTCTCTCTAAGATATCTACGTTCTTGAGATTCAATTTCTTCTCTCCTTATTTTCATTTTCTCTTCTTCTAATTTTTCTTCTAGTGCAGCTTTTTTCCTAGCCGCTTCCAAGCGTAATTGGAATATATGTTTTTTCGATGAGTTGGTACAAGTTGATGACACTTTTCTACTTGAACCTCCTCTGCTTCCGCTGGACTTGGTGTGTGCTTCTGGAATTCCAACATTTTTCTCTGGTATTGGTAATACTATTTCTCCAATTTCACCAGAAAGATTTCCTCTTTCGCCACATATTGCAGCTGTGTTTCCACTCAGCTCATCGATCTTATCATAGTGAACTTCATCTTGAATGATATGAACAGATTTCTCAGACATGTTTCGTTCAGTGCCTATCGTAGGTGCTTTTCCGTATAGCTCGAAGGACCAATGTAATACGTATAATGTGTAAGGTATTATGATCAGTATCTTTCTCAACAGTCGATATATTGAGCTCTTTGAAGTAGGCCCTACATGACTTAAGTTAAGTAACGGTAAGTTAAGTAACACAATGTATGAATAGCTTTCTTTTGGGTTAAGAAGATGTCCTTCGTATCCACCGAAGTAAACCGATTTGGCGACAGAAATATCCAAATTTTGTTTAATTGTTCGAATAGCAGACAATGACCGACTCAAATTCCTATTCAAATATTCTATGTGGACGGACCATCTCAAATGATTGTCGAAGTGGATACCCAGGAATTTTGTAGACTTTGAGGGACTTATTGATTTTTAGTCAATTTCAATATGGAAATCCGTGGCTTGGTTGTGCATTTGGAAAAGAATAGAGTGAGTTTTGAGAAAGTTCAAAGATAATTTATTTGCAGTGAACCAGTCATAAATGTTGTTCATGTGACGTTTAGATTCGCTTTGAAGATCCGGCAAACTTTTCTCCTGGATAATTATGCTCGTGTCATCTGCGAATAGTGAAAAGTATACCGAAGGAAAATTAAATGTGGGGTCATAAATATATAATAAAAAGAGACTAGGTCCCAGGACCAATCCCTGTGGGACACCGCTGTTGAGTGAAGCAATATCAGATAAGTAGTTTGAGTGTTGATTGTCTTCGAAGTGAGTAATTTTCACAGTCATTCTTCGGTGGAGAAGATACGAGTGAAACCAGCTATGTACTTTGCCACGAAACCCATAGTAATCCAGCTTTTTGAGTAGTAGATTGTGATCGACGCAATCAAACGCCATGGAGAGTTCGCAAAATATTGTGATTTTTGTTTTCTAGCGTCTGATGTATCCGTTCAACCAAGGCGAATGTTGCGTCTGAGGTATTCACTTCGGGTTTGAAGTCAAACTGTGACTCGGTTAGGATATTGTGTAGTTGAAGATATGAGTTTATTTGTTTATTAACCAGCCATTCCAATAACTTTGAAGAACACGGTAACAGTGAGACACATAGTTATTTACATCTTTCCTATTGCCGTTTTTAAAGATTGGTACGATAATTGCAGTTTTGAAGCAGTTGGGGAAGTATCCTTCTGAAAGTGACAGGTTGAATATCAACATCAGATGAGCTTCCAGGAACTCAATATTTTTCTTTAATAATATCATTGAGATGCCGTCTCTACCGCTGAGAATTTTGGTTTCTGCTTCAGAACACATTCTGTGATATCTGTTACAGTAATTGAAGGGAAGAAAAAGGAATTTATATTGTTGAAAATGGTATTTTTCAAGAACTCGCTGGATTTGTCTGTTTGTTTTTCGCATCTTATCAGATTGGGGGCATTTTCGAAAAAATTACAGAAATTGTTGGCAATTTTGAAATTTTCTTGTTATTTGGTTTTTTTATTGGTGAAATGATTAACAATGTTCCAGGTTGTTTCCGGCTTGTTGAATGACGAATTTATTAAACCTGAGAAGTGAATATCTTTTGCATTTACGATTGTCTTATTCAAGATATGGGTGTATTTTTTGATGTATTGCAAGGACCCTAAATCGGTAGTATGCTTTTTCCAGTCCATAACAAATCTATCGAACTTACATGAGAGTTTCATTCCGGTTGTCATCCATCCCCTGAATGACTTTTTTCTGTTGATTTTAATAGTTTTTATAGGGAACGAATCCTCGGAACAAGTTTTGACCAGATCATCAAATCAATCAAATGCTTCATGAACATCGGAAATTTCGTATAGTGGATTGAAGTCTACTTGTTGTGAATGATTTCTGAATGCAGCGTAATTCTTTTCACTAAAGATTCTACTTGTCTTGTACTGGTTTTCACTATTGAAATTTCTGTTCAACTTAAATTCTAATAATTGGGGGATGTGGTCCGAAAGATATACCTCTAGGGTATATGCCGAAAGACATTCGAAGGATTTGTTAATGAGAATATTATCAATAGTTTTCGCTGAATGCTTGGTTATCCTCGTGGGGCTGGTGATGGTTATATCAAGATCGAATATGTCTAATAGATTTTTGAAGTTTGTAAGGTCATTACTGGGTGTTCCGAAATCCAGGTTGAAGTCCCAACATATTATGAAGTGGTAATGCTTATACTTGTTATGAAGCTCATTCACGAGTTGCCAGAAATGTTCACAAAATATTTCAAACTTACCTAAAGGGCTTCTATATATGCCTATGATAATGGTTTTTTCCTTGGTACTATGCATTGCAGCATATTCGAACTCTTTTTCGATGGGTGTAGTATTGATATGGTGGATGCCACTAAATTTGGCTTTACCGTTGGCGTACAGTATGACCACCGTGAGAAAAAAAATTCTTGAAAATTGTGTAACAATATCGAAATCCTCAATTTTACAATGTTGGGTCTCATCTTCCTGCAGCCAGTGTTCTGTAAAGCATAGAATGTTGATTTTTTTTTGTTGTGTTCTTTTTCATATTCGTGCAAGGAAATGTCATCAATTTTGTTCTTCCATGACTCGTTCAGTGAAGTTTTCAGGAAGGTGTATTCTTCAACAATTTAGCTTTTTGGAAAATTTGGTGTTTGAGTTGCACTTTGCTCAGTTTCACCAGAACAGGTCTGGTTTTGTTCTCATTAATTTTTCCCAGTCGATATATGTTAGTCGCATTCTCAAGATTGAAGTTGATGCCTAGAGAATCATTGATGATTTCTCTCACTTTAGCCCGTGACGAATTTATTGGATCCGACTCACATTCATCAATGCCAGAGATGATTATGTCATTCTCACGTTGCAGTTTCTCTATGGCTTCCATTATGGCTACCAGTTTAGATATCCTTTCTTTCAAGATTCGGTTTTCCACCTGTACTATCTCTAGGCTGCTTTTCATTTCGTTCGTATCACTTTTGATATCGGACACTGTTTTTGTTAGTACCTGAATCAAGTTCAATAAAGAGTCCATTTTTTGTTCCGTTCTTTCCATGTGTATTTATGTCCTTTTGATCAAGTCAGGAGCCACTGGCATTATTATAATACCAAATTCTATGCTTTTATGCACTTTCATTGTGTTTTATGTTGCATTGGTCGGTTGAACTGAACTTTGCACTGTCACTCGCCAAAAGTCCGAATTAAAATATCACTTTTTTTCTCGTTGATATTGCGATAATCACGGAGCTATCGTTTCAACACGACCGTCTTGTTCGTTCGATATCTATCTCATGTAGGTAGGTAGGTATCTCATATGGTAGATGGATTTTTCAAATAATCCGTGAGGAATCCATCGTAACGGTTTTGAACTATTTTTCTGATACAACTTGCCCCCTTTCCTTGAAACTTCCAATCTCAACAATAATAATATTGCAAGCTTTCATGTTCCCATGTTATATTTTTTCAGATGAGGTACACGGAACATACCTCGTTCTTTATCACTATCTACTTTGGTTATCAAGTAAGTAGCCGGAGCGATACGCTTTTAAATACGATATGGCCCTCCAAATAATGATAAAAACTTTTTTTATCCAAGTTTCAAGTCACATTGATCTTTCAATCATTAGCGACTGGATACAAGTTATAGTTTTGATATGATATCAGTATCAGTTGAAAATGAGTTGAATTGATGATTATTGTTTTTGAACTTGTACTTTGTGCACTTGATTAATATGTGTTTCACTGTAAGGGGCACACGTGTCGTATAACGGTTCTTCACTATATTTAATGAGGAATGCATGCGTTAGTCGAGTATGGCCTAACCGTAGACGTGTAAATTGTGACTTGAATTTGGTTTCACGTGGTAATACTAATTGTTTGGTTTCTTTCAATTCAACCTTGGAATTGTCCCATTCTTGTTGCCACTTGCTGGCTACTTTCTGTCGGATGTATGTCCTTATGTAGCTGAGTACTACCGGATCTGTTTCTGGACAGAGTTGGTTGGAGGCGGTTTCCTGTCCTAGTTCGTCTGCTGCCTCATTTATAGCTATTCCTTCATGGAATGGTACACGGAAACAAAGAATTCGTTCATTTTTCATATTTTAATGGGATTTTCTCTCCTCGTTTCTAAAAAATAGAGTGGAAGTTATCAAAAATTATTGCAATATATTCATAGTAAGGACAGATTTAGGATCTGTCCCAAAATGTCACTGCGATTGAAATTAAACCTTTAGATACCTAAAAGAGAAATTCTCTATTGGTCAGTGACACCTTGTTTTTGAAAGAATTCGTTGATTCAAGCAATATTTACTTCGATCAACCAAATAAAAATGTCATATATGCACGACAAAATATAATGTTGAAACGAGTAACATTTGATCTTGTTTCAAGAGCGAATTTAAGGTTTCAATCAACTAAATATTCTTTGGATGAACAATATGTCATGTCCAACCAACTACATTATGATTTATTTCAACGCAGAAATTGATTCGATCCAATTCAATATTTTGTTGATCGGAATGTGGGAAATGTTTGGATCGACCAAATTCTATGTCACATCAACAACATGTATCTATCAATTTGATGCGATAATTCATCTATCCAAGTGATTATTTTGTTAACTTGAATGTGAACAATGTTTTAATCAACCGAATACATGATCATTGCAAGACAATCTTTTGTTTGGATTCATACACACTTTCGGATCAGTGAAGTAAATAACTTGTTGAATCAACTCCGGTAAACGGTTGGATGAAATTTGCTCATAATTGGATTGACAAAATGTGTCATTCGATCAGAGCATTATTCCGATTCAGTGTGATTACCTCTCTTGGTCTACTGAACATAAGAATCCATTGAACAAACTAAAACTGTCATCAAAGTAAGATATCATTTCGCTTGTTTATGGTGATTGCATCCCAATATTTGATATCTTGGCACCGTCCTCCAATTGGTATTTGTAAACCGAGCCATCTATTGGCTAGTATCATGATGGTAATATAAGTATTTCAATCCAATGTACCATATTTACATTTGATTTCCTCATTCTTTTCTGAATTATAGAAAAACTGATACAAGAAATGATCAAAATTTCATATAGATCTAATGAGATGGGTACTTTCAGGTATTCCATATGGTATTGGATTTGTTGAGTAATAATATACAGTGCTAGTCAAAAGTCCCCTCCCTCTCTCGTATTAAGACGCAGTAAGACGTTACCTAGATGAAGAATATCGTGGTAGATGGATTGGACGAGAAGGTTCGATCGAATGGCCAGCTCGGTCACCGGACCTTACACCATTAGATTTTTTTTGGGGGGTACTTGAAATCTAAGGTTTACGCTACAGCACCTGACAGTATTGCCATTCTGAAACAACGAATTGTTGAAGAATGTAGGGCAATTTCCGCTGACACACTGAGACGAGTACGACAAGAGTTTAGCAATAGGATGCATTACTGCCGAGAAGTGGAGCACATTTTGAACACCTTATAAGAACTGGTTCTCGAATCTTTAATAATTAAATGCGAAACTATAATTTTCGTGTTTCTTCAATTTATCAATCAAAATCAGCCAAAACCCAAACAAAATTGGTATGACTGAATAGGTATTTTTTAATATCTTTCAAACGAGCTGTCACTTGCCATAGGGTCCCATTTAAAATTATTGGTTACAGTGGCCTTGTCACGTCATTTATGACTATTGCGTCACCTGTTATGACCAGTTGAGAAGCCTACATCCGTTTATTTCCACCCTCCAAATTTCATTAATATAAGTATACCCGTTCAAAAGATACGAGAGGGGGAGGGGACTTTTGACTAGCACTGTATATTATTACTCAACAAATCCAATACCATATGGAATACCTGAAAGTACCCACCTCATTAGATTTTGACCGACGCTATAACAACAACATTGCTCCATTCTTCTCCTTTGTAACTATACGTTACTCCATTACAGGCTCCTTCCTGAGATAGGCGTCCTGCCAATGTGACTGACGTGATCACCGAAGAATTTCTCTCTAATTTTACTACGTGATTATTGAATTCGCGAAATTCAGCATGATCGTGCATGCTTCCGCACTCTGTTTTTTCGGTTTGATGTACATAACTTAACATTCCATGCTTTACAGGACTCGCATGTGACCACATTCCACAATTGTACATGAATCGATGTACTTCGATTAAGCAAGTTCTTACCGGTACTCTCGCTACACGATCACGTTCTAAAACTTGTACTCATATTACTCTCGATGTATATCCTACTACTGGGCCGGGACAGTTTTCTACATCTCGTAGAGAGATGGCTGTCACATAGCTGATGGGTTACGGCAATCATAAGCTATCAAATTTTCTTCTGAGGACATCAGGTGACTATATTGGTGACCATTAGTATCCCGATTATCCCTGAAAAATTCACTTTCGACTGACACGTTTCTCGACGGGAAAAGTGTTACGACACTAGGTCGATCGTTTGCATAATGACTGCAAACTAGTTGTCCCGTGTTTCAAAAGTAGTGACCCTTATCAACGCCCACTTCTGTATTGTTGTGTTGACACAATTTCTTCCACCGGAGGTTGTATCCGCATAAGAAGTTTATATAGGGTCCTGCCGTCCCGTACCAATTATTTTTGTCCTTAGGTGCATCCTTTTTGAATTCCAGCCCGAAAGAGTTGAAGGCGGTTTTGACACAGGAGGTTACTTCGGCCAGGCGGGTCTCGTACTTTTTCCCACCACAGTTTACAGTGAACCCGCTCTTCTCAGCTTTCTTATTCACCTCTTCACCCGTACCGTTCGCTTCCTGTCTCAATATACTGTACCCAGTAAAGACTATGTTTCCTATCTGGGAAGAGACGTCCAGATTTAAGAACTCATTTTTACTCATACCCTATTTTTTTACACACCTGTCTCCTTCAATTTCTTCCTCTATGTCCTTAACTTATTATCTTCATACATGATATCTAATCAGAATAATAATAATACCTGAATTCTTAATCATCATACTTCGTATTTTACGTATCATATCATATCATATCTTACGTATATTTTTGTAGTTTTTTGTTTGAGAAATAAGATTGTTATATAAAAAAAATACGTTATTCTAATTGGGTTATGAAAGAACAATTATGAACAATTTTGTCATCATCATAATTACGGTGATTCTTGGGGAGCTCTATACTCCCGGATGATGAATAGATTCAGCCCGCCAACAGGGGTGTTGACAGTCCGGGTAGCAGGTAAGGAGTGGTCCATGTCTCTAGAAACAGGTGAGAGACGGGCAGCATTTGCGACGAGCTTGCACGGCCCTGGATCCATGAAATCCCAGGGGTCCTGCTGGTGTTCGTCCAAGTAGGCTGTTGCCAACTGGAATACATTATCCTCCCAGTCCCATCGTCCCAGTCTAGGGGGTTGGAATTTCATCTGCTGTCGGGGTCTCTGCCCTGGGTGTTGAGGCTGATTTCTCGTGGGGTATGGGGGAGCTTTGGCACCAATGCCAATGACACCCGCCTGCGGCTCTCGGCTGGGTTGCAACTACTGCGGGTATGCACCACGTACAATCACAAGTGGCTAGTCCCATGTTTTCCATCGTTCGACGGTGTTCCGCATGGAACATCATCAGGTACAGCAGATTATAACAACGTTGGCTGTTTTGGCTCTGCCATATGTGTCGCTGCTGATTCAGGTGGTTGGTCGATATGATGTGCTCCCGGACGCATATAAGCACAACGTACATCTATTTGGCATGCGGCCTGTGTGTACGCTTTCTGATTGGTTGATGCCAAATAACAGTACGTTCTGCCAGTCAGAGTCATGTACGTTTTGCGCGTGAATTGAAAATGCATGTGTATGCCAGATAACAGTACATATTGTAGGAGTCGCGTCAGCGCCTTGTTCGTTATGGCATTAAATTGAAACTGCGATAACTGCATGGGATTTCAAAGATTTATTATAATAATGATAATACAAAATCGAAAATACTCAGCACATTCACACATCGATAGTGCGTTTTCGAAACATAAATGTACAGGGTGTCCCACGACAATTAAGACAGGGAATATCTCGAAACTCAAGAGTAGTAGAAAATTGTAATTTTGGGGTTGGATATTATATTCCGTAAAACAATTCCAACAATCTTTCACACTTGTAGCCTAAAACGATCAATTCAAGAACTATACCAGGTACTTCAATATCTTTTGTCCCACGGCGATTACTACAAACGTCTGAAACGAGCAATTGTCAAATTATTTGAGTTTAGGGTGTCAATGTTTATGTGGGCAATCCTATATTCATTGTGATGATTAAAACAATGCAAAATTATATTAATCATTCATATTTTATTGAAGAGCGTAGTCAAAAAACTTTGGGACAAAGGATATTGACGTACCTGTAGTTCTTAAATTAATCGTTATAAATAGAGACCACAATTGTAATCGTTTGTTGAAATCGTTTTATCAGGAGGAATGTAAAAAACCCATAAAAAATTTTGAATCTGACATCACGTGACCAAGAACAAAAATCTCATTGGGCAACGTAATATGGAGAAAAAGGTTCTCAATTGCTTTAATTTTCGACCCCAAAATTTCAATTTTCTACTACTCTCGAGTTCCGAGATATTCTGTTTTAATCGTCGTGGGACATTTCATCAGTTTCTAGTGTCTACTGCCATGTGATTTTGCATTCGCTTGGTTACTTTCCACATTCAGCTGTAAATTTCGTTTCCTTCTCATAACTCGTGTTCTGTTTTCATTTTGGGTTGGTCTTCCACTGGGCATCCTCTTACTGCCTCTTGTAATACCAGGTCTTCTTCTGGCAATGGTTGTAGGTTGCACACGAATTGCTGTACGCCTTGAAGAAATACTGGATTCTGCCGTGCATAAAAAACTGTCCCATGCAATTCTGGTGGTGACTTTTTGGAGTCGACCCAAAAATTTTTGGATAGAAGCTTCACTGGTGTCAAATTTTGTGTGGCAATCCTGCATAAGTTTCAACAATGCTTCAAATGATGATGAGTCAATGTTATTGTATGGCGTTTGATTTTTAGATACAGGGTGGTTTTCATTGTCATCATTTGCATAATTGAATTCTGTATAAGAATGTTGTTCACATAAATCAGTTGCTGATACAGAAGAAGATGCATATGTTTGTTGCGAACTAACAAGAGGTTTGTGAAATTCTCGCCCTTTCGTCTTTTCACCTAATGCCAAGCATGCGATTTGGTAACGGATCTCAGAATCATTCGCGTCCAGGTCGTAATAAAATAAATGAACTTCTGCTTGGTGTTTACATATTTTACCTAGGCGACCAACAGGACAAGTGCAACAATCAATTTCAATATTCACATCATATAGAATTGGTAATTTTTTTCACTTGGGACTCTGTATGTGAATTCATCTACTTTTTCTATGCTATCATTTTTTAGATAGCTTGCTTCCTTTAGTTGTGATTTCAAAATAAGATGGTTTCGTTCACTGTATCCTCTATTAGCGAAGTTTCTCAGACGTCGAATATAATATTGTTCCATAGTTGTACAAGTAAAGTCCACTAACGCAACATCGTTGTAAGCTTCACAGCGAGAAAGTACTATGTCTTTATATAGACGTACACATACTTCAGAAAAGTTATTCGTTTGATGACCATGAGTATGGCCGTCACGATAAGCCAAACACCAGTCTTCGCGTCGGGTCCAATAGTTTTCAACATATTTCACCCAATGGGGATATTTTTTTGATACATCGTTATTTGATGCATTATAAAAAGCATCAGCAGCGTTCTCTGTTGCCTATCCTCTTTTGGTATGTTATGTTTTCTTTCCATCAGCCATCTCCAAACTGATTGCGCTATGTGGAAAGAACATAATAGTAGAGTGGAGAAACTGTCTTGAGGGCTTGTCTTTCTGCTTCGCTATCATCTGTCATAAAGCACACAGGAAATGCTTTTCCATTGAAGGCCGAATCGCCAACAGCTTCTCTTACTATTTCAAAGCATGCTATGTAGCGCGAGCCCTATGCAGATGGCAAAGTGTGCATCCATTTAAGGTATCATACGCAATTCGTACTGCCTATTTGGCGGCGAGATCTGCAGCAAATTGTACGTCTATATGGCGCCGGTATAGCAATGTGCACTGTTATTTGGCATCAACCAATCAGAAAGCGTAGATACAGGCCGTTTGCCAAATAGATGTACGTTTTGCTTATATGCCTCCCGGACCAAGTTGTTGACTATGGTCAGGAGCAGATTTTTCTTCTCGGCGTTGTCAGGCATTACTCGAACCCATTCAAGTAGAGCTTCCATCTTTCACTGTCGTCGATTGCTCTGGCATTAACGCGTTGGCGAGCTTAATATTAGAGCTTGACTTGAGTTCACTTGAGATTTTGGTTTCATAGTGTTTTTACTCTCATAACTCACGGACTATCTGGGAGTGGTTTTATGTTGATTATTTGGGTCGCACTATCAAGTCACTGTTTTTATTGGGCATCCACTGTAAACTGTCAATTGACTATTTAGCACTATTAGTTTTCTAATCTTATTCCCGCATGTCCTTTTTATGGGTATTCCATCCCTTTGGTTCATATATTATTGGTTTCGAACTTTCTAATCGCGCACTTAATTTTATAGTCAATGGTCAGGTCGTTTCTCTTTTTTTTATATATACACTGTCTGGATTTCTTGTCACCATATCGCTAAATTATTATAGTCTCTTGAATATCATCATGATACATTTGGTTTCCTTATCTTAGTTGAAAATTATCATGCCTCTTTGGGCCATCTATAAATGATCCTGATAAACTGGCCTGTCGAGAAGTTATGTTTTTCTATCATCTCGTGACAATATATGTGTCCTTATCTTACTTAACATTAGATACGTATGTTAGGGTTTGAATATAATCGCATTTGTTTGCCCTCTGTTATTATCTACAGTATTGAAAGAAGAATTTTCTTGATTCTTGAAACCCCAAGTCACTTCAGGAAAAGGGTTTGGTGTCTTATAAAATTCTTCTTTCAAGCTAGATGTCGTACCGCCAGCCGGGCTGAGATTCATCATAGGTACAGAAGTTCTTGTGACGTTACTAGTCGCTATTTCCCGAGGAAATGAAATTTCTTCCGGTGAGTGTACCGGAATTTTCTTTCGCTGGGTATGGTTTTCATGCAAAATGGACATAGTGAGAGAATCGCAGCAGGAAAATAGCATTTTCCAAGGTAATCCCTCTGACCGGTGTATAGCAATAGCGTTCAAGAATGTGTCTACCAAAAATTCAACTATTTTAAAGCAAAAATAAATTCCGAGCATTCCACTCGTTACGTCTCCTATAACTGCGAACCATCCATACAGTTTCTTTATTGTAGAGTTGGCTAACTTTTCTAATTCTTCAGGGTTAAATAGATTCAATGCGGAAAATCCCTGTCCATCCACATCTTTTCCTCTAATTTTTTGTACTATTATATTATTCACAGCTTCTCTCTCTAATCCGTACATCATTACTTCTTGGGCCCGTCTTATTTCCGTGTCTGTGTCCCTGTGTCCCTGATCCTAATTGTCTGATTGACTGGAATTGGTATGACGCATCTTCTACCTTCAACTCAGTGGGAGTTATTCCAATTGTGGGATATGGGTCAAAGCCGATCCACTTGGAGTTTATGTAATATAATGGCGGTATGAGTTTGTTACATTCTGTCTGAGTGGCGTATAATGTATGTTATATTGTTGTGATTGGAGACATGTAATATGACTCATTATACACAGTTACAAGTAACTCTACGTAACAATTTCTTGGTTCTCGTCGTATGTCGACATTCACTGGTTGACATTTCTGGATGTATAGAACTTCTCCGTGAATTAGGCCAATGTATCGCTTCGAGCTAACATAAGTCGGTTTTTCAGAACTTCCCACCGGAGGAGGCATCTACGGTACACTGTTTGGGCTAATGCCTCATTCATATTTCGTTTGTAAGATTGTTCGACATGAAGAAACTTCGTATTTACATAGGTGAGGAGGTTTGCGTGGGCTTGAAATTCTTTTCCTATTAACTATTTCATGGAGGGTACTTCCGGGTGATATTCAACGAAAATGATCTTAGGATGCTCAATAATCCATACTTGCCGATTGCAATGAGTATCGGTAAGTTCTATAGCAAAAATCTTCCAATTCGACTCTACAACTAATATTTCTTAATGACGGGTTGTTTCTTCAGATTGTCGAACGACAATGGCTTCTCCATCGTAAAGTATAGCAAAGGCTTTGCATTCTTCCGCTTTTATGGGGTCCCAGACAGGGCCGCGCCGACCCCCCCCCCACAGCGCCTGTGTGCGAAACCTATGAAGCGCCTCCTTTTTTCACGAAACTTCATGTTTCAACTTATGTTTTTTCATTATTTGTTAATTCTGACCGAAAAAAATGTTCTCCAGTTTCATATACTTGGATAATATTATTAATATTTTCCTAAATAGGTGAAACCAGTTCGCTTCCGCTTGCCAATTACTGCAAAAAATAAAACACGAATTTAATTTTTACTTACTTTATTAATTTACTTTATTCATTTATCTAATTGTATACTCAGATATAAATAACAAAATAGCTGTATATCTAATTGTATACTCAGATATTAATAACAAAATAGCTGACTTCTCTAATGAAACTGATTTAACTACAACATATTCTATGTTTAAAAACACAACAAGGGTCTAAAATATGGTAAGAATATAATCATAGGTACTCAAATTATATTATTTCCACTGTTCTCGCTTTTCTGTTTGCGAAATCCTTAATAATCTCGTGTGTGTCTATACGGTCTAATATGTCCTCCTCTATAGATATTGTTGCTAAATTAGTCAATCTCATTGTTGAGCGCAGGTAATTTTTCATTATCTCTTCACACAAATCATCGGCATTAATAGCCAATGAATCATTCGCAGACAGTTTTTTTCTGCAAACTATGACAGCTACTTCTCAACCGACTTTGATCATTCATAGAGGATAAAGCTTGATCCAATATATAAAAATATATATTATTTTTGCAAGCGTTCTTCGGATCATTTATTGTATGGTATTCGTGTTCATAATCAAGACTCTTTGGAGTCTTACGACGTCTTAGGGGTCTGGATCTGAGATTTTCAAATTCAGCCTCATCTTCTAATTTTTCGGCAATTTTCATGACATCTTTTGAAATTTCCTCAAAATTTGCGTCGGTTCTAATTTTTATCAAAAACTTCTTCAATTCCGTTGAAGCATCTAAAGCAACTTGCATATTCATATCGATGGACTGCAGAATTTTGCTCACAAAATTTACTTTTGTCAAAATCATATACCATATATGTATTTAGTGAAAAAATTGATGAAAAAGAGCATACTTTTTCTGCTAGACATTTAGCGTCATATTTTACTTTCATTTTTAAGCTTTCAATGGGATTTTCTCTCCTCGTTTCTAAAAAATAGAGTAGAAGTTATTAAAAATTATTGCAATATATTTGTAGTAAGGACAGATTTAGGATCTGTCCCAAAATGTCACTGCGCTTGAAATTAAACCTTTAGATACCTAAAAGAGAAATTCTCTATTGGTCAGTGACACCTCGTTTTTGAAAAAATTTTTGAAAAAACAAATATATTTAATAAGAATAAAACCTCTACTTATCTTGATGGACGTTTCGGGAACGATTCTCAACACAATTAAAATATTTTTCAATGTTTTCGGTTTTGACACGGAGGAATTCTGGTTACAAGGTGTTTTCATTAATTGATATCGAATTTTCCATTTTCATATTCAAGTTTCAGAAGTGGATGCCAAGTTCTATCTATATCAACTGAACAAGAAGCAATATTATTGTCTCCGTTCAGGAGAATGCAAGCAGACTCTTTGATTTTCCGTTTTTGGTTGTTGTCTTCTTTTCCTATGATCTTAATATTATCCCAATCGGCCATATGTTGTCCATTTTCAGTAAGGATATGCTCAGCTAATTTTGATTTGTCAGTATATCTTATCTTTATATTGTTCTTATGCTCTTTCATCCTTACTGAGAGGCCTGCTGGTTTCACCGGTATAATATTTTCCACAAACACATGGTATACTGTGAATACAATTTTTTGATGATTGTTCTTCATTTTTCGGTTTTGTATGAGTCAAAATCGATCTCATTGTATTTTCTATCTTGAACACTGTTTTCACTCGAAACTTGTCACCAACACGTTTAATTTTTTCAGATATTCCGGGAATGTATGGTATTACATTTGTTATCAGTGTTGGTTGTCTTTGTGTTTGTTGTATATTCTGTCTGTTCTCAATTTGGTGTTTTGTTTAATCAATGAAATGTTTCGGATAAGTGTTGAGTTGTAGAACATCTTTTATATGGTTCATTTCGGCATTGAAAATTTGGTGGTTCGATGATATGGATTTGGCTCTATCATAAAGTGACTTGATTATTCCTTTCTTTACACTTGTATGATGATTTGATTGAAAATTGAGGTATCTATCGGTGTGTGTATTTTTACGATATACACTTGTTATCAAAATGTTATCTGATTTTTTAATGAGGACATCTAAAAATGGTAATTGATTATTACATTCGATTTCTAAAGTGAATTTGATTGTGGGTTCGATATTGTTCATATAATTTAGAAAATTATCTAGTTCCATACGGTTATGTGGCCAAATAATGAAAATATCATCCACATATCTCCACCAAGTCTTTGGTTGTTTACTGAATTTTTTCACAATATTCTCTTCAAAATCTTCCATGAATATATTACTTAGAATAGGAGATAATGGTGAACCCATAGCCATGCCAAAATTTCGTTGATAAAAATCATGATCTAATTGAAAGTAAGTTGTTTCGAGACATAGTTCCAAAAATTCTAAAATGCCTTCTACACTCAGCTTAGTTCTTTCAATCAGTTTTTCATCATCTTCCAGTTTCTTTTTCACTATTTGTAAAGTTTTTTCTATAGGAACATTAGTAAATAAACTCACTACATCGAAACTTACTAAAATATCATCTGTATCGAGATGAATGTTATTTAGTTTCTCCAAGAAATGAGGAGTATTTCTAATGCAACTTTCACTATTTCCTGATAAAGGTTTTATTATATCTAAAAGAAATCGCGATAAATTTTGACAAGGAGATCCTATCGAACTCACGATTGGTCTTAATGGATTGTTTGGTTTATGTATTTTTGGAAGTCCATAAAAATGTGGGGGTTTGCTATGGTATTTGGATATATGTTTCCTATCTGTTAGTGTAAGTTCATTTTCGTGTTTTTTCATTATGTTTCGTATCTTTCTCTCTATGTTTGCTGTTGGATCTCTATTCAATTTTGTGTAATTGCCTTCATTTATAATTTGTATTATTTTATCATTATATTCATTTTTGTTCATAATGACTGTAGCGTTGCCTTTATCAGCTGGAAGTATCTTGATTGTATCATCATGTTTAAGATTATTAAGTGTGTTTTTCTCTTCTCTTGTGATGTTTGGTGTTATTTCATGTTTTCTCTCAATGATCATTTTATTTCTGATTTTATATTCATTAGAAAATTCATCAGGAAGTCTTTGCGCAGTTTGTTCAATAGCTGTTATCAAATCTAATTTTGGGATATGATTCGGAGTGATTGAAAAATCCATTCCTTTTGACAGTATCAATTTTTCAGAATCTGTTAATGTTCTTGAGGATAGGTTTATAACAGTTCTATCCATGAAATTTTGTTGACGATGTTCTAATCTCAATTTTTTTAAATTCCTTTCTTCAATGAGTTCATTGAATTTTCCTATGTGTATCAATTTATTCTTGTCATTCTCTTTTTTGTATGAGTTGTTCACAGAAATGAATATATGTGTTGAATCAGTTGAATCATCTTCGTGTAAAAAGTTGTATGAAGTTTGTTCTAACTGTGAGATGATATTTCTTGTTCTTACCTTGTTGTATTTGTGGAAATTTATTCTTTCTCTTACCAATCCCTTACTTGCTTTTAGAACTATCCATTCACATTTCTTACTATAAAATGGTGCTTTCAAACGTAACCCTCTTGGTATCACTCCATTGTCACGACATTTACAAAGAAATGTTAAACTGTTTTCGGTGTGAGACAGTTTTATGTATAAATTTTCAAGATTCCGAAACTGATGATTGATGTTAGGCTCATACCTATTTGTTAAATACTGTCAGTAAGTTCTTCGAGGAGGTGGTACATTCATTTTTCAGCTTTTAATGGGATTTTCTCTCCTCGTTTCTGAAAAATATTGCAAAATATTCGTAGTAAGGACAGATTTAGGATCTGTCCCAAAATGTCACTGCGCTTGAAATTAAACCTTTAGATACCTAAAAGAGAAATTCTCTATTGGTCAGTGATACCTTGTTTTTGTAAAAAATTGGAAATACAAATATATTTAATAAGAATACAACCTCTACTTATCTTGGTGGACGTTTCGGGAACAAATCTGCTCCCGTTCTCAACACAATTGAAATATTTTTCTCTTCGTAAAATTTTTTCAATGTTTTCGATTTTGACACTGTAAAGTGACAATTTGGCAGACGGAGGAATTCTGGTTACAAGGTGTTTTCATTGATTGATATCGGATTTTTCATTTTCATATTCAAGTTTCAGAAGTGGATGCCAAGTTCTATCTATATCAACTGAACAAGAAGCAATATTATTGTCTCCGTTCAGAAGAATGCAAGCAGACTCTTTGATTTTTAATATTATCCCAATCGGCCATTTTAAAATACACACACCGATAGATACCTCAATTTTCAATCAAATCATCATACAAGTGTAAAGAAAGGAATAATCAAATCACTTTTTGATAGAGCCAAATCCATATCATCGAACCACCAAATTTTCAATACCGAAATGAACCATATAAAAGATGTTCTACAACTCAACACTTATACGAAACATTTCATTGGTAAAACAATACACCAAATTGAGAACAGACAGAATATACAACAAACACAAAGACAACCAACACTGATAACAAATGTAATCCCATACATTCCCGGAATATCTGAAAAAATTAAAAAAGTGTTGGTGACAAGTTTCGAGTGAAAACAGTGTTCAAGACAGAAAATACAATGAGATCGATTTTGACTCATACAAAACCGAAAAATGAAGAACAATCATCAAAAAATTGTATTTACAGTATACCATGTGTTTGTGGAAAATATTATACCGGTGAAACCAGCAGGCCTCTAGCAGTAAGGATGAAAGAGCATAAGAACAATATAAAGAGAAGATATACTGACAAATCAAAATTAGCTGAGCATATCCTTACTGAAAATGGACAACATATGGCCGATTGGGATAATATTAAGATCATAGGAAAAGAAGACAACAACCAAAAACGGAAAATCAAAGAGTCTGCTTGCATTCTCCTGAACGGAGACAATAATATTGCTTCTTGTTCAGTTGATATAGATAGAACTTGGCATCCACTCCTGAAACTTGAATATGAAAATGGAAAATTCGATATCAATTAATGAAAACACCTTGTAACCAGAATTCCTCCGTGTCAAAACCGAAAACATTGAAAAATATTTTAATTGTGTTGAGAACGGGAGTAGATTCGTTCCCGAAACGTCCACCAAGATAAGTAGAGGTTTTATTCTTATTAAATATATTTGTTTTTCAAATTTTTTCCAAAAACAAGGTGTCACTGACCAATAGAGAATTTCTCTTTTAGGTATCTAAAGGTTTAATTTCAATCGCATTGACATTTTGGGACAGATGATTTTATTGTGTTTGGAGGAGATTTGAATAATAATTTATTAGCAAATAATAACCGATGCGATCTTTTGATTCAGTTCATGGAGATGTTCAACTTCACTCAGTTGGTAAATGAACCTACGAGAATCACTCTTCGAAGTCGAACTCTGATAGATGTTTTACTAGTTTCTAATCCAGAAAATATTTTAAATACCGAGGTATTGGATATCAATGGAATATCAGATCATTTGGCAGTAAGTTGTAAAATTGACTGTGACAAATCTATAAGACAACCTAAGTTTATAACTTACCGTGACTTTTCTACTTTTGACGTGGCCCTATTCAATGAATATTTGATATCTTACAACTGGAATATAATCTTCGAATTAGGAACTCTGGATGAAATGTTAGATTACCTCAATCACGGTTTGCTCGCACTTTTCAATACACACGCTCCTTTCCGAACCATAAGAGTCACCAAACCACCAGCTCCTTGGCTAACTTACAATATTGAAGAAATGATAAGTCTCAGGGATAGAGCTTTCAGCAGGTACAAAAAGTTGAGAAACTCTGCGTCTTGGAAAAGTTATACTGACTTGAGAAATTACACAACTGGAGCAATACGTCGCGAAAAAAAAGCATATCTCGAACATGTCCTGCACAGGAAAAATTCTAAAGTTATGTATAACACGCTAAGGTCACTTGATATTCTTCGACAGAAGGCAACGCCTTGTCTTCCAGAGCAACTGAAAAACGTTAATAGAATTAATCGTCACTCTAATTGTATAATGCATCCTGAATAATAATAATAAATGTTCTTTATTGAATTGAATATACAAATAAGTTCATATATATATATACAATCCCTCAGGCTATCGACCTAGGTCCTTCAGCCTTTGAATCTGATTATTTCATATTGTAGCTTGCAAATACGTATAAAAAGGAAAAGTTCATCTCAGAGAAAAAAAAAAAAAAAAAAAAAAAAAACACAAATCGAATGCGTTCAAACTGAGACATTAATGAGTCTATTGTATATATATTAAAAGTTTGTCTATCAGAGGATGTTCTGGATGTTTGTAAGTGGAGCGTACTTCCGGATTTCTTCTAATGCAGAACTCTTCTAGGATTTCCATATTCTTCTCTTTCTGGCTGAATCTGCAGGTAAGTTTTTGTATTCTGCGCTCTATGGGTTCTATGTCTGTTCGTTCGTAGAGCAGATGGTTGGGCGGGTTATGAAGTGGATTATTGGGATGGCGTATTTTGGTGATCTTTCTGATGGCGGTAGTTTCAGCAACTTGGAGTTTCTTTACAGTGCTAGCTTTGCAGTTTGTGTAAATTAGGTGTGCATAATCTATCATGGGGCGGCATATCAACTTGTAGATTCTACAGGCTGTGGTCAGATTTATCCCTTGCTTCTTGTAGGTCAAGCTGCTGAAATGTTTTGCTCTTGAAATGATGTTTTTCTTTTTCTGCTCTGCGTGGAGGTTGAAGTTAAGTTTCTGGTCAAGAGTTACTCCCAGGTATTTAACGTTTTGCTCAGGACGGAGGATGTGATTATTGAAAATTAGGTGAGGAGAGTTTGGTGAAGGGAGATGATTGAAAATTATGAAGTGTGACTTGATTGGATTAGGTTTCAGTCTCCATTTATTGAACCATATTATGGTTAGGTCGATCAAGCTCTGTAGGTTCTGCACGGTTTTGACGAGTGTTTTTTCGTGTGATACTAGAGCAGTATCGTCAGCATATTGGAGGATGTAACCAGATTGATTGAAGGGTAACTGTCGCAAGGGATCTATCGCAGCGTGATTGTAAATATCTGAACAGTATGCATTATACAACAGTGGTGATAGTGGAGAGCCTTGGGGGAGTCCTTGTTTTGGTGTGAATTCGTGTGAAAGTTTCGTCATGATTTTAACTTTCAGTTTCCTGTCTGTCAAGAAGCTATTGATGAGGTGTGTCAGTTGTTGGGAGCAGCCTAACTGATTCAATTTGTATAGTAGCCCTTTATGCCATACGCTGTCGAATGCTTTGTTGATATCTAAGAATACTGCTGCAGTTTTTTGTCTATTTAGTTTGCTGGCTTCGATGTTATTGATGAGGATCCCCAGAGGGTGTAGCGTGGAGCATTCATTCCTAAATCCAAATTGGAATCCTGGAATTTTATCATCTATCTGCTGGTGTAAACGATTTCGCAATATTTTCTCCAGATTTTTTCCCAGAACTGGGAGGAGAGTTATAGGGCGGTAATTGCTTGCTTTGGTGTGGTCCAAGTTTGGTTTAGGTATCGTAATAATAGTTCCTTCTTTCCATTCTGATGGAATTCGATGAGTTTTCAGACAGTAATTGAATATTCTAATTATGAACAAGTGAATAGGATGGTCTAGTTTCCTGAGTAAGTTTTTTGTTACGTGATCATGTCCTGGCGATGTGTTCTTGCCTTGTTTCAATATTTCGAAATATTCTTCTTCGTTAGTGGATAAGTCTTCGTCGATGGGAGGGTTTGCAAAGTAAGTGTTGTACCATTCATTTATGTTTTCATATTGGTCAATATCAAATTCTACGTCACTGCTCTCGTCATAGACCTTTACAAAATGCTCGGCAAATATGTGTGCCTTTTCGGATGGGCTTTCATAAGTTGTTCCATTTTGTTCTATAATGGTATTAGATGTAGTTTTACTTCTATATTTTGATAATTTTCGAATCTCCTGCCAGTATGTTTTTCCTTTTTTATCATTTATTTCTTCACAGGTTCTGATCCATGTATGCGTTTTGTACTCTTGTATTAATTTTTGTATATTTTTGTTCAGCTGGTTAATTGATGTTTTGGTATTTGGATCATTATTAATTCTATATTCCCTGTATATTTTCCGTTTTTTTTTAATTAGGCTCACGATGAAAGGTGGAAGTTCATGTGAATAAAAGTTATAGGTAGATTTGGGAGTATGTTCTAGTATTGTAGAGCTGAGTTTCTGATTGAAGAGGGTAATTTGTTCCATGTCAATTTCTAGTGTGTCTGCCGTTTGTATGTACTCGTTCATACTCTCATTTACTTTGTCCATATTAGTTCGTTTCAAGTTGAATCGTAGTATTTTTTCATCTGGTAGTGCTGATTGAAGATCTATTGATATTTGAAAGGCTAGATGGTCTGAACCTAAGTCTGCTGTTAGGTCTACATTGACGATGCTTGTTGAGATGTTTTTGGAATGAAGTATCAAATCTGGGGTTGTGTCATTATTGTTCGGTAAGAGAAAAGTCGGTCCTGTTTGTTTCCTCGTGAAGTTCGAATTCTGCAGAAAGTTATTAAGTTGCCTTTTTTTGATTCTGTTGCTGATGTTGAAATCTCCAACAATTAGCGAATATTTGTACAGACTCGCTTTGGTGAAAATATTTTCTTCAATTCTAGCTGTTGGATGTATGTACACTAAAAATATGTGAAGTCTTTCATTATTAAATGGAATGGTGACGTGAATGCATTCATTTAATGGATTGTTGATTGTTGGTGGGTTGGCTTTACCCAACTTGAGGTATGGATGTGCTTGAATTAGACTTCCACCTCTTGTTCTATTATGGATTTGGTTCCCTTGTTTTTGGACAGTTATCCAATTCTTGTAGGATGTGTTAGTATCATATTTTAGTTTGGCTTCCACGAACAGTGTGCAGTCTATACTATTATTCTCAATGTAGTTACCTATTAAGTGCTTCCTTAGGTTGTAGCTGTTTATATTACAGTACAGTAAATTAATTATCTGCATCGTAAACATGTTGAATGTTCAAGGTGGAATTGATGGGTTCTGTTGGAGATTCGGCATTTGAAGAGTCAAGTTCAAAAATTAATATATATACCCTGCTTCCGGAAAACACTGCGGTGGAGTCAGCGTTGAAGTTATCGATGAATCGTTTTCTCAGTTTCTGTAGTAGCATTTCTCTGTTGGTGTTAACTGGGTCGTTCAGTTCATTTACATAAGTGTTAATGATATGGTCATGAATAGTTACCGGTGAATGAATCCTTGATTTTTGCCTCTTCTCTATCGGGATGTCTATCGATTTTTTGTTCAATGATTTTATTTGAAGGTTTGGTACCCCCTGGATGGGTGCTCTTGGTCTATTGGGACATTTGAATGACCATGCTAAATGATCTTCTGATCCGCAGCTTGTGCATTTTGGAGTTAAGTTTGTAGGACATTTATCAAGATTGTGTGGGCCAAGACATTTGGGGCATTTAGGTGAACTGTTGCATGATTCAGTAGAATGTGTGAATTCTGAACACTTTCCACATGGTCTAGGGCTGGGAGGTGGAGGTTTGCTTGGAGAAACAGGATAGTGGCGAAATTTATAGAAAAATCCGTTTCTGATTAGGCTTTCAAAGGTTTGTATTGAATTAGTTATTAATCTAATTAGCATTGTAGGCTTGTTCGTCGCTCTAGAAATTATTCTTTTGCAATAGTGATGTTCGAGTTTGTTTTTGTGTAAGTGGTCGCTTATTGTTTGATCTTCTATTTCTTGCTCCATATGGGCTATAACTATTGAGTAACTCTGAGAAGAAGTTGTAGTTTGTGGTTTATTGTTTGGAGTTGTTTCATTGAAACCCGTTAGTCTTTTGAATGCTACTAGCTTCTGCAACGTTTCAATTATAATTTTTTTGTCCTCGTTAGTCTTCAATAGAAATCCATTTTTTGTCTTTATTATTTCGTCTGGAGCATTCGGAAACAATTTCTCCCATGTATTAATCAGAGCATTCCTGGATAACCCTGTATCTGCTGATAGATGAAACATGTGTTGGTATTTTTTCATTTGAGTCAAATCCGATCTAATTGGATTGGAGTTTTTGTTGGTTTGGGTTTTTGTGATGGTGTTAGTTTTTATGGAAACAGATGTTTTTTGGGGGGTGGTTATTGCGGAATTAGTACTGGAGCAATCTTCAGAAATTATGGTGTGTATTTGGTCTTGTGTTAAGGGTTTTGTTTTCTTCGGGATGTTTTCTAAACGTTTAGATTTTCTTTTATGTCTAACCTTTTTCCATTCGCCGTCATCCATCAGTTCCATCTCACTATAGTGACCATCACTTGTATCTGACATTTTCAAGTGTTGCGCTGGGACTATTTGCTACTTTAGCTCTAGAGGTACACGTCTATACTCTACCACTGTTGCTATCGCACTGTGCATCCTGAAAAATCTAAAACACTCGTTTCTCTTCTCGATAAATATAAAAGTGTAGTTAATGGTCCTGTCTTCTCCTTCAAAAATATATCTTCAGAAACGGTAAATGAATATCTGAATAAAATGAAAAGTAACGCAGTAGGAACAGACGAAATCTCCATTAGTATGATACAATTGGTGCAGTCCCAGTTAATCAAACATATAACATTCATTTTCAATACGGCGATTAACATGAACATCTTTCCCTCGAAATGGAAACACGCCAAGATTATTCCTCTGGCTGAATGCAACTCGCCAACTAAGCTCTCCGACTTGAGACCTATAAGTATCCTGCCTTCCTTTTCCAAAGCCCTTGAAATGATCATGAAAGATCAAATGGCAGATTACATATATGCACATGAAATAATCACTTCTGTACAATCTGGTTTTCGCACTGAACCCAGCACTACTACTGCTCTTTTGTCAATCACGGATGATCTTTTCAAGGCCGCGGATAATGGTGAAGTTTCCTGTTTAGTTTTATTGGATTACAGTAAGGCCTTCGATACACTTGACCATTCGACACTTTGTAACAAACTCAAATACTTTGGTTTTTCTAACGGAGCAGTAGAATTCATACGAAACTATCTATGCAATCGTACACAGCGCGTCGTCTTGGAAGGTATTGAGTCAGATGCATTGCCGGTTGGTTACGGTGTTCCCCAGGGGTCTATTTTAGGGCCACTATTGTTCTCTTTATATATTTCTGATTTTTTTGAAATTATAGAACATGCCAAAATTCATAACTACGCCGATGATACTCAACTCTATGTCTCTTTTAATTCTTTACTTGTAAACGAAACACAAAATAATATAAATAAAGATTTGAATAAATTATACAAGTTTTCCACCGCGCACAATTTACGCTTGAATTCAAAAAAATCTCAGGTCATGTTCTTCGGGTCGAGAAAGAAAGTGGACAGTGCTCGTGAAGATATGAAAATAAAAATCGGTTTTGATATCTTGCCTATAGTCAAGGAATGCAAAAATCTTGGACTGTGGATTGACTCTGAGCTGAGATTCACCAAACATGTCAGCCATCTTTGCCAAGCGTCCTTCAACATCCTCAAACAACTCTTTCCTAACAGACACTTGCTTTCCAAGCACTTGAAGCTTTCTTTATGCGAATCATTGATAATGTCCAAACTTTCTTATTGTGATAGCGTCTACGGACCTGCCCTCCTGAAATCTGATCAGTATCGTCTTCAGAGAATACAAAACTCATGTATTAGATTCTCCTCCGGTATTCGGAAATTTGATCATATAAGCTCTGTATTCAATAACTCTGGTTGGCTGAGGTTGAACGATCTTCGAAATCTTCACTTACTGTCTATTACACATAAAGTTCTTGTAACGAAAACTCCTAAATACCTGCATAGAAAATTGAATACTTTTTCGGCATTGAATGACCTCAGAACACGTAATAGACACCTTCTTGTAATTCCTCCTCACTCCACTTCAATTTATACGAAATGTTTTTCGTACAATGCTGCCAAACTTTACAATCAGTTACGCAATGAATTCAGACTATACACACTGAGTAACTTTAAAAAGCGATTGAAACTTCTCCTGAAGAATAGGCAGTTTTTGTTCTTACGTTGATAGATACCGCTCTGAATTCTGTTTTGGCTTACCATGTATGTTTGTTATGTATCGATACAAAACAAGGAACTGAACTAGGTTCAAAACTAGGTACGAAACTTCCTGCTTCTGAATACTGTATTGGTTTATGATGTAGGTTTGTTATGTATCAATACAAATCTAGGAACTAACCTACGTTCAAAACTAGGTACAAAATTATGATGACGTTTGTCTTCAATGTCGTTTCCTCTTTATCTTGTTATAGTAGGTAATTTGATTTGTAATTGTTAGGATATATATATTTTTTTTCCACCTGTTTGAATTTTCTTTTTTATTTTATTTTATTTTTTATTTTATTTTATTTCATTTTTTGAGGTCAAGTTGAAAAACAGCTATAGCTGACACTTCGCCGATTCATCAGTCCGACATTTTGTTCTCTATTTTGTAGAAACTGTAATGATGAATAAAGCCGCTTTATTATTATTATTATTATTATATCCTAATTCTGTCCTTACTACAAATATATTGCAATAATTTTTAATAACTTCTACTCTATTTTTTAGAAACGAGGAGAGAAAATCCCATTAAAAGCTGAAAAATGAATGTACCACCTCCTCGAAGAACTTACAGACAGTATTCATATTTTACTTTCTCATCAAATGAAATACTATTTGATATTTCATAAAAGGCATCATAAATTTCTGGTAAATTCGTAAAGAGCGGTTTGATAGCATCTATTCTGCTTGACCATCTTGTTCCAGACAATGGTTTTAAGGTCAGATTTATGACATATTTTTTCAATACATCCCATCTTTTGGTAGAGGATGAAAAATCTTTATATAGTTCTTGCACAATACTTAAAAATCCAGTCGTATGATGATTGAGATTGGCAGCGTCATTAACTATTAAATTTAAACTATGGCTAGCGCACGGTACATAGAAAGATCCAGCAACGTTTTTTGAAGACCATTATTCTTACCGCGCATATTCGATCCATTATCATAGCCCTGTCCCCTTAAATTGTTCATGTCCAAATTGATTTTGGCTAGTTTTTCTACTATAAATGACGTTAATTCAGCGCCAGTTGTATCGATAATTGGACAGAAAGCTAGGAAAGGTTCCCTTATTTCCAACTTTCTATTTTCTGAGTTGAAATAGACAAATCTTATTATAATACTAATTTGTTCTACGTGTGAAACGTCTGGTGTACAATCCAGTATTATCGAAAAATATTTATTAATTCGACATAAATTCAGAATAAAATGTTGAATTTGGTTACCGAGTATGTAAATCATTCCATTTTGGATCTTATATCCAAGATAAGTCGGCATATTTTTGAAATCCGAATCATTCGTTACGCGTCGTATATGTTCAGTCATTGAAAGATCGAATTTTCCTAACAGTTCCATAAATTTTAAAAAATTACCATTGTTACGGTCGTATAATTTTTGGCTTTGGCCACGAAAAGCCATATTTTGTGTACTTAGAAATTGGACCACATATATTATTATTTTGATTACATCGTACCAGCGCTGCCTTTCAGCCTCTAAAAGTCTTTGTTGAGTGTTCTTATTTTTAAGAGCGTGACATAAATCTGTCCATTTTTTATAATCATTGAAATGAGCAGAACTTTTCTCATGTCTGCTGTAATACAAAGCTAGATGTTGCCAGTCACTAATTCCCTCGCAGAATTTATTGTTATGTTTTGATTCAAATATCTTGCAACAAAAGCAATAAACGGAATTTTTGGACACTGAATACAGAAGCCAATCTCTGTGATACTCTTCACCGTTTCCTAAATGCCTTTCATAATAATATTGCCAGTAGTCGGCCACTTAAGGGGATATCGTAGGTTTAATACCTTTCCATATTTATGTATTTCCATATAGAAGATTCAAAAAATTATGACGAATGGAAAAAGGTATTAGCAATACGAATAAAAATATAACAGAATCATGGGGTTTCCACACTTTAAACAGAAAAATTATATTCACAAAAAGTACACTTTTGCTAGTTCTCGGCCACCAAATTCCAGTTCTCGCCCTCCTTTTGCACCGATCTCGGCCACCTACCCACACATAGGTCACACAGTAGGCCACACATATTTATTTAGTTTAATAAAACAAAACAGTGAACAACAACAATATCGAAAAATATCAAATAATAAGAAAAATATTTGAAATAAAAACATCAAAAAATAAAGTACTGTTTCTTAAAACGAAACAAAAAATAACAGAACGAATAAAGTAGGTACGGAGTTACGAGTAGCGATCAGATACAATTTTCGCAAATATATTCCTTTTCTGCAGCCTCTTTTTTTTCATTTGTGGACAACACGAAAGGGAAACCTATGATGTTCGAGGAACATCGTGTTAGCCAGCGGTGGAATTTTGGGAGAGTAGAAAGGTGTTGAAATTTTTCTTGAAAGTTTGGAGGTTGTAAGCATCAGGAAAGACTTCACTAGGCAAAGAATTCCATAACTTTGCCGTTCTATTGAGGAATGATGCTTGGTATAGCGATGTTCGACAGGTCTCGAGCCTGACAGTATAGGAGTGACCAGCTTGAGCTCGTCTGGTTTGTCTACTAGGAATCGTGCGTGGTGGCATAATAGATGATATCTCCGTTGAGCACCGACCATGAAAGTACCTATGAAAAAGGCATAGATCGCCGACCTTTCTACGATGATCTAGAAAGGTCAATGATTTGGTGAGTGTTGTATCATCGACTAGGCGAATAGCTCTCTTCTGAATTGAATCTAAGAGCTTCAGCGTATGTTTGGGGGCTGAGCTCCAAACATGTGTAGAGTACTCCAGGACAGGTCGAATTTGTGTTTTTTAGATCATAAGCAGCTGCTGGGATGTGAAGTATCTCTTCGAACGGAATAGAAAACCAAGTTTTTGTGAAGCAGTTTTCGCAATGGACCTCACATGATCGTCCCATGAGAGAGCAATGTTGGTGGTGCACCCAGCATGGATATTGACGACTTCATAGGAACAGTGGTACCCGACATCATCAAATTGGGCATTGTGTGATCAGCCTTCTTGGTGAACATACAAGCTTGAGTTTTAGTCGCATTGAACTGTACTAGATTCTCAGATCCCCATTTCAGAATTTTTGTCAGATCCTCATTTAAGGCATCAACCTGTCTTCGCCTTGCACCTCTGGCCTCGTTGGATGATACAGGGGCTCTAGAGGAAAAGGCGGAATGAAGTGTACTATCAGCCGCAAAGCTATGAACTGGGCTGGAGGTCACATTCAACAAATCATTAGTAGTAGATAGTAGAAGACACAGTTGGGGCGGCAATACATATGACGGAAATTTCGCTAGGAGGCCTTGGTGCCAAACTCGGTCAAATGCTTTGGAGATATCCAAGGCTACAGCCAGTGACTCCCCATGTTTCTCTATTGACATCTGCCACTTATGTGTCACATAGGCAAACAGATCTCCAGTTGACCTCTGGTGACGAAAGCCATATTGCCAGTCGTTCACTTTTCTCAAGCTCTCTAGATATCGGATGAGCTCGATGTTGATTGCTTTTTCCATTACTTTAGAGATCACAGATAGTAGTGCAATCGGTCTATAGTTGATAGGGAGGGTTTTCTTGCCCTTCTTTGGAATCGGTTGGACCCTAGCTTTCTTCCAGTTAGAAGGAAATACGCCGAGTTTGTACGAAAGGGTGAACAACCTGCAAAGAACTGGTGTTAGTTCTGGGGCACATTTTTTGAGAACAATAGGCGGTATTCCGTCAGGCCCCATAGCCTTCTTGACGTTGAGGCTAAGCAGAATGATTGTGCGTTGCCGGAAGACAATTTCTGGCATACGGTTATCGATGGTAGCGATTTTGGGAAGTTCCTGGCCTCGTGGATCCAAGGTAGAATTGTCTGCAAACATTGTGGCGAAGGTGTTGGCTTTTTCATGAGGTGTTATAGCCAATGTATTATCATCCTTTGTGAGGGGAGGAAATGAGCTAGAAGTGAAATTTCTCCCGATTGCCTTGGCAAAGGTCCAAAATGAACGGGAACCATTTGGACATTCTATGAGCTTTGATCTTATTTTCGCGTTGTATGCCTCTTTAGACTCAGAACGAGGAAGAGAAGAAAGATTGATACATCGCAGGTGGTACCACCTTATACAGCTATCGCAGCCAATATTCTTCTCTCCCTCATCCTCTATGTCGCTGATCAAAACATCTTCACACATTTTTGCTTTGGCTCCCCACGTTTCCGTTTGGATTTCAATTTTGATTTCCTTTCAGCAATTGTGTTCCTTCTAATCAGTCTCTTTTCTTGCAACTTTGCTTCTCTTTGTGCTCTCAAATTTGCTCTGATCCTGCGTCTATTTTCAATGTCTTTGTTTTTTTTTTTTCATTTTTTCTTCCTCTTTAAGTAAAATGCTGCTGCGCCATTTCTCCGAGGAGATAGCCATTGGAAATTTCGAAGTGTCACAACGACGTTTTTTTTTGGTTCTGTTTTGGATTGAAGAAATTTCAGATGTTTATCGAATGGATCATCATTAATCAACTGAATTGGAACCAATGGGGAACGATTTGTTTGTTTGGTTGGGAAGCACATTGTGTCAGATTTATCTAAAACTTTATCACTCTCACTTTCGCGTGTCGATAAGTCTGAAGTTTGATGGACAACAGTGCTTTCCAAACTATGATTTATCTTTGAACCTAAATCTGAGCCTAAATGATATTGTACACCGTTGGGTATAATTTCATCACTCTGCAACTGGTCAGGATCATTCAAGACGGCACCACTAATCGGTGTCAATCTGAAATCGTTTCGGTCCTGAACTCCTTTTTGCGGATTGCAGATTGCAACAGTTTCCTCGATGGATTCTTCATTTGCAACGTCATCACAAATCGATATCAATTCGAAATCTGTTTGGTCTCGGATGCGTTTTCGCAGATTACTGACAGCAACAGTTTAAACCTTGGTTTCCCCTATGGATTTTTCGTTTGTACCTCCCTGCATATGAATTTCAGCAGCTGTAACAACGTTGTTAACCCTTGCATCAACCATATTTTGAGATTGTGTATTATGCTCGAAATTTTCCTCATAGTTCAGGAGGTTGCTGAAAGAAACGATTGACACATCGTTCAATGGAACGATTGATATATCATTCAACGAAATGAAAGATCCAACATCCGGTAATGAATTATTCACATTTTGAGTAGTTGTATCGGTCGGTGCCGGGGTTGCATTAGTTGAGGGTAATGAACCAATTGATCTTGATCGACGTTTTGGAGACATATTAGATCTGGCCGATTCAATTTTATGAATCTCGCGATGAATAAAATCAATCTGCTGATATCATGTAACTACAAAAACTCAAATATCTCACGAACGGCTCAATTTTTTGTATTTGAATAGGAGTACCTTTTTCATGTAATTTTCTTCGCTCCATCGAATGCTCCTGTTTTTTCACCTAAAATAATACAGGGAAAAAAGTTTTCTACAAAAAATCATGACTCACCCTCTGAAAACACCCTTCCATAACAATATCAGAAATGTGGAAGTGTGACGAAAAAATGTATTTTGACAACATACATTCATGCACAACATTTCAATCGGGTGGCTTCCATCGTTCAGAAGTTATGCGGAGAAATTATTTTAATTTTATCAACTTTGGAAGGATATATCTCCCTTAATATGCATTTTGGGCCATGAGTTTAATTATCAAACTACACTTATTTTTCAATGTTCTATCACCCCCAGAAAGCTCGGTACACATTTTTGACTCACCCTGTATATGACATTTTGGTGGCCGAAAACTGGCTACAGTATCAACTTCCACAGGAACTTCAAAGAGGACAGAACGATAAATGTTCATAGCATTGGGCCTTGTCATCAAAGTACCACGAATATTGAGCTCAATGATCCAGTTCTCGGCCACCATGGCCGACAAATGAAAAATAGCTGTTTTGGGATTCCAATACACCGGCCACCCCTCAATTTGAGAAAAAAATCATTTATTCACACTTTTCTCGCATTGAAATAGCAGTTCAACACCATAGATACCCCCTACATAAGTTTTCTTTTGCAGATATAAAAATAATTGACTTGAACTTACCGTTGAACAACTTATGTCGCACTACATTTTTTCAATGGATCAACGCACGAACAACGTTCACTTCAACCACCATCTCTTGAACTGACTGGTAATTGATGACAGTGACAGCAGAACAGGTGGAGTAAGAGGAATATGCGGGAAAAGTATGTTTCAACTCTTGGCGGGATTTTCGAATACTTGGAGTTTGTATTTTTCTTATTATTTCATAAAAATAGCAAAAATGGCCGACAACTGGAAGTGGCCGGCAAACTGGCGCAATCACCCTACTCAGAAAATTTTTGCCCCGAGGAGTCACGCGGAAAGTTGTACTGTTTAATTTGTTTGATCGGATTTTCTATCAAATACTGGATCAAAGTAGCATTGGAAACTTTTGGCCAGAGTCCAGGGTCATCTTTGGAAACAGTTGGTATTGGTGACGATGATAATTGACTTGGCAGTGACAATGGTGTATCAGGCAGGGGCACGGACGAAATTTCGGCGGCATCATATTGAATTAAAGACAAACAAAAGCATATGAGTACCTATACCTATCTTCCTGTCTGAATCAACTGATTCATCTATGAATAATTTTAATTATGTATAATAAAATGGATAAATGAATGAATATTTCTCGACAATCAAACTCCGCCGTCTAGTCCCAAGCTGAGCAGGGCTCGTAAAATAAAATTGAATGAGAAGATGTTTTTTTTTATTTTGACATCACAGACAGACTAAATTTATATTTATTCGTATAGAAAATTACATAAAAAGCACGTACATGAAGCGTTTTTTGAATCAGATTTCATAACATCTTCATCGATAGAACGCCCGGTTTCTGTCTAATGATTCTTTGGAAGTGGATGATAGAGCCATAAAATATCTACTTATTTTGATTATATTTTCATCACGTTCTCCTTCTTTTTTCTTTTCCTTATCAAATTCTGATAACCAGATAATTTCTTTTTTTTATCATGAGTACTATCACTCATCGTGAAAACACGTTGAAACAACCCCTAACACACAAACTATATATTGTTTTTAGAGCTTCAACTCAAAACTTAATCTTACCGTGAAAAATCAATGCGCACCTTGCACACACTTCTTTCAATTTCAATTGACTGATTGTTCAATTGTTTTGGCACTCTCGTTCCTTGAAGTCAGGGAATTCCCGCGACCCCACCCCGCTTGCGTCGCACGCGTCGCATCGGGTTACGTTCATAGCATACGTTCCGTTAATCCACCGAAGTTACCGATGCTTTCAGAGCCGGTAACAACAATCTTGACAGTGGTTACCTGCTGGTAACCACGGTTGGTATTTATTTACGGAACGCCTGTCCGGCCTGTCATTTCAATCATTTGTCAAAGTCAACCCTGTGATTTGTGTTCTTTCTATGTGTTCATTTTGGAATTTCGGTTATTTGTTGATAATTGTTATAAAAATGTGTGTATTCATTCTCGTCTCGATCGTTCTATCATAGAAGTTAAGTTTTTATTTCCGAAAAATACCTTTTTAAAAAAGATTATTTTATTTCGAACAGACAAGTAGCTAGTTTTAACATCAAATTATAAAGTCAGACTGTCGCCTTCACGGCCAAGTGGAATGAGGTAAACTCTGTTGAATCGGCATTCTCACGGCGGCGTCCTATATCGCTGACTCGATGGAATCAGGCTGTCTTCAAGATGTAACTTCTCCATCCCTAGGGGAAGTTTTGTAAGGGACGAACAGAACTGATGGATCCTGGGAGTCTTCGGGGTGTTTTGCCTTGCGACATGGAGGGTGCTGGTGGAGTCTGTACCATATAGGGCTCCTAGGATGATGGCTGCAACGATGAATAGCGGAGTCGTCCAGAGGTGGCTGATGTCAGCTTCTGCTTCGTATGCTAGTGGTTGGAACTGTTGTTCATGTAGATTCTTCAGTTTGTGGAGTTCGTCAAGTGGTACTTTCTCGAGGTGGATTGGGTTGATTTGTCTGACCGGTTGTACCGAGATGGTTTTGACCTTGGGCTGTCAAAGGCTGTTCTTGAATCACATCTTTTCCATTGATATAACCATCTTGGGCCGTCTGAAATCCACATCCTGGTGGTAATTCAATTAGGTACGTACCATGGAGAACCGAAATTCCAGTGGTGGAACATTGGGTCGATACTTTGGTCGGCTGTGGGAAAATACCGATGTAATGGGCTGATGTTAATCGTTCAATCAACGTGATATTGACTGATACTGGCACGTGTTGACAAGAGGCCTCCTCGTCCGAAAGTTGTAGGATTTGGGAGATACAGTCTTGAGCGCTCGAATCGAACGTTACCGATGTACTTTGGCACAGATAGTTCGGGTTTATTCTTCTGCAGGGCTGATCGGTGTATTGATATAGTGCAGTATTCATAGTCAGATAGGGTGCAGGTGGTATTATAGAGGTGAGATTTATCGTGGGAATGGAATACAGGTGATAGTGAGTGAATGATTCGGGGTGTAACAGAGGAAAGTGCAGAATAAAGACAATCATGGTATCTGAAAAATAGGCATCCACGGAGATGACGTCATAATATCTGAGTAGTTCGCTTTCTTCGGTGTATAACAGTTGTTCTCTCATGTGATTTTCGAGCATAGTGGTAACCACGTATTTCAATTCGTCTGGTCTGATTATACTGCCATGTATGGTATTTGTTCTTGCAAATGTGATAGCGTTTTCAAGATCCGTAAGGAGTTGTAATAATATCTGTAGAGATAAATTCAATTGATCGAGGATATTTCTAGTTCGCATATAGTCACTGAAATCGAAAATAAACTTATTGAATTTTGATCTCACGTTATCGATTTCGTCAGCAATTATTTGTTGATTGTGTGTTATCAGAGTAATGGTGGAATTGAAATTCTCAATCAATTTGGCGGTTAGGGATACGTGATCGTTGATTCGGCGAATTATATTCTTTTGGTTGTTCTGCAGGGCGATGATCATCCGTCTATCATACTTTTCGGCGTCCTCTTGGTCCAGATTACCAGATATTATTCTCACTACACTTCCAAGTCCATTGATTAGTCCTCTTCTGGTTCGGTGAGACGGATAGATCGATTGAAATTTCCGGTTGACCGATTCAAGCTGATATTGGAGTCCTTGATCGAAGTTATGCAAACTCTCAAAGTAGGGATGACTGAGACCTTCTCTTATTGATTCCGTAACTGCTTGGTACTGGTATCAAATGGTATCGATTTCTATAGCTATTGGCGTTAGGTTGTAATAATGAATGAAGTCGTGGAAGCTATTTTGAATTCTTGCTGCACCCAGCTTCAGGGGTAGTATTCCTGGGTTGTCTTTCAAGTCCTGAATTTTTATTTCCTGTCCCATTGCTTGGGTCCATCTGCAATAAGGTTTCTTGTTCAGACTTGGATTTGATATTCTTTATATTTTTCTTATGACAAGTGGTTTTGGGTAGATTGACTGTAACTTGATTATCTGATTCGACTATTCGAGGATGAAAACGAGAGAGTAATTTATTCCTTTTTGCAGTAGTCTTTGTATATATTTTGCTATTCGGCTTATAAGTGGTTGGCGGTTTCCTTCTGATATTTCTTCTTTCAATTACCTTTTCTTTGATTCGGATTGCTCTTTGGTTCAGCTCTTGGTATATAGCTTTAGTTTTTTCTCGATGTTGTTGAGTGTAATTATTAATCAAGGTTCTATTGATGTCTACATCAAAAGGATCTTGGGTGTCGAGATGTCCATTGAGAACATCTATTGCAAAATTGCATAGGGCATTTGGTCTTTCATGTTAAAATTTGTCTTCTTATCTTTCAGGGCTCTCAAGTGTTCAATCAGTGTAGAGTGGAACCGTTCAATCATGCCATTGGACTGTGGATTTTCGGGTGTTGTGTAGTGTATTTGAATTTTGTGTGTGTCAACGAATTCTTGCATAAGACCATTCTTGAACTCGGTACCGTTGTCTGAAACTATCATGTGTGGTAATCCATGATGAGTAATGAATATTAGGAATGCGTTCAGAACGTTTACAGAGTTCGATCCTTCTATTGGGTAGGCTTGTCCATATTTCGAGAAGGCGTCGATAACTGTCAAAAATTTCTGTCCATTAGCTTGGAAAGTGTCGAGATGAATTATCTCGAGGGGCTTTGTGGGAGTTGGTGTAACCATGAATTTTGGCTTGGCGGGATTCCTATCATATTTATTCATTTGACAGTTTTCGCATAGGTTGATATATTCTTCTATGTCGGTTTTCAATGATGGCCAATAGTACAATTTTCTGATTCTTGTTTCTGTTTCGTTGATACCTCGGTGATTGCTTTTTCCTTCGTGGTAGTTGATGATAATCTCTCGCTGTCTATCGGTGTTATTGATATCTTCTAGAATTTGGTTGCATTTGACCAAATCATAGGCTGAATTTTTGAAGTTTTTTCTAAGTATATCACATGTTGTTTGATAATTGCTGTCAGTGTTGAAGAATAGTGCATATTTAATTTTTGGTGGTATGAATTCCTTGAAAAATTTGATCAGGTTGTTTTCGGTGTCGTCCAGTCCGATTTGTGCGTGGATATGTTTTTTATTGGGGAATATTTGTTCTGTGATTGGTCCAACTGCGCTGTAATTCACGAAATTCAATTTGACCTGGTTATTATAATAATTGAGAGGCCGTTCGGAAATGGGTATGTTCAAAATCGGATCTTCGTGATTCGTATGAACTGTGATATTACTGCCTTGGTCGCCTGCATCATCAGCTGTTTCGGTCTCTGATGAGTCCTTATCATTACACAGTTCGTCTGCCGTCAGTGTATCGGATGTGTCGGTGTTCCTTCTCTGGGCAAGGTCGATTGTTGCGGTCGATGGTTCTGATGGGTCATCATTTTCCGGTTGGTGTAGGTCAGTTTCGTTATCTGGTACGTTATTATACATTGAAGCGTTGTCGTCTTTCGGTTTTGAGAGATTTTTATGAAAATCATTCAAAAAGTCTGTCCAATTGAATTGTTCTTTCGTGTGTACTTCGATTCTTGATAGAGGATCGGCGGCATTAGTTTTTCCTTTAATATAGGATACTTCATAATCGAACTCTTCAAGTTTTAATCTCCATCTTACTAATTTGGAGTTCGCGTCTTTCAACGAGAAGAGCCATTGAAGAGGGCGGTGGTCTGAAAGGATTTTAAATTTATGTCCGAAAAGATAAGGCCTGAAATATTTTGTTGCCCAAACTATAGCCAGCATTTCCTTTTCAATTGTCGAGTAGTTCTGCTTGGATTCGTTGAGAGTCCTTGAAGCGAAGGCGATCGGCTTATCTTTTCCTGGAGGGCCTTGTGAAAGGATTGCACCAATTGCAAAGTTGCAATTGCGTCAGTTGTCAGGTTGAAGGGTTGGTCGAAATCAGGGTACTGCAAGAGCGGTTCGTTCGTCAATAAATGTTTGCATGTCTCGAAACACTGCACAAATTGTGGCGTATGTTCAATAATGGCATCTTTTTTTAGACACAACGTAAGTGGCTTGGCGATCTTCGCAAAATCTTTTATGAATTTTCTGTAATACCCAAGAAGTCCTAGGAATCCTTTGATTTGTTTTGTTGTTCGTGGAATAGGGTATTTCAAAATTGCGTCGATTTTGTCTGGGTTTGGTCGGATTCCTTCGGGTGTGATGACATGACCCAAGAATGCCACTTCTTTCTTCAAGAACTCTGACTTATCGAGTTGTATTTTCAGATTAGTTTCGTTTAGTCTTTGGAACACTTTCGTGAGATTCACCATATGTTCTTGAAGAGACGTTGAATAAATGATGATGTCATCCATATATACTAAACATATGTGGCCTTGCAGTCCTTTCAGGACATTATCCATGACCCTCTGAAAGGTTGCGGGGGCGTTCTTGAGCCCAAAAGGCATTCTGACATATTCGTAGTGCCCATCCTCCACGTTGAAACTGGTTTTCGGAATATCTTCCTCTGCCATTTCGATTTGATGGAAGCCGCTTGCGAGATCCAATGTTGTGAAATATTGGCATCTCCCGAGTTTGTCCAGCACATCTGAGATATTGGGCAGAGGGTACTTGTCGTCGATGGTCTTCTCATTCACTTTCCTGTAGTCCACTACGATACGCCATTTTATTTTCCCAGATGCATCCGGTTTTTTTGGTACTACCCAAATCGGAGAGCACCAGGGTGATTCGCTCGGTCTTATAATGCCTTGCTCGAGCATGGATGAAATTTGCTTCTGAACTTCTAATTTGTGTACGTGTGGATATCTATATGACTTCGCATATACAGGGATTTCGTCTTCAGTTCTAATGCGATGTTTCACTTGATTCGTGAAAGAAAGAGGTGTGTCTGGTTTATGGAAAATATTTGTGAATTTTCTACACAGTCTGGTTATCTGCTCTTTTTCTTCCGAATTCATGTGATCAGTACGAATCAAGTTTTCGATATCTATTTCCTGTGTTTCTAGGGGTGCGAAGTCTGCTGAGTATAGATGGTATTCTTCTAAGTTCATCGGGGATGTATTGATTGGTTCCGAGAATGCTAAAAGGAGTTCATCGTCAGTATTGTTAATGAGCTCTGCCCAAGCTAACTGATTGCATGCTGTTGACATAGTTTCTCTCAGAATAGCACCTTGGATATTTTGTCGTGGAAGGACTATCGTTCCTTCGTTTTCTCTCACCGGCAGTCTCACTCTGGTGATCATATGAGGTTCAAGTTGAATCGAATAAAAATCAACTTTGCTAGTCTCGTAATATTCGATTGGAATTGTCGAATATTGCGTGATTAATTCTGAATCAGGAAAATTTAAGTAAGCCTGCATTAATTTCAAGTTGTCTAATCCTATCAAACCATCAAATGTTTTGTGGAATTTAAATAGATAGAATTTCAATTTGCTGTCGGAGTTGAATTCTTGAAAACTTGGGATTTCGGCTGAATAATTTTGGGAGTAATTTTGGAAGATCGATGTGACGACAAAAGGTTCATGTTTGATATTTCATATATAATATTTGAAACCGATATCTGGATTGAGGAATGATTTCGTCGAGCCAGTATCGATGAGCAATTTTAATGGTGGATTGGCGATGGTAATGAAAGGTAGTTCTTTTTTGTCTGCGAAAGTATGTAGTTCGACTATATTTCGGTTGGTGAATCGTCGTCCTGATGAAAATTTCCTTGTTCCTCTGGTGAGTATTCAAATTGTCTGTCCGATTGAAGTTCTTCTTCCTGTGATGGTTCATTGTAATCGTACGAAGGTTCTCCGAAGTATTGATTTTGCTGCTCGATGTTGAATAGTTCCTCCGACGTGAATGTTGGTCTTGATTGAGGATGAGCTCTGAAAGTTTGAGATCGTCTGGCCTCTGGTCGTATTTCGTGTGCTCACGCTCATTGGCGTCGGTTTCGGCTGCGAGGGTCCTTGATTATTTCGGTTAGCCCACACATTTTGAGATCTTCCTTCGTGTCTGTTGAAAACTTGTTGGTTGGTGAAGAACCGCTGCGTAGGGGGATTCGGTCTCGGTGTGATGGCTATCGGTCCTTGTGGAAATTGGCGTTGAAAAGTTGATTGATTTTGCCATGTTTGTACCTGCCCTGTATATTGTACGGGGGCTACTAGATTCGCCTGTGTTCTTGGGAATCTTTGCATTGGCATCTGCGTCCGGCTAGGTGTGTTCTGTGTCTGTACATTAGATCTTTGGAGATAGCGAATGTTGCTCTCTTCTTGTATGTACTGTAGAGCAATTGCCAAATTATTCGGTCTCATTGCTCTTATAGTCGAGCCTAAAGTTTCCTTCAATCCTGCCAAAAACGTCGTTAATGTTTGTTGGCGGAAGAAATCTTTCTTGCTGGCTTTCACTACCGGGTTGTCATTGTGGACTTCGATGTAGTTGCTTATAGTGTTAAAAATTCCCATACATTTTTCATGAAATTGGAATGGGGATTCATTTGGTAGCTGCCTCATGTTAACAAGATCTCGTGTGAGACTATTTTCGTCACGTTGATCAGAAAAGTTCTGAATCAAAATTTGTTTGATGTCGTTCAATTGCTCACATCCATAAATGGAAACGACTTCCTTGGCTCGCCCTGTGAGTTTGCTAACTATTCCTTGTAGCAAAAGGACGTTCTGTATTCAACCGGCATTCGCAGGTCTTACGTCGTAATAGTAATTGAGAAGTGTGGTCGCTACCTTGATGAAGCTATACAGTTCGTTTGGGTTTCCATCGAAAGGTGGCAGAATACACAAAGTTTTCACATCGAAAGTTGGTCTCGCCATAGTTTCGGTGGTACAAATGGTCAAATTTGTGGGTCTTTTGTAGAATCGCGAACTAACGTTGGAAAACGACGAGTATCTTTTTCACAGACTCTTTCGCGATCCTACCGACTGCGCCAGTTAAGTTTTTATTTCCGAAAAATACCTTTTTAAAAAAGATTATTTCATTTCGAACAGACAAGTTGCTAGTTTTAACATCAAATTATGAAGTCAGACTGTCGCCTTCACGGCCAAGTGGAATGAGGTAAACTCTGTTGAATCGGCATTCTCACGGCGGCGTCCTATATCGCTGACTCGATGGAATCGGGCTGTCTTCAAGATGTAACTTGGATGATGATGCAGATTTGTTTTTATTCAATGAAGTTCTGAATTCCGATTCTAGTGCAAGCAGTGAAGATGAAGTTCAGGCTAGAGGACCGATGGGTAAGTATTTTTATACATAATGGAGTGACCTGATGCTCAGAGCATAGACCACATAGTACTCTTTATCCTCAATTTGTAAGGTAATACCTACTTTTTATTCAACAGTGCCTCGCCCCAGAGTACAGGAGTATATTGAAGAGGTGGTTGACCACTATTCTGATGGAGAGTTCAGGGAAATCTTCAGGATGAATAGGCCTACTTTCAATCATGTACTCTTATTGATTAATGGACAAATCTCTTCAAATATCATTGATAGAGGAAGGCATACCATATCGGCAAAAGCCCAATTATTATTTGCTCTTTGGCATTTTGGAACACCAGATTCCTACATGCATGCATTTTAACATTTTTGTTAACTACATATGATTCTTATATAAGATATCTATCAAATAGATATTATTTGTTATTTTTATCAACTTCAGATCCATATGTGGCCGATTCAATATTGGTAGAGCTACAGCATTGAGAACTGTTAGAAGAGTAGCTGAAGCACTATTTTCTTTGAGCCGAAATATTTGTGAATGGCCCACTGGTGAATACTTATATGAAGTAGTGTATGGCTTTACAGGAATGGGATTTCCTAACACCATTGGATGTATCGATGGAATGCATGTGAGAATCCCGAAACCCAAAGATTATGGATTGTCATATATAAACAGAAAAGGATTTCCAAGTATTATCTTGCAAGTATGTTCCTCAAAATCATTCATATTAATGTGCTACAAAAGTCATTTGTTAACTGTTCGACTACATTCAATTCATAATTAATGAACAGAATCAAAGAGATTAGTACTCAATGCTTTTTTTTGCTAGTTACACAGAATATGTATTAACTCATGTCCATGTCTGATACACACAGAACAGATTAAATTCCAAAACCATTGAAATATTCTTGGCTCTACAATTACAAAAATAAGATGTTGAAAATCAATTTTTTTCAGGCAGTATGTGATCACCAAATGAAATTCACTCATTGCTATGCTGGAGAAGTGGGATCAAACCATGACGCAACTGTCCTGAGACGTAGTGAAATCTGGACATATATGAATATAAACGATGAAAAATTTCCCAATAATACTCTTCTGATAGGAGACAAAGCTTACCCATGTCTACCAGAATTGATACCACCATATAAAAACAATGGCCACCTAACAGATGCCTAGAAGAATTTTTTGTTGTCAAGAACGAGAGCAACCATAGAACGATCTTTCTGCCGTCTACAAAAAAGATTTAGGTGTCTGAAAGAATTGCTAGATATGCAATGTTTAGAATGGGCTTCAAAATATGTCATTGCATGTTGAGTGTTACATAATATATGCATTGTACAAAATGACATGATTGATTTTGAATTTATTCCTGCGGGTGATGATAATGAGGATCCACATATTCCAGAAATTCCTGGGGGCAGGCGAAGGAATCTTTTAGGCATACAAAAAAGAGATGAGCTCTGCCAACAATTACTTCCAGATTGATTTCAATATAAATTTAATGTTGAAATAAAAATACTTAAGCAAATATACCGGGTGTCCCAACGAAAACTTTCCACCCGGATTTACTGGGAAATGACAAATTATTTTCGGAAACGCTAAAACAGGTCGATTTTAATTTCTAGAGGGACACATGTTGGTAATGGATTCAGTCGAGCAACTTCATCCCCCGGACGGGGGCGGCTACCCCATTGCGAATCATTATAGGGAACGTGGGTCGAGTGATACATCATCTGAAAGCTCTCTTTATTCCCTATCCAAACGTGTATAATTCTTTCAAAATCGAATGAATGGTAATTGAAATTGGTGTTGTTGACAGGTTCAATGTAATTAGTCAATATCTTAGATATATAGATAGATAGATAGATAGATAGATAGATAGATAGATAGATAGATAGATAGACAATGGCAACATCCCATCCGGTCAGGGAACCCAGTCACCCCACGAAAAACTGAAACAAATTAGTCAAAACAAAGTAAGTAGCCAGGCTGGGACTATTAATTGCGAAAATCTTTCAACCAAGTATCAGGTTGATGTCGCTATTCGCGAATACAACAATACAAGCGGAAGATGCTCACCATAATTGTGAGCGACACGTCCAATGGAACCTCCTCCACAGAGGTGAACCGATCACGGCACTGAAGCTCGGAAACCATATTTCTTAGTTTTTGTTCTGTTGACTTTTTCATAGACAAAAAATACCTGTTTTTCATGGTTCGCCTACGTGTATGTTCTCAGATTCATGTATGTTCTCAGTTCGCATGATTCTTATGGAAATATCATTTGATTCGTATTCTGTGAGTCAAGTTTCTTCCTGAAAATGGTTTACGCATTAGAGAAACGAATTGAGTTAGTGAAACTTTACTACAAAAATGATGATTGTCTTAGAGCTGCAGCTAGAATTTTCAATACAAGGCATCCAGGGAAAAATGCATCTTATACCTGTGTTCAAACGTTGATTGATAAATTCGAAAGAACTGGGTCTGTGGGAAACCAGAAACATCATCCTGAACGTCGGATAAGGAACGAGGCTGTTGTGGTAGCGGTTTTGGGACACGTGGCTATGGACCATACTCAAAGTATTCGAAGCTTGGCTGAAGCTTCAGGTGTAGCGCGATCGAGTATTCAGAGAATTCTCAAGTCACATCGATTCCATCCATACAAAATCAAACTTGTACATGAACTGAACGAAGACGATTTTGACAGACGTCAACAGTTTTGTGAGGAAATATCTGAGCGTCTGAGAACAAATCCCAATTTGCTCTTCAATATTTGTTTTTCAGATGATAGTACATTTTTTGTTAATGGAAACGTAAATCGTCACAATTGCCGCTACTGGAGCGATACCAATCCCAGGCTAATACGTGAGGTCTACACACAAACTCCGCAGAAGTTGAATGTTTGGTGTGGTATTTTTGGCAAATACCACTTTTTGTAGATGATAATTTTGATAATTTGAATGGACAAATGTATTTTCTTGAGAATGTCATCGATCCCATAATAACGGATATTATAATAATAATAATAATAATAATAATAATAAACGCTTTTATTGATAGATACATAGGAATAAGGCAGAAAATAGAGATAATGTTTTGTACAAAAATGTGAATCTATCAAACGGCAGAGTTAGCTCTTGAACGTTCCAGAGAGGAACGAGAAAGTGCTTTCTTCCACTCAACCGAGAAAAACTAAAACTAAGCTTGAAATTAATGAACGTAAATGATACAAGGGTGCTGTCATACGCACGTTCTACAATGTTGACAGTTATTAAATTATATACACCTAATGTGTTATCATATATATATGGAGATTAGTATATCATGTGGTGGAATAATATATTTATGAAATTGTTATTATATTTATATGATGTTCACTGTAGCCGCAGATATGAGCATACGATCAGTGATAGCATGAGTCAGTATACCATATGTCAGAGAGAGGAGAAAATGAATTCACTCAAAGGCGGAGATTACCTGAAAGGAGTAATTTCTTGAGTTTGTATCTAAAATTATCCACTCAAAGGCGGAGATTACCTGAAAGGAGTAATTTCTTGAGTTTGTATCTAAAATTATCCACATTAGTTATTTTGGGTTCTTCGGGAAGCCGATTGTATAGCCGAGTTATCATAAATGAAAATGACGATTGGTATTGTGTAGTATTATGTAGGGGTGGAGTAAGTAGAGATTTGAAACGGGTATTCAGGTGGTGAACGTCTGTACGAAATGTGATTTTTTTGTATAGGTAAGGCGGTTTCTGTGTTATTATGATTTTATGAAATAATGTGCACGAATGGAGAATTCTTCTATTTTCAATGTTCAACCAGCCGAGCTCATTCAGTCAGACGGACGCATGAGTTTTGAATTAGTTGAAGACGATGGAGATCTTTTTTAGATATGGCAGGTCCGTAGATGATATCTGCATAATTTAAATGTGAAAGAACAAGGGACTCACATAAAGTTACTTTGCATCGTCTGTCTAAGACTTTCCTATTGGCGTAGATCAATTTCAAGTTACAAAAAGCACGCCTTATTACCATGTTAACATGTCTAGAGAAACTGAGCGACGAATCGAGTATTACCCCTAGGTTCTTGGAGAAGTCAGATATAGGGAGTGTACAGTCCTTGACTTTAATGTTCAGAGAATCGATGCAACGAGTGCGAGCATCTTTTTTTCCAAACAATAACGCAACAGATTTGACAGGATTGATCATGAGACAATATTTCTCTGATATTGAAATGATAGACTCAAGGTCGGAGTTTAGCCTATGGTTTGCTTCCATCAGATCGTTTTCGTGAAAAGAGATATAAATTTGCGTATCATCTGCATAAAAGTGACTATTGCTAAACCGGATTTCCTTGTGAAACTCGTGTGTGTACAGAATAAATAGCACAGGACCCAAAATAGACCCTTGGGGGACTCCGTTTTTCACAACTAAAAATTCCGAACTGCACTGATCAAGAAGTACTGCTTGCATGCGATTGAGCAGGTAAGCTGCGAGTAGAGCTACTGCTTCTACAGAAAATCCGATGTAATGAAGAATCGATAATAAAAGCTTGTGACGAATATGATCGAAAGCTTTGGTATAGTCAAGCATGACGAGGGCTGTCAATCGTTTTTTGTCTGATGCATCGAATATATCATCGGTGACCTTGAGGAGGGCTGTGATGCAGCTATGCTGTGGTCTAAAGCCGGACTGACACAGCGGAATGATGTTATTAACTTCTAAGTGATGCTGAATCTGACAAAAAGCTATTTTTTCGAACACCTTAGAAAGTGTGCAGAGAATACTTATAGGACGAAGATATTTGTATTCTTCAGGATTAGGAACTTTGGGCAGTGGTATGATTAAAGATTTCTTCCAGATGGATGGAAACACATTTTTTTCCATGCAGAAGTTGAAAATGTGGCAAACTATCGGAAGGATAGTAGGACAGCAATGCAAGAGCATGATGATGTTAATGCTATCTACTCCGGTGGCTTTCGATTTTATTTCCATCAAAATTTTGGATATTTCTGTTACATTAGTTGGGGAAAAGTGTAAATTAGTTGATCACTTGATAGTTGATGGTTAATAAAGTTGATCACATCCAGGTCGGGAGCAAGATTACTATCCGAAGAGTCAACAAAATATTTATTAATTTTAGAGGGATTCTTCAAGTGCTCTGGGATAGTGTGAGCTGAGTTTTTGGAGTATATATCAGCTTTTTTGAGCTCTTTCCAAAAATGACTATTATTGTTATTTCTCCTGATGACGAATTGCATGTAAGCTTTCTTTTCACGAATTATCGCGTACTTGGTTTCATTCCTCAGATCTTTGTAGAAGTTCCAATGCTTTATAAGCTTGGTATGTTTGTATTTCACGAGAGCTTTATCGCTGAGGGACATCATTTTTTTAATAACATAAGTAATCCATGGTGCCTTAGGACGTGTAATCTTAACAGTTCTCACAGGAGCGTGAATATCGAAGAGTGAAAGGATAATCTCATTGAGTAAAGAAACTTTGACATCAACATCCTCAGCTGCATAGATCCCAGAGAAATCCGTATTTTCCAAATCAGTTGAAAAATTAGAAGGATTCATTTTATTGTAATCGCGAAAAGTATGGAGGAATGCCTTATTTTGTTCTGGCGCAGTTCCTATCCAGCAGGATACCATACAGTGGTCAGAACCGATAGATGCATCTGTCACACGGGTGTGCTCCACCGAAATCAACTCAGACGAAATTATCAGATCGATGAGCTTGGCGCTTGTGGGGCCATAACGGGTGGGTTCGGATATTATTTGATCGAGAGCATATGAGTTCAGTATGTCCTTGAGTCTTATACTGGAGATATTATCGGATGCTAGTAGATCGATGTTAAAGTCCCCCGTGCACAGAATTTCATCAAAATGTAGAGTGATATAACTAATAGAGAATTCGAAATCAGTTAAAAATTCTTCGGCGGAAAAATTAGGGGGTCTATAGAGAACACCCAGGGCATATTTCACTTTACCCAGTTCAAAAGATACCCAGAGTTGTTCGGTATTATTTGGAGGTATGTTTTTTATTATTTTAGGTTTGTATCCAGTTTTGAAATATATGGCGACCCCCCCACCTCTACCCAACAGTCTGTCACGCCTGAAAAGAGTGTAGCCATCTAGACTGACACTACGGTCAGAAATATTCGAGGAGAGCCAAGTTTCAGATAACGCGATTATCTCGAACTTATTTTGAACCAACTCTCTTAAATTCTGAATATGAGGAACCACCGATCGTATGTTCAGATGTGCTACTTTGATTATTCCATTCATTCAGAAAAATATGAAGAAGAAATAGAAGAAATAAGAAAGTCAAAAAGGAAATAATTCTTAACTATTAAATGATACTAGGTTATCGACATGGAATGTTTACATTATATATAAGTTGAAATCAGTTTACCAACGAATCACAGAACAAAGCGCGGAAGGTTGAGTGATTCCAGAGTGAAACAGTGAGTGAGAGGGATTAATATGTGTAGTTTAGGAAGAAGTTACTCATCTTTTGAAATTCTGACGTGTGATTCTGTCAGTTGATCTGTCACTTGTGTTACTTGAGGATGATAGCGTTCTGAGAAGTTTTTTGTTTCTATCTTCGTAGTTAGCATCAGCAGGAGAACTATTAATCCGCTTCTCTGAGGTGGCTGACGCAGATGTAGCCGTTGTAGCCTTTCCAGGACGAGAATGGATAGGGGTGACGGCTGTACCTGATACAGGCACAGGTAGATGTGGTGGTGGTTGATAAATCGAGGTACTCGCTAGCTGCGTATGTGTTTCTTCTACCACTTGTCGTTGAGGGAGTAAATCAAAATCGATGGAAGATTTTTTGAGTTGCTCAACCGTGAAGGCCTCTCCACTCACTACAAGTGTCTTGCCCCTGATAACTGCAGCGAGATGGCTAGATCTAGCAGACTTCAGATGCTGGCGTAGAACTTTATGATCTTCCCTATCGGGCTTACACAGATCTTGTGAAATGAATATGTTGGTGCCCCTCAATTTTGAGCAACTATTCAAGATATACTGCTTTTTCAGATAACTCACGAATTCAATTTTGATAGCAGAAGTGGCGTTACTTTTGAGTTGATATATATTGTTTATATCAGAGGATAACAGTGCAATTTCCAGAAGCTTATTAATTTTGGAAACTATGTCTTGATGGTAATTCGAGTCCGTAGATGATGATATTGTTCTTACGATTCTTATCGAAAACGATGGAGATTATTTGGCAGACAACCTCCATTTTCAACAAGATGGAGCACCACCTCACTATGCAGTAGCGGTTAGAAACTTTCTGGATGAACGATATACCAATCATTGGATAGGGCGACGAAGACCAATTGAGTGGCCAGCTAGATCACCGGACCTAAACCCGTTGGATTATTTTTTATGGGGGCATCTCAAAAGCAAAGTTTTTGCCACTACGCCAGAGTCACTAGAGGATCTACGTGGTCGAATTGTAAACGAGTGCGGCAGTATAACTCCAGAAGTATTGAAAAACGTTCGTAATAGTTTCGAAAGTAGACTTCATCATTGTATGGAGGTAGGAGGAGCTCATTTCGAGCAATTAATAAATTGAATTTCGATAGGAACAGGTACGATATTGATTATTTAAATTAAACCAATTACCACATTAATCTCAAGTACCAGTCATTCGATTTTGAAAAAATAATAAACGTTTGGATAGAGAATGAAGAGAGCTTTCAGATGATGTATCACTCGACCGAAGTTCCCAATGATGATTCGCAATGGGGTAGCCGCCACTGTCAGGGGGATGAAGTTGCTTGACTGAATGTATTACTGACATGTGTCCTCCTAGAAATCAAAATCGACGTGTTTCAGCGTTTCCGAAAATTATTTGTCATTTCCCAGTAAATCCGTGTGGAAAGTTTTCGTTGGGACACCCTGTATGTTATGATTTACTTACCAGCCCAGACATTTTTCTAATTCAACAAATTTTAATATAAAATTCTCGCATCAATTAGGAAAACATTTTTTTATCAGGACATTGAGACTCGTTACTCAATGTCAAGAAATGTTTGGTAATGAAACAAGGTACATTGGAAGAAATATATATTTGAATACCACAATCAGGAAGTTTTAGAGAACTGAACAATATATTCTTAAAAATTGAGATCACAGATTCTGAGGACAATGAACCCTAAAATACTTGAAAACAACATTAAAAACATGTAAAATAAGTAAATACATTTTGGAAACGAAACAATATATTCTCAAAAAATAAGCCCAATATTTTTTTTTTCAGTTTATTGCAATCGTTAAATGATTACTAAAAAACAAAAGTAAAATGAATAACATTATTGAAAATGAAGCAAGAGCAATAAATTCTTACAAAAAATATGAAATATGTAAAATAAAAAAAACATTCTTGAAAATAAAACAACAAAACTATATTTTTACAAAAAAAACTTTTGAATAAGTTCACAGCCTAAAAGTTGGCGACAAGATAAAATCATTGTCAATCTACTCTTTTTTTTTTTCTTTAAACCACTCAAATATTTGTCTCTTGAGTTCCATTTTTTCTTCATGTCTCTTTTGCTTTCTGATTTCTATCTCAGCAGCAGTGAATAAGGGTTTGACTTTCCTTTTCTCTCCAGGAGATAATTTATTTTTTTTAGTACTATCATCTTCTTTTTCTGTTATGACATTATTGATGTCTGTTAGTTTCCTTTTAACAGAATCAGCAGTACTAGAGGCAGTAGCGATTGGAACAAAATGAGGATCTTTCCAGTACATTTCCTGAAACTCTTCATAAAACTTCCATGTTACTTTGGAGTTTCCCGTTTTATTCATCTCCGTCCTCACTTTATCATACGTTTTTCGTAAATTTCTCCACTTTTCGTCACATTTTACTCCAGATTTGTTAAAACCAAATTTCTTCAATTCAAAGCTTATTAATTCCCATACTTTTTTTTGGTAAAGCTGGGCGAATCAAATTTGTATTTATTATCTTTATAAATGGTTATAAGGAGGTTCACAGTGTTATCTGTCCATATCTCTGATGGTGTGTGTGTGTTGGATCTGGATGTTGATGCCACATTATTATTTGGTTGGCTTAGCAAAGAAAGACTTAAATGTTCAGAATCCTTCAATTCGTTATCGGCACTATGAATCTTTCTAGTTCCATAATTTACATTTACATTTTCACAGTCCTTCAAACATTGATGTTCTGTCAGTATTTGATTTTCTATTAGGGAGGACAAAGTTCCTAATTCCTGTGAGCAATAAGCACAAGCGAATGATGTATTGTCCTAAAAAACATCATCAATACTTGAAATGTATTGAATAATGTAAATTTACCTCAGTGAACGAATCCATCAGAGTTCCAATTTAAAATTAGAATGCAAAGGCAAAGATATCTCAGCAAATATTGTTTGTGGATATAACCTGAAACTAACACGTCAAAGTCGTCAAACAATAATAAACCGGAATTACCAAAGAAAATCGACGGTCGTTCTGGTGAGAGAACATCTACCGCTTTTTCAGAAATCAAGTTTCGTGAATAACCTTTTTTTTCAGGAACCAAACGAACATTTCATATTTACGGAACGGAAAACTAGTTACCGAAAGTACCAAGTTGATTTACGGAAGATATCGAAAATTCATTTAGGGTATGGTCCGTAAATCAATCAGGTCAACCATCACTTCACCTTCCTGGTAAGTGATCGGTGTGGATCGGTTGCATGGAAACCGGTTAATTTACGGACCAACATACCAGCGATGACATTAACCGACAAATATTGACATTCATAAGCTGTCAGGACGAAATTTATGTTTTGGTTTGTAAAAATGTTTGATAAATAATATAATAACTATTTTCATTATTACCTAAGAAATGGATGACAGGTTGAGAAACTTTGTGGTAAATGAGCTTCTACTCAGTAGCAGTAGTAGTGAAGGCGAAGATGAAAATTTGAACATTAGAAGACCTTTGGGTAAGTGGAGAGTCATGATATTATTTTCATGATGATAGGTTTTTTTACTATTACTTTACTTTTTATAGTTCTCAGACCAAGGATATGAACTTTTGTACAGGATGTAGTAGATGATTCGAATGAAGAATTTGGAGAAAATTTTCGGATGTACAGAAGCACATTCAATTTCATTTTAAATTTGATTGAAAACGACATTGCAACTGACGAAAATGCCACTGGACGGCACACCTGTAGTGCTAAAAACCAATTACTGATTGCAATATGGCGATTTGGTACTCCTGATTCTTTTGGGTAGATAGTTTCACACTTACTTTCATTATTACATAGTGGACATAATTCTAGATCAATTTGCTCACGTTTCAATGTTGGTAAAGCTACAGCAATAAGTATAGTTCGGAGAGTTACAAATGCTCTGTTGAACATTAGTAACCAAATCACCACATGGCCAACAAATGAAGAAAGAGAAGAAATAATAAGAGCTTTCACTGCCTTGGGTTTTCCTAGAACTGAAAACTAGCTCGAGAGGCATTTCAATACACAAAGATGTATTTTATGGCCACTAATAAAGATTTTTGTTATAGGGTGTTTGTGATCATCAATTGAAATTCTTGCATACCATTGCAGGAGAGGTAGGGCCATGCCACGATGCGGGAGTTTTTCGGAATAGTGAAGTATGGGAATATATGACTGGTATGCCAGGAAATAACAGATTCCCAGAAAATACACATCTAGTGGGAGTTGAAGTATATCTTCTAATGCCTCACCTTATGACTCCATATAGAGATAATGGCCATTTAACAGAAGCACAAAGGCATTACAATTTTTGTTTATCCAGTGCAAGAAGTTGTATTGACAGGGCTTTTTGTCTCTTGAAAAAGAGATTTCGCTGTCTGAAGTTTCTGGATGTGAAAGATATTGTTTGGGGAACCAGATACATCATTGCTTGTACAGTTTTGCATAATATATGTATTATGCAAAATGATAATTTGGAGCTTCGTGGTGAGGATTCCGAAGAGAATGAAGAGGACAATGCTGTTATGGATATGGGAATACAACATTTAAGAATTCTGGGAAGGAATAAGAGATGACATATGTAATGAATTGTTTATTGTGTGAATAAAAGGATAAACCATGAATGGTCTTTGTTTGATTTATTCAATGAACATGCCTCATACAGACCTATCTATCTAAACAAATTCACAGAAACAACAAACAATTCTCACATAAACCTTCAATAAAAAATCATTTCATACCCTAGTTGAATGAATTTGTTACTTTATAAGAAATGCAAATATTACCAAAACACTTGCACTCATGGTCCATTTTGGTTGGACTAATGAGGCAAAAGGAAAACATATCATATATTCAGGTACCTACCTACTATAAATAAATATTTTCTTGATATGAACAGTTGAGTAATAATTCTTTGGAAAGAGTAACATCACAAAAATAAAGAAAATGCTTTCTTAACCAGCATTACTAACATGCATCTAATGCACTTTACACTTTATTCAATCTGAGGATGGATGATTTTTTTTCTCACTGGCCCTCAGCCACTCAAACACTTCCTTTTTGAACCTCATTTTTTCATCATGCCTTGCTTGCCTTTTCTGTTCCAACTCATCAATGCTTGAAGTGCACCTTCGCTTCATTTTCTTTGGAGTGTTTGTGATCCCTGGATCCAGTCCTGCTGGAGAGTACTTAGATCTGGAACTCGTAGGAGTTTCTGGTTGCTGCATGGTAATTTGTCCTGTGCTACTCACAGTGGTCAGAGGAGAAAATTGTGGATCTTTTGAGTAAATACTATGCAGTGCATCAAAAAACTTCCAATTTCAAGGTGAATTCCCTGTTTTTTGTTGTCTCTTCTCATTACTTCATATTTTTTCTTTAGGTTCCTCCACTTTTCATCACACTTGCTTCCTGTCATATGAACACCATGTACTTCTAGTTTTTGGCTTATCTTAGCCCAGACAGTTTTTTTTGTTATGTTGGGGCGACGAAAATGCTTCTTCACATTCCTTATAGGTGGAAATTAGAAGTTTAATTGCTGGGTCTGTCCATTGGGTGATAGTATGAGACTCGGTATTAGAGCAACTGGAACTGGAGTATGTAGTAGCGCGGACATATTTCTGTTCTTCTGAACGTTTGAAAACTCCTTTTGCAATATCACTTCCATAATCGCGGAGGAAGTGATTTCGTCATATCGCAGAAAGCATTCATGACTTGCACCTCCTAAGAGTTCGTTTAAGGTACCTATTTCTTGGTGACAGTGGAAACAGGTACAGGAAACATTCAAATTGATATCCTGAAATTACAAAATATTATCGATTACTCTATTACTGATCACATTATCTTTTTGTCTATATAGTTTCTTACCTCCATTGTAATATGAACACTACCGTCAAAGAGAACAGGACCCAACTTCTGTGCTGCCGTATTTTCAAATTTGTTAATTGATATCCTATCCTGTATTCAAAAGAGGGTTCTACAAACCGGAAAAACCGACCTTCTAGGTATGGTTTCCCTGGTGAAATATTCTGAAATTTCAGAAACCGTGTCCCGTATGTCACGGTTAGTTTGACACTTTGGTTATTTCAGAGTTTACGGACCTTTGAACTGTAACTTTGGTTACGTTCGGTTGGCTTACGGACCATACCATTAAGAGGTAACCAACTCATGGCGGTTCTTTTGATTTTAACGCTATAACGCTGAGTTCATAACAAAAATATGGTGGCGCCGCGCGGCGCCTCTATTGTCTTGGCGCCTGTGTGCGCCGCACACTTCGCACACATGGGCGGTGCGGCCCTGATCCCAGATTGTTTCCCCAACGAGGTAATCTAGACAATATCTATCTAAAAATTTACAACCTAAACCATCTCGTAGTACCATTTCATTGGTGTCTAATCTAGCGGTTGCTAGATAATTTGTTATAGCGATTTTGACCGACGCTATAACAACAACATTGCTCCATTCTTCTCCTTTGTACATTACAGGCTCCTTCCTGAGATAGGCGTCCTGCCAAGGTGACTGACGTGATCACCAAAGAATTTCTCACTAATTTTATTATCTGATAATTGAATCCGCGAAATTAAGCATGATCATGCATGCTTCCGCACTCTGTTCTTTCGGTTTGATGTACATAACTTAACATTCCATGCTTTACAGGACTTGCATGTAAATCGATGTACTTCAATTAAGCAAGTTCTTACCAGTACTCTCGCTACACGATCACGTTCTAGAACTTGTACTCATATTACTCTCGATGTATATCCTAGTACTGGGCCGGGACAGTTTTCTACATCTCGTAGAGAGATGGCTGTCACATAGCTGATGGGTTACGGCAATCATAAGCTATCAAATTCCCTTCTGAGGACATCAGGTGACTATTGGTGACCATTAGTATCCCGATTATCCCTGAAAAATTCACCTTCGATTGACAGGTTTCTCGACGGGAAATGTGTTACGACACTAGGTCGATCGTTTACATAATTACTGCAAACTGTTTGTCCCGTATTTCAACAGTAGTGACCCTTATCAACGCCCACTTCTGTATTGTTGTGTTGACACAACAATTCATTTTTATTTCACTGAATATAATTCTAATAAATAATCTTCCTTCCTAATTTTTGGCCAATTATGAAGAATCAACCTACGGAGAGAGCACGAGTGCCTCCACCATAAAGGTCTTTGACTTTCCTTCTTCTTTCCCAATGGACATTTGGGCATGCCCTAGTCTAAGCTCCTTCCACCGGAGGTTGTATCCGCAGAAGAAGTTTCGTACTTTTTCCCACCACAGTTTACAGTGAACCCGCTTTTCTCAGCTTTCTTCTTTACCTCTTCACCCGTACTGTTCGCCTCCTGTCTCAATATACTGTACCCAGTGAAGACTATGTTTGTTATCTGGGAAGACAAGTCCAGATTTAAGAACTCATTTTTACTGATACTCAACTTATGATGTTCATACATGATAACTAATCAGAAAAAAAAATACCTGAACAAAATACATTGAAACATTCACTATTCATTATTCAATATAAATATAAGTAGATTTCATTAATATAATTGATAAAGTTTCAATGTGGTTATGAAATTTATTTTTGGTTCATTATATTCAATAACAAATTGAAAATGAATGAGGAATACTTGATAATAATTTAAATAATATCATACTTTCGAGTATGACATGTATATGAAAAATTTTTTTTTCAAATACTCTTATTCATACAATCATCTTGACATTATATACTTGAATTCAATTATATCGAAGTTTTCAAATTGATTATTTTTCAATTTTGAAAATTTATATGCATTCATAATATAAAGGCTTATCAAATTTGAAGTAAACATAATATATTATTATTCAAATGTGAAAGATATTCAAATCGACTAACTATCAAACTATCAAAAAAATGTGAAATTTTCATTGTACTGTTCAAACTTCCATCATCCATAGTAATCATCATTTGTTCCTCTGCCATTTCCATGTGAAAAAAGAATATTATTGATCAGTTAACGTAAAACGTGATTTTGTTGAAATAATTATAATAAATAAAAGGAAGTTTTGTATTTTTCCACACCACCTGAATGAGGTAATACAAAAGGTGCGTTACCATTTTTTGATGGGTGGTTCGCCATGAGCCCTATTATCCCATATTTTCATTAGTTTTTTTATTATTTCTAATTTTTTTGGGTTTTTAATTTCATAATTTTTTTTTGTGGTTTTGTAAGAGAGTAGTGGTCTGGAGCAATAACTGACAATATGATGGAAAAAAGGAAAGTGGATATCTATAGTGTACATAACAATGTGTTTACAATTCAAAATGTATAAACTAACCTTAAATTGAAATATTCAAAGATTACAATTGGTATGAAACAAACTTCTGAACAAACAATGAACAATTATTATGACAACAACATTAATGATTGATAATAGTGCTTATTGATTCACTTCATTTATTAATTCTCAATTAAAAAAATTAGCCATAATAACAATGTATTTACTCGATATCCTGGAAAAGTGTAACGAAGGAATAAGGTTAGGAAAGAAATTATCGAACAATGTTCTAGAAGAAAAATTCAAAATCAAGATAAATTTTGGAAATACAGTGATTGACCTGAGAATGCAATAATTATAATAATGCATTAATTATTTAACATTTTTCGATGTATCAAATGGAATTGTTTGCGTACGAGCCCGAGTTGTGCGGGGCGTTGAAAAAAATTCATGTGTTTGCTCTAAATTCCGACCTCGGTTATGCCGGGTGAACACAGAATCAGGTACCACGTCTATATTTTCTTGAATGCCGGCGAATTATCTATAAGTTATATAATTCAAATATTTGACATAAAAATTGCACTCTCTCAATGTATCGTTAAGAAGAATAATTGATAAGGAGGACTCACGTTTTTTTTCTGTACACTCTGTATACTAGGAATTCTATTATACCGTTGATCATATGAATACTGAAGGATTATACTATGTGTTTATAAAAAGGTCGATCGTTCGAAGAGCAAAATCATTTCATCGTTATATCGATTCAAGAAGACAATCATCATTATCAAAATTATTTTGGGTAACTATTGTGAATCCACTCACCTTTACTTGATGACTTGATGATCGATGTAGAATTTTTAAGAACCTTGTACAAATACGTAAACACAACTATCACACACGAGCTAATAAATTTTCATGCCATGATGAATTACCTTATGGAGCAGAGAATGGTTCAAATCAATGACCCTCCAGTTGATTTTGAGATTAAAAAAATATATAAGTAGTTAGGTACCTCCAAATATCTCATGATGGAATTTTTCTTCAGTGTGATTTGGACTGTTCACCAAATTCCGTAATCGTGTGTTTTGTTTTCAGTATTCAGAACCAAAACATTTTCTTTGAAAATTTCAGTATTCGTTGTAATCATCATAATTCGAACGACAAAATAGTACAGGGTTATCCATCGAGAAGGAATTTTTGTTTTTTTTTCTGCTTGAAAAAAAAAACAATATACGGAAGTTGAATGAAGTGATGTGGCATTTCCACAGCCCTTCTCAGATATTATACAGGGTTGGTCACTGAAAATGTGACAAACTACAAATTAATTTTATTTTTTAATTTATTATTATTTTTTCAGAATCAGTGATCTTTTGCGATCACATATACATATATACAGGGTGTCCCAACGAAAACTTTCCACCCTGATTTACTGGGAAAACGAAAACAAATTAGTCAAAACAAAGTAAGTAGCCAGACTGAGACTATTAATTGCGAAGATCTTTCAAGCAAGTATCAGGTTGATGTCGCTATTCGCGAATACAACAATACAAGCGGAAGATGCTCACCATAATTGTGAGCGAAACGTCCAAAGGAACCTCCTCCACAGAGCTGAACCGATCCCGGCACTGAAGCCCGGAAACCATATTTCTTAGTTTTTGTTCTGTTGACTTTTACATAGACAAAAAATGCCTGTTTCTTATGGTTCGCCCGCGGGTATGTTCTCAGAATGAATTCGCAGTTTGCATGATTCTTATGGAAATATCATTTGATTCGTATTCTGTGAGTTAAGTTTCGTCCTGAAAATGGTTTACGCATTAGAAGAACGAATTGACTACACTACTATACAAAAATGATGATTGTCTAAGAGCTGCAGCTAGAATTTTCAATACAAGGCATCCAGGGAAAAATGCATCTTATACCTATGTTTAAACGTTGATTGATGAATTCTGAAGAACTGGGTCTGTGGGAAACCAGAAACATCATATGAACGTCGGATAAGGAAAGAGGCTGTTGAGGTATCGGTTTTGGGACACGTGGATATGGATCATACTCAAAGTATTCGAAGCTTGACTGAAGCTGAACGAAGACGATTTTGACAGACGTCAACAGTTTTGTGAGGAAATGTCTGAGCGTCTGTGAACAAATCCCAATTTGCTCTTCAATATTTGTTTTTCAGATGAGAGTACATTTTTTTGTTAATGGAAACGTAAATCGTCACAATTGCCGCTACTGGAGCGAAACCAATCCCAGGTTAATACGTGAGGTCCACACACAAACTCCGCAGAAGTTGAATGTTTGGTGTGGTATTCTTGGCAAAAATATTATTGGACCACTTTTTATAGATGATAATTTGAATGGTCAAATGTATTTACATTTTCTTGAGAATGCCATCGATCCCATGATAACGGATATTATCGAATACGATGGTGATTATTCGACAGACAACCTCCATTTTTAACAAGATGGAGCACCAGACCCAGAGCTAGATCACCGGACCCCAACCCGTTGGATTATTTTTTATGGGGGCATCTCAAAAGCAAAGTTTTTGCCACTACGCCAGAGTCACTAGAGGATCTACGTGATCGAATTGTGAACGAGTGCGGCAGTATAACTCCAGAAGTATTGAAAAACGTTCGTAATAGTTTCGAAAGTAGACTTTATCATTGTATGGAGGTAGGAGGGGCTCATTTCGAGCAATTAATAAATTGAATTTCGATAAGAACAGGTACGATATTGATTATTTAAATTAAACCTATTACCACACTAATCTCAAGTACCAGTCATTCGATTTTGAAAAAATAATAAACGTTTGGATAGAGAATGAAGAGAGCTTTCAGATGATGAATCACTCGACCGAAGTTCCCAATGGTGATTCGCAATGGGATAGCCGCCCCTGTCAGGGGGATGAAGTTGCGTGACTAAATTTTCAATGAATAGAAAACGGTAAAAGATAACACACTGTATATATATATATATTCATGATCGCAAATGATCGCAGGTTCATGAAAAATAATAGAAAACAGGTTGTTCCATTTAGAAGAATTGATTTGTAAATTGTCACGCTTCCAGGAGTCGCCCTGTATAATATCTGATAGGGGCTATGAAAGGGTCACATTACGGCATTCAACTTCCGTACATTGCATTTTTCGTTTCAGCAAAAACTACAAAAAACAAAAATACAAGGGTGGGCCTCTTTTATGGATAACCCTGTACATGATACCGATCTTTTTCTTTTCACTTTATACAGGTATGTATAACTATTCTAAAATATTTATCGGGAACATTCCTATAGGTACCTATCTAGTCGACCCTTCGACCTAATCCGGTTATTCAGTGATACCGCGTGGTAATACCCACCTACCTACCCGTTCGTGATCTCCTCAGTGACAGATATTTATTTAGTTTTATTATTTCTCATCAAATGTAGCATCATCCATTTCAGATTAGTTTCCTACCCATTAATCACAAGGTGCTCACTCAATTCATATGAAAGTCGACACCTATTTACAGAATCAAATATAGAATACACAACAAGATTTCTTGAAATTGAAATCGATTAAATTCTTTTACATCGCTTCAAAATTCTAATGCATGGTTTCAGATAACGATGGTTGAATTCGAATAATCGAGTGCCAAAGCACACATCGAATCTGGACACTGAAATCTTCAATTCCGTATATCGACTCAATATTGTATTGAAATATCATTCAAAGCAGCTTAGGTATACGGCCCTGCTTCGAAGAATAAATTCACATCCGAGTGAACTGTACATTGCTAGATAGTTCTGGTATTCTCCGATAGATAGACATTGAATTCGAATCGGATCAGCCAAATCTTACTGAGTTTCGGTGTCGCCATCTACGAACCGGTGAAGAAACTAAGCCCTATTTCGGCTTCAACATTTAACATAGAGGTGGTGCATCTTATTAGTGTATATAATCAAAGGTTTTAATAAAATTCCAATATGATATTGAATTGATTTACTCTCTAAACCGCATTTTTGAACACTGGCGCAATTGACCGAAAAAAAATTATTCGTCGCTGCTTTCATCACTGTCGATGTTAAGGTGAGTCCGATAAGAAGGATGTGTTGGTTTTCGAATAACAAAATATCTGTTTCTATCATCTTGTCGAGCAGAAACTCCAGATGTACCTGATTGATCTAAATTAGATCGACGGGCAGGTAAATCGGAGATTGCTGGAAAAGCTGTTGGAGGCAAGGGCTTTATGAATACCGTTTAAGATTGATGTTCGTAATCTAGATCTTCATCACACTTTGCCAGTGTTTCATCGTCGATAGTAGTCGGAGAATGTATAGCAATAACACCTCGGTTGCTTTGAGGATGATTTTGAACATTCGTCGCAGGAGTAGGACTGTAATCCGATTCAATATAATTCAAAAAATTATCAATTTCGATGAGAACTTCCTCTGATAAATGTTCAAAATTATATTCATTTTCCGAAATGTTATTAGCCCTTGTTGTTATTGGTGGTGGTGGTGGAGGCGGTGGTGGCGGTACACGATAGATTTCCGTAGATTGCCTCTGTTGTACATTCTTATCGCTTATTATCGACGGATACACAATATTTCGGGTGAAGAATCGATTTCGGTAACTAAAACAACCTTGTTTGGAGGAATTTCTTATAAATACTTCAACACTGTCAGGACTACCGACACGGCTGAGGGCCACGTACAGTTGTCCGTGAGCGAAGCAAGGCATGTCTAAACAAATACCCATATTTTTAAAAGTTTGTCCCTGAGACTTGTTAATTGTCATGGCGAATGCCAACCTTATCGGAAATTGTAAACGACGAACCGTTCCCGGAAGATACGTAATATTTTCCAATGCCGTCTGTGACATTCGTGGTATGAAAACTACATTATCCCGATGAGCTTCGATGCCGCCAGTTAATATTTGGGCACTAATCAAATTATCACCTAAAGTTCGAATGCGCAATCTGGTGCCGTTGCATAGACCATTCGAAATATCAATGTTCCGCAATAACATAATTACACTTCCAATTTTAAGTGTTAATTCGTGAAGAGGTAGGCCGGCCGTATTGATGGAATTTAAAAAATCGAGAGGAACGTGAAAACGTTCGTTTGCTTGGTCGGCTGCCCCCTCAGTTAGATCTTCAAAATTATCGACACTAAAATAAGTACGAATTTCGGTCGAGAGTTTTGCCATAATAAAGTTGTTAACATCATCAACGGCCTTGTTGGTCGGGCATAAAGTGGCTTTATCGGCGATATCTTGATACGTATGTGCCGGATCGATCGGCTCACGACCATAGATTTCATCGATAACGTCATTTATAGACTCGACCACTAATGGTAATTCGATCAGATCTGAAGGCGAAAAGGGCAATGGCATTTCGACGTGGGGTATTTCGTCGTTTCCGACACGCAGTGGAAAATCAGCAAAGCTCGCGACATCATTATCAGCGACTGTGGTGATGGGATTATCGATGTTAGTGATATTATTGGTGGTTGCTTTATTCATCTTGCAATGATTTTTGCATCCGGAAATCCTGATCAACCCAGAGACTAAGACTTCTTATTGCCTATGGAGAGTGTATTTATGATTTTGGAAAGAGTTAGAATGGTTTTAATACCTGGAAAGACATTTCAGGGTCATGTGATATTGTTTAGGTCATAACTTTGTTATCCTTCGTAATTTTGCAATCAAATTCGCTGAGTAGCACAAACATGGAATGCCAAGCACTTTGATACTACCGGTTTTGAGGAAAAATGATTTCCACCGCAAGTTTCCAGACCCAAGGTCAAGTAGTGTTCACTTTTTCCTTGAGAAAACAAATCATGGTCAGCTCGAGGCCAGACCAACCCGACCAATCAGAATCCCGACCTCGCTCTGTTTTTTGCCAAACCTGAAAAGAGTATAAGTAGCAAAATCCAGAGGCCCGAGGATAGACAGTTATAGAGACTGATATAGCCCACATAGATAGATCGACAGTTACAGATACAGATCCACAGTTATAGAGAGATAGATAGATAGTTAGATAGATTCCATTTGGCAGTGATTATTCTGATTCAGTCCGATTCTTACCGTTTGATTCAGTTCGTATAACCGTTATAAAAAGTGATCAAGGTGCTCGAAGTTTTTCCTGTATTTACATTCCGTTTTTGTGTTACACAAAGTTGAAAAAGTGAGCCAGAGCTTTTTCTGCCGACGATTCACCCGTGAAGTATATTACCAGTCAAGTGTGAGTTAACTGCATTTTGATTTCACTGCATTTTCTCATAGTTCTATCAAACTGCAGCTCAACTTTATAGATCAAATAATTTTCCAGTATAAATCCAGTTGTTGTGACATTTGTCGTGACGGTTGACAGCGGCCAGTGAAATTCAGAATCCAGCACAGAGTAAGCATTGGAACTGCCCTGTTGCATATATAGGTATCATTTGTAATGACCTGCAGGATAAGTTCTGTGGTTTGAAATCCTAACGTAAAGAGTTTCATCAGGAAAACAACCCTTGTAACGGTCGAGGTTCTTGGTCTGCGTTGCAGTCAACACCAAGCGTCACCAGGGTTGTGAGCATCCCGGTCTCCTGGTCGCATAAGGCTTATAGTCAGCGTCGAGACCACCCTGATAGTAATTATCTTGCAAACCCCAGAGGGGAGAATAGTCTTTGTACATTGACCAGAACTTGTTTTGCAGGGGTAGAGCTTCTTAACTCGCATAGGCGCTTCCCGGATGCACGTTGCACGGCTTACTCTTTGAATACCAGTCAGATTAGCTGTCACCCTGCTTAAGTCACCCTGCTTAATTAATTGTCACCCGTAGATATATGTGGTTAGGATAATCTACCCTGAGATTATTTGATCTGTGGAATTTTTGCTATCTTGTGACTGACTCCTGTCGACATATTCTGTCATCCGAATTTCCTCGTGATCGTATTTTCTTGGTTATGAAAATAATCATTGTGAGAGATAAATCCGATCTGTTAATTGTTTCCAGTGAATAAACCTGTTTAAGTGTGAATTTTAGTTCTGATTATTTGTTCTGAGTGATATACCAAACACCCGCAGCAACCCGTATACCAGGGTGAAACCAAGTGGGTGAACTTAAAGCCCTCACCCCCTTGTGATCTTTTCATAGTCCAGAAGGCCTTCGACCCCTGGCATACCGTCGCTTCGACTGTGTTGCTACCTAGGCCTCCAAACAAATCCTGGTTGGGAGAAAGTGGAGTTCACCACTATAATCCAACTGGCGCTCGAGGCAACCCCGGTCTATCCTAGATATAGACATACCCCGTCGAGCACCACCCTAGTAACACCCCCCCAAGAAGGGGGAGACGTTACAATAAAATCTCGAAGTATCGTTCGGAGACACGGACGCTAATGTTCCGATGATCTTGCTAGTTTTTCTGCGACGTTGCCACCGCTTGTGACTTGTGTTCCATAAATAATGTTCAGGAATTTGACTATACTTTAATAATGTTGCTTCCGGATCAGAGCGATTAAGGTTGAAGAAGGCAACCAACTTTGACGGCTTAATCGCTCTTTCAGCAAATTGTTCTGCCGTCTCTTGTGCTTCTTCATCGAAGATAATCTGAGGATCGTCCTCATCATGAATCGGCAAAACTTCAACTGTGTGTGACTTGTCGCTAAGCTTGTATTCAAACAATCTCCAGCATGCCTCCATCGAACTAACGTATCGATAACTTGCGTATCTATCGATTTCATCCCAATCGATAACTCTCTGTTATTGTCGTTGTTGTTGACTCGCGTTAGTTGCGTCATCGGCGTACTGATTAGCATAGTTGTTGGTGGTGGTAGTGTTCTTGGCGCGTGTATTGGTGGAATTGGTGTTGCTGGTTGTAGTTATAGTGGTCGCTGTTGTTGTTCCTCTTCTACCGATCGCTTCCATCGTCGGCCATCTGAACGTTAATGTAATCTGGACCTTTTTCCACATACTTGTGTAGATACCTGATTGACCTCAAACTGCCGCACAATTCAACATTTATATGACAGTTATATTTAACCAACAATAACTTGTTGAAAGGTACGACATATCTGTTGTCCGCCAGAATACCGTCCAACACAACGGCGCGACCGTCATCGGGCCGTTTATATTCGGGCTGTCCTAAACGATTGGTGTCTCCTCGCAAGTCGGTTCTTTCTCGAAAAGCTTTCGGGAAAAACTTTTTGCAACGATTGTCAGCCATACAGGAAGCAGTCGGATTTTGTTGTCCACAAGGTTTGTGAATCATGTGCCGAACTACATTCTCGTGCAGTCGTCTTTCGGTGATCTCGTCAGGTAGCTGAGCGCACACCGCTGCGTTGACGTTATCTTCAGTAGCGAACCTATCTTCCGGTCAGGGTCACAAGGATATGAGCGTGAGGTAAACCACGTTTTTGAAACTACCGTATACTTAAAATTCAAAGTAGCACCGAAATACTGTTTGGCGGTCAGATCGTCAATCAATTCAAGCATTTTGGCGTAGAAAACTCAACACACTAAATCGGGCCTGTTTTCTCATTTCTGATTCAAAGTTAAATTTCCTGAGATTTCGGGTCATTTTGGGTTGTACGTAAAAGTGATGAACAAATCGGGTTTTCCGTGACGTGTAACCAAAGTCATAGCTTCCAAATATCTCCTTTGCAAATTTCTCTCACCGCCAATGAGAAGGTAAAGTTACAATTTTACCTACTCGTTTATTTTCGTTAGCTGCTCTGGCAATTAACATCTTACGTATGCTATGATACGTGGCCGATCTCAGTACCCTTTGATGTTGTCTATGATACCAAAGGATTTCCGCTCCGGTACGCACCCACGCATCAACGCAGTATTGTTGAAACAATTTTCCTGTGTGAAAAAGCGCTATTAACCCGTTATGAGCGCCGTGAGCGACTTGATCCGGATCAACAATACCATCGTCGGTGTCGATAGTAGAGTTGGTCGGCCTTTTTGAACGTACCATCAATCGGTGTCGGTAGAATTCTCTCGTTTTTACGTTTTTTTCGACGAGGTATCTCATTACCTTCGACGTCTTCAGCTGGAATTTCATTATCCGAATCTAGTTCAACATCATCATCACTATTACCCCTTACGTTAATAGCAGGAATGTTATTATTTCGATGTATATTATTATTATTCCCAGCTGGCATGATTGGTGGTGTTGCGTTAACATTCCTTCTCCCACCCTCTCGTTTTTGATTATTAAGAAGATTATCATTATTATTATTATTTACGTTAGCATCATTTATAATAACAGTCCTCGGGTTTTTCACTCAAAGAGTCTTCACCTCAAATCCTCGTTCGCCTAATGGGAAAATAAGCGGATACACCATAGGATCTGCTAAAGGATTAAGATTCTTCATTTCGAACGTCCTCCGTAGTTGATCATTTGTACGGTCATGTACGATGAGGTCGCAGGAGAATGGTAGGTTCTTCGCCGATGAATAGGGCTGCGACTTCTGTGCTCGTAAGCGCGCTGGTAAATCGTACGTCCGCAACCTCTCCAACATACGATCAGTAAAAGCGATCGTGATGTTGTTTACGTTTCGTTGACGCCTGCGTAAGTCTAGAATTACCTCTCCCATAGTGGAATAAGACGCTACATAAGGATTAACTCTTCTCAAACAATTTTCTAAAGTTCTTATAGTACCTACATTAACTTCATCTCCGTAAAAGTGAGATTTGCGTGCAACAGCTTCTTGTGCATCTACAAAATAACATTGATTCAATTTCAAAACGTTGTCATCGTACGTTGATGGCGATGAATTTACGTAAATAGAATTTGGAATAGGCTCTATATAATGATAAATCTGACCGCACACATGAAAGCACCAATGACCTTGGCCAACATTACGATCCTCTGGAATCTTGGCTTCAAACGAAGCCATAGCGAAAATGGTGCTATAACGCCTGATGTCGCGCCGGAAATTCGTCCATAATTCGTCATTCGAAATGAAAAGTTCACGCAAATCATTCGGATACGGTTTCAAATATGGAACATCTACTTGACCAAAATCACAACAAATTTTACGATCACCCGCACGATTCGTTGTGTAATACCCACACGTCACCAATGAAACATATGGAGAGATTCCTTTGTACCACGAGGGTGAGGAACCAGTCTGCTACCCTCCAGCTCCTGGATGAAGCCACGGCTTCGGTTTCCTGCGTCCTGAGGGCTCTAGTAGGTTCGTGCCCCCTATGAATAGTTAAAGGGGTCTTTTTAGGGTCACTATGGGTGGGAGAGTTTGAGGGTGGCCAATAATCATTCGATACTTCCCTTAGCAGTTACGGCACTGTGGACCTGCCGCTAATAGATGATATTTTCCTTATCAGATTTGGACTCTGAGTGAAACAACCGAATGAAATTTTACAAATTCATTATAGAAACCAAATAACACGAAATGGCGAGATACGACAATTACCGACTGAGGATTAATTGTGATACAAAAAAACTATTAATCTTATAAACGTACATGCAACGTACAAATGGCTAATTGGAACTTTCTGTTTAGTCTACTACCCGGCAGTAAATAACGGAAGATTTCGATTGTTTTCTGGCCAATATAAACTTCGATATCGTGAGATTACACCTTGCCTTCAATTGCACCAAGAAAGAGGGTCCAACGCCGTTTATATGTACCAGTGATCAAAACTACCCGGTGTAGGGTGGCAACGTACGTACTGTATCGGTAGATGGTACATATAAAGGAATCTGAGATCAGAAAAATCAAATGCATAAAGACAATGCATAAAGACTTACCGATTCGTCGTCTGAATTTGTTTCAGGATCTCGAGACACTCCCGGATTCAAACGAGCGAAAACAACCTTGATGCTTAACAATACTCGGGACACTCCCGGATTCAAACGAGCGAAAACGAAAACTACCCTGATACTTCGAAAAATCGTCTTCTCGTTTTTCCTACGGACCTTTCCGTCACGCGACTAACCCGCGATTTTTCCGGTCGGACCGACCTGATTTCCCAAAATCTGGTCGCTGACTGTTCTAGTTATTTTTCGTTTTTCTGTCTCAACAATTTTTTTTGTAACCGCATTGCGTCAGCTGTAGCTTCCAAAATTAAAACAATAATTTAGCCGAACTGGCTTATTTTTATTAATTTATTGGGTCGATAATGCGAACTGTTTAGCTATGGAATAATATCTATCATAAAATCCATATACCAGGTGTTGCATTTTCTTCCTATAACCATATACCCCAGGATATTACAGATGCTTCTTTAATAAAAAATTGATCCAAACAAAATCGACATACATTAGTGAAATTTCCCAAATGGTAGGGTTCTATTTGCTCTACATTTTGAATTCGTAACGTTAATCAAAACGTAACTCTACGTGGAATCTCTGCATGTCTACGTCGTCGTGGTGTTGCGTTAGGAATGGATAGATTAGTAAGTCTTGGTGATGGCGATGGTGAATGATGTCTTGGTGATGGTGATGGTAATGGTGAATGTCTTGGTGATGGCGATGATGAATGTCTTGGTGATGGTGAATTTCTTGATGATGGTGATGGTAAATTTCTTGGTGATGGTGAATGTCTTGGTGATGGTGATAGTCTTGGTGATGGCGAATATCTTGGTGATGGTGAATTTCTTGGTGATGGTGATGGTGAATTTCTTGGTGATGGTGAATTTTTTAGTGATGGTGAATATCTTGGTGATTGTGAATGTTTTGATGATGGTGAACGCCTCGATGATTGTGTTGATGACGGTGTTGTGAAAATTCGGCGAGGTCGACGCGTTAATATATCCGTCCTACATAAAGGTATTGGAGAGGTGTAAGCGGTGGTGCCATCAAAATGATGGCGATACGATTCGATCAATGTTATTGTTCTCATTACCGTCATTGTTATCGATTCTACCAGAAATATCATGTTGCGGTTTTAGAGATGGTGGTGTTAATACTACTTCCTCATTCAATAACAATGGCATTCTGACAATATTGATAATCAATTGACTCGAAGAGACCAAAATTCTATCTTCAACAGCTCTTCGATCGCATTCCTCCAATAATGTGTCATCGACAAGTAGTCGATGAAATTGATCGTCTGATCTTCTGTTGTCGATAGCAAGACGGTCTCGTTCTGTCAACGAAATTATCAATTCATCAAAATTACGATGTTGGTGAATCAACGGAATCAAATCAACCATCATCGTTAAAAATAGAATTTTCCACAATGTTGTCATAGGATTCAATTGATGAATGGGATTGAATGTGTCTCAAACCAGTTGTGACAGAAAAAGTATCGCCACAACTCTCTTGATCTGTCAATTCAATTTCACCATCGATGATTTATAAAGAAACGATCAAATTATTTCGACTCATTTCATTTTCTCTATTGTCCGCCATTTTTTACTGTTTGGAGTTACTATAATTCAAAATGATATTATGAGTAGGAATCTTTGAAGAAACGACGAAGATGGTGTAGTCGTTCGTAACTGGACCAAAACTAAAATATGAAATGATAAATTATCATTAATAATGGATGGTTGGTTTTACTATTTTTCAAAAACGACTTTCATCTGTAGAAAAATATAACACTAACGTGTCAAAAAATTATTCAATCGTATACCTTATTTCGTTTTATTTTCATCACATCACATGAATATTCCTTCAGCATTTTTCTTTTTTAAATTTTTAATTTGAATTTCAATCGAAGTATGAATTTGAAACTGTTTGATAGTTTCATTGAAGAATGATCAATATTTGGATATATTTCAGATTATTGGATGATCAAACATTGAAATGTATATATTCTTCATGAGCACATTTCAATATATGAATTATATTGTTCATACTGACTGTATTTTCAAAAGTACATTGTTGAAATATAGAATCAAAAAACACTAAACTTAATATCATCACATTATTTATTATGTTGATAATTTTTGTTTCAACATTCCATTAATTTTTTCTCATGATAATATTTATAATACTATTTATTCTGAATCAGATGTATGTAACACTTCAAATCTCATATTGAAATTATTTGATGAGTAATTAGTTCCTGTTATTATGATAATTCAACATTTCATAACATTCTCTCATAATATTGTTTTCATTATCATGTTAATGATGATGATATTGATTTGCTATCAGCTATCTGGTGTATTTTTCTTTCGAAAATCCACTGTATTATATTTCTTGTAATGAACAAAGCCATTTTTGTTGATTCGAAGAATATATTTGTTGTATTTTCCTTCTTGGAATCCATTGTTTTATATTTCTCATGCTAGCCAAATCCGTTTTTGTTGATTTGAGAAAAATAATTCGAACTTTATAAGAATATATGATATAGATATTGTTGCTGTTGGTTTCGTTGCTGCCCTGTTGCTACTGCTGCTGCTGGTAGTTGTTGTAATCATTAGAATCATTTAATCAGTATTTTCCATATATGATCTCTTGATCACTTGATTTTTATAAAAAATTATAAAGTTATAATTGTTGCTGTTGGTTTTATTGCTGTTACTGCTTATCCTATCGTTTCTGCTTCTTCTGCTGCTTATTGTCGGAGTTGTAAATTATTGAAAGTTGTCAGAATTATTCAATTTATATATTCCAAAGTATGATCTTTGAGTTTTGACTTTCCATTTTTTTTATTCGAGAATATGATATGCATTATCTTCTTCGATATAATTCATTGCAATATATTTCATTTCATGCTATATTCAACTGGCTATGAATTGAACAATCGATCAATCTTTAAATCAATCAGTTACTCAAATAATTAAAAATTAGTTAAACACTGTATATTTACAATATTTTCTTCCATATAATGATATAGATAATAATCTTTTGTATAAAGAAATATTTATACATCATTTTTTATATCATTTCGATAATTTGAAATGTTCCTGTTGATAATCTTATTTCATGATACTTGATGCTTTCTCTTTCGTATAATTCATAGTTGAGAGGAAGAAGTATTCAAATTGCAAATAGCTATGCTTCTTCTTCATAATTTTCAATTATAATGATATCCTCAACTACTCCAATTTCATCATATTCTTGATTGTGTTTTTTTTTCACACATTTCTCATAATTCATTTTTCAAATTCATTTTTCAAATTCATTTTTCAAATTCAATTTTTCATAATTGAATTTGATTTTCTTCATTTTGTATCTTTGGTATCGAGTTTGGTATGGTTATTATCGTTGTTGTTATATTCTATCGATGATATAATCAAACTTGTTTTTGTTAATTTGAAAATATGGTAATTTGATAAAAATTTGATAATTTCATAAAGACGTAATATAATAATGCTGTTATTGTTGATGCTTTTTTTGTTGCCCTTACTGCTGCTGCCAATTGTTGTAATAATTTAATACTGGAAACTGTTTGGATTATTCAATCAGTATTTTTCAAAATATCATTCCTTGAAGATGTTACTTGTCATATTTTTCGACATATGATATGCATCATCTTCTATGATATAATTCATCACAATTTGTTCAATTGATTCTGAGATATCTTTGATTGATATGGTAATAGACAATGAGCTTCTCAAATAATTCGAAATTGGTTGAAGATGATATTGTATATTCTTATAGTATCATTATCTGTTATGTTCCTCTCCTCCTGTTCCTCTTGATGATTTCATCTCACGACATTTGGTGATTTCTCTTTGATATTTCTACTGCAAACTATGTACAGATAGCTATGGTTTTCATCTTCATGATTTAATTTCTTCAAATTGTTGTAATATTTTCGTATATCTTTTTTCGGTGACACATTATCCATGATTCAATTTGATTTTCTTCATCTGGTAGACATTCATCATCAGTATCAAAAATGAATACTCAATATTCATCATCATGACATGAAAATGATAGAATTATTTGAAAGAATATCAACAAATCATATATATAAGTACTAATGAAAATCCTAATGGGAGAATATAAATACAAATACAACTTTTCAATTTGCACGATATAATTACATTTATTGAATTTTTTTTTGAAAAAAAAATAATCATTCAATATAGGTATTACAAATATTCAAATATATACAAAAATATGCGAGAATCATATTTCAATTGATATAGTCTAATTAAATTTTCATCACATGAAATGCTGGAAAAACATATGTACTGAAATTTATTATATGTATGGAAAGTTATGAAAACACTAGTTGTTATGTGAACAAATCACTGGTACACACACAAATTGAAAAATTCATAATGTACCACCATGAAAATGTAAATTAAACTTGGTTATATATGTTATTTCATTTTCTTTCTTATCATTATCTTAAGTGATATTCCATTACTTAAAGACAAGCATTCATATTCTAATTTTTCAGCTTTTGATGGGATTTTTTCTCCTCGTTTCTAAAAAATAGAATAGAAGTTATTAAAAATTATTGCAATATATTTGTAGTAAGGACAGATTTAGGATCTGTCCCAAAATGCACAAAAGCATAATATTCCATTTCAATTCATATTTTTTCTATCATTTTCATTTTTATCGAAATAATAATATCAATATAATATCATTCAGATTACAACGATTAATATTAGAATGTAATAATAATAATAATAACGGAATAACGTCCACCAAGATAAGTAGAGGTTTTATTCTCATTAAATATATTTGTATTTCCAAATTTTTTCAAAAACAAGGTGTCACTGACCAATAGAGAATTTCTCTTTTGGGTATCTGAAGGTTTAATTTCAAGCACAGTGGCATCTTGGGACAGATCACAAATCTTTCTTCATAACAAATATATTGAAATAATTATTATAACTTTTTTTTTATTTTGAGCGAGCCGATAGGCGAGCATTGTTGAGCGAGCCGATTAGCAAGCATTGTTGAGCGAGCCGATAGGCGAGCATTATTGAGCGAGCCGACAGGCGAGCATGTTTGAGCTAGCCGATAGGCGAGCATTGTTGAGCGAGCCGACAGGCGAGCATATTTGAGCGAGCCGACAGGCGAGCATTGTTGAGCGAGCCGATAGGCGAGCATTGTTGAGCGAGCCGATAGGCGAGAATGTTTGATTGAGCGATCCGATAGGCGAGCATGGTTGAGCGACCAAAAATTTTCCGCATATCATCGGAATTTGATTGGAAAAAGCTCAATACTCATGTATTCTGGTCAGCTGAATCAGAATATGTCAAAAAATTCAGGTGAAAAATTAAAAAAAAAATTTTTCATGGCTCAGAAATCCTTTTTCGAGAAAATGAATGTCATTTTCGTTCTTTGCATGTCAAAATACGCCCTATAGAATTTTTCCCGACGATTTTGGTCCAAATCTCCAAAATGGACAATTTTTCCACGAAATTTCGGAAAACCGTCACGTGACATTTTTTCGGTTTCGAACCACATCATTTTCGTAGATTCCAATGCGCTGATTACGAATCTATTTTGTTCTTGACGATATCTCAAACCGTTATCGAGATATCGATTTTCAAAGTTGCAACTTTTGGATTTCGAAATTTTTTCATGTTTCGTCGGATTCAAATTGTTATAACAATAAAAATATTGCAGATATCGATTTGATTTTTGCATCATCCGAAAGGAGACACTCCAGCGTAGAGTGTGTACCATTTTCGTTCCTAAATTTCCATTAACGAGGGAGCAGTGATTTTTCGATAACGTTTCGAAAAAATACTAAACGATCGAAAGTCGTCCAGCTGTCCAACTTTCCATGATCAGTTCACACGAGAGTACTTTCTATCAGATTTTTGAGGGATTTTGAGACAAAAAATTTTTTGACCCAAAAATTTCCGCATTTTTTTCATCGAAATTTGATTGAAAAATTTAAAAAAGCTCAATATTCATGTATTCTGATCCGCTGAATCAGAATATGTCAAAAAATTCAGGTGAAAATTCCATAGTTTTCTAGATATTTGTATTTGAATTTGAAAAAATCGATTAGTTTCGTTTAAAAAATTACTTCGGCAGCGCTCTGTATAGTCCATGGAAAAATCACCATCGTGGTGGAGATAAGATGTTGGAATTCGTCAATCTTCGAAATAACGATATACAGAGTGATGAAAAAGTAATGTGTGCAGAAATTTGAAGAAAATTTTTTTTTCATGGCCTAAAAATCTTTTTCGAGAATATGAATATCATTTTCGTTTTCTGCATGTCAACATACGCCCTATAGAATTCTGCCTGACGAATTTGGTCAGATTCTCCAAAATGGACCGATTGTCCACGAAATTTTGGAAAAACGTCACGTGACTTTTTTTCGGTTTCAAACCACATCCTTTTCGTAGATTCCAACACGCTGATCACAAATCTCTTTCGTTTCCGACGATATCTCCAACCGTTACCGAGACATCGATTTTCAGAAATGCAACTTTTTGATTCCGGAATTTTCTCATGTTTTCTTGGATTCGAATTGTTATAACAAAAAAAGTATTGCAGATATCGATTTGATTTTTGCATCATCCGAAAGGAGATACTCCAGCGTAGTGTGTTATATTTTTGTACCTTAAATGCAATTGTCAACAATACATTTCAAGTTTTTTCTTCTTATAAAGTTCATAGTATCTTCAATAAATTTGGTATTATATTCTTCTCCCGGAACATTCATTCAAAAACATTAATATTCATAATATAGAGATATGATTAGTATGAAGGCATATACAAATGAGATAGATAGTAAAAAAAATATCATCATACTATAATGTTGTGATATTCTTCAACTATCAATTTGAATATATACAGGGTGAGAAAAAATGTGTACCGAGCTTTTTGGGGGTGATAGACCATTGAAAAATAAGTGTAGTTTGATGATTAAACTCATGGCCCAAAATGCATATTAAGGGAGATATATCCTTCCAAAGTTGATAAAATTAAGATAATTTCTCCGCATAACTTCTGAACGATGAAAGCCACCCGATTGAAATTTTGTGCATGAATGTATGTTGTCAAAATACATTTTTTCGTCACACTTCCACATTTCTGACATTGTTATAAAGGGTGTTTTCAGAGGGTGAGTCATGATTTTTTGTAGAAAACTTTTTTCCCTGTATTATTTTCGGTGAAAAAACAGGAGCATTCGATGGAGCGAAGAAAATTACATGAAAAAGTTACTCTTATTCAAATACAAAAAATTGAGCCGTTCGTGAGATATTTGAGTTTTTGTAGTTACATGATATCAGCAGATTGATTTTATTCATCGCGAGATTCATCGGTATCACGATATTTCAGCAGGCCATGAAAATTTTGTTTTTAATTTTGTCGATAATACATAGCATAAGTCTGTCCCAACAAGGTTTGAATAAAAATAAAAGTTTGATAATGTTTTTGGTACTTTTAATTAATACATAATTTTGAATGGAAGAAAGAGGAAAAAAACAAATTAAAGTAGCTGTTCGAAATGTCCACCGTTTTTGGTTATACATAATCTGAGGCGTTTACGTAAATTATTCATCAAACCGTTCATAGTTTGGTGATCATTTTTCAACAACGTAAATTCGTTCACAATTCTTTGCCTCAGCTCCTCAACATTCCGAATTTCGCTTGAATAAACCCTAGATTTCATGTAACCCCAGATCGAAAAATCTAGTGGATTGAGGTCAGGCGAACGAGCGGGCCAGGAAATAGGAGCGTCTATGCCTTGTCCTATCCACCTATCAGGAAAATACAACGTACAACTCTTACATAATGAGGTGGTGCTCCATCATGCATAGAGCAGATTTCCCTACGTATGTTGAGAGGAATGTCTCCTAATATCGTACCTAACTCATTTTCTAAGAAGTTGAGGTACATTGCACCATTCAGAGACCCTGGGAACATGTAGTATCCAACGAATTTGTCTCCTAAAGTCGCAGCCCAGACGTTCACTTTGGAATTATATTGAAAATGCGTTACTTTAACAACGTGTGGATTTTCGTCAGCCCAGAAATCAGTGTTGCGCGAATTGCAAACACCGTTTCTAGTAAAAGTTGCTTCGTCTGTGAACAATATTTTGTTTAAAAACTCAGGACATCTTCGAGTTCGTTCCAGCAACTCTTCGCAAAATCTCAATCTTATTTCATTGTCTCGTGGTAACAGTTCTTGTACCTGCAAATAATGATAAGGGTGTAGCTGTTGCTCTCTGAGAATCCTGGTTACATTCGCTTGTGTTGTGTCTATTCGTCTTGCTAATTTCCTTGTACTTATTTCCGGATCCTGTTCCACAGTATTTAATACTTCTTCTTCAACTTCTACAGTTCTCGCACTTCTGGGTCGGCCACCATTTCTATTATTGGTTTTCAAACATCCTGTTTCACGCAGTCTTTGTACAATCATCAAAATTGTTCTCGAATTTGGAACGCGTCGAGCGGGAAACATCTCTGCATATCGTCTCACAGCAGCATTTGCATTTCCGAAGCACTCGCCAAACATTAGAAGCATATCAGTTTGTTCAGAGAACGAATAACCTGCCATATTTCTTAAAATCTCAGTTGATAATCGCAGTGATAAATGACACAGAAAAACCACACGAACAAATCGACTACAATAATGTTGACTCGAATGTTGATGACATGAACGTCAAAATTGAGAACGAAATTATTCATCATGGCCTGCTAAAATATTGTTACCGATGAATCTCGCGATGAATAAAATCAATCTGCTGATATCATGTAACTACAAAAACTCAAATATCTCACGAACGTTTCAATTTTTTGTATCTGAATAAGAGTACTTTTTTCATGTAATTTTCTTCGCTCCATCGAATGCTCCTGTTTTTTCACCGAAAATAATACAGGGAAAAAAGTTTTCTACAAAAAATCATAACTCGCCCTCTGAAAACACCCTTTATAACAATATCAGAAATGTGGAAGTGTGACGAAGAAATGTATTTTGACAACATACATTCATGCACAAAATTTCAATCGGGTGGCTTTCATCGTTCAGAAGTTATGCGGAGGAATTATTTTAATTTTATCAACTTTGGGAGGATATATCTCCCTTAATATGCATTTTGGGCTATGAGTTTTATCATCAAACTACACTTATTTTTCAATGTTCTATCACCCCCAGGAAGTTCGGTACACATTTTTGACTCACCCTGTATATGAATATGAAAATAAATATCATTTACTTTATATAACCTCATTCATCCAATCGTTGTCAATTCATTTCTACTTTTTGCCCTATGAAGTTCATAGTATCGCCAACACTTCCGATTAGTTTGATGATTCTTATCTTCAGCACTTGCTATTCAATGAATTTAGTGATATATTTTTCTGCTGCAACTTCCATTGAAAAACATCATTATTTCAAATACCGGAATATAATTGAAATGAAAAAACGTCATATCATTGTTTTTTTTTAGTTTTTTCCATAATGTTTGTAAAATTTCTGTCGACTCAAAACAATTTGAAGAACTTCCTCATCTCATTATCGTTAATTTCAAATTCATTCTTCAGAATATGAGTTGTTAACTCTGATATTCAACGAAAAAATTCATTTAATTCTATAATTCAGAAATATTTCCAAAATACTGATTTGAAAATATATATAAATAAGAAAATAAATATTATTTCATATCTATATATAATCACCTTCATCCATTCGTTGTCAATTCATTCCAAGTTTTTTTCCTATGAAGTTCATAGTATCTGAGGTCTTTTGTTGTCAAATGCTCATAGAACAGCACGGTATGAAGAAAGTGTAGATTTTAATGGCTGTAAATTCTACAATATTCTTCCCGAAGATATCAAAGATTCTCCCAGCTCTCATGTGTTCAAATATATGCTAAAGAAACTGCTGCTTCGAATGAATTGTTACACTTTTCAGGAATTTATCAAACAACTATGAATTATAGACTGAGAAAACCTCATTTATATTCGTAATATAGTTTACTCACCCTCTATATTGCTAGGATGACAAATTATTCAAATAATTTTATATCTATAATAATTTACTCGTCAGTTTTGTTCAACTTTAAATTTTTGTATTTATACTAGGCTTATGACGACACTTCTCTAATTATTGTACATTGTAACAGTATTGCAACAACTGTACTTTTTAATTTGAGAAATGGAGATATCATTATTATCATTATGTTTTCGAAACAAAAACATAAAAATGAGAGTTCAAATCAATTCATTTAATATTATTGATTTTTTTTTTCAGTTTTTACCAAGTTATTTAAATTCTCCTCAATAATGTTTGTACAATTTTTGATAATTCTAACCTAACCTGATGAATTTCCTCATTCCATTATCATTATCTTATCCTAAAACGATCATTAGAAAATATTATTATCCTACTATAATTCTGAAATATCTTGAAAATACTTATTCAAAAATGTATATTGATAAGAAAATAATATCATTTTACCTTATATAATCACATTCATCCAATTGTTGTCAATTCATTGCAAGGTTGTTCCTATGAAGTTAATAGTATCACCAATACTTCCAATTATTATGATGAATCTTTTTTGTTCCACATTACTCGCTATCCAATGATTATGGTATTACATTTTTCTGCTGCAACATTCATGAAAAAACTCCATTATTCATAATATAGAAATATAATTAAAATGGAAAGTTATAAAAATGAGAAAGAGTTTATATTCATGTATCTGATATAGTTGACTTTCTCCAGTTTTTATCAATTCATTTCATGTTCTCTCAATGTTTGTGAAATTTCTTATAATTTTGAACAATTTGAAGAACCTACTCATTCCATTATCGTTACTTTTTGTAATTCATTTCATAGAATATAGGCTGCTGCATTGAACATTCATCAAAAAAATTATGATCATACTATAATGCTGAAATATTTTGTAACCATCGATTTGAAGATGTATATAAATAATAAAATGAATATTTTTTTACCGTATATAATCACATTCGTCCAATTGTTGTTAATTCATTTCGAGTTCTTTCTTATGAAGTTCATAGTATCTTCAACACATCTAATCAGCTTGATGATCCTTTTCTGTTCTTCATCATTCGCTATCCATTGAATCTGGTAGTATATTTTTCTGATAAAACATTCATAAAAAAACAATATCAACTATAATATAGAAATTTAATTATTATAAAAACATAAACAAATGAGATGGTTCACATTAATTCATCTTATATAATTGACTTCTTTCAGTTTTTGGCAATTCATTTATTTTTTTTTTCAATAATGACCAATACACCTTCTAGTTGATACAATATTTCCAAACAGTTAGGCAAACCTTTACAGTCCATGATTCTTCATTCAACAAAATACATTGAAACATTCACTATTCATTATTCAATATAAATATAAGTAGATTTCATTCATATAATTGATATAGTTTTAATATGGTTATGAAATTCATTTTTGGTGCATTATATCCACTAACAAATTGAAAATGGATGAGGAATACTTGATAATGATTTGAATAATATCATACTTTCGAGCATGACATGTATATGAAATTTTTTTTTCCAAGTACTCTCATTCATACAATCATCTTGACATTATATACTTGAATTCAATTATATCGAAGTTTTCAAATTGATTATTTCTCAATTTAGGCTTATCAAATTTGAAGTAAACATAATATAGTATTATTTAAATGTAAAAAATATTCAAATCGACTAACCTGTATCGAAAAAATGTGAAATTTTCATTGTACTGTTCAAACTTCCATCATCCATAGTTATCATCATTTGTTCCTCTGACATTTTCACCTGAAAAAAGAATAGTAAAAATCAGTTAACGTAAAACGTATATTGTTGAAATAATTATAATAAATAAAAGGAAATTTTGTATTTTTCCACACCACCTGAATGATGTAATACAAAAGGTGCGTTACTATTTTTTGATGGGTGGTTCGCCATGAGCCCTATTATCCCATATTTTTATTGGTTTCTTCATTTTTTTCTAATTTTTTTGCGTTTTTGATTTTATAATTTTTTTGTGGTTTTGTAAGAGAGTAGTGGTCTGGAGCAATAACTTCATGACAATATGATGAAAAAAAGGTAAGTGAATATCTATAGTGTACATAACAATATGTTTACAATTTAAAATGTATAAACTAAACTTTAATTGAAATATTCAACGATTACAATTGTTATGAAACAAACTTCTGAACAAACAATGAACAATTATCATGACAACAACATTAATGATTGATGATAGTGCTTATTGATTTACTTTAATTATCATATAATGATAAAATGATTAAAAAAATTTAGACATAATAACAATGTATATACTCGATATCCTGGAAAAGTGTAACAAAGGAATAAGGATAGGAAAGAAATTAATAAACAATTTTCTAGAAGAAAAATTCAAAATCAAGATAGATTTTGGAAATACAGAGTGATTGACCTGAGAAAGCAATAATTATAAAAATGCATTAATTAATTAACATTTTTCGACATATCAAATGGAATTGAAGTTCTCGAGTATCGAGATAAGGAGACTGTTGATAATTTTTGTGTACAATTCTCTACTTCATTTTGACACGTTATACTACACTTCATTCGAAAATATAAGTAATTTTTGAACGAAAATTATTATTGAAGACTGGAAAATTAATTAATTTCATTACATTTCCGAAGCGGTTCTCATTACCAATTGTTTAGTTAAAAAAGCTATAAGATAACTCAGAGATAAGTAAGTTAGTTAGTCGAAAGGGAATATGCTTCATCATTCAGGACTGTATATTTGGAATTTATTTTGGATGAATTCCTCGATTCTATCACAATGATTACTAATATAACTTTTTTATGCATTCTCAAATAAATCAATCTGTATAAACGAAAAAGTATTGAATTGAATTTGAAAAAATAATAAATATTACATTATTTATGGTGATAATAATGATAACAATAATAATAATACTATTTCAGCTTAGGATCTAGGAAAAATTCAATAAAGGAAAGAGGTAGGATAAAAGAGAAATTTGAAAAGTCATAATTGATGATGAAATGTGTTATAATGAGTTTTAATAAAATCCCAATTTGATATTGAATTGATAATGAATTGATTCATTCTCTAAAACCGCATTTTTGAACTCGCAATTGACCGAAAAAAAATTTGATAACATTTGAGTAGAACTAAACGGGTTCTAGCACAGTCGAGTAAGCATCAAACACAACATATGCGACTTCGCCAAAACACATCAAACCCAACATGTGCGACTTCGCCAAAACGCATCAAACCACCCAACATAATATGCGACTTCGCAGAAATGCGTCAAACCCAACATATGCGATTTGCCGAAATGTGGCTAACCTACCTTGATGAGCCGAGTCGGTAGCATACCTAACCTATCTAAAATAGTTCCACCAGCCAGGGGCGTACCTAACCTATCTAATAACCCCACCAGGGTCGTACCTAACCTATCTAATAGCCCCACCAGGGTCGTACGAACCCCCATAAATATTTTCGGGGGGTACACAGGTCCACATCCCCAATGACCCGCCCCACACCGTTTCAATGTCCCACCCCGACCTACAACATACGTCATGCGTCATACGGTGAAACGTCAAAACGATGAAACGTCAAAACGATGAAACGTCAAAACGACGAAACGTCAAAACGACGAAACGTCAAAACGACGAAACGTCAAAACAACGAAACGTCAAAACAACGAAACGTCAAAGCGATGAAACGTCAATCGGCATCGAGATTTTCGGGGGGTACACAGGTCCACATCCCCAATGACCCGCCCCACACCGTTTCAATGTCCCACCCCGACCTACAACATACGTCATGCGTCATACGGTGAAACGTCAAAACGATGAAACGTCAAAACGATGAAACGTCAAAACGACGAAACGTCAAAACGACGAAACGTCAAAACAACGAAACGTCAAAGCGATGAAACGTCAATCGGCATCGAGATTTTCAGGGGGTACACAGGTCCACATCCCCAATGACCCGCCCCACACCGTTTCAATGTCCCACCCCGACCTACAACATACGTCATGCGTCATACGGTGAAACGTCAAAACGATGAAACGTCAAAACGATGAAACGTCAAAACGACGAAACGTCAAAACGACGAAACGTCAAAACAACGAAACGTCAAAGCGATGAAACGTCAATCGGCATCGAGATTTTCGGGGGGTACACAGGTCCACATCCCCAATGACCCGCCCCACACCGTTTCAATGTCCCACCCCGACCTACAACATACGTCATGCGTCATACGGTGAAACGTCAAAACGATGAAACGCCAAAACGATGAAACGTCAAAACGACGAAACGTCACAATGGTCCAGGGTCCACCTCAACACGTCCCCAGTGGCCTTCCCCACACCGTTTCAATGTTCCACCCTGACCTACAACATAAAAAATGTTATAGACGAATGTTTTTCAAACAGTTTTCAAATGGCGTCGATAGAGTATAGACACCAGCTTGAAGAATTCCAAAAGAAAATAAAGGAACTCAATCATACAATAAAACAATATGAAGATAAACAGCTGATGATTAGAAATTTTTCGAGAATATCTTTATTGGAAAAAGTAATCACTACTCGCAGCATACCAGTATCATCACCAACTGTGAAAAAACTATGGTTATTTTGAAATATAATATTTTTTATAAGAACTGCATACAATATTAGGAAAATTCGACGATACTCAGATGTAATCCTAATACAAGTACCACAGATCATATTTTAATATAAAACTCTACGATAAAACCCATGAAGATGTCAGTTTTTTGAAGCATACAGCATCCTCAGAACCGCCACACGACCTCAGCCGACAATGAAGCATAAAAAACCATTTGAGCTATCAAACAATCTGTTACATGCATTTCACATTATATTAATTGTAATCAATATTATTTGATGTTTTTCCAAATGAAATGAAATAAATTCTAATCAATATTGTGTATTTTCATCGAAGGTTATTATTATAGATTAGCATGATAGGTGAAAAATATTCTTACCTTTATAGAAAAACCGCAATTTTTGTTTTCAACAATATTTTTGAACTGAACAAATATTTATCTATTTTTCTGCGGTTACCAAATTTCGATGTTTTTCATGCGTGCTATATAACCGAATCACCATGCAAAGATTGGGGAGCTGAAACGTGTTAGATTTCTCATGGCAAAAATGAAACGGGGTCATGTAGGTTCAGGATTGAGATCATCTGTTCGTTGGATTAATGTAGAATCGATTTTCGACTCGAGAATTCAGACGGGGCTCGTTGTGAATTTGAATCACAAGGAGATTGAAGACTTCCTCATAGATGCATCGAAACTTATAAAGAAGAAAATATTGAAAATTTTAGATAATTCAACAATGCTCAAAATAAATTTTACATTTTGCGGTGATTTCGTAAAAAAATCAAATGATGAAGAGATAATCGATCGTAAACATTTCAATACACCAAATACAGTTGTAGATGCAGGGACGGATCTAGATGAATGGTTTAAAATTAATGGAATCGATGTCATCCTGAATAAATTGAGCGAATTTTCTGAGAAAAAAAGTGGCGATTTGAAATGGGGAATGGCTCGTCCTATATCAAATTACCCGAACAAATTGAAAAAAAGCATGCCTGCGTCAATGTACAAAACAATGATGATGCATGCTTTTTCTGGAGCATAGTCAGTGCTCTATATCCTGCACCTAGAAATCCTCAAAGAATGACACAATATCCAAAATATTCTACAGTTTTGAATATGAAAGGGTTAGACATACCAATGAAATTGACTCAGATTCTAAGGAAAGAATTCAGTAATGTGAATGAGGCTCAATTCAATCTTTTAACACGAAAAGGTGTTTTTCCCTACGATTATATTGATAATGAGGAGAAATTAAACGAAACCAAGCTACCAAGCATTGAAAATTTTCACAATATATTGAACGATTCAAATATTTCAGATGACGATTACGCTCATGCTCAAAAGGTTTGGGAATATTTCGACATCAAATCGCTTGGAGAATATAGTGATTTGTATATGCGTACCGATATTCTCCTTCTAGCTGATATAATGGAAAATTTTCGCGAATCATGTAGGAAAACATATCATCTCGACCCCGCATGGTACATTACGATGCCCTCGTATACTTGGAGTTGTATGCTCAAGTATACTGGGTGCAAATTACAAATTCTAAAAGATGTAGATATGTTGATGTTTGTTGAAAAGGCGATTCGTGGGGGAATAACGGTTTGTAGCAATAGATACTCTGAATCGAATAACAAGTATATGTCAGAATATGATCCCGAGAAACCATCAAAATACCTGCTCTATCTAGACGTAAATAACTTGTATGGGAAAGCCATGAGCGAACCCCTACCGTATGGGGAGTTCACTTGGGTCGAGAACACCAACATCGATGTAACTCAAATTCCGGATGACAGTCCTGAAGGCTATATTCTCCAAGTAGATTTGGAATATCCGACAACATTACATGATGCGCATAAAGACTTTCCGTTTTGTCCTGAACACCGCACTCCGCCAGATTCCAAATTACCTAAATTAATGACAACTCTACACAATAAAAAAGAATACATTTTACACTACAGAAACTTGAAGCAGGCTCTCGAACACGGTCTTAAATTAACAAAAATCCACAAGATTCTAAAATTCAAACAGTCGACGTGGTTGAAATCCTACATAGACTTGAATACTCGATTAAGAACAATGGCCACGAGTGCCTTTGAAAAGGATCTGAGGAAATTGATGAATAACGCCGTCTTTGGAAAGACTATGGAAAACATTCGCAATCATCGCATAGTTAAATTGGTAAAGTATTGGTTAAAGTATGAAGGTCGTTATGGCCTCAAAAATCTAATATCGAGTCCACAATTCCAGCAGCGCACAATTTTCGACGAAAACCTCGTAGCCGTTGAGATGAAAAAGTGTGAGTTAATCTTTAATAAGCCTCTATACATTGGTATGGCTATCCTAGATATCTCCAAAACTATCATGTATGATTTCCACTATAATTTCATGCTAACTCACATGGAAGCTGATAAATGCAAGCTCATGTATACAGATACAGATAGCTTTTTTTTTATGAGCTGTCATGCGAGGATGTATATAGAGAAGTTATTCTAGAGAATATCAATAGATTTGATACATCTGATTATGCTCCAGACAATGTCTATGGGATTCCGCAGGTCAACAAAAAGGTTCTAGGTTTGATGAAGGACGAGGCTAATGGTAAAATAATTACACATTTCGTAGGGTTACGATCTAAAATGTATACTTTCAAATTATCTATGGATGAGGAGGACATTGATAGAGAGCGGGAGCGCTTGAAGGGAAAGGGGTATAGTAAAGATCAAATTGATAATGACTTGAAAAATTTCGGGATGACTAAAAAATCTAAAGGGGTGAAAAAATGTGTAGTCAAAAATAAACTAACATTCGACGATTACGTAAATTGTCTGAAGGAGTGTGCGCAAAAGACTGTAACCCAACAAACAATACGCTCATACAAGCATGAAGTTTTTTCTATTAAACAATCGAAAATCGGTCTAAGTCCACATGATGATAAGAGAAAACTTTTAGCCAATTCGTTCGATACACTTCCCTGGGGTCATTACAGTTTGAATTAATCGAACTTCTCCATGTCTCATCAATTTGTATTTTTTGAGGAAAATGTTACACACACACCTACACAATGGTATATGATTTGAATATTTACTATAAATATATATTGAAATATTTTCACTAGAAAATGAAATGAAAAACATTTTGAAAATTCCTATGCTTTATTTATTTCCCCCTATATACAACATCTGTGAAAATTATTCATAAAAAGAAATCACTTTTGAAAGTAGAGTTTTCAGTTCATGTAGAATACCTCGGTTTGGACAATTAATGTTAAACATATTCCAATCAAAGTCTCCAACCGCAACTAGCTTTCTCTGAAATTCATTGTACTTGAAGTATGTACTTGCTTTGAAAAAATATATGTGTCCGTCAATGTAGCGGAATGCTGAAGTAATATCGCTTGGTATATTTGGAAAAATATCCTCAATTCGTCCTCTGTTGACTAAACGATAATCATCTTCATGCTGATGGTATTCAATGAAAGACGAATTGTTCAAGAACATGTAGATTTTTCCAGTATTCGTTTGGAAGGCGGCATTTATTTCAGATTGTCCAGGTAAATTGAGATTAATTTTTCGTTTGATTTGCAAGTTTGGAAAATAGCTCGAATAAAATTTATTTCCACTTACTACAAATAGATCTCCAGACGTTGTTTGAAAAACGTGATTCACTTTAGTCAATTCTTTTGGGAGATATTCATGTAGCGGTTCAGATTGCATTTTTTCCTTCAGCAGTTTACTATGCATATTTGCATCTCTACTACCGATATCATTTTTCCATACCATATCTTCAGAAATTACATACATTCGATGGTTGTGAAATTCCGGACTGTAAGCCAAAAACATTACATTAGGGTGATTCACTTCACACAAGTTGTGTTCAACCAATTCAATGTCTGGGGTAGTAGTAGTAGTAGTAGTAGATAATGGGAGTACGATTTTTGTATTAACGTTGATTTGAGGGGTGCTTGACGTCATCATCTGTGATGCTGTTGTCGATGTCATTGAATCGAATTTTGGGATGAGTGCGTAGCGTTCTTTGAAACCATACAGCGCTTGGATTGCATATAAATCATCATCTTGTAGGGGCTTTGTTTCACCCTGATACCATGGATACATGATTGCAGTCGCATCATCGCTATGGTATATCCCCAAAGCATGACCAATCTCGTGTACAAGAACCATAAGTAAATTCGTATAACCATCTGGTACTGTTCCATTGCCTACATACCAATTCTCATCACTATCCAAGTGAACTTCTATGCATGACGAATCTGATTTCGGGAAGAAGGCATGCCCCAAGACACCACTCGGCCCATCGAATTTGAATCCACAATTCACACTTCCCATACATACAATGCGAAGAAGGTGATTTCTTTTACCAAACGAAATTGTAATGTCTGGATTGATGCGATTGGGAAGAGTTTTTTTAAATGTTAATTTAGATGCATTCTGCCACATATCGAAAGCCGTCTGAACTACTTCATTATATTTTTTATGTGTAACAGGTAGATACCATTGAATTGTCGTCTTGTTCCATTTATTTCCAACCCGGAATTCATTGTCACCATGTTGGCATCGAGGTTTTTTCATCAACTGTATTGTTTCTTCATTGAGGGTGCCATCTGGCGGTAAATTATATCGATCTTGAAAATGTCTAAGGGCCTCATTAAAATCCGTCAGAGTACTATTATCAATATAACCATATTTTTCAAGATATTTTCGTGCTTCAAGTTGAGTTAGTAGGCTACCACCACCACCACTAACATAGTCATCAGATGTCACTGTGCGTAATGTCAACAGTAGAGTGGTAAAAACAACTGTCTCCATGGTTAGCTTGATGGGAAATGATTCAAAAAAGATTTGTGGAGGTCTTCAAATATAAAAATAAAATCGATTCAGTAAATAATCGCATTTATTATAGGTAAATACATCATATTAATTACATTGTAAATCGGATTCAATTTGAGAACGATAATAAAATAAATATTCACGCAAAGCATTGGGATACAAACTATTCAAAGATGATGTTTCACAAATTCCCAGAATGATTTCTGTAGCAGACACATTTGTCTTATTATCTCGCAACCACCCTTTAACAATATCAAAAATATTTCGAAAATAATCATTGAAGTTCATGACATCCAACATGGCAATTCTATCAGACACCACACTCGTATGAGTTTGTAACATTTTTTCGACGTCTCTCTGGCTCAAGTTGATACCGACGCCTGCCCCGTCCGAGGCAATGCCGCCGCCGCCACCGGTCCATTTGGAGATTGAAACCTGTTTTATGCTGCACTCGATGTATTGGTACACTTGCACAAAGTCTCCACACTTTATCATCACCGGATCATATTCATCGGGATAGCTGTCGTCGTCGTCGTCGTCGTCCCCATCGAAAAATGATTGTTTTATTCTAGACAATATGTCTATGAGTGTGGCCCACTCGTAGGTGTTGAAGGAAATCCTTCGAGGTGAAAACTTTTGCTTCAGAATCACACAGACGCTAAAATCTCTCGCTGGACTTAGGCCACATTGAATTTCATAGCAGCAGCCGTATGAGTCCATTGGAAATGTCATCAGCAGCAGTGGGTCTTCACTTTGAGCAATCTTTTCGAATCGAGCTAAAGCTTTATCGACGCCATCATCGTAGTACGCAGTTTGAGCTGAATGCTCATATTTGTCTAGAGCCTGATTGATGACTTTGAGCGTTTCTTCAAAGTCACACTTGTTGTTGTAGCCAACGTCGTCGTCGTCGACGCCGACGTCGTCGTTGCTGTCGACATCATTGTAAACAAACTCCATTTCTGTGCTGCTACTAAAATAATCACTATCTTGACTCACCATAATTCAAAACTGGACTGAATGAATATTGATTTTTTTGAGACTATTTGAAGCTTGGAATCACGTGATTATGGCGTGATGTTTTTCGTTTTTTTGTTTTTTCCAATGTGATATCATTGTTATGGTAATTCTTATGTTTTTCGTGCGAAAACATGGAATGTGTGGTGGTGGTGGTGGTGAAAAGGCCCCCTGAATTGTCTAGATTTGTTTGTATTTTCTATAACATCCTATACTAAATCGGTATTTTGAATCCAGCTGTTGTGAGATCTATCAAGACCTAACCATTTCACGTACAGCTTCTGACCTTTTCTTCGCATCACTTTCTCCACGAGATAGATGTCGGGATTCTTGGTTTTCTGCAACTCCTCATCATAGAAGGCCCCCCTGATTGCCGTCCCATGCATATCTTCCAACAGATATGTGGTGGGATTCGTTATTTTGACTTCGACGATTTTAAATAACTCTGTCGTCCAATTTGGGGTGTACCCCTTTTCGAAAATATGCTTGACCTTGGATATGCGTACAATATCACCAACTTTGAATTTTCGCGGGCCAACAATCTTCAAGTGTGTATAAGATCTATTGAGAATTTGTTTTTCATTGGATTTATCGACTTGCGATGGTTTGCAACCAATCGTACTGTGGTGTGTATCATTGTAGGATTCTGTAATGGTGGGTAGTACATCTATCCACCTGTAGGTGGCATTCAAACTAAAGTATTTGAATAGTTTTTCTTTCAAAGTTCTAATTACACGTTCTGCTATTGCAGCCTTCTTGACGCTGTACGTACTGTAATGGTTTATGTTATGCAATTTCATTAGACTTTGGAATTTGCTATTGTAAAATTCAGTTCCCTGATCTGTTTGCAGATTTTTCGGACATCGTTTTGTGTGCGCTAAAATGTCTGCAAACGTTTTGGTTATTTCCTCGCCAGTTTTCGTTTTCAATGGACGCGTCCATACATATTTAGAGAAACAATCAATCACAATCATAATCATTTTGAAATTTCGATTCTTGTGTGAGACATACTGTCGCATTTCCGCTAGATCCATTTGCCACAAGTCGTCTATACCTTTAATTATGGTTCGCCGACGTGGGTAATTTTTTCTTGCAGGTTTATGCAGCTCATCGACAAGTCGAATCTTTTCTGCAGAGTGTGACATATCTCAATATCAATATGACTGGATGATAGCGTGACATGTGTGTGTGTGTGTGTGTGTGTGTGTGTGTGTGTGTGATAAAGTGGTTAAAGAATTGTAATTTTTCCTCATATATATTATTTTATTGCCGACTTAGGGATACAATTTTGTTTGGAATTTTTGTTTGCAGATCAATGGTGGAATACACATTCTTTGCGAGATCATCTTTGATCTCTGTGACGATATTGGTGAGAAGCTGTTCAGATTCAAAACTTTGCTGCTGACGCTTCTTCAAATCGTCAATAGTTCCATTGATATTCTCCTGCACCTCGGAAATATCCAGAATTGCCTTTGAATTCAAAACGATGTCCTTCTCCAGTTTAGGTAATGATATACTTAGAAAGTTTGTCATCGAGCTGGTTGTTTTCTGTAGCATCATCGACAATTGTATCAAGTTTGAATTGAATGTTTCCAGTTTGATTCGATGTGAATCGAACATCTTCTCTAGTTTTATCGATTCGTTTTTGAGACTATCAATCGCAATTTGTACCTTATCACCAAAATCATCGAACGCAATCTTGAAATCTGTTTTTATTTGTGAAATAGTCTGTTCTACATATATTTTAATATTGTCTACATATTCCTTGTTGGCGACATCGTTTTTCAAATTTGGCATTTTGACATTACACAATTTCAAATTGCCAAAATCTATATCCCCTTTAGAAGTGTACGATAGTCCACCACCGACGCTCGGAGATGTAATTACCACCAGTTTGCGTTTTCCATTCGAACTACGTCCGAACTTATCGATAGTCATCTTTGAAATGACCTCAATATCCATACGAAAGTCTGTATCTATTGTATGATGTTGGCCTCCTTCAATTCGTCAATGATTGATACAATCTCGTTGTCCAGAGAGGTATTTCCCGCATTTTTCGAGGCTATGAGCAATTTTAATCTTTCACACAATTCATTGGGGTCATCCCAGTAAATGTATTCCACAGGTTTAGTATTGTAGGACAACATTGGCGATTGGAATTTCGTCGGCAAATTTCTCAATTGGATATTTAAACCATGTCCCGTTGTATAACGTCTCGATGATGATGTTGGAGGTATGAACATGGGTCTAATGATTTCCTTATACTTATATCTTTTGGTACCTTTCAGTTTTCCGCTAGCATTCTTGTGGGCATTCGAAAGTTCCAAAATTTGTTTATATCCATTCAGATCTTCTTTATTGAAATTTTCTGGTACATCGTAGAATATCAGTTCATATATTCCAGGCGTCCCTCTCACTTGTTTTCCCGCAATTTTGATGTAGCCTGTACGACCATCAAAATCAATTTCATTATATCCAAGACGCCATTTTGAATTACTGGAATCGTATATGGGGCCATATACTTTGTCTATTTTTTCGTCCTCTGTCCAATATTCTTTCAGGAATCGAATGCTCATCACAGGATACTGCTCAAGGTATGACTCAATAGCTGCGGGATCAATTACATCGGTGTCACCATCAGGCTCTTCAGATTCCTCATCTTCCTCGAACACGCCATCATCACTTTTACCGCTAGCGCTAGCAATACGTTCAAGTTTTTGAAATTGAATTTCCGATGCTTTCTCTTCTTCATCTTCTTTTTCAGTTTTTTCACTTTCATTCCATACTTTCAGCTCTTCTTTTTTCGATAGTGTTGAAGGCTCATTTTTTATGCCACTATCAATTAATCGACTTTTTGTCGATACTAGTTTTTTCAGGGGTGTAGATATTGGTTGGAAAAATTTCTGTATTGTCTCATCCTCCTCAGACCTACCTAATTTCAAAGTTAGATATTTCTTCCTTATAGCCTGGGCTATTTCACTGATTTTATTCTTGCGAATGACGTCGACCTCTTTGCTGGACGGTTTCATGATTATGAATATGATACATCACAATGTAATCATACTTTTATAAACTTGTCGAAGCCCTGTCGATAGCGACCTGAATTCAGATCACACTCCTTGACAATAACCATTGCACCATATTTTTCACACCAACAATCTGCACAAAGTCGCTTGAATTCATCGAATGTGACGTCTGGGGAGACGTGTTCATCAAACACATGCTTTAAATTCACCTCGTCTTGTTTAAATAGCACAATCAGGTTACAATTATCTCGAAGCATTTGCTTTCTAGCAAAACTGTATGTCTGGCCAATGTATATAGCGTCAATACCTCGATGTCGACACATTGAATAATATTCTTGAATTTTTTGTTGTGAATCGCAAGAAATGTCATCGAAAATGAAGACGGAATTTGGTTTTGCTTCGTTGGGACATATGATTTCATCATTATCTTTGTATGGAAAATAACCTACTCCTTTGACTGCCTTCAATACCTCTTCGAGCAGCTGGTACTTGGGTTGATACAGCGATTTTGAGTACACGTATACGTTTTCAAATTTGGCGCCATTAGGATGAAACAGCAGTGCCAGTGCGGCATTTGTTTTTCCACATCCACTCGGTCCGCAGATGATTGCACGAAATGAGTTTGGTAATAAAGCACCATGTTTACTTGAATCTCTCGCACCTGCACCATCATTCAGATGGTCCAAGTTTTCGATTGGTAGGATGTTTTTCTGCTGAACGGTCCTCATGATGTGAGACATACCACATTCAAATTCATAATAAATATCGATATCTCGTAACATCATTAGTCATTTTTAATGTTGATCTATCGTGGAGAGGGTGTGGTAAATTCATTAATCGATAAACTAGCATTCGAACTACATCTACCCGGTTATTCGTATTGTGGTCCTGGAACCAAATTACAAAAGCGACTAGAGCGTGGTGATACGGGTATCAATCCGTTGGATGAGGCTTGTAAAGAACACGATATCGCATACTCTGAAAACACCTCTGTGGAGGAACGTCATAAGGCCGATCACGTATTGGAAAATAGAGCGTGGGAACGAGTCAAATCGAAGGACGCGAAATTTGGTGAGAAAGCAGCAGCTTGGTTCGTCACCACAGGCATGAAGGCGAAACGTAAACTCGGTATGGGTATGGGGCAAAAGCAACACCCATTTTCAAAAATTGTAAACAATATACTTGGCGTTTTGAAAAAACAAACATTTAGTCATGGTAATGTGAATAACGATCTGCATCAGGGTAGTGGTTTGAATCGATCATCTGTAGCAGCTTTGCGTGCAGCTCGAAACGCGATAAAAAAAGTTGGAGGTCGAAAGAGAATACGAATACCTCGAATTATACCTTTACCGACGACTTCATCATCATCATCGGTGGGAAAAAGTGGAGGATTTCTACCGCTAATCCCGCTATTCGCAGGCCTCTCGGCTTTAGGGTCGTTGGCTGGGGGAGCTAGTGCCATTGCAAAGACAGTCATCGATGCCAAGAATGCAAAGAAAAAAATGGAGGAAGATATGCGTCACAATCAAGCTATGGAGCATTTAGGGTCTGGTGTGTATCTGCGTAAAACACGTAAAGGATTCGGTCTATACTTGAAGAAGAATGCGACTCCGAAATGTGTCAAAGGAGGCAGAGGTCTATACTTGAAGAAGCGTCAGTCAAAAAACTTCTAGCTGAGCTGCCCGATAGAGCATTATATGATGGAGAGATTATAAAGTATGCAAAAAAGCTGAAAATACCATACTTTCGAGGTGTTTTCATGCGAGACACTCTGCCTAACCGACCACGACGTTGCGAGTGTGCAGTGGTGAATTTAGATTCCTCCATTAATTCAGGTACACATTGGGTGGCTTATAGAAAAGTTGGAAACACGGTTCGTTATTTCGATAGTTATGGTAATTTGAAGCCGCCAGGAGAATTGGCTGAATATTTCGGACGCAGCGTTGATATTTTATATAACAATAAACAATATCAAAATTATAATCAAATCAATTGTGGACATTTATGTTTAGCATTTTTACTACATTCCAAATAAATGAATGTGTTTGATGAATTGAATCTTATTACTTTCCTACACACCAATCAAGAATCATGTCTATGATATTAACTCTGAAGGGTCGTACTTCGACGCTATCCATCGATTTCTCCCCACCGATTCAATTAGAGTCTGATTCTGATTATGGCTTAGCTTTACTCAGTTTTCATTCATACAACAGCATACCTAATATTGAAAAGGACACAAAGTTTGATTATTTCGAGAATGGTAACAAAGGCAAAAGAAAAAGTATTGATATTCCTGTTGGAGCTTACGAAATTGAAGATATTGAAAGGTTGCTCAGAAAAGATCTTGTCGTACCAACTTCACAAAAGAAAAATTCACCACCGACAGAGAAGCCCGAAGACTTTTTCTATCTCAGACCGAATAATAATACTTTGAAAAGTGAAATTTTTTGTAAGCACCATGCAATCGATTTCACTCGGAACAATAGTTTAGCAAACATATTAGGATTCTCACCTAGAATTTTGGAACGTGACATTCACCATGTATCCGATCAGCCTGTGAACATTATAAAAGTACGAACGATTCATGTGGACAGCAACATTACCTCTGGAGCCTTCTACAACGACAGACCATCCCACACGATCTACGAATTCGCTATCGACGCCGATCCAGGCTACGCCATCGACGAAACGCCAAATCATCTCATCTATCTGCCCATCGCTACTCATACATGTGAAATTCATAATATCACACTCAAAGTGCTCGATCAAAACTTTCAATTGGTCAATTTTCGAAACGAAGAAATCATCATTCGATTGGAGCTGAAGCCATTATGGTGTTAGGTGTTTATAAAAGCCGCTCCACTGTTTCCCAGCCATCAGTCTTCAAGAAGACCTTCATCAGTCACACTCGGCAGCTCAGTCTGCAGAATATAAAATTTCTCAAGTCTCTCGGCTACCATGTTATCTGCACAAGTGTTTAACATCTTCCGAAAACCTCACCTAGATGAATCCATACAAAAGGTGGAATGGCGGACATACTACCCCTATGTCAAGTCTTTTCGTAACAATGATGTTATAGAAATCAATATTAATCAGTCTGATGCCTTCGATGCTCTGTATGATAGTATGCTACACATTAGTGGAAAAATCACTCGAACTAAAGGTGCTGGACGTGTATCTTTTGTCAATAATGCTGGGGCATATATGTTCCAATCCATCAGTTATGATCAAAATGGTAAAGAATTGGAATCTGTACGTGAAGTTGGAACTGTCAGCACCGTTAAAGGATATCTATGCTATACTGCCGAAGATTCAAAACATTTAGTTATAGCAGGTTGGACCTACCCCAATAATGTTGATGTCATCAATGGAGTGGAATTAACGTTCAGTATGCTCATTCCTCTGAAGCACTTACTAAACATTTTCAACGATTACGAGTGTGTCTCCTATGGCAAGCATTCAATTCGCTTAGTACGAGCAGGAAACGATAACAACTGCTTCAAAATCACTGAAGCTATTGGGGCGACTGTTGACACAGAAGTACAATTGGACATCGAAAATGTGGAACTCAAAGTGAAAAGATTGTATCCGAACGATCAAATTAAATTACAACTTCTGAAGGCAATTAAGGCTGACACTCCTATCCTTATACCCTTCAGAAAATGGGAATTGCATATGCTGCCTTCTCTCACCACAGGTGCCACCAATGAAATATGGGCTGTCAAAACTTCATCGTTCCTCGAAAGCCCTCGATATGTCATCGTTTGCTTTCAAACAAACCACGATCAAAATAAAGTGAATAATGATCCAACAGTTTTTAATCATGTGGACATTACAAATATCACATTAACACTCAACGGAGAAAGTTACCCAAAGGAAAAGATGCATTTGGCCTTCAATAAAGGAGCCTTTCCCCAAGCCTACTTTAACTATTCTCAATTCGGGTATAGTTACAAAAATACCACCATACATACCCCACTCCTCGGTTATGCCGAATTTTCCGGTAAACAGCCTATTTTCGTTATAGATTGTTCTCGACGTGATGAAAGTGTTAAAAGTTCCAGCGTCGACGTCAAACTTGAAATTGAAGCTTCCCAAGGTTTTCCCGCCAATACTCGCGCCTATTGCATCATTGTTCACGATAACATTATCGAACACCTCCCGCTCAGTGAAATTATTAAAAAGTGGAACTGATTCGATTTCATCGACAGTTTGAGTCAGATATTCATCATGAGAGTTGCGTTCGTAGACATTCAGGGGTTTTTTGTTGAACAGCAATTTCACCCAAAGGAGATTGCTATAAGAATTGGTGTTCAATGTAGTAATTATTTACTGTTGCCAAAAAAACCATTCTCATTGCTAAGCAAAGAAGACCGATGTGGGGTTTGTTTCTTGGAGAAAAACGTTCATGGTCTGAGATATTCTTCAGGCTTTGTGGAATACAACTTGCTAGATGATATTCTCCGGGAGAATTTGTGTGACATTGATATCATTTATGTGCGAGGCTATCAGAAGAAGGAATTGTTGATTGAAAAATTAGCTCCATTCAATGTACATGCAAAAGTTGTGAATCTGGAGGATTTCGATGATTCATGGTGGGTTGTTCCAACTTTCCAGAATAGCACCAAGATATCCTGTATGCATCACCTGCGTCGCTGTTGGGGTGACTCCAATCATTGTTGTAGTTTACGAAACGTTGATATTTTATATGAATGGTTTGAAAATATGCTACCAAAATAATTTGTGATCTCTCTCTCAATAAAAATCTCATCATTATTATTTATGAAAAACTTTATTTCTTCCTGAAATCCTGTTGGGAAACCTCGATGCCGATTGGCGTTTCATCGCTTTGACGTTTCGTTGTTTTGACGTTTCGTCGTTTTGACGTTTCGTCGTTTTGACGTTTCGTCGTTTTGACGTTTCATCGTTTTGACGTTTCGTCGTTTTGACGTTTCATCGTTTTGACGTTTCATCGTTTTGACGTTTCACCGTATGACGCATGACGTATGTTGTAGGTCGGGGTGGGACATTGAAACGGTGTGGGGCGGGTCATTGGGGATGTGGACCTGTGTACCCCCCGAAAATCTCGATGCCGATTGACGTTTCATCGCTTTGACGTTTCGTTGTTTTGACGTTTCGTCGTTTTGACGTTTCATCGTTTTGACGTTTCATCGTTTTGACGTTTCACCGTATGACGCATGACGTATGTTGTAGGTCGGGGTGGGACATTGAAACGGTGTGGGGCGGGTCATTGGGGATGTGGACCTGTGTACCCCCCGAAAATATTTATGGGGGTTCGTACGACCCTGGTGGGGCTATTAGATAGGTTAGGTACGACCCTGGTGGGGTTATTAGATAGGTTAGGTACGCCCCTGGCTGGTGGAACTATTTTAGATAGGTTAGGTATGCTACCGACTCGGCTCATCAAGGTAGGTTAGCCACATTTCGGCAAATCGCATATGTTGGGTTTGACGCATTTCTGCGAAGTCGCATATTATGTTGGGTGGTTTGATGCGTTTTGGCGAAGTCGCACATGTTGGGTTTGATGTGTTTTGGCGAAGTCGCATATGTTGTGTTTGATGCTTACTCGACTGTGCTAGAACCCGTTTAGTTCTACTACTCATTTGTTAACATCATCAACGGCCTTGTTGGTCGGGCATAAAATGGCTCTATCGGCGATATCTTGATACGTATGTGCCGGATCGATCGGCCCACGACCATAGATTTCATCGATAACGTCATTTATAGACTCGACCACTAATCGAGGTGGTAATTCGATCAGATCTGAAGGTGAAAAGGGTAATGGCATTTTGACGTGGGGAATTTCGTTGTTTCTGACACGCAGTAGAAAATCAGCAAAGCTCGCGACATCATTATCAGCGACTGTGGTGATGGGATTATCGATGTTAGTGATATTATTGGTGGTTGCTGTTGTTGCTGCTGCCGCTGCCGCTATAGCTCTGCTGACTCGTAGATTCTCTTGAAGTCGATAAATCCTCACCAAAGGCCATAGATATGATGCCTTCAGAGATGCTCGAACGATTTGCTCGGAATGTGCGCGAGGTACGACAAGAAGTAATTGTCGGAAATCGCCGCCGAAAACGACGATTTTACCTCCCATAGGAATTCCAGGAGTCCTCATTAGATCTCTCAAATAACGATCTACCGCTTCGACGGCTAACCTAGGAGTCATTGGAGCTTCGTCCCATAAAATAATGGGAGCCTTTTTGATGACGAGAGCTTTGTCACTTTCTACTGGATACTCTGGCATTGTGGTCTCGTTCAATTTTAATGGTGATTTAAACGTAGAATGTACAGTCATACCTTTCGGAAGAAGAGTAGCCGCGATTCCTGTCCAAGCGACCGCTAAAATTGTTTTACCTAATTCGTAGCGCATTTTACCGATGATACAATTGTATAGAAAAGTCTTTTTCGTGCCGCCAGGTCCGTCTACAAAAAATAAATTCTCCGGAGGATGTGGATAAGTTCGGCCTTCCTGTTGACGAGTAACATGATCTTCTAACGTCGAAAATACAGCATCGAAAATCCTTTTCTGATCCGGATTCAACATTTCAATATTATCGTTGACGATTCGACGTTGCTCTAATTCAGCGAAAATTCTATCCCCATCAAAATCAAAATCTTGGTGGTCATCGTTCATCGCATTATGCAAATTATTATCCCCTGATGGTATAAATGATATTCCCCCGTTACGTGTAAAATCGTCAATGTCGATAATGACACCTCGTAAGATGTCGTCATCGACATCGTCGCTAGTAGGCGATTCCAAATCGGCAAGCGTGAAGCGATCACCGCCCATGGCACAATGACGGATGACATTGCTAACGTGATGCAATGCCATTCGTTCAGCAGTTTGTACGTCGATACCGTGATCTGTGAAATCAGATATCAAATCGTCTCTATGCATATTCCACATGTCGACGATACCTCCATTATCACCTTTGTCTGTCATTATTATACACGCTAATAATCCAAACAATTGGCGAGTCATGAAAGGACATCTCGTCAATATGGCTTCTGCAAGAGCGAGTCGATATTCTTTGGCGTCGGTGAGCAAACCTAATAAAATCTCGAAGTATCGTTCGGAGACACGGACGCTAATGTTCCGATGATCTTGCTGATTATTCTGCGACGTTGCCACCGCTTGTGACTTGTGTTCCATAAATAATGTTCAGGAATTTGACTATACTTTAATAATGTTGCTTCCGGATCAGAGCCATTAAGGTTGAAGAAGGCGACCAACTTTGACGGCTTATTCGCTCTTTCAGCAAATTGTTCTGACAACTCTTGTGCTTCTTCATCGAAGATAATCTGAGGATCGTCCTCATCATGAATCGGAAAAACTTCAACCGTGTGTGACTTGATTGCTACATTTCCATCGTCGGCCATCTGAACGTTAATGTAATCCGGACCTTTTTCCACATACTTGTGTAGATACCTGATTGACCTCAAACTGCCGCACAATTCAACATTTATATGACAGTTATATTTTACCAACAATAACTTGTTGAAAGGTACGACATATCTGTTGTCCGCCAGAATACCTTCCAACACAACGGCGCGACCGTCATCGGGCCGTTTATATTCGGGCTGTCCTAAACGATTGGTGTCTCCTCGCAAGTCGGTTCTTTCTCGAAAAGCTTTCGGAAAAAACTTTTTGCAACGATTGTCAACCATACAGGAAGCAGTCGGATTTTGTTGTCCACAAGGTTTGTGAATCATGTGCCGAACTACATTCTCGTGCAGTCGTCTTTCGGTGATCTCGTCAGGTAGCTGAGCGCACACCGCTGCGTTGACGTTATCTTCAGTATCGAACCTATCTTCTGGTCTCAGGGTCACAAGGATATGAGCGTGAGGTAAATCACGTTTTTGAAACTCTACCGTATACATAAAATTCAAAGTAACACCGAAAAACTGTTTGGCGGTCAGATCGTCAATCAATTCAAGCAATTTGGCGTGGAAAACTCGACACACCAAGTCGGGCCTGTTTTCCCATTTCTGATTGAAAGTCAAATTTCCTGAGATTTCGGGCCATTTTGGGTTGCACGAAAAAGTGATGATCAAATCGGGTTTTCCGTGACGTGCAACCAACGTCATAGCTTCCAAATATCTCCTTTGCAAATTTCTCTCACCGCCAATGAATCTAGAAGGTAAAATTACAATTTTACCTACTCGTTTATTTTCGTTAGCTGCTCTGGCGATTAACATCTTACGTATGCCATGATACGTGGCCGATCTCAGTTCCCTTTGATGTTGCCTATGATACCAAAGGATTTCCGCTCCGGTACGCACCCACGCATCAACGCAGTATTGTTGAAACAATTTTCTTGTGTGATAATAGCTCTATTAACCCGTTATGAGCGCCGTGAGCGACTTGATCCGGATCAACAATACCATCGTCGGTGTCGATAGTAGAGTTGGTCGGCCTTTTTGAACGTACCATCAATCGGTGTCGGTAGAATTCTCTCAAAGTTACTCTGGTACGTTTTTTACGACGAGGTATTTCATCACCTTCGACGTCTTCAGCTGGAATTACATTATCCGAATCTAGGTCAGAGAAGAGATACTTCACATCCCAGCAGCTGATTATGATCTACAAAGCACAAATTCGACCTGTCCTGGAGTACTGTTCACTTGTTTGGAGCTCAGCCCCCAAACATACGCTAAAGCTCTTAGATTCAATTCAGAAGAGAGCTATTCGCCTAGTCGATGATACAACACTCACCAAATCATTGACCTCTCTAGATCATCGTAGAAAGGTCGGCGATCTATGCCTTTTTTAAAGGTACTTTCATGGTCGGTGCTCAACGGAGATATCATCTATTATGCCACCACGCGCGATTCCTAGTAGACAAATCAGACGAGCTCAAGCTGGTCACTCCAACACTGTCAGGCTCGAGACCTGTCGAACATCGCTATACCAAGCATCATTCCTCAATAGAACGGCAAAGTTATGGAATTCTTTGCCTAGTGAAGTCTTTCCTGATGCTTACAACCTCCAAACTTTCAAGAAAAATTCCAACACCTTCCTACTCTCCCATAATTCCACCGCTGGCTAACACGATGTTCCTCGAACATCATAGGTTTCCCTTTCGTGTTGTCCACAGACAACACGAAAAAAAAAACATCATCATCACTATTACCCCTTACGTTAATAGCAGGAATGTTATTATTTCGATGTATATTATTATTATTCCCAGCTGGCATGATTGGTGGTGTTGCGTTAACATTCCTTCTCCCACCCTCTCGTTTTTGATTATTAAGAAGATTATCATTATTATTATTATTTACGTTAGCATTATTTATAATAACAGTCCTCGGGTTTTTCACTCAAAGAGTTTTCACCTCAAATCCTCGTTCGCCTAATGGGAAAATAAGCGGATACACCATAGGATCTGCTAAAGGATTAAGATTCTTCATTTCGAACGTCCTCCGTAGTTGATCATTTGTACGGTCATGTACGATGAGGTCGCAGGAGAATGGAGGTTCTTCGCCGATGAATAGGGCTGCGACTTCTGTGCTTGTAAGCGCGCTGCTAAATCGTACGTCCGCAACCTCTCCAACATACGATCAGTAAAAGCGATCGTGATGTTGTTTACATTTCGTTGACGCCTGCGTAAGTCTAGAATTACGTCTCCCATAGTGAAATAAGACGCTACATAAGGATTAACTCTTCTCAAACAATTTTCTAAAGTTCTTATAGTACCTACATTAACTTCATCTCCGTAAAAGTGAGATTTGCGTGCAACAGCTTCTTGTGCATCTACAAAATAACATTGATTCAATTTCAAAACGTTGTCATCGTACGTTGATGGCGATGAATTTACGTAAATAGAATTTGGAATAGGCTCTTTATAATGATAAATCTGACCGCACACATGAAAGCACCAATGACCTTGGCCAACAGTACGATCTTCTGGAATCTTCGCTTTAAACGAAATCATAGCAAAAATGTTGTTATAACGCCTGATGTCGCGCCTGAAATTCGACGATAATTGTAAATTCGAAATGAAAAGTTCACGAAAATCATTCGGATACGGTTTCAAATATGGAACATTTACTTGACCAGAATTACAACAAATTTTACGATCACCCGCACGATTCGTTGCTTCTTTAGTAAAAAATTGAGCCAAACAAAATCGACATATATTAGTGAAATTTCTCAAATGGTAGGGTTCTATTTGCTCTACATTTTGAATTCGTAACGCTAATCGAAACGTAACTCTACGTGGAATCTCTGCATGTCTACGTTGTCGTGGTGTTGCGTTAGGAATGGATATATTAGTAAGTCTTGGTGATGACGATGGTGAATGATGTCTTGGTGATGGTGAATTTCTTGATGATGGTGATGATAAATTTCTTGGTGATGGTGAATGTCTTGGTGTTGGTGATAGTCTTGATGATGGCGAATTTCTTGGTGATGGTGAATTCCTTGGTGATGATGATGGTAAATTTCTTGGTGATTGTGAATGTTTTGATGATGGTGAATGCCTCGATGATTGTGTTGATGACGGTGTTGCGAAAATTCGGCGAGGTCGACGCGTTAATATATCCGTCCTACGTATAGGTGTTTGTGATCGTTGTAATGGTGTTTGCGATCGAGATGTTGATGATCGAAGTTGAGGTGTATGGAGAGGTGTATGTAAAATTGATGGCGATACGATTCGATCAATGTTATCGTTCTCATTACCGTCATTGTTATCGATTCTACCAGAAATATTATGTTGCGGTTTTAGAGATGGTGGTGTTAATACCACTTCCTCATTCAATAACAATGGCATTCTGACAATATTGATAATCAATTGACTCGAAGAGACCAAAATTCTATCTTCAACAGCTCTTCGATCGCGGTCACTCAATAAAATTGTCAAATGACGAGATTCCTCCAATAATGTGTCATCGACAAGTCGTCGATGAAATTGATCGTCTGATCTTCTGTTGTCGATAGCAAGACGGTCTCGTTCTGTCAACGAAATTACCAATTCATCAAAATTACGATGTTGATGAATCAGCGGAATTGAATCACCATCATCGTCAAAAATAAAATTTTCCACAATGTTGTCATTGGATTCAATTGATGAATGGGATTGAATGTGTCTCAAGCTAGTTGTGACAGAAAAAGTATCGCCACAACTCTCTTGATCTGTCAATTCAATTTCACCATCGATGATTTCTAAAGAAACGATCAAATTATTGCGACACATTACATTTTCTCTATTGTCCGCCATTTTTTACTGTTTGGAATTACTATAATTCAAAATGATATTATGAGTAGGAATCTTTGAAGAAACGATGACGAAGTTGTAGTCGTTCGTAACTGGACCAAAACTAAAATATGAAATAATGAATTATCATTAATAATAGATAGTTGGTTTTACTATTCTTCAAAAACGACTTTCATCTGTAAAAAAATATAACACTGACGTGTCAAAAAATCATTCAATCGTATACCTTATTTCGTTTTTTGAAGAATGATCAATATTTGGATATATTTCAAATTAAAATGTAATCAATTATTTTCTTGATATCAATTTTTGGGATTATTGTTATATATATTTGAATATGATTGGATAATCAAACATTAAAATGTATATATTCTTTTTGAGCACATTTCAATATATAAATTATATTGTTCATACTGACTGCATTTTCAGAAGTACATTGTTGAAATATAGAATCAAAAAACACTAACTTAATATCATCACATTATTCATTATGTATTATGTATTATTATGTTGATAATTTTAGTTTCAACATTCCATTAATTTTTTCTCATGATAATATTCATAATACTATTTATTCTGAATCAGATGTATGTAACATTTCATAACATTCTTTCATAATATTGTTTTCATTATCATGTTGATGATGATGATATTGATTTGCTATCAGCTATCTGGTGTATTTTTCTTTCAAAAATCCACTGTATTATATTTCTTGAAATGAACAAAGCCATTCGAAGAATATATTTGTTGTATTTTTCTTCTTGGAATCCATTGTTTTATATTTCTCATGCTAGCCAAATCCGCTTTTGTTGATTTTAGGGAAATAATTTGATCTTTATGAAAATGTATGATATAGATATTGTTGCTATTGGTTTTGTTGCTGCTCCTGTTGCTACTGCTGCTGGTAGTTGTTGTAATCATTAGAATCATTCGATCAGTATTTTCCATAAATGATCTCTTGATCACTTGATTTTTATAAAAAGTTATCATTGTTGCTTTTGGTTTTATTGCTGCTCCTGCTGTTGCTGCTAATCTTATTGTTACTGCTGATCCTATTGTTACTGCTTCTTCTGCTGCTGCTTATTGTCGAAATTGTAAAATATTGAAAGTTGTCAGGATTATTCAATCAATATATTCCAAAGTATGATCTTTGAGATTCGACTTTCCATTTTTTTTTTTCGAAAATATGATATGCATTATCTTCTTTGATATAATTCATTGCAATATATCTCATTTCATGCTATATTGAACTGGCTATGAATTGAACAATCGATCAATCTTTAAATCAATCAGTTACTCAAATATTTCAAAATTGGTTGAACTTTGTATTATATATTTACAATATTTCCTTCCATATAATAATATAGATGATAATCTTTTGTATAAAGAAATATTCATACATTATTTTTTATATCATTTCGATAATTCGAAATGTTCCTGTTGATAATCTCATTTCATGATACTTGATGCTTTCTCTTTCATATAATTCATAGTTGAGAGAAAGAAATATTCAAATTGCAAATAGCTATGCTTCTTCTTCATCATTTCCAATTATAATGATATCCTTAACTACTCCACTTCCACAGGGTGTTCTGGTGATCATGTTACAAACTTCTAGTGTAGATGAAACACACGAAAATAAGAAAAAAAGTTCATGTGAACATGGGTCCGGAAACGCTTCTTCAGGGAGCCAGGGCCCTTCGAAGATGACCTTCAAAAACTACTTTTCGTTTTATAGCTTCGGTACTACTGCAGCTATCGCAACCAATTTTGGGACATGAAATCTAGTTCGTAGGTTCATCAATTTGAGCCTTCCGGATTTTGTCACCTTCAACCAGGGGCGTACAAACCAGGGGGGTATTTGGGTAAATTGGACCCTACTCCTCTCAGGCTTTAATTTCTTACCATTTTTTTATCTAATTATGATTCTCCAATGCCTTTTACATAAAAAAGATTCTCTTGTAAAAATCGCTATCTGTCACCGTTTCCTCCGGAAATGGCTAAATCCAATCAATAATAAATTATTGGTCTTAAACCAATTATTACGTTGAAATATGAAAATGAGTTTCAGTACAGATAGTTGTCAAAAATCTGTCAATAAAATATTGTGTCGCCAGTGAATCATGGATTATACTCTCGCCGAAAATGCCGATATGCTATCAATTTATGGCGATAGGTGGAAGATGATAGTTCCCATCATCGCCCGGTGCGACACCACCACATCGACAGAGGTGCTGTGAAATGGGTAACTCCCATGTTTCAGTATTTGTCGATGCTACCGGTCATATCCCCATACCCTATCTCCTTCTTTCCAACCCAAACCGCCCATTTCAGCTGAAGAAAAATCTAGATGATGAATTCTCCTAGAGTAAAACACTCCGGAAGTAAAATACCTCTCCATTCGGATTTCCGGGCGAGAGGTGCTCGAGGGGGTTCACCTTCGAAACATGTGAATTTAAAAATAGACCTTTGTAACATCCGAGGTCTGAACAGAAATATAAACGATGTTCATTACCATCTACAGGCTGAGAAACCAGATATACTGGCGTTAACAGGTCAACTCATCAACTAATACGACCTATATGCTCTGCCCTGGATATGAGCTCCATACCAGTTTCAGATTCAGAGGAGGTTTATGTCTCTTTTCCAGAAATGATCTCTCATGCCATCGTGAGGAGGAACTGGAACCAAAAGAAATCGATGTAATGTGGTTCAAGATCGATAACCACAAACAGACAAAGTTCATCTGCTGCCTTTATCTATCACCAAACGAACCAACTCCTGGTGACTTCTTCGAATTCCTTTCTCTGAAACTCGATTTCATCCAACAGAATCACCCAGCAGCTGAAATCATCATCATGGGGGATTTCAATGTCCACAACTCCACCTGGCTCAAATTCTCGAACAAAATAGATTTCGCAGGACGTCTGGCCGAGGCTTTCGCTATCACCTATGGTCTTGAGCAACTGATAAATGAACCCACTCGGATCCCTGATATCAGGATATCCGGAACTGTATGAAGTGAAAGTCCGTGCACCACTAGGAAACTCAGACCACACACTCATCTCCACGATATGTCCTTACATCACTCCGCGAACCAGTCCAACACCCCCACGCACTGTTTGGCATTACAGTTCAGCCGACTGGGATGGCCTTCGCATGTTTTTTCCTGAGTTTCCTTGGAGGAGAATGTGTTTTGAATCGGGAGATCCTACGCAATGTGCTGAAGAGATTTCAGAACTCATAATGCTGGGAATGGAAACTTACATACCACATAGCACCAAATCACAAACCACTGGTGAACCATGGTTCAATAGAACCTGTTCTAGGGTCGTCGCTCTGAAGCAAGCAGCATACCGTCGTTGACTCAGGAACCCAAGCCCTCAAACTAGAGCTGAATATGTTGAAACTAGGAATACATGTAATCGAACAATAGATGAGTCTAAAGAGGCATACAACACGAAAATAAGATCAAAGCTCATAGAGTGTCCAAATGGTTCCCGTTCATTTTGGACCTTTGCCAAGGCAATCGGAAGAAATTTCACTTCTAGCTCATTTCCTCCCCTCACAAAGGATGATAATACATTGGCTATAACACCTCATGAAAAAGCCAACACCTTCGCCAAAATGTTTGCAGACAATTCTAATTTGGATTCACGAGGCAAGGAACTTCCCAAAATCGCTACCATCGATAACCGTATGCCAGAAATTCTAGCCTAGCCTCAACGCCAAGAAGGCTATGGGGCCTGACAGAATACCGCCTATTGTTCTCAAAAAATGTGCCCCAGAACTAACACCAGTTCTTTGCAGGTTGTTCACCCTTTCGTACAAACTCGGCGTATTTCCTTCCAACTGGAAGAAAGCTAAGGTTCAACCGATTCCAAAGAAGGGCAAGAAAACCCTCCCTAACAACTATAGACCGATTACACTACTATCTGTGATCTCTAAAGTGATGGAAAAAGCAATCAACATCGAGCTCATCCGATATCTAGAGAGCTCAAGAATCGTGAACGACCGGCAATATGGCTTTCGTCACCAGAGGTCAACTGGAGATCTGCTTGCCTATGTGACACATGAGTGGCAGGTGTCAATAGAGAAACATGGGGAGTCTCTGGCTGTAGCCTTGGATATCTCCAAAACATTTGACCGAGTTCGGCACCAAGGCCTCCTAGCGAAACTTCCGTCATATGGTTTGCCGCCCCAACTGTGTCTTTTACTATCGAGTTTTCTTGCAGATAGATCACTCTACGTGGTGGTAGACGGGGTCTCGTCTGATACAATGACGATCAATGCTGGTGTTCCACAAGGCTCTGTCTTGGCACCAACTTTGTTCTTGCTCCACATCAATGATTTGTTGAATGTGACCTTCAGCCCAGTTCATAGCTTTGCGGATGATAGTACACTTCATTCCGCCTTTTCCTCTAGAGCCCCTATATCATCCAACGAGGCCAGAGGTGCAAGGCGAAGACAGGTCGATGCTTTAAATGAGGATCCGACAAGAATTCTGAAATGGGGATCTGAGAATCTAGTACAGTTCAATGCGACTAAAACTCAAGCTTGTATGTTCACCAAGAAGGCTGATCACACAATGCCCAACTTGATGATGTCGGGTACCACTGTTCCTATGAGGTCGTCAATATCCATGCTGGGTGTCACCACCAACAGTGCTCTCTCATGGGACGATCATGTGGTGTCCATTGCAAAAACTGCTTCACAAAAACTTGGTTTTCTATTCCGTGCGAAGAGATACTTCACATCCCAGCAACTGCTTATGATCTACAAAGAACAAATTCGACCTGTCCTGGAGTACTGTTCACATGTTTGGAGCTCAGCCACCAAACATACGCTAAAGCTCTTAGATTCAATTCAGAAGAGAGCTATTCGCCTAGTCGATGATACAACACTCACCAAATCATTGACCTCTCTAGATCATCGTAGAAAGGTCGGCGATCTATGCCTATTTCATAGGTACTTTCACGGTCGGTGCTCAACGGAAATATCATCTATCATGCCACCACGCGCGATTCCTAGTAGACAAACCAGACGAGCTCAAGCTGGTCACCCCTACACTGTCAGGCTCGAGACCTGTCGAACATCGCTATACCAATCATCATTCATCAATAGAACGGCAAAGTTATGGAATTCTTTGCCTAGTGAAGTCTTTCCTGATGCTTACAACCTCCAAACTTTCAAGAAAAATTCCAACACCTTCCTACTCTCCCAAAATTCCACCGCTGGCTAACACGATGTTCCTCGAACATCATAGGTTTCCCTTTCGTGTTGTCCACAGATAAAAAAAAAAAAAGTTCATTGCAATGGAAGAGCCGTTTCAAGATTGTATCAGGAGCGGTTTCCTTGGAGGCGTGTACCTGCTCACACGCTGTTCGAGAGGGTAAATCAGCGCATAAGGGAAACTGGCTCCGTGAAAATAACGAGGCCAGATAATGGCGCTCAAGGAATTGTACGAACTCCAGAATTTGAGGAAGAGGTAGTACTCCGACAATTCGGGGAAAATCCTAGTGTTAGTACCTGAGCTGTTACAGAATCCATGAATGTAAGTCATGTACGTGTATGGGAGATTGTTAACGAACAACTTCTTCATCCTTACCAGTACAGGAATTGGGACCAAATGATTATGCACCCCGCGTAGAGTTTTGCGAGTGGTTTCTTCAACAGTGTACGCATGAACCCCAATTTCCGAAATTTGTGCTTTTCTCTACGACAGCGTTAGTAAATTCATCTTCAAGACAAAAAATTACTCTGCCTTATCCTCACTCGTCGAACCTGTTCGTGTTACTTGTTTATTTTGTACTTTTGAAACTTCAAAACTTCAAGTTTTTCATTGGTGCTCGTGAATGATTTATTGCAAATTTATTATTAGTTTTGCTTGTGTAGGTTTAATTGTTTTTTTTTTGAAATATTTTGTATACGTTCCCTTTTACTTTTAATACCCCCAATTTCGAAAAGGCAATAAATTTCTCTAATCTAATTTATTTTCATCAAAGAAGAAGATTTGACTAACTAATAATGCTCACTATCTGTACTGAACCTCATTTTCATATTTCAACAGAATAACTGGTTTAAGACCAATAATTTATTATTGATTGGATTTAGCCATTTTCGGAGGAAACGGTGACAGATAGCGATTTTCACAAAAGTACCTTTTTTATGTAAAAGGCATTGGTGAATCATAATCAGATATAAAAATGGTAAGAAATTGAAGCCTAAGAGGAGTAGGGTCAAATTTGCCCAAATACCCCCCTGGTTTGTACGCCCCTGGTTGAAGGTGACAAAATCCGGAAGGCTCAAATTGATGAACCTACGAACTAGTAGTACCTAAGCTATAAAACGAAAAGTAGTTTTTGAAGGTCATCTTCGAAGGGCCCTTGCTCCCTGAAGAAGCGTTTCCGGACCCATGTTCACATGAACTTTTTCTCTTATTTTCGTGTGTTTTATCTACCCTAGAAGTTTGTAACATCATAACCGGAACACCCTGTATACATAATTGGTATATATATATATATACAGGGTCGCTGATATGTATGGAAACGGTCGATTATTTCCTAAAGTAAGATAGCTAGCGAAAAATGTAAGGATACAAAAGTTGTAGGGTTTTTCAAAATCCATTAAGCTAATGAAAAATTAAGTATACAGGATGAGTCAAAAAGTCAGGACGGAACAAAGTTGCTTTTTCTCTAATGGGACACCCTGTATATTATTCCACATTCCAATTCTGCTCGAAATTCTGAAAAAAATTGATGAAGCGCATCATTTCCTAAATTCAACCGATTTCGAGATATCAAATTTTGAAAATAACTTATAATAAATTATCCAAAAATGTTAGTCCATTAAGTTCATAGTCCATCAAGTTACCTTTGAAAGTTTCCAGCTCCATAACAACGCCGCGTCGTTCTTTCGTCTAACAGTGATGATCTTGACAACACATGTCAAAAATACAGTTAGTGTAAATAATAATAAATTTTGTTCAGCGAGTTCATTACTGTCAGGAGTTAAATGGTAAACACTTTGAGCACCTTATTAAATAGAATTTCAAAGAAAAATTTGTTGTTTATTAAAACTTGTTTTCTCTCTCTTCCTCCTGTCTTAACTATTGTTTTCATGAAATTCTAAATATCCTGGACATTCATTGAAAAATTCATTTTATTGTTTTAATTGCATTTTAATCAACCCTGAACAATTATGCTTTTTTTATTTTCTGTAAAAAAATTATAATCAAATTGTAATCATAATATCCACATACTCCACCTTTTGTGACTTTCATAATAGATATGCATCATTTCGTGCTTTTTCTTTAATAAATTTGAGAGTAGTAAAAAGTTATTTTCAAAATTCGATATCTCGAAATCGGTTAAATTTAGGAGAGGATGCGCTCCATCAATTTTGTTCAGAATTTCGAACAGAATTGAAATGTGGAATAATATACAGGGTGTCCCATTAGAGAAAAAGCAACTTTGTTTCGTCCTGACTTTTTGACTCATCCTGTATACTTGATTTTTCATTAGCTCAATGGATTTTAAAAAACCTTACAACTTTTGTATCCTAACATTTTTCGCTAGCTATCTTACTTATCTTACCCCAGGGTCGCTGATATGTATGGAAACGGTCGATTATTTCCTAAAGTAAAATAGCTAGCGAAAAATGTTAGGATACAAAAGTTGTAGGGTTTTTCAAAATCCATTAAGCTAATGAAAAATTAAGTATACAGGATGAGTCAAAAAGTCAGGACGAAACAAAGTTGCTTTTTCTCTAATGGGACACCCTGAATATTATTCCACATTTCAATTCTGCTCGAAATTCTGAACGAAATTGATAAAGCGCATCATTTCCTAAATTCAACCGATTTCGAGATATCGAATTTTGAAAATAACTTTTTACTACTCTCAAATTTATTAAAGAAAAAGCACGAAATGATGCATATTCATTATGAAAGTCACAAAAGGTGGA